>CAWUFW010002204.1:0-1200000 GCA_963921515.1 Calotriton arnoldi
CAAAATGTATTATTACAATTCAAATATCAGGTACAAATAAATAAATATATCACACAAGAGCCTTCTCTTCCAGCAATGTTAGGACAAAATTAATAATTGCTATATATCAGCTGTTCTTAACCTTTTGACTCCTTTGGATTCCGACTGATTCACTACTGGTAGCCAGAGACCCCAGCCTGAGGAATTTCTACTATTTTATTTTTTAATAACAAATTTTATTAATTTTGTTTAAAGACCTTATGAAGGATGGATCTGACAAGAAGCAATATGTCATAACAAAAAGAATTGTCAGGGTACATCAATTATTATTTAACTTCAATACACACCCCTTCGCGAGGCCAGGAACAAAGAAACATTATGGTTGTCCAACACTAACATTGTCCCATTCCAATTGAGCAAGCAAAATGGTTTCGTATAACGCAGTTATATCCGTTGCAAAACATACATAACATTACTACTTGAATGTTCTGATCTCAGCACCTAATAGGCTCACGGCACCTTCGTGTGTTTGCAAGGGAATGTTCCTGTAAGTTGCCCACCTAGCCCAAATCTTAGTGTGTTTCTGCGGACACCCACCGGCGATAAAGACTGGGAGTTCCAATTCCATAATGAAGTCTAGACCTGTCTTCCATTGTGAAACCCGGGGGGAAGGAGGTTTCATCCTCCACATCCTAGCTATGTCTCGTTAAGCGACTGTGAGACCTAGGAACAATAAATGCCTTTTGTACCGGTTGCCCCCTATACCTTCTGTGCTATGTAAAATTATCAGTTTCAGAGACTTCGGTATATCCCAGGCCAGTACTTCCGCCAGGCATGCGAGAACTCCCTTCCAGAATCGGGTTATGGCTGTACAGGACCAGACTGTGTGTAGAAATGTGCCATCATCCGACTGACATCTGAGGCATATTGGGGAGGCTATCAGCCCCGCAGTCCACAGTTTGCCGGGTATAATACGCTCTATGGAGGTATTTAAATTGGTTAAGGCGAAGTCGGGAGGATATCGCGGCCTCTCGTGGTGAGCACAAGGCGTCGGCCCAGTCATCATCATCTAGGGGTCCCATGTCGATATCCCATGCAGCCCGACGAGCATCTAAGGTGGTAGGGCAATTTGTGACAATGGTTTGATACTTCTTAGAAATTTTATGTTCTTCGAGATCCCCCATGAGGAGTTTGCCTTCAAGAGGGCTAAATTTGGGGAGGGTAGTCAAGTTTTTAATGTATGGATGGAGAGCCTGTCGCAATTGCAGGTACTGGTAGAACTGGTTATGGGGCATGTGAAATTCTTTTTGGAGGTCTCCGAATGCTTTAAGTACTGTGCCTTTCATCACATCACCCAAAGATGAGAGGCCAATGCGGTCCCATTCACCGAAGCCCTGCAGATCAGCAACCTGCGGAAGTAAGCAATTCCGCCAGAGAGGAGTCACTTGTATAAGCTGTTGCCACCATCCGAGTCTACGCAAGGTTTGTTGCCACGTTAGGATCACCCCGCGCGTCGCGGGGGTGAGATCCTTGGGATCAGAATTGTTGTATAGGAGCGAAATGGCGGTGGGGTCTCCCATCATCCACTGCTTAAGACGATATGCAGGGTCGTCCCAAGAGCCATACCACCAGTCATTTAGGACTTGTAGATGTGCTGCAGCGTGATACGCCTGTATGTCAGCAGTGGCAATGCCCCCACAGTAAGTTGACGGCGTACATGTGCGCAGGGCCACTCTCGCAAGGCCACCCCCCCAGAGGAAATGTCCCAAGAGTGCATTAACTTGGCGAAACCATGCCCTGGGGACAGGATATGGGTGAGATTGTAAGTGGTACAATAATTTAGGTAGGAAGACCATCTTAAATATGGCCGAACGTCCATATAGGGATAAGGGGAGAGAGGACCAATTTTTAATCTCAGATTAAACCTTTTCTGTGGTTTCCTCTAAATTTCGTTTCCAGGACAAGCTTTGAATGTACAAAATATACACTCCCAGGTATGAGAACCCCTGAGAAGCCAAGGTGAGTCCCTCAGCCCAACGACCATTCCCCAATGACACCCGCAGCGGCCAGAGCAGCAACTTAGAAGGGTTCATATATAGGCCGAAAGTCTCACCGAAAAAGCGCAGGATCTGTAATATTCTGGGGCCAGATCTATGAGGGTCAGTTAAAAAGAATAACAGGTCATCTGCATAAAGAGCAATTCGATCAGAAATTTTGGGGGTCCATTCAAACCCTCGGTATAAAGCATCAATACATACCCAGGCAGCCAGAGGCTCTATAGCAAGGGCGGAGAGAAGGGGAGAGAGGGGGCATCCCTGTCTGGTACCCCGTTGTATGGGAAAATGTGGAGAAGTGGCCCCAGCAACCCGGACCGAGGCGGTTAGGGCGGTGTAAAGTAGTCAGATCATAGCGATAAATTGGGGCCTATGTTCAGGTGTCGAAGTAAATAAACAAATAGGTCCAGCTGACTGAATCGAACGCCTTGTCCATATCCACGAGTAGAAGGGCCGCAGATCTATCCAATCTATCTACAGACGTAATGGCGTTATGCGCCCTGCGTATGTTATGACGGGTTGCACGGTGGGGCATAAAGTCTGCCTGGTCGGGGTGGATCAGGGCTTGGAGATGAGGGAGTAATCTATTTGCCAGTATCTTGGCAAGAATCTTCGCTTCGATGTGGAGGAGAGATATTGGCCTATACGAAGCGCATGATTCAGGTGGGCACCCAGGTTTGGGAAAGACCACGATCTCTGCGTGTCGCCAATCGGGCGGTAGGTACCCGTCTTCAAGGGCTTCGTTGAGGGTCTCAATATATTGGGGTCCCAGGATTATCATGTGTAATTTGAAGAATTCGCCAGGAAATCCATTGCGACTGGTTGATTTGCCGGGTGCTATATCTGAGACGGCGGACAGTAGCTCCTCGAGCGAGACCGGAGTCTCAAGTGAGTCGCGTGCAGTGGTAGTGAGGGTCTTGGGTGGCAGATCGCAGAAGAAGCTATCAATCAGCTCCTCAGATATGGATTCACGCTTGGTATAAAGTGCCTGATAGAAGTCAGCGAAGGTACATGCAACCTGCTCCGGAGTGGTAATTAGTTCCCCGGTATGCGACTTCAGAGTCGGGAGGTGTATTGGTTTGATGGAATATTGGCAGAGTCGATGTAACAGTTTCCCCGATTTGTCTCCCCATTGGTAGATTCTACCTTGCCTTGCCCGCCAAGTATGTTTGGCCTCATCAAGCTGAATGCTTTGATATCTCCTCTGTAGTGAAACCAACTGGTGGCGAGCCACATGCCCATCCCCCTCGAGCGCCCACCCCTCCGTTTGTATTATCAGTTCTTCTAGCTGTATCAGTTCTTGTTTTTTCTTCCGCTTAGCCGCAGAACAATAACTGATGTCAAAGCCTCGTATAGTGGGTTTCATAGCCTCCCATAGGGTGGTGGCAGTATCCACCGTACCCTCATTCATAATGAAATAGTGTGTTAGGGCTTTGTGAATGTGGGAACGGTAAGTTGCGCTACGTAGGTGCCAAGGCGACATACGCCAATGAAACTGTGTCAGTTGGGGGCCCAGCATCAACTGCAGCTGGACCGGAGAGTGGTCCGAGACACCCCTGGGTAGAATGTCAGCCTTGATCAGGCGATATGCATGTACCCTGGTAATAAAAATATAATCAAGCCTCGAGAAAAACCCATGTACTGTGGAAGAGTGTGTGAAGCACGCTTCAGAGGGGTGGAGCCTCCTCCAAGTGTCGGACCATCCCAGCACCTCGGTTAGTGACCACAGCTGGGACTCTCTATGTGCAAGCAAAGTAGTAGTAGGGCAGCATCTATCAAGTTCGAGTTGTATAACATCGTTCCAATTACCCCGATCAGTGCTAACCCATCGGACAAGGACCCCCAAATATCGATTATGCGTTTGGTAAATGTGCTGCTGAGTGGCATAGACACTACCCAATACCACAGCCTCGCCTCCAATTGTACCATGGACGAAGAGATATCTACCCAGTGTATCGGCCCAGGTACGGATATGAATGAAAGGTACTCTGTGGTGTATCAAAATGGCCACCCCTCTGGAACCCCTCGTGAAGCCCGAATGGAATATATGGATGAAGCCAAAGCGAGCAAGGCATGGGGTTTTAGTCCCCAATAAGTGAGTTTCTTTAAGGCACAGGACGTCAGTCCCCAATTGTTTGGCGTGTCTTAGGACCACATCCCGTTTGACCTTGTCAAGTAGGCCTCTGACATTCCAAGTGACCACGCATATGTCCCTGGCTGTGACAGTTTTAGGGGAGCGTGTAGCCGAATTGTACTGAGACATGGTTTACAGTGTGTGTATGAAAAGAATGGACTGCATTATTGTACTGAGGGGACTTTAGGACAATTAAAACCAACAACGTTAACTCCCACAACACCCGCATATCACCCACCCCAATACCTCCAGGAACACAGAAGTATCTGTCACGGAAAGTGAACAGTCTTCACCCCAACAGGGGTTACAGGCTGGATCACTCCAATGAATCCCCAATTTCTACAATTTTAACCACAAGACGATACACAGAAACATGTACACATAAAAAAATACACAAAATTATTAAATATTTCATTTAATTCACAAACAGAAAAACCAACACATCGTAATTTTAATTAGAAGATTTGAGCTATAGCTAAAAGACAAGTGATGTGCTAGACTGTGCGTATCACTTTATCTATTTTTCTCCTAATGCATGCTGTCTTTTTGTCAGCATATACCAACTCTTCAATTGAGGCCAGCAATCATCCTTACTAGATCCTGTTTGATGCATTTTTCCTGCTACCATGAATCAAGTTAAGGATAGCAACCTAATTGTTAGCCTTCAATTTCAAAGCCCTTCACATTTACAGACCAATTTAAAATTTTCAATTTTGCTTTGTTATTTATTAATACTTTTTAAATCTGCTAATATAATTCAGTTTTCGAAATAGTCCCAGGCCCTCGCAGGTCCGCGGACCCAGAGTTAAGAACCACTGCTATACAGAACATAAATAAGATAGACCTATTGAAATCATTAATGCTCACCATTTCTTCAGGTACCTAACAGACAATTATAAGGCACTGCCACCTTCACATAGGGAGGGGATAAGGAAGTTAATTGAATCTCTAGTGCATGGCTGCTGCAGATGCCAAGATGTGCCAGTGTGTTGTAGCTTGCTCTGCGCTCTTTCTCTGTCCCTTAATGTGATTTTCCCCCTCGCTTTATATGGTAGTTAGACGCCTGGACCACTTATTGGTGCTTCTTGATGAATGGAGTGCCCCTTCAGGTTGAGAGCTGGTTAAACAGGTGACAGAAGATAAAATGTTGGTATTGCCTGCGATTACGCTTTTGAAAAAGGAATGGCTCAAGATTACACTACATGGAGCCCTAATGACCGAATATTTACGGGCCAATATCGCGCCCCATGGCCTCATAGTGAACATCTTACCTAGAATCTTTCTAGAGGGCGGGCCTTTTAAAAAGGATTGGTGCCAAGTATCATGGAAGTGTACTAAAGATCTACTGGTCTTAATTATTAACACAGCTAAAAGGTTGGCTGATGCCCTCCTTGTAAGAATACAAACGGCGGAAGCTTCCTTGAAATCATCCACTCCCAAAACTGCTTTTTCATCTAAACTAATGGAGATTAATAATGAAATCACAGAGAACAGAGAGTACCTATTAAAACAAAAGGTTGCGAAATTGCAAAAAGATGTAGCCAAGTTTGATAAGGAAAAGGTCTACCCTTATCTCAAAGATGGCTATACTACATCTAAGAATAGTTACTCCTCCGATGATAGTTCTGACAATGGCAGTAGAAGGGGATCATCCAACAGTGATTCCAGCACTGGGAGTACTGGGAGTTGGGGCAACCACAACCAACGCCGTCCCAACTTCCAACCGTACCCCAACTATGACAATGGGCCTGTCTTTCATGGTCCTGTCCCTCCACCTTGGCAATATCCTATGTACCCTCAAGGTCCTCCACCACAATACTTTCCAATGAACAACCCCCCTTTTTTAGGCAGAGGTTGGGGCAAAGGAAGAGGGCGAAGAAAAGGAGCACAGAAGGGAGTGCAATGGCAGGACCAGACCCCTCCTGCAGTAGAGACAAGGAGTATGAGCAGGGGGAGGAGGGTCTAGTAGTTAATTTCTCAACTAGACCCCTTACTATCATTGAAAAGGCAGTCCTAGAGAAGGGTTTGGGATTTGTCCCCACACCATCACCTGACAAATTTACTGAGATGTGTGAACTACAGGATTTTTTCAGAAAGGTACGACTTAAGGCCTTCTTTCATGACAAAGTCACTCTTGAACAAGATGACACTGGTTTGCGGAATCCTTCCAGGTTCACCCCTAACAATAGTATGATTCCCCCTGAGATTTTAGCATTTGAAGGTGCAGTTCTCAAGGAGTTGACTGACATTCCTAGAACTCCTTTCTTCCATAATCTATCAAATGTCGAAAAAGAGGCAGCCAAGAGACTAGCAGATGACCCCAATATCATCATTAAACAGGCTGATAAGGGTGGGGCCATTGTGATCCAGGCTCTTACGGATTATGATAGAGAATGTAGACGTCAATTGGATAATACCAACCACTACACCCCTCTAATAGTGGTCCCTACACCCAGACTGGCAGCTGAGATTGCCACCTTGGTTTTTGAGGCTGAGAGTAGTGGATGGATAACTAAGAAGGAAGCTGAGTTCCTCGTGACCAAGGACCCTAAGACACCTTACTTTTACACCCTCCCGAAGATCCACAAGAATACCATACCAGTCCCAGGGAGACCAATAGTGTCAGGTATAGGGTCCTTGTTAGAGCCGCTTTCCAAATTCTGTGATTATTTTCTCCAGCCCTTGGTCAAGAAGATACCCTCCTTTGTGCAGGACACCACTGATATCCTCCGCATCATTGACAATATTGAAGGTAGAGCTGGGGTGGACTTACTGGTCACTCTGGATGTGGAGGCGTTGTATACTAATATTCCACAACGCGCCACATTGGAGGCAGTGGAGTCAAGCTTACTCAAAGAGGTCTGGTCTTCCCCTACTCCCATTCCTTTCATCATGGACTGTGCTACCTTAGCCTTGACTGAAAACTTTTTTGAGTACGAGACACTATTGTTCCATCAGACCCAAGGTACTTCCATGGGGAGTACCTTCGCCCCGAGTGTGGCCTGTCTGTATATGGCCACTTTTGAAGAGAATGTCATTATGAACTCCAACAACCCTTACAGAGACAATCTGACATTTTGGAAAAGGTATATTGACGATATCCTCATTCTATGGAAAGGGGACATGACAACTTGTGAGGCATTTTGTAATTGGATTAATACAAAGAATGCCTTTTTGAAGTTCTCACATACTATATCCAGCTCTAGTATCCCCTTTTTGGACTTGAGGATATTACTCACCAATACTGGTCTGTGCACAACCTTATATAGGAAAGCGACAGACAGGAACAGTTTGCACCTCTATGATAGTCATCACCCAAGAGCACTTAGGAATAATCTCCCTTTTGGACAGTTTCTCCGCGCCAGGAGAAACTGTAGCACTCTGTTTGACTACAAAACAGAGGCTAAACTGCTACAACACAAATTGGGAGATAGGGGTTACCCAGCTCAGCAGGTTAAGAACTCTTACAAAAGAGCAATGAATAATCCGCGAGAGGCACTGCTCCAGGTCTCGACCAAAGAACCTACAGAGATACTTACCTGCGTCACCTCATTCACTCATAATTCCCCTTTGATCAAAAAACCAATTAAGAAACACTGGGGTATAGTTAACACGGGTGATTTGAGTCTCCCTCCACCGAGATTTGCCTTTAAACGCACTCTCAACCTTAAGGACATTCTTGTACATACCCGGCCCAGGACTAGGGAATTAGGTGTCCAACGGTCCTTGTGGGATCTACCACCAGTTATAGGACACTATCCCTGCGGGACATGCTCAGTTTGTGATCAGACAGCTGTTCATAAGGAGATCAAATTGTCTGATAATTTCTTATGGAAACTTAAAAGACACACTAACTGCAATACATCGAGATGTATTTACCTTATCACATGTCCTTGTGACAGAAAATACATAGGTATGACGATGAGGCAAGTTAAGATACGCATTACTGAACACAAGAGCAATGTGAGGTGCATGAAGACTACTACAAAACTGTACACACATTTTAGGGACCTTAACCACAAGGTAGACACCCTCAAATGGATGGTACTTGAATCACACCCCAAGATCACTCACCAAGCATTATTCAGGCTTGAACAGAGATGGGTGTACCGGTTATCTACTGATACATGCGGCCTTAATGACAATATACCCTGGGCTGCCCTGAAAAATAGATAGCGGGCTTCATTAGGAACACTGTTAGATATTATCATTGTATCCTCACATGTCCACCCCCTCTGTGTTCATAGTGCCTAGTGAATACCTTTTTACTTCATTCACTAGTCCTCCGCACGTTGTGGGGTGAGTGACTGGACTTTAATAGGATGGAATTGCCTCATTGTCTGTATTTGCATGGAATTGGATTGGTGTCCCTTTATTGTGGGATTGAGATGTGACTGGTGAAGCACGCACGAGTCCGCAAGTCTATGAGGCACGGACTACCCCTATGTGTACTCACCCTACTATGCCTCCTCCTTAATTGGCTTGTCTGCCCTCTACATGTATAATGTCTTCACATATTACCTTTAAAGTGGTATTTATGCCCCCTACAAGATGGCCGCCACGTTTCCAGGGCTGCAGCTTTGAGTACTTTGGTCTGACGTCAGGTTCACCATGTGACTTGACGCTACGCTACGCAGAATCTTACCAGCTGACCCGGCTTTCTAATCAGTCTAGCAGTCCCCTTTAAAACTCCCGCGTAACTGTTACGCACCGCTCTGGTTCCTCAGCCTGGCGCAGGGGGTAGTTTTCCAGCTGGCGTCCACAAGAGGACAGGTGAGTGGTTCGCTTGACCGTGTTGGCCCTGTACCCTTAGCGGGCTTTGGTTGTGTACATCCACATTCTTTAAAAGGTTCCCTATGGACTTGTGCGCTTGGCACCCACCTTGCACTACGGGCTTGGGACAGTGGGTCCGACCTGTTAACTGTGGGGTATGGGCGTGTGTTTTTCGGGGGGTTCCGGCAGAGCGGATAATTACCCTTTCCGTTCGCCGTGCCAACCCTTACCGCCTGCTTCATGACCTCGTGTCGGGCTGTTTGACATTTACGGACTTGCGCTGTTAGAACCTTGGTGGAAGTGAGGCTGCTGGCCCGCCGGTTTCAGGAGTGGGGATCTACTTATTGTTTAGTTTGCCTTGATGGGCTCCTTCATTGTGTGTTTTTTCATTATGATTGCCCCATTTCCCCTCATTTAGGACACCAACCATTACGGTGTCAAGGACTGAGGGTATCACAGGAGCAAGCGCCATCACCTAGATAGGTGAGGCAGCGCAAAATGTACTTTCTTGATTCCTTTGTTATTACGTTATTCTTCCAGTCATGATGTATATTTGTATATATTAATTTTTTTTAAAAATGCTTTCCCTTGTTCACTACTAATGGTTTAGCATTTTTATCTTTGCACTTACTTGATGGATTACTTGGTTTGGGGATTTAAGGATGACCATACTCTGTCCCCTACAGAGTACTATTTTTAATTATCTTTGCTTTTGTCATCCTTGTCTAGGTCACCACTAGATTTGGCGGGACTGCGTGCCCGCAAATAGAAACAGTGGTAGGTAGGAACTCCTCCACCTCACCACCTCGTGTAGATAGTTTCCTATAGGTCCTGAAGAAATGCATAGCATCATAATTTGATCATATTGCGTGAAACATGTCGACCACTCGTTAGAGCCGAGCTTTGCTCTTCTGGTTGATTTAGCCAGCGAGCAGTCGCTCTTCTGTATCTTTTAATAAGGTGGATGACCAGCCTATTAAACTCACTTTTTGGATTATCCAACCTTTTTTAACCACTTATTCGCATCTACACTCATTTCTAGGGCCCTCACACCCACAGCACCATACGGCAGGAACAGAAGATCTCCGTTAAAGAGCCCCTTTATGGGTGCCCGTCGGGTATTGCACCGCCGACCCGACGAGGAGCAAGTCCATATGATAAAGCATGACACCTAGCTTGCTGGGTGTGTGAGGACTCTAGTTCCGCCTAGGAGGACTCCCCTCCTGTGGTCCCCACTTCTGTTTTTCCATCTCCTTTGGGGAACAGCGTACCCTTCTTAGTTTACGGTATTGCCTGTTCTCCCAGAGTCCCCTGCTGCTTCCTGGATGCAATTATTCCAGTGTGGGTCCCGTTACACCCAGGAGATCCAGAGAGCTAGTTTCCACTCTGGCACGAAATTTGTGGCATAGCTTCATACCAGCCCTTTGGAGGTTGAGCTCCAGGGAACAAGCCATCATGACTACCTGGAGTAGCGTCAGCTTCCACATCTGCCTCATCTTCTAGTGGCAGGTCATATTTCCGCCTTCATATACCCTTGACATGCTACTATTTCTGATGCATGGGTGCTAGCAGTGAGTGCACAGCGGTTATACCATCAAATTCTCCAGCATTCCTTCGTATCAAGGTCTGAGAATTACAATGTGGCCCAGGGATCCCTTCAGAAAGAAGACACTGTAAGGCGGGTTCAAAGAAAACATAATTCCTGTGCCACACGAGAAGTTAGGGCTGAGCATTTTCCATATTCATAATAGTTCCAAAGCCAATGAGTCATTCCAATCCATTATCAATATCAAAGGGGTAAAAGTCTTCATCATGGACAACTCTTCCCAGATGGTCTCATGGAAATTCTGTTACTGGGGATTATTTGACATCTATAGATCTGGAGGAAGTTACTATCATGTCCAAGTAGCCTCTCTGCGGTGCTTCCTGTGGTTTGCAGTTGAGGTTGAGCCCAGAGGGTGCTGACTTACTTGGTGAGCCTGTTTGATTGGTGCCCCTACTCACTATTTGACTCAGACTCCCACATATCTGGTTTGCTCAATGCTTTTGAAGTGATTCAGAACTTGAAGAAATCACATATGATTCAATGTAAAAAAATAAAACTTTAAAGGGCCATGTTGAACACAGCTCTGGGGATGTTTTTCTTTCCTCTTCCAGGGTTCTGATTCTGAGGGCACGTTTGCAGGATACTTCAAGTTAGATCTTGGCTCCAACATGTTCATGGACGAGGTCAGAGGAGGACATGTCAACATTCATATTTGTGGTCTTTTTAGGCCCAACTACTATTGAAGCCATTAGTGCGGCAAGACAGGGAAACATAAATCCATGTGTCCTCGATGCTCTGGGTCCAATGGTGGTTCAAAGGGGATCATCTGTCCCACAGAGTAGATCTCTGCCCTACTCTTATGAGGTTGTGACAACTCATGCCAGCAAGATGGTTTGGAGGGCACATTTGGATGGTTCTTTAGCCCAGGACCTGTGGTCTCCCCAGGAAGCTGAGAGGTCTTCAAATTGGAGTGAGTTGCAAGTTGCCTTGTTTGAAAGGTTTTTGCTCTGCAACTTCAAGGGTGAGCCCTTCTGGTTAGGACAGACAATTCGGTCACAAAATACTACATCAACTGTGAGGGGGCAGCAAGTTTTTTCCTGTCACATGTGACCACAATTTTAGTTTGGGCAGAAGGACATCTGTATTTTTTAAAACAGGTTTTATAGATTTTGCAATTTTACATGCTTATACAAATATGCATTGTGTCAACATCATAAAAAATAGTGGGACTCATCCCTGCACAGAATAATTAGAAAGATTGTGACATTACATGGTGGATACTTTATAACATTAGCTTAGTGATGCATGACGGTACGGGGTGATGTGTTTAGTCCATAAGTTGTGGATTAAAAGAAATAGAGAAACATGGAAACCAGAACATGTTAAACAAACCATGGCAGGACTGGTCGTATTGTATTAAGAATGCAAGTGAAGACAGGCCAAGGGGTGCAGTTAGTGAAAGGGTATAGCATGGGTTGCTCGACTTATGATGTATGAGTGTGCCCAAGGCTCAGACAGACGTGGTGGGCCTGCAGACACATCCGGCTATTGCAGCCGCAAAGGTTTTTGGGGGGAAATGTGGCTTGATATGGATGGCAGTGTCTAAGGTGGCCTGGTGCCATCTTCGATACATTCTTTGAAGGAGAAATGTATCTTGTCCCACAGTGATGTAATAGGGCACCTACAGAGGCCTCTCACCTCAAGCCTCAGTGCCACCGACCCCACCTCAACCCATTGGGTCAACATGGCATGCCACTGAGCCAGTCCGGGCAGCGACATCACCTTCCATCACATGGTGATTGACCTCCTAGGACTGAGTAAGGCTAAATCTAAGAATATGGACTCTAATCTTCCAACCTTTGGGTGTCGATATAGCCCTAGAATACAGTCTTCTAGTGGACACAACTCGTTGTCGCTGGTTGCAGTGGACAGTGTATTTCAGACAGCGTTCCAGTAGTGTTAAGTAGCTGGGCAGTCCCAAAACATGTGTCTGATGTCTGGATGTGGGGTAGAGAAAGGTGGTCAGTCGGGAGAAGCTGTTGATCTGCTGGAAGGCCCCGTCACGGAACAAGTCTCCCAAACAAGTGATGCCAGAGTTATCCCACTCTACTGCTGCATCGCCTTTTACAGGCAGCCGGAAAACTGTATGCTTACACGAGGAATTTCTGCTGCGTACGATGTCAAATTAAGAGTTAACTTCAGGGCCCTGCAGTAGCTGTCATAGGCAATGAGCACCAATTTATTAGAAATGGCAGGCAGGACCGATGGAGAGCTCGCAGGCATGGCCCACTTCAATTAGGCAGTGACTCGACAGCCAGTGCGCAGGGCACTGGAGTTGTGCTGCTAAATATCAGGGCTCAAAATCCAGGGCCCCAGGTAACCTTTCTCTGTGGGGAGTTTCATTGTGGATAATGCGACTATGTGCCGTCCATTATTCCAGATGAGGTCTCCTAGCATGGCATAGAGGCTGTGAAAGAGACTCTTTGGCACTGCAATTAGAAAGTTAAAGAAGTGATAAAGTCATCTCGCCAACTTCACCATTTTAGCCTATGCGATGCGGCACTACACTGTCAGTTGTAGAAAGCGTCAGAAAGTAATATTAGCTTGAAGAGAGGACACAGTCCTAATTAGGTTCCCATCAAGTAAGTCTTAATTGGTATAATAGATGTTTATACAGCGAGAGCGGAAGGTGAAATCGCTTCACGTCACCAAGCAGTCCTCCATCATTATATTCTGTGTGTGGCACCAAGGGTGTAGGGGTAACAGGCTTCATTTTGTCCCGTTAACCCCCAATCCCGACACCAGCTTGAAAATGTGCAGGATGTGTGTGGCTATGTCCACACCTGCACAAATATCTTTAAAGTAAATCAAAACGTCGTCAGCATAGAGGGACACTATGGGGCCGATTCCGATCTCGGTTGGAGGCGCACCCAATACCATTCGGTCGGGAAAAAAGCCATGCGAATGCCTGTTTCCCGACCGATCCGTACATCATACCGAACGAGTAAGTACGATGCGCACAACAGCACAGAATCCGGCCGAGTTGTACTCACCCAATCCAGGTCCTGTTCTCCGACCGAGGCAAATCCGGAAACGCAGAATCGAGTCGCACGGAAGGGAAAATGCAGCCCCGTCCGGCCGACCAAGTACGATGCGCTTTCCGTACGCGCCCGAACCCGTCGCTACGCACGGCACGTCAAAGCATCCGGGAGAGGCGCACATAAGCTCCGATTCGTGCCACAACACGATCCACGGCTACGAGGCGAACACGCCAGCGACGAGGACGACGCGAGCGCAACGAGAAAGACGAACGACCACGAACCAACCATGAATCCCTTCGTCCCGATCCTACCAATATTCTACATTTACTACCGGAACAGGCACGGACGCGTACGGCGCAGAAGGTAAGTCAGACACCAACCACAAAACACATACAACACGTACACGACACATCACACACACACACAGAGGGATGCAGAATTTACTTACACCAGCAACAGCAGCACCATAGGGGCGGGATGCCCATCACCAATGCCACATATGCACACAGGGGCCTGGATGCGCACCACCACCACCACCTGTACCCAGGGGGGGCCGGATGCCAACCACTACTACCACCCTTAGCCAGGGTAGTGCCAGATGCCCACCACCACTACCACCCTTACCCAGGGGGGGCTGGATGCCCACCACTACCACCCTTAGCCAGGGGGGTGCCAGATGCCCACCACCACTACCACCCTTACCCAGGGGTGCTGGATGCCTGCCACAACTACCACCCTTAGCCAGGGGGGGCTGGATGCCTACCACTACTACCACCCTTACCCAGGGGGGGATGGATGCCTACCACTACTATCACCCTAAGCCAGGGGGGCTGGATGCCCACCACTACTACCACCCTTACCCAAGGGGGCTGGATGCCTACCACAACTACCACCCTCACCCAGGGGGGGCTGGATGCCTACCACTACTACCACCCTTAGCCAGGGGGGTGCCAGATGCCCACCACCACTACCACCCTTACCCAGGGGGGCTGGATGCCTACCACTACTACCACCTTACCCAGGGGGGGCTGGATGCCTACCACTACTATCACCCTAAGCCAGGGGGGCTGGATGCCTACCACTACTACCACCCTTAGCCATGGGGGTGCCAGATGCCTACTACTACTACCACCCTTACCCATGGGGGGCTGGATGCCTACCACTACTATCACCCTAAGCCAGGGGGGCTGGATGCCTACCACTACTACCACCCTTAGCCAGGGGGGTGCCAGATGCCCACCACCACTACCACCCTTACCCAGGGGTGCTGGATGCCTACCACAACTACCACCCTTACCCAGGGGGGTGCCAGATGCCCACCACCACTACCACCCTTACCCAGGGGGGTGCCAGATGCCCACCACCACTACCACCCTTACCCAGGGGGGGCTGGATGCCTACCACTACTACCACCCTTAGCCAGGGGGGTGCCAGATGCCCACCACCACTACCACCCTTACCCAGGGGGGGGCTGGATGCCTACCACTACTACCACCCTTACCCAGGGGGGGCTGGATGCCTACCACTACTATCACCCTAAGCCAGGGGGGCTGGATGCCTACCACTACTACCACCCTTAGCCATGGGGGTGCCAGATGCCTACCACTACTACCACCCTTACCCAGGGGGGGCTGGATGCCTACCACTACTATCACCCTAAGCCAGGGGGCTGGATGCCTACCACTACTACCACCCTTAGCCATGGGGTGCCAGATGCCTACCACTACTACCACCCTTACCCAGGGGGCTGGATGCCTACCACTACTACCACCCTTAGCCAGGGGGTGCCAGATGCCCACCACCACTACCACCCTTACCCAGGGGTGCTGGATGCCTACCACTACTATCACCCTAAGCCAGGGGGCTGGATGCCCACCACTACTACCACCCTTACCCAGGGGGCTGGATGCCTACCACAACTACCACCCTTACCCAGGGGGCTGGATGCCTACCACTACTACCACCCTTAGCCAGGGGGTGCCAGATGCCCACCACCACTACCACCCTTACCCAGGGGGGCTGGATGCCTACCACTACTACCACCCTTACCCAGGGGGGGCTGGATGCCTACCACTACTATCACCCTAAGCCAGGGGGGCTGGATGCCTACCACTACTACCACCCTTAGCCATGGGGGTGCCAGATGCCCACCACCACCACCACCCTTAGCCAGGGGGGGCTGGATGCCTACCACTACTACCACCCTTACCCAGGGGGGGCTGGATGCCTACCACTACTATCACCCTAAGCCAGGGGGGCTGGATGCCCACCACTACTACCACCCTTACCCAGGGGGGCTGGATGCCTACCACTACTACCACCCTTACCCAGGGGGGGCTGGATGCCTGTCACTAATACCACCTCTACCCATGGGGGGCTGGATGCCTACCACCAACACCACCCCGACTCATAGGATGGACAATGCATGACACAACCAGCACACCACAACCTAGGGAATGCAAGAAAAAGACATCCCCCCAACACCATGACAAGCGTGTGTAGACTGTGTCAAATGCCTACAACACTGAACATGACTTTGAACATACAATGTGACCCCCTATCACATGTGCCACACATATATGTGTGTGGACTCAACAATGCAAGCAGGCCATGACCATTGTGGCAATGGGGTCCAAACCCCCATCATCACAGTGACCAAAATGTAAGTGTGGGGTCCATATCTGAAGCACATTTTGAACATTGTGGCAATGGGGTCCAAACCCCCATCATCACAGTGACCAAAATGTAAGTGTTGACAAAGAAAAAGCTGCAACTGCCAAACTGCATGGATGATTCCTGGTCACAGAACATAAAACACATCAGTGGCAAAGTAGTGCATGTGTCCCATTGCAACATAGATTGGGGAGGCAAATACTGCAGTGCAAATAAGACATACCTTTGGCCATGTGCAGACAAACAACACGCATGGGGGCTGACACTGTCAACATTCATCAATGACACAATGACAGAAGTGACCATCAGAATGCAGACCCACATATTTGCACCAATGGGCACACAAATGCAGATACCCTGTGGAGACTGTAGATGTGAGGTGAACAGATACCATACCCTGGCAGCAATGGGACACACAAACCATGATCATTGTGCTGACTGATGACCTAGGAGTCCCAGGGACAGCAGGGGAAACCCACCAAACTACATACAGCCAATGGCACACCTAAGATATGCCAATGCAGTGGTGCAGATGCACAAACACAAACAGGCAGACCCACACTGCACATCAAACACAACAGGTGAGGGGGGGTGCCAGTGTCCCCAGGCAACCACACAACACATGAGGAGGCCTGAATACCAATTATACAGATGTGCATACAGTGCCACACAAAGGTAACTCATGGATCCAAATCCCCTATGTGGGCAATCAGGCATTGTCAGATGAGAGGGAGCACAAATCACACATGTCACACAGGCACGTAGGAACAGCAACTGACACAGCAAGACACAGACACACCACAGCACTACCCCAGGGCCCCCACAATGTGGTGACCCTGTGCTGCATTACAATCCCACTGTGATGACAAAGCTAAATGTCGTTCACACTGTGAACCACAGTCATGTGTCCTGAGCAACAAACTACCATCACACCTACACAAGCACAAATCAATCAGCACGGCCAGTAAGCCAAGGCCAACATGGAGGCAGGGGTCTAGCCGGGCAACAACTCTCATCTGCACACACTCAACACCACACACCTCGACCTCCAACAATGTGCAGCAGTGAAGCACACATGCACTGGTGACATTGCACATGCACCCATGACAATTCCAGGGTGGTGGGTGGGAACCAAGGTGCAGAAACACATCACACATGGCCACTCAACAAGACTCCTGAATGTCTGACACACTGCACACTACGCTGTACATGGACATGACGGCAATACCACACCAACCAATGGGATCCCAGCCACAGTCACACACCAATGAAGAAGCCAAGGTCACCCACAAAGAACACACATAGACAACAACCAACATTGCAGCCCGGACCCTGAAAGATAACACAAACTGGAAATCACATGACAGGTGCAAACAACAAGTGCCAAGGGGAAACCTGACTGTGACCCATCTGCGTCTGCACACAAACTCAGCCCTGACAGCAAACACACCTATGGGTGACACCCTGATGACCAGTAATGTGCCATGCACCCACATCACAGAGAACCCAGGGAGAAGACTTTGGGGGAACATAGGTCAACTCAGCAAGCATCACAAACAGGTACAACATTAGGGATCACAGCATGCACAGCTAAACGGAAGTGAACACACAGACATGCTCATACAACACACACCTTGGGCGCAGGCAATGTCACAGGCGTACACACTGCCATGAGGGGACTCCACTCCTGTGTGAGGAAAGCTGTGCCATATGTTGCCTCAGTAGGGCCCCATCATGTCAGCTGAGCACTTGGTCACACAATCAACAATTAGCACCAAATGAAGGCTCCCGTCACATCAGCCTGGTCATGGAAGTGCCAACGAAATCATCAGCACAGATCCAACACACTTGTATAGCAATGTTGCACTGACAACACAGATGAGTCCTTCCCCATTGATGCCCAAACCTGCATGTCCAGTGGAGATGGCCACACGGTCAGGGAAGTAGATGAATTGAACAATGGCAGGCACAACAGATGTGCAGGGGTGGAAGCCACAGATGTGAAATTGCTAATGTAAGTAGGAAATCCCATTGCCAAATACTGAACACATGACACCCTCAGATGCTGCTATGGATGACATAGATACACCACAGGATAGGACACATTCCCCCTGGACCACATGTGTTCCTGCACAGTAACACTTCATTATCATGAGACCAAATATCACCATCACTGCAGCAAGGGCATGGTTAGCATCATCAACAACATGTACATCAGAAGCATAAGCACTAGAGAACAGAAAGTTGCTTTATTCAGCATATGTGTGTTTAAAAGTGAAAGTCCAGAAAAAACACAAAGGCCAATGGCCAGTCCATTGTCAAAGTCCAAACAGGGTGACAGTGGCAGATGTCACCCTACGCATGCTCCACTAGGAGGGGCAACCGGGGGGGCAGGCCAGGCACCGCAGGGACAGGATCAGGGCTCACCAGGAGGAGGCAGGGAAGGGGTGGTGGGTGCTGGAGAGCCACTGACAACTGCAGTGGAGGTGTCTGACATGGTGTGTGCCGGCACAACTGGGGGGCATGAGTCAGATGGTGTGGGTGCCGGCACGACTGCAGTTGACCCTGCAGATGGAGTGGACAGGTCCGCCACTGCAGTGCCCAAGTCAGACAGGGTGGTAGTGGACTCCACTGCAGTGCCTACCACCAGGGGAGGAGAATGGGGAACAGGCAAGGTGGGCTGGACAGAGGGGGAGGACACCCTCACCACATCAGTGGCACAGACAAGCGCAGCGGGGGTGTGGTGCCGGGAGAGCAAGTGGCAGGGGAGAAGGCCGGATCCTCTTGGGGATGGTATATCTGTGGGTGGGGGAACCTGGGGCAGGGTGTGGTGGGGCACCTGTGGAGTGGGGGCCTGAGGGATGGAGGAAGGAGACCTGGTGCCTGAGCTGCAGGGCGGCGGCGGGGTCTTGCTCTTACGACTCCGGGGGGACTTGCGGGTGGGGGCCTCAGTCTGTCTGCGCCTGGGGGAGGGTGTCCGGGGGCGAGGGGCACTCTGCTCCGTGTGGGTGGGCTTCCTCTTCCCCCTGAATGCTGTATCAGCTGGATCGGAGGGGAAGAGGCCGAGGTCACTGAGGAAGAGCCGCTGGGTCTTTGGGGTTGCAGGTGAGGCAAGGGAGGGTGCTTTGGAGGGAGAGGCAACTGAGGACTGCGCAGTGCTCGTGGATGCGTGTGTGTTTTCCAGGGCCCCATCCCCTGTGAGTCTGGTTTCAGTCCCCTGACTGTGCGTGCGTGTGCGTTTTGTTTGTGGCGTGTGTGTCTGTGTGCTGGACGTGTGTGTGCTGGTGTGTGCCTGTGCCGGTGTGTGTGTGCTTGGGACGGGTAAGGTGCTGGGGAGTGTGGATGGAGCAGAGGCAGGAGGGGTGAGGGACTGTCTGAGGAGGGACACTGCTGCCGTCAGGGAGGAGTCCATGGACCTATTGCCCCTCTGTAGGTCAGACATGCCCGATGAGATGCCCTCCATGAACGACACCAGCTGAGTCAACAGAGCGGTGTGCGCATGGAGGACACTCAGCATGGCTGTCTGCCCTACATGGAGCTGGCGAAGGAGGTACACAGACTCTTCACTCAGGGCAGCAGGGGACACAGGGGCAGGGGGTGCGGTGCCTGGCCCAAAGGAGACACGCTCCCGAACATGGGAGCCTCCACGGACCTGGGGAATGGGAGCCGATGGGAGGGCGGTGGTGGTGCTGGTGGTGGCGGGGACAGCAACACTAGCTGGGGTGTGGTGGCTG
Organism: Calotriton arnoldi; assembly: GCA_963921515.1. Taxonomy (NCBI): domain Eukaryota; kingdom Metazoa; phylum Chordata; class Amphibia; order Caudata; family Salamandridae; genus Calotriton; species Calotriton arnoldi. Next base: position 19,935 of record CAWUFW010002204.1, read on the forward strand.
CTGACACCCGCCTCCATAAGGGAGTCATCCTCCGAGCCGCTGTGGTCCTCAGCTGAGGTGGATGCTGCTGAGGACTCCTCGGTGTGGCTCCCCTCGCCCTCCGTGCCACTGGGTCCCTCCGACCACTCCTCGGCTGCTGACCCAGTCTGGCTCTCCGGCTCCTCCTGGTCCGTGGAGCTGTCCCCTTCCGTGGCCGTGGATGTATCTGCAAACAATGGGGAAACAGACAGACATCAGTCACCTGTACCAAACGCACACACCACTGTGAGCACAGCACATTACAGAGAAAAGCCCTGGCATCATTAGTTGAACATTGCTAAAAGTGCCCTAACTGAACAGGAGAAGCCAATTGTCAGTCTGATGCCAACCATGGCACTCACAACCCACATGGCCTTGCACCCATCTGTCTGGTGTCTGTTGGATAGAAACACCCCAGTGTGGACACATGCACCACCTACACAGTAGTTGGACAGTGCAGAGGACACAGTGTAGCATGTGGACATGCACACATCACAACTCTTGCCACTGAGTCAGTACAGATTTCCGGATGAAAGGGATGCCCAGAGTCAAATAGGAAATGCATGTGATGCATACCAGCGACAGACACCATGATGCACCCATGTCCTGATAGCCATCGCCACAATGGTGTGCATGTAGCACATGTCACTCCCCTGCAGGATCACCAATAAGTAGACACATGCCATGGCGGAGGCATGACTGCTAAGTCATACATCACTGTCTCAGTGATGTATGACTTGGCAGCCAGACAACAACACTCTGCACTGTGTCACAATAGTAGGTCATGGGGAATGCAAGTCCTGGAGCTGCACAAGTGCACATGTACATCCCCCACACAACACATCATCTTAACCCTCATCTGTCCAGGTCATACCGATTGGACATATGGGAGACCTGTGACACTACCCTCTGAACCTGAGCCCCTCACAATCTGCTGTGAATGGGAAACAGCTGCCTGAACTTCACATTCGCATACCCCAGTCTGCACGGGCAGCTGATCAAACACCTATGTGACACACAAGTATCGTCTCCTATGGTCACATCTCCAGTGGCATGCTGAGCCCCAACCGAGAAACACCCCAGCAGTCCTGGCAACAAATCCACAGCACACTGACACAGAGGCAGACACCTGAGGGGTCAAATCACTGCGCACAACGTGTCAGCTGATACACGGGAGTGGGAGTACAGGTGTATTGGATGTGCTGGAGTAGGCATGACTGTCCTGCCCCACATGAATGAGGGATGAGCCCTGGACAGTGGATAGCTGGCTATGTATGTGTGACACACGTAATCTGCACACTCCTGGGGCCCAAATATTGTTCCCACCCGCTGCATGGGTGTGTGCCAGATACCCCAGGCACATGTGGTGGCTCAGCTCAGCAAGTGGACCGCATATCAAAGCAACACGCAGATTACATGTCCGAACACAGGCGTTGTGTGAACAATGGACCCACCCATGATGCCCACAACAGAGTCAGGGAAACAGATGCTGTCCCCCACCTTGAGTGAAGCAAACTGCAAGGACACAGTCCCAAGTGACACAATTCCCTGAATGTAAGGGCCACACCTGGGTATCAGATGAGGAGTGGGCAGTGCACAATAGAGGGACATGGCTCCTGGACAACATGACTGCTGTACTGTGGCAGTTTAACCAGGCCAGAGGAGGGCACATAGCATGTAATACAGAGTTCACAGTGCAGTCTTTGACTCACCCCCTCCTTGCTGCTGTCTGGCCTTCAGCTGCCCATCCAGGTCTGGAAACACCACCGCCAGGATCTGGAGCATGTGGGGGGTCAGGGTCCGTGTTCCGCCCCTCCTGCGAGGAGGTGACAGCTTCAGCTGGACCCGTGCAATCCTCCGGGTCCAGCCCCGAAGGTCCTGCCACCTCTTCTGGCAGTTGCGGATCCGGCGCTTGTAGACCCCCACGGACCGGACAGCCCAGACGATGTCCTTCCAGATCTCCTGCTTCCGATGGGCATTAACCTGTGAGGATGACAAAGTGAAAAGGCCATAACTACACATGCAACATATCCGTGCATGACACAGTTGTATATACATGTCTCAATCACAGGGGCACATGATGTACACAGGCAGTGCAACGCTGCCCATGGACAGTTTGCCAGAAGTCACTACATGGTATCATTGCATGGGAAGTAAAACCTTGTTCAAATGCACTGTCACTGCACCATACCTGTACAGTGCATGTCACTACACACTATGGGGGGTGACAACTACTCAGTGAGCCTGCTAGCCAGTGGCGTGCAGACTTTCAGCCTTGCTAGTCAGACAAAATGCACATTCAGAAAGGCAGTGCACAGAACACTCACCTGCTCCCCTGGTGTCCCATACAGCTTGCTGTACTGTGGAAGTAGGCTGTCCAGCAGGGCCTGGTTCTCCTCAAGGCTGAAGGCTGGGGCTCTCTCCACAGTACGTGCCATTGCAGGGTCCAGAGGGGGCAGAGACAGCAGCAGTGCAGTGGCAGATGTCGTCCTGGAGCATGTAGTGCAGGCAAGTGAGCTCTCAGGGGAACAGCCAGCAATATATATGTGCTGCAGAGGCAGATACTGTCCCATGTGTCCAAAGTGATAGGTCCAAGTCGTTTGCATCTTCTGAATCCGGCCAATCCATGGAATAGCAGCACCAATACACGCCCACAGCATCCTTCAAATCTTCAACTTCATGACATACATGATTTTGCAACATTGTTGTGGGTGACCAACTGAATTTCCAGCAACCGACTCGTTCGAATTTCGAAAATGCGTCCGTTGCCAGGCTAGGCCATTGACAATGGGTGCGCACCGATCGGTCCATTGCTGTTCAACGCGTACAGGGGTACAACGCGTACCCGCACACATTGAATGCAATGGGCCGGCCGGGCGCACCGATCGGTCCATTGCGGTACAATGCGTACAGGGGTACAACGCGTACCCGCACACATTGAATGCAATGAGCCGGCCGGGTGCACCGATCGGTCCATTGCTGTTCAACGCGTACAGGGGTACAACGCGTACCCACACACATTGAATGCAATGGGCCGGCCGGGTGCACCGATCGGTCCATTGCTGTTCAACGCGTACAGGGGTACAACGCGTACCCGCACACATTGAATGCAATGGGCCGGCCGGGTGCACCGATCGGTCCATTGCTGTTCAACGCGTACAGGGGTACAACGCGTACCCGCACACATTGAATGCAATGGGCCGGCCGGGCGCACCGATCGGTCCATTGAGGTACAACGCATACAGGGGTACAACGCTTACCCGCACACATTGAATGCAATGGGCCGGCCGGGCGCACCGATCGGTCCATTGCTGTTCAACGCGTACAGGGGTACAACGCGTACCCGCACACATTGAATGCAATGGGCCGGCCGGGCGCACCGATCGGTCCATTGCTGTTCAACGCGTACAGGGGTACAACACGTACCCGCACACATTGAATGCAATGGGCCGGCCGGGCGCACCGATCGGTCCATTGCTGTTCAACGCGTACAGGGGTACAACGCGTACCCGCACACATTGAATGCAATGGGCCGGCCGGGTGCACTGATTGGTCCATTGCTGTTCAACGCGTACAGGGGTACAACGCGTACCCGCACACATTGAATGCAATGGGCCGGCCGGGTGCACCGATCGGTCCATTGCTGTTCAACGCATCCCTGTACAAGTGACTGGCATATGTCACCATGCCTGTCTCAGATGAACATATGCCAGCCACAGATAGCTCCCAAGGAGTGAGGGGCACACCTACAACACGACAGCCTGTCCAAACTGTATCATAAGGCATGTAAGGCTGCATTTTCTATTGTGTGTATGTTGGTGTACATGTTGTCCTGTGGGTGTCACCTGGGGGCAGCCACCCCCAGGCTGTGCACGTGTTCATGGGGACAGGATCCTGGGTGTTACGTGTACATGACCACTGTGATGTGCAACTGTTCATATCTGTGCATGTGCCATGGTCACATTTCACGGTGGTATAGGTGTATGTCATGTCACATACCCCGTGAGTCCCATGTGGGACGGTATGTTTGAGCCAGGGTGTCCCAGTGGCACAATAGTGATGGTCCTCCACAGTCTGTGTGCATGTAGTGTTTACAATGTCTCTGATTTCATGTGCACAATGGGAGACAGTCTCCACATCCACGTTGTGTGTGCATGGACTTTGATGTTGTGCGTGTGTGTGTCACAGACGTCCATGTCTGTCCTGCAGTGGCAAGTGGGACCACTACCTGTGGGGGTCATGGTTGTTTTGCTGTGGTGTATACATGATACTCCATGTAATGCCAGTGTCCATGTGGCAATACAGGGTCCCTGGGAATGTACCTGTCGTTGAGCTGTGATGCCTGGGGCACATCTGTCCTCACATGTCACTGTGGGGGGTGATTGTGACATGGCAGCAGGAGATGGGAACTGTGACACGGCCTCATGATATCCAATGGGCCAACCTGGGACTTATTGATGCCACTTGTTGAACCGTGATGACAGATGTTGGCCATGTATGTACCATACATGTCCTTACGGAACTGCACACTTCATGTAGTTGTGCCTCATAATGATGTATGATGTGATATTGAGTGTGTTCAATGCCGCATATGTGGGGTGACTGACAAGCTTGCTTTCTTCTCCTCTGCACTGCAGGGCTCCTGCTGTCCATAGACCATTCCCAGACCTGGCAACGATGGTGGAACGGGACAGCATCCGACGGTACCGCTTCACCAGGCAGCTGATTGAGGATTTGGCAGTGCAGTTGGCCCCACATTTGCAGCCTGGCCGGCCGTATCCTACAGCGCTGACCCCCAAGGTGAAGGTTATGGCAGCCCTACACTTCTTTGCCACCGGTACCTTCCAACATACTGTGGCGACTGCTGGTGGGATGTCACAGACCATGTTGAGCCGTGTGCTCCGCGATGTTTTGGAGGCAATGTTGCTATACCTGAACCGGTACATCTATTTCCCTAGACTGCAACGACTCACTGACGTGAAGAGTGACTTCTATGCCCTGGGGAGGATGCCGCATGTCATTGGCTCCATTGATGGGACACATGTGGCTTTGGTACCACCACAGGCCCAGGAGCAGGCCTACCGTAACCGCAAGCACTACCACTCGGTCAATGCACTGGTGGTGTGTCTTGCAGATATGACCATCACACACGTGTGTGCCCGTTTCCCTGGTTCAGCACACGATGCCTTTGTGATGAGGAGTAGTCGCATCCCCAGGATGATGGCACAGATGCAGAACCAGCGTGCCTGGCTTGTCGGTGTGTACTGACTTTGTGCCATTGTGTGTGATCTGATCTGTAGTATTCCGCCCACTTTTCCAAGTCAGCTAATGTGCACTTGTCTGTCCGTAGGTGACTCGGGATACCCCAACATGCCGTGGTTGCTGACACCCCTCAGGAACCCTGTGACACCAGCCCAGATGCGCTACAATGAGGCACATGGTCGGACCAGGAGAGTGATTGAGCGGACATTTGGTCTCCTGAAGAGCCGCTTCCGCTGCCTCGACAAGACAGGAGGGTCCCTCCCATATGCCCCAGCGAAGGTGTGCAAGATTATCATCGTCTGCTGCATGCTCCACAACCTGGCAGTGCGGAAGGAGTTGCCTCTCATCCAGGATGACAATGACCAACATCCGCCACCTGTGGAGGATCCTGGCCTGGACCACGATGCCAGTGATGATGATGATGATGAGGGGGATGTCCGCACACAGCTCATCACCAACTTCTTTAGCTGAATGTGAGTATCCTGAGATGTCATGTCAATGATGTGAGTTGGCATGATATGTGTAGGTGGTGCTCTGGTGCTGTTGGAGTGTGTCCATGGGCTACTTGACTGGATGTGTGTAGCGATGTGTGCTTACAGGTGGTCTGTACTCCCCAACAGTGTTGACATGCTAACTTGGTTCTGGGTGGGTATCTTGTAACATGTATTGTGCATGAGTTTTGCTGTTCTGTCCTGTTCTCCATTGCTTTTGACTGTGTGTCATTTCTGTCCTTCACAGGGTACTTTCAGATTCGTTTGGTCAACTGTGTCCACCGACGACGTGATTGCACTTCCAGTTGTTGACTGTGTGCCCGCTGCCAGGTGGGATTACCTTGCATCTGTAGTGGTTACGACATGTTGCAACTGTGTAATAAACCTGTGCTTCACTTTGTGATGTGCGTTGTCTGTGGTCACACATTTGACTGCCATTTCCTTACTGCACCTGTGGGCTACTTGACTACAACTGGGAATAGGTGTGGTGTCTGTGCATTGCACCGTCTTCCCTGGCAACATCAGTGTAGGCAATGAGTCAGATGGCCTAGGTGTGTATGTGTTGTGTAGCCCTGGTGGTGTGTCTCCCTCATATGTGTCACGTTGCCTTTACTCACATGCCTGTGTTGTACTTGCTGTTGCAGTTTGCATACACAGTGTAATTTTGCAGTTCATCATCCCAATGACAGCACCCACGTTGGAATCACAACAGAGGCAAGTATGGTGTATTAGTGTGTTTATTGTGATACATTTGTGTGAATAGTGCATAGGATGGTTAGTGCTGTACATATATATTGCAATCAGAAGTTCCTAGGTGAATTGAAAGTCCTGGTAGACAAAATCCCCAGTATCGGGGCCACAGTTGTCTGAGACATTGGTCCAACTTGTACTCCCCATGTCATGTGTGGGAGTTGTGTTGCCGTCAACAGGGTGAACAGTTTGTGCACAAAGGTGAACATCCAGAACAGGTTCAGGCTTCCTGGGGGTTGCACTTGGCCATCGGCCTCTCACTTGCCCCTCCTCGGACGACTCCTCTTCTTTCAAGTACAGGCTGCTGCGGTGCAGGGGACTCTCCGCCAGAGTCATCCTCCCTCCCTGTGGCAGTTGCAGTTTGTTCAGCACCAGATGTTGTTGGCACACAGGGAGGTGTGGACTGGTTGCTGTTCATCTGGCGGAGGCATTGTAATATGTCCCTGTGCACCGCCGTCATCTCTTGCAGTGCGTCCCACTTGGACTCCACACGGGACATGTGTGAGTCCAAGCGGGCATGATGGGCAGCCTGCTGCTGTTTCATGTCTCTGAGGAGCCCCACTACCTGGCTGAGATCTCCGGTGCTGGACTGGTACGCATCGGCTATGCGTACCAGTTGTGGGTCATCATGCACACCAGCAACCTCTGCAAGCAGTGACCTCTGTCTCCCACCCCTCCCACCACCCCTGCCGACATGTGCAGTGCGTGCAGTGGCACGCACAGATGACCCTGGTCCCCCTTGGGGGTTGGTGGTGGTGTCCATGGCCCCACATTGGTCCAGGGTCCCGGTGCTGGTGGTGCTCCTTGTTCTGTCCATGTCGGCAGGGATGGTATTTGTGGTGACAGTCGTTGGAGGGGTGGGTGCAGTGGGTGCAGCTGGTGGTCCTGCTGGTGCTGCAGCTGGTGGTCCTGCTGGTGCTGCATGTTGACTTGCACCGGAGGTGCCAGGTTGGTCTTCTTCATCCGAGGAGGGCAGAGGCTGTACGACACCAGTGAGCTCCGTATCCTCTTGAGCCTGGGACTGGGACTCCTCAGCGCCTGCTGCTGTGTCCCCATCATCACCTGTTTTTGGGAGACACACACAATGTATGTAATGTTTCTGCAGGCATCAATGGTTGACACACCTGACAGTTGTGACTGTGCCTCTGGGTGCGGGCCTGTACATTGCATTGTCCTAAGTTGTCACAGTCAGGGGTTGATATTGGTGTAGCACATTGTCCTGCATTATTTGGGCATTTCTATGTATTTGTTGGGGTGTGAACATGGTCTGCATTGGTTGTATTTGGTTGACAGCCGGCCCTCCTTCCCACCCAGCCAGTCAGTTATCCCACCATGGACTGTGCTTGCATTGCAGGGAGTGAAAGTTGTCTTTCAGGATGTCAGTCAGTGGTGTCCTGCTGTTGGTTGTTGCACAGTTGCCAGCAGGGCCTTGTGCTCCCCACAGCAGTAGCCAGTGTCAGCCATCTTGTCAGTTGTATTCCACTCCCTGTGATGTGAGCATGGTTCAGGGTGGTGTTGATGGGACAGTTGTGGGGGTGAGCTATGTCTGTGACTATGACTCACATCATGCTATTGCCTCCACCCCACTTCCCAGCATTCCCATACTTACTTGCTTTTGTGGGGAGTTCAGTGTGTGTGGGTGTGAGAGCAATGGCAAGATGGCTCACAGTGGTGTCCTGCTGTTGGTTGGTGTGCAGTTCCCAGCATGCCCTTGTGCTCCCCACGACACAGCAACAGTGTCAGACATCTTTGATGGGCCTTTCCACTCTCTGTGGGATGTGCATGCGTGAGTGTGAGCTTGCTGGGCCATGTGGTGGGGGATGTAGAGCTGTGACTACGACTCCCATCATGCTATTGCCTCCACCCCCTTCCCAGCATGCCCATCCTTCCTTCCTTTTGACTCTGCTTCCCTGTGGGGTGGGCTGCCTGTGCTGACAGGATGGCTGGGAGTGTTGTCCTGGCAGTTGTCTGGCTAAAAGTCCCAAGAGTGTCACTGTGCTTCACACAACATAACCCAGGGTGGAGGTTCTTTGTGGGATCTTGAGTTAGGATGTGAGGCATTGCATTCTCCCAGGTGGGTTATGTGGAGTATGTGTTGAGGGGGTGTGTGAGGGGAGGTGCTTGTGACTATGGTCAGTGCTGCAAGTCCTCCTTCCCACCCAGCCAGATATCCCACCATGGAACGTGCTTGCATTGCAGAGAGTGCAAGTTGGCTTTCAGGATGTCAGGCAGTGGTGTCGTGCTGTTTGTTGGTGCACAGTTCCCAGCAGGGCCTTGTGCTCCCCACAGCAGTAGCCAGTGTCAGCCATCTTGTCAGTCCTTATCCACTCCCTGTGATGTGAGCATGGTTCAGGGTGGTGTTGATGGGCCAGTTGTGAGGCTGAGCAATATCTGTGCCTACTACTCCCATCATGCTATTGCCTCCACCCCCTTCCCAGCATGCCCATGCTTCCTTCCTTTTGACTCTGCTTCCCTGTGGGGTGGGCTGCCTGTGCTGACAGGATGGCTGGGAGTGTTGTCCTGGCAGTTGTTTGGCTAAAAGTCCCAAGAGTGTCCCCGTGCTTCACACAACATAACCCAGGGTGGAGGTTCTTTGTGGGATCTTGAGTTAGGATGTGAGGCATTGCATTCTCCCAGGTGGGTTATGTGGAGTATGTGTTGAGGGGGTGTGTGAGGGGAGGTGCTTGTGACTATGGTCAGTGCTGCAAGTCCTCCTTCCCACCCAGCCAGATATCCCACCATGGAACGTGCTTGCATTGCAGAGAGTGCAAGTAGGCTTTCAGGATGTCAGGCTGTGGTGTTGTGCTGTTTGTTGGTGCACAGTTCCCAGCAGGGCCTTGTGCTCCCCACAGCAGTAGCCAGTGTCAGCCATCTTGTCAGTCCTTATCCACTCCCTGTGATGTGAGCATGGTTCAGGGTGGTGTTGATGGGCCAGTTGTGAGGCTGAGCAATATCTGTGGCTACTACTCCCATCATGCTATTGCCTCCACCCCCTTCCCAGCATGCCCATGCTTCCTTCCTTTTGACTCTGCTTCCCTGTGGGGTGGGCTGCCTGTGCTGACAGGATGGCTGGGAGTGTTGTCCTGGCAGTTGTTTGGCTAAAAGTCCCAAGAGTGTCCCTGTGCTTCACACAACATAACCCAGGGTGGAGGTTCTTTGTGGGATCTTGAGTTAGGATGTGAGGCATTGCATTCTCCCAGGTGGGTTCTGTGGAGTTTGTGTTGAGGGGGTGTGTGAGGGGAGGTGCTTGTGACTATGGTCAGTGCTGCGAGTCCTCCTTCCCACCCAGCCAGATATCCCACCATGGAACGTGCTTCCATTGCAGGGAGTGGAAGTTGTCTTTCAGGATGTCAGTCAGTGGTGTCCTGCTGTTTGTTGGTGCACAGTTCCCAGCAGGGCCTTGTGCTCCCCACAGCAGTAGCCAGTGTCAGCCATCTTGTCAGTCCTTATCCACTCCCTGTGATGTGAGCATGGTTCAGGGTGGTGTTGATGGGCCAGTTGTGAGGCTGAGCAATATCTGTGCCTACTACTCCCATCATGCTATTGCCTCCACCCCCCTTCCCAGCATGCCCATGCTTCCTTCCTTTTGACTCTGCTTCCCTGTGGGGTGGGCTGCCTGTGCTGACAGGATGGCTGGGAGTGTTGTCCTGGCAGTTGTTTGGCTAAAAGTCCCAAGAGTGTCCCTGTGCTTCACACAACATAACCCAGGGTGGAGGTTCTTTGTGAGATCTTGAGTTAGGATGCGAGGCATTGCATTCTCCCAGGTGGGTTCTGTGGAGTTTGTGTTGAGGGGGTGTGTGAGGGGAGGTGCTTGTGACTATGGTCAGTGCTGCGAGTCCTCCTTCCCACCCAGCCAGATATCCCACCATGGAACGTGCTGCCATTGCAGGGAGTGGAAGTTGTCTCTCAGGATGTCAGTCAGTGGTGTCCTGCTGTTGGTTGTTGCACAGTTGCCAGCAGGGCCTTGTGCTCCCCACAGCAGTAGCCAGTGTCAGCCATCTTGTGAGTCCTTTTCCACTCCCTGTGATGTGCGCATGGTTCATGGTGGTGTTGATGGGACAGTTGTGGGAGTGAGCAATATCTGTGACTACGACTCCCATGATGCTATTGGCTACACTGACTTGCCCAGCATACACAGAATTCCTTTCTTTCAGTGGTCTTCACTGTGTGTTGGTGTTGTAGTGGTGGCTACATGTCTGGATGTGTTTGTTAGTTATATTTGTGCCACTGCCTAGCTGTAGTTGTGTTTGTCCATGTGATGACACGGTTAAATGTAACTTTGAGATGGCATGTGTTGTGTTTATCTGACTGACATACACATTTTGGGATGATTCTGTTCTGGTTGCTGTGTAATTGCTATGAGTGCATGGTTTGACTCTCCCCTTGACAGTGATGTGTGTGTGTATTGTGGCAGAATATTGTGTACATTTGTTGTGTACTCACCAGGCTCTGGGATGTTCTCTAGTCCATAGACGCTCACTGGCGGAAGGATGGCCCGCACCTTCTCCTCCCAGGGCCTGAGGTATACTGGCTTGGCAGGAGGGCCACTGCCGGTGTATTGGCTCAGGAGGTAGTCCATCTTGAGCAGCTCCCGTACCCTCCTGCGCACGTCATACCACCTGTTCTGGATGTCAGTCTTTGTGCGCAGACATGGTGATTGTGCGTTCACCCTGTTGATGATCCTCTCCCACATCTTGGTTTTCTGGGAGATGGGTGTCTGTTGGACCAGTGTGCCAAACAGCTGTGGCTCTACCCTGAGGATCTCGTCTACCAGGACTTCCAATTCACAATCTAGGAACTTGTGATTCTTCTTCTTTTGGGGCATGGTGATGGGTGGTGATGGTGAGTGATGTGTGTGTTGGTGTGCAGGTGAGGGTGTGTGAGTGTGTGTTTTGCTGGGTGTAGCTATTTGTTGGTGTGCTGATGGTGTGTGGCTTGTGTGAGGGATGAGCTGTGGGTGTGTGGTTGCTGTCTGTTGAGTGCTGGCAGTAGAATAGCATTTGCAAAGGATCATGGTTGGGATTTGTGTCCTTTATATGGGTGGAGTTGTGGGTGTGTCTTTGTTCTCTGTCCCCACCCCCCCAGTATTTATTGGCTTTGTAATTGCTTGTTTGGCCTTTTTTGTGTATTTTTCCTTAGTACTTTCTGTGCATGTTGGAAACGTTCTTGTGACCGAGTCGGACCCTGCAGTTGTCTCGTACGGTCTTCTCCGTTGCGTTCACGCTGTGTTTGTGCAGTTTTCTATGCTGCGTACGAGTCGGTCGCGGTGTTTTGTGTTACTTCGGCTCGCAGTTTTGTATGCGTGTCGGTCGTACGGCTTGTCCTCCGTACGACTCGGTCGTGGTTTTCGCGCCTTGCATCGTACTTTGCGGTTTGGAGTTCGCGGGTACGTTTCGGTTGGATTTGCTCCGGGTGCGTGTCGGTCGGTTCGGTCGCGTGTTTTTCCGGCCGGATTGCTGTTTTCCGTGCGGCTCGGTCGTTCGGCTTGGGTTCAGTACGTGTCGGTCGGATTTTGCACGCTTTGCATCGTACTTGGCGTGTCGGGCGCCACAGGTACGTGTCGGTCGGAATTAATTCCGGCTCCGAGTCGGTCGGTGCTTTTTCCGGCCCGAATCGGAATCGACCCCTATGTGTGTATGTCGTCGCCAAACAGTATGCCCCATTGCCTTCCCCTCTGGCACAAGAGGCTTGATTATCAAAGCGAAAAGGAGGGGTGAGAATGGGCACCCTTGTCATGTGTCTCTTCAAATGGGAAGGTGTTTGGAGGGATTTTTTCAGATTCTGACTATTTCTGTTGGCTGTGTATACAGCAATTTGATTAATAGCAGCATCCTGTGGCCCCACTCTACCTTGCATAGCACAGTGAACATATTGTCCCAGTCAAGCATATTAAAAGCTTTCTCTAGGGGACGTGCACGCAGCGCCTTTCAAGATGGCCACCTGAGCTCGGAGCTCCGCACTGCATCGGGAAATGTAGCTTCAGCGGTTCCAGAGTCGCTCTACTCCTTGAATGGAGAAATTCTTGTAGTGGAACATCCCCTGAACATGAGGCTGTCCTTCAAATTCTCTTTCCTGTTTCTGGCTCCATGAAAGGTCGAGGGACATCAGTTGCTGTCTTCTGGTTGCCATTTTGTATTCCGCCCTGACCGTTAGTAATTCTTTTCAGCTCTGGATTTTTTTTTATTGAGGTACTGATTCTCCCTACTTACTCTCTATTGACTATTGGGATTTTTTTTTCCAGTACTTTTTGGTTTCCTCTATTTATATTTAAAGACTCACGTCACTGGGCTATTTTATTTTTATTAGAAGGAGATTTTATTGGATTTCTATGCTCATGCTGGAATGAACGCTTTTATTTAATACATGGGCAGAAGTAAACATTTATTATATTCAAATAAAAGGCTTACTTCTGGTTTGCCTGTGTTGGGTACTCACTCCCTAGAGCCCTCTATGGTTGATTTGCATAATTCTGTCAGTTTGGCTCAATCTAACTCTTCCAGACCTGCGTCTGTGTCCACTGCGACACCAAAAATGCAATCACCCTCCTCTGCTAACAAAAGGCTGAAGCAGAACCCTCCTTCTCACCGAAATCTGTTTTGCCTGTATCTTTGGACACTGTTTTGGAGGAAATCTGTGCTTTGAGCCCATTTATTGAGGAGACCAATACACATCTACAAGTTTTGGATACTAAGTGGTCTTCACTCGATTCCAGGGTGTCCGTAGTAGAACAACCGGTCAGTAAATTACAAGATGTCTCTGCAAGAGTTTTATCTCTGGAGAAGGATGTTCAGCTCTTAAGGAAGTCTGCTGAGGATCTTGAAAATAGAAATAAACGCAACAACCTTCGCTTGTATGGTCTTCCAGAAGGTGTTGAGGGGAATGACAGTGTGACCTTCCTCATCTCTTTTCTCCTGATGCTTCTGGACCTCCCTGCGCCAGTGTCTCTGAATATCCAGCGTGCCCACAGATTGAGTCCCCGTCTCTCCTCTTCATCTGCTCCTTCAAAGCCCCGTGGTGTAATCCTCCTATTTTTGAAATTACTGACCTTTTACAAGTTTTAAATGCAGCCAAAGTTTAAAAACAATTAATTTGGTCTAGAGCTAAATAGTTTTTGTCCCAAAACGTTTCCACAGTGACTGCTAAACGACGGAAAGAGTTCCTTGAGCTTAGAACAGCTTTACGTGCCTTGGGTGTGCGCTTTGGTTTATTTCATCCATGCTTGTTTAAGGTAACTTTTCCGAAACGCACCTCTACTTTTGAAGACCCTGTGGACCTTCGGAGATCTCTTCATTCACACTCTACGGCTTCCATGGATACTGCTGGACCTTCCTGTATAACTTGACTCTTATTTGACAGCCTTTGATGATTGGATAATTTCATGATAATTTCATTCTAATCTTCATTTTTGCTTCCTTTACAGGTTATATTTTGACGGTTATTTTTGTATTAAGTTGTCTCTATTTATTTTTCTCTTTTCCTATCATCATTGCAGACCACTCAGACTCCTTACATCTCCGTCCCCTGTTCATTTTTGGCTTCCCCATGTGGTGCGTCTCCCTCTGTTGGCTGTGCCGTCTTTACTGTCTGTCGCCAGTCCTTGTTTCTGCTCGTTTCCCTTTGAAGGTATGTATCACAGTCAGTTTATTTTTGACATGTATTGTCTTCTCTTATTGTCCCACTTATTCCCTTTCTCCCTTTCCTACTCTTCTTCTCTAACTCTTCTCTTGCTGATTTTACTGTATTTTTTCTCTTACATATTCTTTCTCTCACTATTTTATTAATCTTTTTTCATTACTGTAAATCGTGTTGTTTTGTATCTAGTTCTATTTCTCTACATTCAGAGTTACATCTTGGAATGTGAAAGGTTTTATTAACCCTATAAAGAGGCAGAGAATATTATCCCATTTAGCCTCATACAATCCTGACCTAGTTCTGTTGCAAGAAACCCATTTAACAGAGACAAAGGCTTTGAAGCTGAATCGGAATTAGGTTGGTTTAGTCTTAGTGTCTCCTACGACCAATAGGAAAGATGGCGTGATTATTCTATGTCTTAAAAAGTTGAAATGTTCTGTAATTTCTTAAGACATGGATTCGGAGGGTAGATGGGTATTATTTAAGTTGCTCATTAATAATATATCTTTAACAGTATTTAATGTTTATGGTCCGACTCAACCGGATTATTCTTTCTGACCTAATGTTACAAAGAAGTGTATTCAATATAAAGATGAATTTTGTGATTGTAACCAGGTTATTGACCCTTTTATTGATCGCCAATCCCAAGTTCATTTTATCCCTCACAAGACTCATAAACAATTGCATAGTACAATCTCTCAGACACATCTTGTAGATGCCTGGTGACTTTGCAACCCTGATGTAACAGAATTTTCTTTTTTTTCTCCTCCACATGGTTCCCTGAACCGATTAGATTACATTTTCCTTTCTAAATCTTTGACTCAATCTTAATTCCTCCTCAATTGAACCTATGGTCATCTCTGATCATTCCCCGGTTATTGCTGATTTCGATTTGCTCCATCCGCAAACCAAGTCCTCTAGATGGAGGTTTAATAACTCTCTTTTGCGGGATCCGTTTTTTTCTTCCTTTTTTACTTCCTTTGCTGAGGAATTTTTTCCACTAAATGCGGATCCAGGTGGTTCCCCTTCATTGATATGGGATGCATTTAAAGCTACTGCTCGTGGCTTTATCATAGACTTTGTTTCCAAAAAAAAGAAACAATCACTTAATCAACATAAAATTCTACTAGCTAACATTAAACGCCTAGAACAGCAATTTTACACTTCTTCATCTGATTCTGCCTTACAGGAGCTTTTTCGTGCAAAGCTAGATTTTAACAAAATAACTACGGATAATGCCTCATCTATTCTCCTTCGTAATAGTGCTTGTTATTATGGTGGACGAAATAAAGTTGCCAAACTTCTGGCTAATTACCTCACATCTCAGAAAGAGCGTGTGTTGGTAGACTCCAATTATTCATTGGATGGAAAGCATCTTTTCAAAGATCAGGACATTTTGGATAAATTTATGAAATTCTATAAAAATATATATATCTGGAATCCCCTTCACCTGTCTCTTTTATTGATACTTATCTTAGTTGCGTTTCCCCTCCTTCTCATGTAGATCTTGACTTTGCATCTCTAGAATCTGATTTATCGATTCTGGAGTTATCTAAATCCTTAAGTCTCTTCAAAAAAGATAAAACTACGGGCCCAGATGGATTTACGGTAGAATTTTATTTACACTTCTCAAATCTACTTTTATATAAGTGGTAAGGCGGATGGCACTTTTTTAGAAGCTACAATATGTCTAATTCACAAGGATGGTCGTGATCCTAAGCAATGTAAGAATTATCGGCCCATATCCCTGGTAAATGTCGATTATAACATTTTTGCCAAATAACTTGCTTTAAATCTTGAACCTCTTTTGCCAAATCTAATTGGTCTAGAGCAGTGTGGTTTCGTTAAACGCAGACTAACATCCGATAATTCCCGGTTACTATTTTAATGTTTTAAACAAGGCTCCAACTCTTTCTTATTCTTTAGCTGCATTTTCTATGGACGCTGAGAAAGCTTTTGATAGGGTATATTGGTCCTTTTTATTTAAAGCTCTTCATTGGCATGGTTTTGATCCTACATTTATTTCTCTTATCTCTTTGCTGTATACCGATCCTAGAGCTTCTGTCCTAGTTAATGGATTTATCTCTCAACTTTTTCTATTGCAATGTGGTGTACGTCAAGGTTGCCCCCTATCTCCTCTTTTATTTATTTTATCACTTGAACCCTTTCTATCTCATATCCGCCAGAATACCTCTATTTCTGGATTTCTTTATGGTGATCAACATTTGAAGTTGTCCGCCTATGCAGATGATATTTTACTTTTTATATCTCACCCTGAAACATCTATTCCTACTTTATTGCAAGAAATCTCTGATTTCTCCCTAGTTTCAGGTTATAAAATCAATTCTGACAAGACAGAAATCCTTACCATCACCAAATTTTGACTCAAGCAACATTTTGATTCAACTAATTTCCGATGGAATAATTCTAAAATCAAATACTTAGGCATCTGGTTTAATAATTCCATATCGGATTCAATTAAAATCAATATGAAGGACGGGCTAGATCCTATTTCTAAACTTCTCTCTTCCTGGAACCCTCTTTTCTCTCATGGTGGGGTCGTCTTGACTATTAAAATGATGATTACTGCCATTTTGCTGTATATTCTTTCTATGATTCTCATTCATATTTCATTTATTTACTTCAAAGAAATTGACTCCCTCCTCTCTAAATTTCTATGGAATAATAAGAAATCCAGAATTTCCCTGTCACATCTTAGGAAACCTAAATCCAATGGAGGAGCCAATTTTCCTGACTTTCGGCTCTATCACAAAGCATTCTGTCTTAGACCAGCTTCTAAATGGCTTCTTACTGACTCATCCCCTTTCACACCTTTATAGGTTACCATTGAACGGTCCCTACTTGCACCTTTTTCTATAAAGGAAGTTCTTGCCTTTACTACAAAAGTCAATGTCACTTCTCTTCCGCTGTTCAAACACACATGCTCAGTGTTAAGGTCTCATTGCCAGTTAAAGATCATTTCTAGGGATTCCTTTCTACAATTTCCTCTTTGGTACAATCGTCTCATTACCATTAACAATAGACCCCTTTAATGGAAATCCTGGAGACTTAGGGGAATTATTTGGGTCCAAGATATGTTTGATCGTATGACTCTGTGCTCTTTTCCTCAGTTTCAGGATATTTTTAAGTGTCCTCGCTCGTTTTGGCATAAATTCTTAATCCTTATGTGAATAATTCTAGAAGTTTTTATACTCTTCCTTCAAATGAATCTATACCCACAGAGGATCCGCTTCTCAAAATATTGGCGGTACTTCCCAAAGCATCCCTGATCTATAAACATCTTCACACCCGAACCTCTGACCGTCCTAAATCTAAGTTGGAACTTACCTGGCGTGTTTGGAGCATCGATTTCTGGAACAAGATCTGGGCTAGGTCTTTGAAGATCTCTATATCTGCCTCCACCACTCAATCCATGTTTTTTCTATACCATAGATTATATTTTACTCCCCTGTCCATAGCTAACTTTACGCACACTAATAATAAGGCTTGTTGGTCTTGTGATTTTCCCTTGGCTAATTTAATACATCTCTTGTTCTCCTGCCCTGCTGTAGCCTCCTTTAGGGGGAATATTTGGTCTGGTATCTCAATTATCGTTAATTTGCATATTCCCTTATCGAATGTTATTCTTTTCACAGGAAGTTTATCAGAGTCGTTGGGATTATTTTTACATGAAAAGGGTTTATTTGATCTGATGTTGGCTTTAGCCTTTCAGCAAATTACACTCAACTGGAAATGTTCAACTAAACTTTCAGTTAAGTCCTGGTAGAATAATGTTTGTCATTTTCACCGATTGGATGCTTTTGCCTCCTCTTTTAAACCATTTGTAAACAGAGTTTATTTTGGTCACCATTAACTAATTATTTAAATAATCAAGTCATGTATTACGTAATCGTTCTGACTATTTTCAACCTCCTTAGACTGCTACTTTCTCTTCTTTTTCCTCTGCATTATTTTTCATTATTAAATTGTTTTTTGGACCACATTTCTTCTAACCACCGTAAGACCCAGCCTGCAAAAGATCTTTACATATCGTTGTACGACTACATCACCCCAGATATCTAGTATCAATATTTTGACTGACAGGCGTTCCTGTATGTCAGTTATATCTGTAAGGCATTGTTCCACCTCAGAACAGAGTGTCCCGAGAACTGGACAATCTCATAGTGTGTGTAACATAGTTCCCCTCTGGCCACAGCCACAGAGACTGAGGTGGTTTGTGCCATCCGAACCTACCCAGAAATGCCCTAGTCAAGTATGCCCTGTGCAGGATCTTTATATGCACCAAGCAAAAGCCCGCACGCATTGCAGCATCCCTTGACACAGCCAGGGCTTCCACCCACACCCCTACTCAAAAGGACCAAGATCTTCCTCCCATTTCGTTTTAAGATCCACTAATGGGTCTGGATTATGGTGTATAATTTTCCCGTAGAAGACAGATACAGCTTATTGTGGAATTGCTCCTTCGAGGAGAACATCGTCCAGTGGCAATATGTCTGCCAGAGGAGTATTCTTGGAGACATGAGTAGCTAAAGCATGTCACAGTTAAACATACCTGAACGCCTGAGTGTCTACCAGGTCAAACTCCCTTTGAAGGTCCTGCCATATTTTAGGACCTCCCTCTCCCCCATACATTCCTAAGCCTAAAACCAAACAAATCCCTGGCCCTGAAGCCCCTCAAAGTCACTGCCTCTCGGAGCACATCACGTTCCCATAGAGGGTTACCTGTGTTAGGGTCTTATCCCGCTTTAAACATTGTAATGTTCTGTCCCAAGTCCGGAGTACCGTCAGGGTGTGTTGTGGAAGCAAGGGACGGCCAAGGGACACATTTGTACAATGTTGTTTGGTAACCCCTTGGGCCCATTGCATGTCTATCTACCCGTATTGACGGTTTGTCTAAAGAAGCAAAGTCGTAGTCTGTAACTAGCTGTAAATTTAACTAGCTGAGAGGCCCAGTAGTACACTTGCATGTCAGGAAGTGTGATTTCCCCCCTCACACATCCTTCTGGTCAGTTTCCCTAAAGCAATTCTGGCCGGTTCTCATCCCAGAGTAAAGTTCTCACCTCCGTCTCTATCCATCTGAAGAAGTCTGAAGGTATCCAGCAGGGAGTGTTCTGATCCAGCGTTTCTGGGCCCACAATGTTTATTTCTCCTCTCTTTGTTTTCCTTTCTGTCATCTACTTACTCTTGGTCCTCCGATGGACCTTTCTTGTCGCACTGAGGGGAAAGAGAGTTAGTCTTTTCTATATCCAACCTAATCAAATATATTTAACAGTGCAACCCATTTGGCTACACAAAGAGCACCAGGAATCAGTACCCAGGTTTAAGAATATTTATTACAAATTAGTAATTAGGTTCAAATAGATCACTCTTAAGACCATGCTATAAAGATACAGTACGACAACAGGCAAGCCTAGACTCCTGAATAAAATTGAGGTGGACCAGTATTAAACAGACAAGCAACTCTGTAGTTGCTATGCAGAACAATAACATTAAGATCTGATGCTCAGAAAACAATCTCAAGTGGTCTTCTCTAAACATTAGTAATCTAAATCTTCCAGGCGCAGTCCAAGTCACAGAAATGGTTTGAGTATCTAAAGAGCTCAGAATTCAAAGAGCTCCATGTAAAAAATAAGGACAAGGCACGGGAGTATAGGTAGGATAAGCGTTAGCATCTCAGAAGCTTGGTCAAGAGTCTCCAGTAGGTCAGTAATAAGTGTAGCCTAAGCCACACATCGGGCAAAAGTCTAAGGGAACATAGAAGTTTAGACTTCTCAAAGGCCATTCAATGGGCAGTTCAGAATCATGAAAGGATCAGCAAGGAGTCCAAAGAAAGTTCTGCATAGAATCTGCAGAAAGAGATTCAGTAAAGAAGTCCGTAAAGAGTACTCAAGAAAGGTCTGAATCGATCTCCCTCTCCGGTCAGGATGAACCATATATTATAATCCACAAAGTTCGGAGGTGCCACCTTTTTGGTCATATCATCATCAAATGTCTATTGTCTTTGTTTCATTCTCACTGAAAAATGTGGGGCGTCGTTACACCATGAATCCAACTGTTCGTTGTCCATTGTATTTTTTGAAAACACATACAATGGACAACGAACAGTTGGATTCATGGTTTATTCTATGTCACGATTTTACTTACACAGAGTACATGATAGATATATGTTTCAATCAATGTAGATAATGATACCAGCGGGTGGGCGGGGAATTTGTTGTGTTCATACTGAGGTTGACGCTAGAAACACCAGAGGTTAATGCATACGCGGTTGAGATGGTAACAACGAGGCAATACACCCGCACGTTAAGCTAGGTTTATTTTAACATCGGGGAGAGAGATGTATGAGAGCCATTACACTAACATCAATGCAGCTGCTCTAACAGCCATGACTCGGTACAACTGGACAAAGAACAGAGAACCATTGCTACAAAGTGAGAGGAATATGGTTCATACACACAAATTACACACTGTGTGTAAAGAGTTTATGATTGCGACATTTGGCAGCGTGAGCATTTGAGATCGCGAAGCATTTAAAAATGGATTATTTAAACAGGTGCAGTGCATCATGGGTTTTGTAGTTTGATTGAACTAGCGGATTGGAATTGGAGGGATTGGAATGGGCGGAGACACGAAACAGGTGCTTTAAATAGAGCAAGTGAGTCATGGTATCAGAATGGTTCCGGACAGGAAAATAAGCAGTTACCAGAATGTTTTAGGTATGGGCTCGCTTTTGTAAAAGGCTTGTAAAACAAGGGGGAAACACCTGGATGACGTGGGGGTGTGTATACACTGGTGAGGGAACAACGTAATGAGAATTCAGAGGGGTTTAATATACTGTAGCGCAGGTACGGAAACGATCGGGTACACTCTCAGGAATTCAGCGGGGAATACATTGATTAGGGGGTTCACTTACATGTACGTTTTAAATTTCATTTATGTGCTTAATGTGGCAAACATGATCTATGCAACAAACGGAGCTAATGATGATGTTTTTAAATTTATAGATAACCCCTGATGAAGGGCCAAAGAAGGCCCGAAATGCATTGGGTATTGGAAGCAACTTAACGAGGAATACTTATGTAATACGCCATGCTGCAGAGTAAAGCCAGTGTTGGCATTTCTTCAGCATTAAGGATTGTGTAAACATAGGCGTCCACCGTGTGACTGGATAAAAGATGATTGTATAACAAATTATGGAGAAAACGAAAATAAAAACCTTTTTTGACAATATTGGAACAAATGCTGCATTTTTATGCATAAACGACGGCTGTGCGTCCGGAGTGGGGTGTAACGTCGCCCCACATTTTTCAGTGATTATTGTTCACACGTGTACTGGGCAGTCCACGATTCCGGGCCTGCACGCCAACAAAATACAAACAAACGAGCTATCGATAAAAGAATGGAGCCAACAGGTGTGCACTCTGTTACCTTTTTCTTTTGTTTCATTCTCCACATTCATACTGCAACATCCATGCAAAGTCCCACACAAGACATGGGAACGACATCTCTTTCTCAAACTCAGGTCTGTAAAGAATAGTCCTTTCTTTAGTCTGCAAGTTTCTCATGTACTCATCGTCAAGGTCTGTTTCTCAGGCTATGTATCTATCTCTAGTACAGAAATGTATCTATTCTAAACTAATAATGCATGTGAATACCTGCAAGAAAGCCATGTTAGCAGAAAATGAAATCTATGTTCTGCAGTATGGTGAATTACAGGCCTAACTATAATGTCAAGTTAAACATTAAACGTTCTGGTGCACATTTAATATACGGGTGCACAAATTAACATAAACAAACAAATTGTTTACTACATTTTAGTTCATATTGCATATTCAACTACATTTGAATGTGCATTCATGTGACATTAGTGCATACATTACATTTTCATTATTGTTCCACTTGCAGTAGTTTTCTACACATGTAAGGATGATTATTAATGACTATTTAAATGATTACATGTTATACAGACAATGTAGCACATGTTTAGGAAAGTCAGGTTTCTTCATCAATGAAAGTACATTAGTTTTAAACAAGAATGGATCCTACATTAATCAAGCTTCATTAAAACATCTTAATCATCATCGTTAAACATATTCTTATGAGTAAATTCTCTAATTCTACAATAAATGACCTCTTTTAATAACGTTAAGTGTAACTTTTCTCATGAATCATTTAAGTAAGAAATGTGTGCAAGGTGCACGTTCATGTCAAATCTCTGTGGACACTTTCTATCATATTTGATGACGTGTAAAGAGTGGACCGTTTTGTGCTCCTTTGATGGCGAATCAAGCCATCACATCAATATCGGATGGTCAGATTAGAACCTTGTCTTCATCATTTTCCTTCTGGAATCCTCCAGAACGTTCATGTCATCATAGTATTTATTTTGTCTATCCTCCAGTTCCATATCTTCTCTCTTTCTCTTCACTCCCTTTTTCACTTGTGCACATTTGTATATCCGAATACTCACTAACAAGAGTAAGGTCAATTATCATTAAGGGTCTCAAAATGTTTTTAACAATTACACTACATAACTTTCAAAGCCATCTGCCTATAGCAGAAAATCCATTCCCTATTGCTTCCCAAGTCCCTGTTGCTGTCAACCCTTTCAAATCTTTAAGTCAGTAATGGTGCTAATGTATTTCATCAGGTCTTTACTCTTATCTGGGATCAAAGTACAACATTGTTGTACTTTTAACATCTGGCTGACTCCACCCTCCTTTGCAAGAAGGGCGTATAAAGCAAGTTGATTCTGTAAACCCATCGATCTTATGGCAACCATTTCTGTATCTATAACTAAAAATCCTTCAGCTGTACTATTAGACAATTAATTTATCAACTACAGTAGAAAGCTTTCTAATCTTATGTGAGTTGAGTATCACTACTACAGATGGTATCAAAGCACCAAAAATGTCTCGTACAATTTCACTAGCTCCTCTTTTGGGTTTCATGTGTTGCTCACTTGTCGCATCATACATTTGTCCCACGTGATACATTTTTGGAAAAACTATTCCCAGATAACATGTTCCATAACATCTCTTGGGTAATCTGAAAAAGGTATGTTTCCCACAAATGTAATAAAATGTATGGAACACACGATCTCCTCCATCCAAGTATAAACCCTAATTTCCTCTAATTTTAAATGTATGATCACATTCACTAGTCCCTACGAAATTTGTATCAGTTGTGGATTTTCTAATAAAAATACATAATCTCCCTTTATGCTGCCAGTCTAAAGCTAATGATGCCATGCTTCCCACTATTTTGTGTTCCCTTTCTTCTTTAGAACAGGGTGTGTCATGATCCTCCATGGATAGTACGGACACGAGGACCGGAAGACTTCAAGTCCCAACAATCACCGGGGTTTCCCAGGGAAACGAGGCTGCCTTATAAGCCCTGCCCTCAGGACACACCGGTGCTTGTCAATTTTCTTCTATGAGCCTTTGTCCTGGAATAATCTGTGAACCGTTGCAGTCCGATCTGAGACCTCACGCTCGAATTGAGCATCAGCCAACAGAAGGAGCCCTGCCTCACTACTGCCGGTATTCTGTGCTCCGTAGATTCAGAGTCTCTTCGCTCTGTTAGAGTATTTTCAGGCGTTTCTACCTGCCGCCTCGTTGTTTGCTCTTTTCTCTCACCTTGCTCCACGGACGGGAGCCTACAAGTAACTTTCGGAGCTTTCACAGGCCATGAGAGCTGCCGTTTTTCTGTCTTTCTTTTGTTTTTCTTTGGACTTATTACGCTTGGACAGTGAAACATTTAGAAGCAAGCTAAGTAGCCTGTTTTTGGGTCACATGGTTACGAGTTGGATCTGGGACTGCTCCGAGGAGAGGAGCATAGGTCCTTTCACCAACTCCACTTCTGTATTCCTACGTGCCTCCATTCCGTGCACGTGTATGTCTTTGATCAGTGTGACCCTTTTGAGATTGTGACTATTTTTCACCGTGTGAGTCTTCTCACGCCCCAGGTGGAATATTTATTTTTCTTATGTTATACCCTCCTGTTTGAAGTAGGAGAGACTGGTTACGCACAGCTGGTGCGCACGCTATGGGAGAGAGTGACAATCACTCCTAGAATCCTCTTTGGGGTCCTAGTTATTTGGATGGTCCATACCTTGGATTCCTGATTCTTCCTCACTCACAGCCCACCTACTACCCTATCCAGTAACCGGGTTACAGAGTGTAAGTATATCTTATGATGGTAGGGAGTTGGTACTGTATTCAAGGACATCTTTGTTAGTCTGATGGAAGTAATTGCTGTCCTTTC
The DNA here is from genome assembly GCA_963921515.1 of Calotriton arnoldi. Classification (NCBI taxonomy): domain Eukaryota; kingdom Metazoa; phylum Chordata; class Amphibia; order Caudata; family Salamandridae; genus Calotriton; species Calotriton arnoldi. Next base: position 44,375 of record CAWUFW010002204.1, read on the forward strand.
TTCCATGTACAGGATATCTCCAAGGGCTGAGGAATTCTTCGAGTAAGAAGGGTCGCTCCAGTATCGAGGTTTGGAAAAGGCTTTCCAAGTAGCTGACCTCTGCCTTTTATTTTTTTTATCCACTTTCCCTTGCGTGCTGCCCAGCCAAGGAAGAGTTTACAGATTGCTGGGAAGGGTAGTACGGGGTGGAATTGGGACCTATGCATCGCCCCTGCTGGATTTGTTCCTGAAGATTAGTGGCTGTATGCTATTAACCAATCTGAGATCTGACAGGGTGGTACTTTTGAATGATTCGTGGCTTTAACTAAAATGTCTCTCCTATCTTCTACTGAATCTATGAATTTCTTTTCTACAGCCGTTAAAGAACAAGTCAAATTGTGTCCATGTGCATAAGCTGTGTCCAGTGTCAGCGTGGGTCTAAAGAAATGCCCCATTTTCTCAGCAATTTTAGCTTCAGGCTGTCTATTTAAGTGCTTTAGCACAGGAACTTCTGAAAAAACCTAGTTATGATTGAGTAATGGTATTGAAAATGGCCTTTCCCGGAAAATAAGCTCAGCAATAAACTACAGGAAACTCCATATGTCAAGGGGAGATGATGATAAGTAATCCCCACAGTAACTGTTGCGGGTAATTGCATACACATGTTCCAATCCCTAGCATCCATAATGTTAACAGTCATAAAGTCCATGATGGCTCAGATGTGCATAGAGCCAGCCCTAGTTTATTTTTTGCGTGATTTGCACAGGGACCTTTCGGCATTCCTTAGATATGGTCCCAACAGGGAAGTGCTCACCGCACTTTAAATTGAAGTGTGGGGTTCACCAGGGTTGCATATTAGCGCCATTTTTATTTATTTTTTACATCAATCAGTTAGAATCAGTTCTTACAAATTCTCACTTGGACGTCTGTAGGGCTGGAGGCCGTCCGATCCCTGCTCTGCTTTATGCAGACAGTATTAATTGCTCGGACTGCCAGGGGGCAAGAGAAACTTTTAGATCTATTTACTGATTTTAGGAATGGCCTTGACGTGTCCACCAATATTTCCAAATCACACGTGATGAAGTTTGGCCTGCCCAAGACAAAAACCATGGAAATCATAGTAGGCAGACACCATATTATCCAGGTTGATAAGTTTCGTTATCTGGGTGTCCAACTAGACTCTTGTCTTAATTGGTACTCTTTAATAAATCGTAACGTGGCGGCTTTCAACAGGGCAATGTTTAGCATAGGAGACTTCTCCCGGCGGCTGGGGCGCACCCACATAAAAACTGTTTTGGACATATTCAAGGCTAAGTGCATTCCAATAGCTAGCTATGGGTGCGGTATTTGGGGATATGGGCCAGTTACTCTGATTCAAATAGCGGAGAATAAATTCCTCAGGGGCCTCTTAGGGGTCCCACAAAATACACCTTTTGAGGTTGTTCATGAAGAGCTGGGTATGGACTATGTGATTGACTATATCCGGCTCTGCTCCCTGTTGCTCTGGCTCTCTGTTTGGACAAAGGAGGAGCTAGGCCTCAAAAGACTGATCATGCAAGACTGTACGAACCTGGACAACTCTTCTCTGATTCCTTGGCTGACCTATGTCTCCACCACTATGAAAAGTCTACGGAGACCTGATCTCTATTTCGATCCAAGTTGTATTGCCCAAACTGACAAAAGATGGGTCAAAGAAGCATTTAGAGATAAGATGGCAGCAGATCGAGAGCCATCAGCACTGAATACGCTTTTAGCACGCCATGCGATTCTAGTGAAAACTGTAAGTGGCTTGCAGCCATATCTTACCTTGGACATGCCCCGCCACCAGCGACGATTGCTGACACTTTTTTGGGTTCGGTTTATTCCCACAGCTCCTGCCCTCCAATCATGGTTGCTTTAAGGACTCGAGGCTGCCCTTGTGTGATTGTCATAAATTTTCGTTAATGATAATGTGCACATAGTCATGATCTGCCCGAAATATAACTATCTGCGTTTTAAATCCATACGTCCGCTCCTGAAGCCCATGAATTTTAACCAAGTGAGACCTGCATTACTGTTCCTCCTGTTTTTAACCACCCCCACAGTGTGCTATTTTTTATCCTGTTATCTTTCTGGTGTTTTAAAGCCAATCAAATTGTAATTTATCCGATGTTGATATTCCTGAAATGTATCATACGGTGCTCGACTTTTATGAATTTATTTTTTAACATTGAATAAAGAATATATTGATTGATTGATTGCTTGAACAATCATAAAGCAGCTTTAAATAAACATTCAATGAATAATCTCCTCTCGAAGCATCATGAAAGTCTCTCTCATCTATTGCAGGTAGACTATTGTCAGTACAAAAAGGTGTTTGGGAGCACGTGTAGACTTAAGCTCTTCTTCATGTAAATGATGTGGCAGATTCAAAATTATAAGTAAAGCAACGAATACTATTGTAGAAATAGCAAATACTCCTGCACATACACGTTTGCATCTAAGGGGTTTGGTGTTATGCTCTAGGAGTTCTCTAGTGACAGACCGTTTAGCTAGTAGATTGCAGCACATTTTTTTCAGTTAGTTTTCACTTGCACAGATAGCGAGGCAAAATTCCAATGTCTTTTTCAACAAAATGTGTATAATTATCTTCGTGAGACTACCTTAGCCATTCTCAGTTTTCTTCTAAGGGACAACCTTAGGATCCTTCACCAACTCGGGCCTATGCTCTCTCATTTGTAGTTTAGGCAAAGCTATTAAAGACAGTCTCTAATAAACGTGGAGTTCAAATTCACTAATAACCACTTCCAGAGTAAGTTGACTCAGTCTGTTTAGTGGTAATGCAATTTAAAAACTCAGTTCAACCTCAAAGTTCAGTTCAAGGAGGTTCAGGTGAACACTAATTGTTATAGCAAAAAAGTGTAGAATGCTCTCTCCCAATCATTGGCTGCCAACTACGTCCATTCAGGTGAGGAATACCTTTGACAGGATACTCTTGCTCTCTTTGATCTGCTCACTGCTGGCCCTTCTTCATAACTGTCACTCAGGCCAGATCAGTCAGCACCCTCTGGGATGGTGCACGGTACATGCACTTCAGTCAGGCAGCGTCTTCCTTTCTCTTGTCTTCTGAGTCATCTGTCTTCGGATACAACTTGCATTGCTATAGCACTAGGCCTTTCGCCAGGGTCTGAATATGACGCAGTCAACGCTACTCGATGGGACCCTTCGGTACCGACAACAGTTGACTCTCTCAGACCCCCCCCTCAGGCCAAAACAAGTGCTGTCCCAGCTGCTTGCTGATCTCCAACAGCTTGTCTAACCTCCTCCCTCGGTCTTACTGTAACTGCCGGCACCGCTGGCACATAAGGAACAGATGCTGAAATATCATCAAGGAGACACAGTACTCTGCGAGTATGGGCAGCGTGTACCTAGTTAGACAAACCTCCGCACTTTGCAGCAGTTGTGGTGACCAATTTTACCAGGTATGTCCCACCCCACCGATGCTCCAAGCATGACTTGCGCAGGGGCTTCTTCACCATAACCCGGTCGCTGAGACTGAGGTTGTGGCACTGCTCCTGTTGAGGTGGGGCTGTATCCTCTCCGACCTGGTGAGACACAGAATGCACCACGTCAGCTAGTCCTTTACAGTAATCAAGAATCATGTCATCTGTAATGTTCACAAGCGCATTCGTAGGCACAGCTGGCAGTCTCATGGCCCTCCCCATGATGATTTCATAGGGCGACAATCCTGTCTTCCTGTTTGGAGTACTGTGCAGACTCCTCAACCGAAGAGGCAATGCATCAGGCCACTTCAGAGATGTTGAAGCACACACTTTCGCCAATCTAGATTTCAATGTGCTATTTACTTGCTCCACAATGCTGGAATCCTCTGAACGGTGACTGCAATGTAGTCTCTGTTCAACTTGTAATGCTGCACACATCATCTTCAGGATCTCATTGTTAAAATGACTTTTTCGGTCTGACTCCAAAGAAGTCGGGAAGCCAAAACGCGGTATTAACTCCTTCAGCAACAATTTGGCTACTATAAGACTATCATTTCTCTTGGTCGAGTAAGCTTCAACCCACCGTGAAAAGATGTACACAACCACTAGGACATATCTCAACCCATTACATGCGGGCATGTCAATAAAGTCAATTTGCATCCTGTTAAAGGGACCTCCTGATCTCCTTATATGACTCATTGTGACTGGTGTTCTCCTTCCTGCATTCTACTATTTGCACACAACGCATCTGTGACACAAAGTTTCAGCCATCAATCTGAACCGTGGATTAAACCATGTCTGCCTAAAGAGCGCACCGTTGCGTCTTTTTCTACATGTGCGGGCCATGGGTGGTAACGAGCTGTCAGATAACACAGGCCTTCCGTCTGCTGAAACCCAAATGTCATCCTCATCTCATTTGACACAATCTGCTCTGACCTACCCTTGCTGTTCTGTTATTGCACTTCTTCCTGTAATCTATTAACTTCCTCCCAAGTATCAACAGTAGACAACAGATTGCAGTTTGTGACATATGAACTTTCATAGACGTATTCCCAATTAAAGATGCAAGAATTTAGTGTACAATAACGAGCTGTCTCATCGGCATATCTGTTACCCACTGTCAAGTAATCTGTGCCTTGCCTATGAGCAGCACACTTTACTACTGCAATTTAGGCTGGTAATTGTAGGGACTGTAGTAGGTTCCTCACACTCTCCTTATTGCAGATTGGTGACCTCGAAAAGGCAATGAACCCGCGTTGGAACCTAACTGCCCAAAGTCATGAATGACACCAAAGCCGTACGGACTATCAGTGAAAATTGTCACTCTCAGCTGGTCTGAAACACAACATGCTCTAATAAGGGCAATCAATTCAGCCACTTGTGTTTAAAATACTCCTTGAAGCCAGGAGGCTTTGCCCACACCTGAGACAGTACAAACTGCATTGGCAGCTTTTAAATTTCCATCTTGTTCACGTAAACAGGAGCCATCAACAAACAGTACATAATCTGATTAAGGTAGTGGTGCATCTTGTATATCTGGTCTCGGCTTTGTGCATAGTTCAGTAACATCAAGGCAGTCATGATCGACTTCATCTTCCACCACCTCATTCCCAGGAAGGGGAAGTAACGTAGCAGGATTGAGTAAAGTACAACGTTTCAGGATCAGATTCTTGGCACCAAGTATGACTTGTTCATACTTGGTAAGCTGACTATTGGTAAGGTGCTGCTTTCGCGTACGGGTCAGCAACACCCCTACTGAGTGGGGTAAAAAAACAGTTAAAGGGTGACCCATAACAATGCGCTCACACTAGCTGAAGCAATAGCTTTAAGACATCCAGGCTGAGCAGCGGCTACAGGGTCAAGTGGGGCAGAAAAATAGGCCACTGGCCTTCTGGCATTCCTTTGTATTTAGGTAAGCACTGAAAGAGTGCAGCCCTCTCTTTCACTGCAAAACAAAGCAAAACATGTTATAATCAGGCATTCCCAGGGCTGGTGCGCAGCAAAGACATTCTCGCAGCTCTGAGAAGGCACGCATGCAGCAGTCATCCCATGGTACCGGATCTGACACGTCTGTGTCATCCTCTGAAAAGACTTGGCCATCAGGGAAAAGTTGGGAATCCACTGTGGACAGTAGCTCACCATTCCCAAGAACATTCAGACTTCTTTCTGGGTAGTAGGCGGATTCATGTTCAGAATCGCCGAAATTCTTTCTTGGGACACCTTCCTTGGTCCTTTTTCAATGTGATGTCCTAGATATAGTGCTTCTTTTTTGCAGAATTATAACTTTTTCGGGGACACTTTATGCCCATTCCCAGCCAAGTGGTTCAGCAAAGCACAAGTATCACGTTTGCAAGCCTCCTGTGTTTTCAACGCCATAAATAGGTTGTCGATATACTGGACTACATCTGAGTAATGGGGCATCACTAAAGACTCTAAATTCTTCTTGAGGATCTGATTGAAAATAGAGGGGCTCTCCGTATACCCTTGTGGGACTCTGCACCATGCCAAGACACAGCTGCTGAAATGGAAAGCGAGGAGAAACTGACTAGCCTCATGCAATGGTATAGAAAAGAAGGCTGGGCTCAAATCAATGACAGAGAACCACTCTGCCTCACTTGGAATCTGAAACAAAATCACAGCTGGATTCGGTACCACAGGACAACAAGGAACCACTATTGAATTGACCTTTCGTAGGTCTGGGACGATGCGGTACTTTCCATTGGGTTTCTGTAAGCCCGTGATGGATGAGTTACATGGACCCCCCAAAATCTCCTTCAAGACGCCTTGCTCAATCATTGAGTCAATAACTGAAGTAATCTCAGCAATGGTTTCAGGAGTCAAATTGTATTGCAGGATTCTCAGAAACTCAGCATGTGGCTTTACAGTGATCCAGACTGGTTCCACGCATTTGATAAGTCCGATGTCTTTACCTGAGAAGTTCCAGACTTCAAGTAACACTGTATTTCTCAATTCTAAAGGCAAATCATCTTTAGTCAGTAAGGGGTATATTCCGATGTCTGATCTCTGTTGGGCTAGTTTAAAAACAATGTCCTCATCATGAGTAGGAAACTGGATGCCATTTGGTGTGCAGCAGATGGAACAATTCAGCTTACATAAAAGGTCTCGTCCAAGTAGATTGACGGAACTTAAATCACACACCACAAGTCGGTGATGATTATCGAAAGACCCTATTTTGACAGGTACCGCTTCTGAAACTGGGCTAGTCTATTGTTTATTTGCAACTCCTACAACTTGGATTATTTGTCCCAAGAGGGGTAGGTTAGGAACCTCTGCTGTTCTTAAAGTAGAACGGGTAGCACCAGTGTCGACAAGGAATGAGACAGGATTCTCATTCACCTCGCCATCCACGTATGGAGCACTCTGGTCTACCTCTAAGGTTGCACCAAGTACACAATCCTCCTCCTCTCTCAGGCCCTGTCATTGCGACCGGTATGAGCTGAAATCTACTGCTTGAATCATGGAATATTGTTGGGACATGTTCTGGTGTACAAAGGGTTTGTGTTTACATTGGGGACTGGATTCACGTTATATCTTTGGACACATGCAACATTGGCATTTTGCTGTGGCATCGGGGCTTGTGGAACTTGCATCACCTGAGCTTTGGGAACACTGGGATTCTGAACTCTTTGTCGCTGTCCTTGCTGTGTCTGAACCATGTTATTCCCTTGAGACTGCACAAATCCACCATTCTAAACCTGATTTTCATTACCAATATTACCAGCATTAAATCGACAATCGCATTTCCAATGCCCCAACCTGCCGCGAACACTGCAGGGGTCAGGTTTCTTCCAAGTCAGCATATCAACACCTGTTCTTGGGTCAATCAGGACACCTCGTCCTCTACCTTGCTGTGAAAACTCTTGCTGTTGAAACCCTGCCGATACCCTCCCTGCGTAGGAACAGCATTCTCAATAAATGGCTGATTCTGACCTCTCTGTGCAACTTTCATCTGTGCAATCATGAGTTTTTCCTTAAGCTTTTTATGTTTCATCTCTAATTCATCGCTACAGTACTTGGTGTAGTGCAAAATTTCATCAACTGGCTTAATCAGCCAACAAATCAATGCTGCGGAGTCATGGAACTAACCTCAGATTTCAATCCATACACAAATCTGTAAACAAAATGTCCCATATCCTTTGCCTCGATCGTCTCTGTTCCACTGAACTGTTTAAATGCCTGAATAATCTCTCATAATAAGCATGAATTGACTCTTTGGATTCTTGGTCGTTCTGTCAATCTTGACCCAATCAATCTCTTTAGAAGAGATTTTCGATTTAAAAATGTAATCACCTGATTGTATTTCTTCATGAAAAGTGGGGATGGAGCGTGTGATTCAGGGTATCTTATTGGCTCTACTTTAGGCTATTCCACAAAAACCTTGCATTTAACCCACAGATCACCTGGAACCACAATTTCAAATAAAATATCCAAATCTTTTCATAAAACATTTGATATTTTCACAAATTGATCAACCAGTCTGTACCATTCCACTGGATTTTCTGTTAATTTTGGGAAATCATTTGTGAAAGATGTAAGATCAGATCTACTCCATGGTACATATACATACCCTCCTCTAGGCACCTCTGTCATGAGAAGCATACGTATATCCCTATCTTTCTCCTCTGTCCCAGAAGGAGACATTTGTACCCGGACTCTCTTTGGCTCCTTTTTTTCTTGACCATCTACCTTCCCGTTTATCCAGCTCACTCCATTTTCGGATGTAAGAAATTAATTCTCTAATCTGTAATTTTATTCCAGGTGGGCGCATGTTTGCAAGATCTTGGTCACTCAAACTCAATCTGTATTTTTCCTGCAGTACTTTTGACCTCTGTATATCAATCCCATGTTTGAGATAATTCTGATAATATGCCATGGGAATAATAGTTTGTCATCCTGATAGGCATCCAATCGAGACAAGCCAAGAGTTCTGATTATCATTTATTCTAATTCTATTTTCAATCTGACCACATCCATGACCCTTTTTCTCTCTCTTGACCTTGAGCGAATGTCCCACTCGTTCCAGGATTTGCATTATTTGGTGGAGTCTCTATGCCTCTGAGCCAATCCTCAAATTCTCTGGATGTCAGACCTGGTTGTTCAGAATTATTTCTCCACTGTAGGTACCATTGCTTGTACAAGGCGGTGAATGCAAAAGGAACATGTCAGAATTTGGCGTCCCCATAGGCATCTCTGTCCTAGGGACATAGTAATTTACATTTTGAGGTGTATTTGCGTTGGGCAGGAAAAAATCTTCCAGAAAATCTCCTGGACCAATCAATCCCAGTCGGATTACTGGTAGGGTTTGCACTTGAAATACCTGTGGTATTCCCTTGGATCGGAACCATAGGAGTCTGAGGGGCCTGTCTCAGCATTGAACCTGTTGAATTGCCAGGTATGGCGCTTGCCCCAGTAGGAACAGCCAAAATAAGTGCAGTATTTCTTGTTGCTCCGGCTTATACAAAGGAACTATAGACCTACAGTGACGGGAACAGTTAGTCAATCTGGGGTGTTCGGAGCATGTGAATTGGACTGTCATTGCCGAATTTTCTCCGACTGAACTTGGATTCATATTTACTGGTGTCTAAGGCACATCAAAAGTCCCACTCATAGATACATTACTCGCTCCACCAGTCTGTTTTTCATTATATGGAGGTGTACGTTTTAGCAATAATTCAGTCAAATCCTCATCTGGTTTGCTGACACTCTCCTCAACTCTATTCCCTGTGTCTTCTGGCTCTTTATTCTTTTCCTTGCATTTAACTTTTACTTCTCCTTCACTGGTCAATGCAGGATATAATCTAGCTCCCTCCATGATGTCAGTTCTCCAACCTTTCTGTTCTGCATCCCATCTAGCATCCACACAAATACGTATAGCTTTCTTGACTCTCCTTTGATATCTCTCTCTGCCTAAGATGAGCCATATGCTCCCAAACATTAAGTGCTTCGTATTATGTAGTTCTAGGCGGTGGCTTAATTTCATTCAGCGCCCTCCTTAAATGCTCATTGATTCTCAAATTGTCCCATAACGAGGACATGCTAAAGGATCATCTTTCTCAGTGATCCTGTGTCATTGGTCGAGCCAAACACATGTGAAAACCCACATCTACTGCCACAATTTGACCTGGCGTACCTTCAGGTGGTGCTTATACTCCTTTTCTAACAAGCACAGTTACATCACCCTTCACTAGGCCTTGTAATGCTTTAAAGAAATTCATTTTCAATCAGAATATACAAGGTCTAAAAATGGCTTTTCATTAGAACCAGGAAATACATTTTCACCCACAGTTCTCTGTTCCGTGATGACAACCAATCCCAACGCGGTTCTCTATGACTTATTCAACCAATGCCAGAGCAGCACTACACCAACCAACCTATACCTGCGCGGGAAACTGTGATGTCAATCTCTCTCCTCGCAGCAGCTGACACTGCTTTACTATTTCTCTCGAGTGCGTTTCCTAAACAATTCGCACAACACAATGCAAGCAACTTCAACAACTAAATCCGTCTGCTCCACTGAAGAGATGAAAGATTATTCATACACCCCAAAGACAATTTTGAACAATAGTCTTCGACCTATTCTAGCATTCACTTCAAGTGAAACCTTGACCAGTGGGATCTTACTCGGATTGATACATTTATTCCCTTTGCACAGAGACAACTATGCCAACCACAGCTCACAGTCAAGCAAATATTTAAGGCCCAATTACGAGTTTGGTATTGTGGGAGTGGACAGCCAGCCACTGCCCTGCTCCCATACTGCCAAGCAGGACAGCCGCCTGTCCCCCAGATTCCGAGTAATTTCATGGTCTGGTGGGCGGCGTGGCGGTCCCGCGCAGTGCACTATAAAGGCTCATATGTGAGCCTTAGAACTGCACCACCCTGGGACCACCAGTGTACGTGCCTGAGCAGCATGGACTGTGCAGTCCATGTCATGCAGGAACAGGGGTGCATGCACACAGGGGGGCACAACATGTGCCCCCCCCTGCATGCACCCCCATGCACAGGTGCAAGAGGAGGCCCTGTAGGGCCCCCTTTGTTTCCTCACTGCCAGCAGCTCATGGCGTGAGAACAGCCATGAGACCGCTGGCGGTGAGGAAACTCGTAATATGCTTGGCAGTGCTGCAGCAGCCCCTGTTGAACAGTTTATAGCAGTTCCCCATAAATTGTGTCTCCTGAAAGAGGACCACGTGCAGGCTATGCTGCTGTAGATAACTTATACCTACCCACCTCTTAATCTTGTTGCCGAGCCCATTAACATTCCAAGGGAGAATACTCAACCTCTAGATCCGGGGTGGGGGCCTATGTGGTTCCAGCATGTGCCCCTGCATATTGCAATAACCATTTAACAGTGGCACTGCCAATGGCATGCCATACGGTATATCCCTCCAGAGCCCGATTTGTGGCTATGTGTGTAACTCCCTCTATGTAACTGCCCAACTTGCCCCACCCTGCAACCCTGCGTTGTCAACCTAGAACTGATGTCACCCCCAGTTCATAGGAAGTCTGTTGCTCCACACCCATCAAATCCATTATAATTCAACCACTTAAACAGATATAACCCGTGAAGTAATATTCACCATCACTACCATCCCAGCATGAGAAGAGTACATACACATACAATAGCAATGTTCCAAGTGTCACCAATGCCCCAGCCGGGTTCCTGTGAAGCAGCGAGGTCCAAATCCCTCGGGTTGGTGTCCACATGAGGGACGCTGCTGCTGGGGCCAACAGCAAGTGTCTCTTTGGACCAATGGTGTCGCTGGTACCTTCAATTTCATCAGGAGCTGAGCTACGCCAAACAGACTAATATTTCCGCCGGCGTAGACCACTGCCACCTCAGGTTTGACCACTCCTCCATCCAGTCCCAGGCATCTTCCAGTGTATCAAAAAATAGGTTCTTATCTTTAAAAACGACCTTGAGGCGTGTTGCATAGAGAAGCATGGCTTAATTTGCATGTCTCGCAATTTCTGCTTTACTGAGGTTATGGAGGAGACCTGTTGTTGCACTTTCAATGTATATCAGAGAACACCATAACTTTCATAGAACCGCAGGTTTGTGTGCTCAGTTGGTGCGAGGACCTCGGGATGGTGTCACGGTCTGCATAGTTGAAAAGGCAGGCAATGAAGGGTAATCCCACAGCGGGGTGAGGGATTAGGGACCTGTGGGCAGCTCCCCTAAGAAGCACAGAGAGATGTCCTCAGCTGGTACCCAGAACTTTAACCAGGCCATGATGAATTGCATAGGGGGGCCCCCTCTACCCTCTCTGGGACCCCCACGAAGCAAATGGTATTACTTATTATATATTTTTATTAGAACAGGAGAAAAATACGTAAAGCAAATATTTTACATGTCGGTTTACATATCAATTAGCAAGACCAATAAATTAAACAAACATGTTCAACAATTTATAAAGAGCATTTCGCATTACATTTTCAAAAAGCAACTGATAAAAAATTGAGAATCCCACAGTCCGCGGCTAAAAACATCTAGACTAAACTATTTAATTTATTAAATTACAATAAATAGAAGTAAGAGATAAAGTGCAAAGATAAAGTGAAAAGCAAATGGTATTACGTTGAGAGCGTCCCTCTGCATCCTCAGCACGAGCTTCCAGCTGTTGCACCATTTTATGAAGATCCATAAGTTTTACCTGTAGACCCTGCACGGTGTCCTCCGTACTAGAGATCCTTTCCTCAGCCTCTGACACCCTGCTAGTTGTGTTCCGCAGACCCTGCTGGAGTTGGGAAATGTCAAGGCTGAGCTCGCTGATCTACCCTACAAGGATGAGCGTTAGTTTTGGATCATTGGAGAATGGATATAGTCTGGTCATGCTGTTTCTTAGCAGAGCTCATACCGTGGACATTCCAGGTCATGATCGCCAACTTAGCCATGCTGTACGATTAATGAGATGGGAGGGACAGAGGCCCCTCAAGTGTGCAGGTGGAGACCGCTGTGTCCCCATAGTGTCTTTCTGGTGGTTTGTGAGTGCACAATATGCTGGTAACTGAATTGGACTGTCATTGCCGAATTTTCTCCGACTGAACTTGGATTCATATTTACTGGTGTCTAAGGCACATCAAAAGTCCCACTCATAGATACATTACTCGCTCCACCAGTCTGTCACTATCCAACTCCCCTCCCCAGGGCCGTACATCAACATCTGATGGGCAGCAAGTGGCCCGCGGCGTGTAGGCCACGATAGTCAGCAACAGACACGTTGGTCACCAAGTCATGGTTTTAGATTATGGTATCAGCAGTTTGGAGGTTAATAAATGACAAGATCACTGAAGGAGAACTAGAGTCAATTGATTTGTTGTCTGAAGAAGCAGTATCGAAGTTATCAGAGGCTTTATGGGGGCCTGAGTCCCACGGCCAAGAGGACATGGACAAGCCAAGAGAGTCTCCAGTTGTGATTCGGCTGGTGAATGAGCACTGGTGAAGACCGACTGGGGGACATTTTGCCACAAGTGCAACACCCAGCATGGGTTGGCTGGTCCTGGGTGCGAGGGATGGCAGTGTTCTGTTCAGGAGCATTTTGATTTTGTTCCACCCACTCCCAGGCGTTCGTCAGTTCCATGAAAAAGTATGTTTGTTAGTTTGCATTTATTTAATTTTGTGGGGAAAAGCAAAGCGTTCTTGAGGCCGACCTCCCTCAGTCTTCATCTTACTCCTAGAAAGGAAGTGCGAAGATGCTACATCACAATTGTGTAGTCCACAAAAATAATGATGCAGGCGTTTCATAGGACAACTGGTGGGCCTTCCTGGTGGCTCACAGAAGCAAAAACTTTAAAGTTTATTATGTTTGTCATCACTGGTCTTGAGGGAGTGGCAGGGTCGTTGCACAGGTACACAGTAGTCATGCTCTATGGTAAAGAAATAGGAAAGGCCCGTTGGGACGACATGAGTGAAGAGCAAATTATCGATGATGGCAGTGGTATCGGCGCCCTGCGTTATCTCTGGTAGCCCCATATACAGATGCTGTTCCGCCTGGAGTGCCCTTCTGGATCTTCTGCCTTACCCATCAGGAAGCGTAGACAATACATAAGGTCCTAGCTCTGTTTGGTGAGGTCGTTCCCCTGTGGCTTGAGATCTTGGAGGGCTGTTTCATTTTTCTTCACTTACTCTGTGAGGTTTCGCTGGTCATCTAGTAGTAGTCCAAGTTCTGTGACTATTGTGTGAATCTGCATCTGTCCTACTCTCCTCAAAATGCTCATACCACCAGCCATTTAGGCAGTTAAGGTCCTCCAACAAGGCTCTGCTAAACATTCCACGCATTCGTACGGCCAGATTTGGTGGCAGGGCCTTCTCCTATTTAGACCCATCTCACTGGAATAAACTGCCTCTCTATATCCGCACTTGTTCAGACTTTCGGGCCTTCAAGAAAGGGCTGAAAACATGGTTGTTCTGAAAGGTCTTGCCTGCTTGCTCCGCAGCACTGAGTTGCTCCTTCGGGAGTGAGGCAAGCGTAATATCAAGTTCACTAAATAAAATAAAAAACTGTATCTCCTTTGCCCTCCACCACTTTTCTTGTCTCCGCAATTGCTTGAAGGATTGAATCCAGCTTCACTGATGGCGTGCTGCCACCCTGTTGGTTTCCTGCATCTGTTGCGGTCAGTGCACATGGCATGTAGGTAAGTTGACCTGCCATTATGGTGGGTGGAGTAAGCAATTATGGAGGCTTTACCAGTCTGTGTTGTCCATCTGCACTAGTTGTGTGGCGCCCTAGGGGCATTTGGATACTTCTGCATGCCACATTGGAAGGGGCATTTAACAAAATGCAGCGCTGTCATAGGGGCCACCTCCTTGCCGTTCGGAGGGTTGGCGACTCGCTTTACACCCTGGTCCCTGGAAGAGCGCAGAATCTGTGGCATGGGAGGCACAAATAGTATCCACCCCTCTTGGAGGTGGCAATGTAAATGGCTCGATGTGCCGTGAAGAGGACTCCTTTACTGTCACACTTGATTGCCCAGGGGGCCAACCTTTGCAGTTAGGGGCACAGCGGTGTGCAAAATCAGGCTGGGGTCCCTGCTGCAAGTGTGAGGGAGGACCCTAGTGGGGGGGGGGAAACAACTGTGAGAGGCCCAGTTTAGGGAGGTGGGTGGCTGCAAGCGTGAGGGAGGACCCTAGTGAAGGGGTGAAATAGGGAAACAACTGTGAGAGGCCCAGTTTAGGGAGGCGGGTGGCTGCAAGCGTGAGGGAGGACCCTAGTGAAGGGGTGAAATAGGGAAACAACTGTGAGAGGCCCAGTTTAGGGAGGAGGGTGGCTGCAAGTGTGAGGGAGGACCCTAGTGAAGGGGTGAAATAGGGAAACAACTGCGAGAGGCCCAGTTTAGGGAGGAGGGTGGCTGCAAGTGTGAGGGAGGACCCTAGTGAAGGGGTGAAATAGGGAAACAACTGCGAGAGGCCCAGTTTAGGGAGGAGGGTGGCTGCAAGTGTGAGGGAGGACCCTAGTGAAGGGGTGAAATAGGGAAACAACTGTGAGAGGCCCAGTTCAGGGAGGTGGGTGGCTGCAAGTGTGAGGGAGGACCCATAGTGAAGGGGTGAAATAGGGAAACAACTGTGAGAGGCCCAGTTCAGGGAGGTGGGTGGCTGCAAGTGTGAGGGAGGACCCTAGTGAAGGGGTGAAATAGGGAATCAACTGTGAGAGGCCCAGTTCAGGGAGGTGGGTGGCTGCAAGTGTGAGGGAGGACCCATAGTGAAGGGGTGAAATAGGGAAACAACTGTGAGAGGCCCAGTTCAGGGAGGTGGGTGGCTGCAAGCATGAGGGAGGACCCTAGTGAGGGGGTGAAATAGGGAAACAACTGTGAGAGGCCCAGTGTAGGGAGGTGGGTGGCTCAGGTGTGTCCCTCCCGCCATGCTGAACAGCCCCACCTTGGCCACCGCCCCCCTCGAGGAGCCTGGGCAGGAGGCAGGGGCGCCATCGTGTTCTCCACTCGAGCGGGACCCCTCCTGGACACATATCTCAGCAGTCGGCGGCGGGCAGTGTAGCCAGGGAGCCGGTGACCCTCACCTCTTGCGACGAGCCACCGCTCTGCTGGTGGAGGAGCTGCTGTAACAGGGTCTCTGGAGACATCCCCAATTATTCCCCCGGTTCCGTGCTGCTCCCAGAGCCCTTGGTAACCAGCTCTGTGCTCCTGCAAAGAGCGGCATCTCTTGCCCCGGCAGGCAAGGATTATGCAGGACCGGCAGAGAGCTCGATCCAAGACTCCAAAGGCCATTTATTGTTGATCGCTACATTTTAAGTTCTGGGGTGGTAAACATTTAAGTAGGTCCTCTAAACGCGGTGTCCTAATTTACGATGGTATTCTCCCTGAGTCATGAACTTGTTTTAGAACTTAAGGATAGGTGGGCGTTTTTCTTGACTAAGCCTGTCTGCATCCCCCTCAGAATACTATTCTAGCATTTTTCTCCAGGTGGAGGACAAAAAGTGCCTAGAGAAGGGTGCATGTCAATTGTACCTTTCTCCATCTGATCAGTCTAGAAAATGTATTTGTCATATGAATGCCATATTCTAGCATGTATAGCGTAGTTTCCTCAACGTCTTCTCATGGCTGTGGACCAGGATGGTCTCTCACACTTTCTTGTTTGCCTCTTCTGTGGTCTCTTCTCTCCTATACTCAGAAAGGTTTAGGCAGCCTGGGAGGTGTTGGAGGATGCAGCAGGGGCATCACAACAGTCTAGGTGTCCTTCAAATCTTAATAATTGGAAGTAATTTTGCACATGGTGTGAGATTCGTTCTTTGGCTAATTTGTCTTGTGACATAATGCACATTCTTGACCTTTTGAATGATTGTTTCGATTTTAGTTCTTCTTCCTTGCATGCCCAGTTTGCTGCCGAAAGAGCCCAGAGGTGGACTAACTGAAAAACATGATTACACTTCTCATTTGTTACAAGGTTTTGCACTGTCCAAGGTTTTAGTGCAATTGGTGGTTCTTGCTTGCAATTTACCTCTCATACTTCAGGCGTTTCTGCTCGGCTCTCTTTGAAGTTCTTGAGTCAGTGTCTTTAAGGTTTTAGACTTTTAAAGTTGCGTTTCTGGTCCCTGTCACTTAAGTAATGAGGTTGGGAGAACCAGCAGATCTCATCTGTAGGGAGCCTCATCTTAGGATTTGCGTCCTTCTTTCTTTAAACCTACCGTGGTTCTGCCAAATCATGTCCTCGGTGCTTCGTCTCTGGCTGGGGGGCACTTTTAAATTTTTTAACAATGATTAAGATATACTTGTCATGTTTTGATGCATTCCATCAATCTGATTTTCTGTTTTTATCTTTTGGTCATGCACATCTCAGTGCAAAACCCACCATTCCCTCCATCATTGGGTGGATCCCATTTGCCACCATCAAGGCCTATTAAGTCTCGGTTGTGCCAGTGCCCTTAAGGCATGTTTACTAGGGGTGGCTGCGGCCTGGGCAGACAGCAAGCATGTTTTGATTGTCGCCATTTTCAGGGCTGCTACTTGGGATTCACTTCACAATTTTGCATTGAGGATGCATTCCTTAGTGCTGCAGCAGCAGTCTCCTCTGTTGCATCCATGGCCTGATTGTGTACTGTTTTTTTCTATTGTTCCTTTTGATTCTTCTGATTGGTCATTGACCTTCTGGTCTTCTTGCCCTTGTAGTATAGCACAAGTAAAATATGATTTAATTACTGTATATTTCTTTGTACCGAGCGCACCAGTGTGTGACTACAGCAAGATGTCTCCCATCATATCCAGGTCACTAATTTGACCCAAATTAAGGGTAAGATAAATCGAGTGCGTTCATATAGCACATGCATGAAATGTTTTTGTGTTGATGTGATGTAGTTTTCACATCACCTGTGAAACGTAATTAAATATCTGTGCTTTGTAGCATCGCAAATATTTAGGGAGGTATGCTTTTAAATAATGCATTTATAATGAATCACTGACAGAATATCGATGAGCAGAATATCGACGACAAAAATATCGGACCCGAAATATCGATGTCCAGAATATCAAAGTCCTATCTACATAATGGTAAGTACAAAATTATCGGAAAAAAATATTGTTGTTAAAAATATCGTTTTTTATGTTTAAAAAATAATGCTAAATAAAGTAAATAATACATATAATTAAAAAAATTAGCATTATTTGAAAATATTTAAAATTATAAGTAATACATATAATGCAAAAAATACATATATATAAATTATAATATATATATTTACTTAATATTAAAAAATAATTATTTAAATACATTATAAATTATTACAAACATATTAAAAATTATAAATACATATATATACACATACACCAATAACAAAAATAAAAATTAAATATATATATATAATAAATTGAAATATTAAAATATTTTTAATATTTTATAAATACATTTTACACTACATTAACTAAAACAGTAGAGAAAATATTGGATAGCAGAGGGAATAAAATTACTATTCCAACTCCAAAGAGTGCAACAGTAGGGAAAGTATTGGATAGCGGAGGGGTAAAAATTACTATTCCCACTACCAATAAGTGCAACAGTAGGGAAAGTATTGGATAGCGGAGGAGTAAAAATTACTATTCCCACTCCAATCAGTGCAACAGTAGGGAAGGTATTGGATAGCGGAGGGGTAAAAATTACTATTCCCACTCCAGAGTGCGCAACAGTAGGGAAAGTGTTGGATAGCGTAGGGGTAAAAATAACTATTCCCACTCCAAAAATTGCAACAGTAGAGAAACTGTTGGATAGCGGAGGGGTAAAAATTACTATTCCCACTCCAGTGAGTGCAACAGTAGGGAAAGTATTGGATAGCGGAGGTGTAAAAATTACTATTCCCACTCCAGAAAGTGCAACAGTAGGGAAAGTGTTGGATAGCGTAGGGGTAAAAATTACTATTCCCACTCAAGTGAGTGCAACAGTAGGGAAAATGTTGGATAACGGAGGGGTAAAATTTACTATTCCCACTCCAGAGAGTGCAACAGTAGGGAAAGTGTTGGATAGCGTAGGGGTAAAAATTACTATTCCCACTCCAACGAGTGCAACAGTAGGGAAAGTATTGGATAGCGGAGGTGTAAAAATTACTATTCCCACTCCACAGAGTGCAACAGTAGGGAAAGTGTTGGATAGCGGAGGGGTAAAAATTACTATTCCCACTCCACTGAGTGCAACAGTGGTGAAAGTGTTAGATAGCATAGGGTTAAAATTAATATTTCCCAAAAATTAAAATTAAAATAAACAAAAAACGAAAAAGCAACTACAATATAAAAATTATTGATAACACAAAAATAAAAACAATTATAAAAATATTAAAAATTTCAAAAACATAGAAAATTTAATATTAAAAAATACTAAAAAATAACTACAAACTAATTTATAAACATGTAAAAACAACATTTTACTAACAAATAACTATTTTAAAAATAAATTAATTATAATAAAAAAATTATTTATTAATCATTTTTAAATAAATTAATTCACACCATATTCCCCTATAAACACACAAAAACTCCTACATATTTGACACAATTAACATATTTAAAAATTAATACATTATAATTTACAAAGAATTAATAAATTATTAATAAATAAATTAGCACAAACACTATAAAATAGAAATAAAAAATAAATACCAATAAATAAAAAATATTTATTACTTTAGTTCCCATATAAAACTACAACCCACTTCTTTAAAAAATAACACTATTAATATATTTATCAATTAATCAATTAATAAAATTTAATAACCAATTTAATTATAAATAATATTAAATAAATATTAATAATTACTTTATTATAATTAAATTACTTCCCACCCTATTCCCTATAAACTCACAACGAGCTCATAAAAAAATAATGCAATTAATATAATCAATTAATTAATAACCAATTAATAATTAATTAATACTAATAAATTAATTATAAATACTAATAAATAAAAATTAATTACTTTATTATAATTAAATTACTTCCCACCCTATTCCCCTATAAACCCACAACCCGCTCCTAAAAAAATAACGCAATTAATATAATTATCAATTAATTAAAAAAATAACCAATTAATAATTAATTGATAAAAATTAATTTTAAATACTAATAAAAATTATTAGTTACTTTATTATACTTAAATTACTTCCCACCCTATTCCCCTATAAACCCACAACCCTCTCCTAAACAAAATAACACAATATAATTATCAATTAATTAATTAATAAAAATTAATAACCAATTAATAATTAATTATTAAATAAATTAATTATAAATACTAATTAATAAAAATTATTAATTTCTTTATTATAATTAAATTACTTTCCACCCTATTCCCCTATAAACCCACAACCCGCTACAGAACTAAAATACGCAAAATTATTTTACATAAAATAAATAACTTCTAAAAATTTCACACATACATTAAAAAACAGATATACAAAAAACATTAAATAACATACTATTAACATACACACTAAAATACACAACACTAATATAAATATCTATATTGTCTTGTGGATTGTTACCTGCCTTGTTATGTTGGCCTAGGCCTGGCTGCCATGCTGCTTTTCTTTGCGCACGTTACACTGAGCCGGGCCTCCTCGCCCTTTGCTCGTGCCAAGTTCTTTTGCACTGTCTGCATTTTCTGTTGTTCACCTTTTGGGCTCAGTCTGCACAAACATGTACAAGGTCGCATAACAATGTATTTTGGTTCTTCCTGATATGGCCAGTCTCGCGCACCCAGACATAACATTAGGTGCAATTGCCATGAAGAATTTGGTGTGCTTTTAATACTGTGGTTTACTAGCGCTTAAACACACTTGGAGAAATCCCTTTCAGTGAGAAGAGCTATGATGTCCTGCTGATGTAATTCTGCATCTAGAGACTGAGGTATGGGGGTTCGCTAGTCAAAGCCCAGAGGTCTTCTATTATTATAATAAACTATCTTACTGCAAGGGGAGGGTGGTAATGTTATTTATACGTTTATCCACTGAGCTCTGAGATGCTTTCCCCGTTTGTATTCTATGGAATTGTAACCATGCTGCTTATATTAGTCATATGCATTATGCTATTAGTACTGACACGTGTACTGTACATTAGAGCACGTAAGTTGGAATAAACATTTTAACCTATCCAGTGTCTCTTCCTACGCACCTTGTGTACAAGTACGAGTGAGTGATGAAAGAGTGTTCTTGCTTCTGCGAGTCCGGAGTTAAAGATACCGTGTTCTGGGTTGTCCAAACATTAGTACTTGGGTGCTAATGGGATGCTAAGCTAGTTGGGTTGGGGTTTTTGGGTGCTACGGTATATGGTGGCAAACCACTGTATTCCGGGGTCCCATTTTCCTGTGCATAGCTCTGTGTATGTGCAGAAACCTTATGACATGGCGCGACCACCGTGGGGCAGCTTATCTGCGAGACGCTTGAGTAGTACTTGTGCTTGTCCACAAACCCCTCGCGTACGCTTCCGGAGGCGTATGTGACGGTGATACCTCCTATATTGAATGTTTTATAGGTTCTTTCAAGCTTGATATTATTAAAAAGGTTAGTTAACAGACCCATTTTTGTGCTCCCTGTTAGGTTGTCGAATATAATTGTTTAGTCATGGCTGGTGTGGCGATAGCTGCACATAGTCGAGGAGCACTCCAAGACCACTTAGCTGTGTATGGAGTGCCCGATACAGGGGTCGAGTTGGTCTTTGTGGTTCAAGCCGATTCGGCTTATCACTTTGAAGTGTTTTACACTTGGATCACTTTTGAAGCGGTGGATGCAGGTGATAAGCTGTTTCATGAATATAAACCCACCGTTATTCCTGCTGCATATCGACCCTATACCACTCTTGAAGTACCTCTCACGGCTTGGCAGCACCGTGTTTGGTTTAATGGCGCCCTACCACAACCAACTACCGCAGTTCGTTTAGGCCCCTTGTCAATTCAGGGGGCCACTTGGCCTGTATTGGGCGGGTATACCCCGCATCCAAATTATCTGGCATTACCGCTTGCGGAACTGCGCACTATGCATACCGAATTGGTGCGAGTGCATCGAGCCTTAGTGACATACGTTACAGGTAGCCTCCATGGAGCTGCTCCTGTAGTCGCAGGCCAACCAGCTATTGCAGCTGGAGTGACCATAAGTCCTGTCATGGTAAATTCTGTGATGGGCAAACGTCCACAAAATAAGGACGACTATCCTTACTGGCTTGCAGAAAAGTTCGATCAGATAGAAGCAGTGTTTCCCCATACATCCCCAGTAGATAAACATCGTATCCTCACGATAAGTTTGCCAAAAGACATAATCCCCGATTTGACATCATGTGAAAACTGGGGTAAGGTATTCGCAGCAGTTTATTCAAAATGTTTTGGAACTCCTTCCATGACGGTTCTACCCTCTGTAATTAAAAAAGTACAGGATGAACATGGCCCTGAAGCGGCTGTGGAATTAGGGATGAGACTAGTGGGAGTGTTTGATGTAGTAGCTGAGCTGATCCTTGGAAATGTCAAGGGCGATGCTATGAACTTTCAAGTAGCGAATGCTTTGGCTTTGGTCCCAGAGTTGGACAGGCCTCGCGAATTACCGAAAATAATAGCCCGGGCTTATAAAACAATTGGAAGAAATAGCCTAGGCAACAAGCCTTTTGTAAAAATGCAAACTCAATCGCAAACACAAGTTACACAAACAAAAAGTGCATCTGAGAAAGATGATAAACCAGTCTTCACTAAAAAGAGTTGGAGACAGAAAAAACAGGGTAAGCAACAAAAGAAGCCGGGGTCGAGAGGCGCTTCCCCAGTTTCGGTTTCTTCTGAACGTACTTATGATTTACGTGATAGGTCGAGGATTAAATCACCAGAAAGGTTTCAGAGCTCTGATACGCGTTCTCCTCGTTCTTCACAGGCCCAGACGTCGTCACAGGCTGGTGGAGGAGGACGGCAAGATAGAGGAAGGGGCCGAGAGGCTCCCCAGGAGCGAGACCAACCTCGACAACAAGTCAGAGGGAAAGCAGAAGACTTTCACCTTCCTCGACCGCAATTTCAGAAGAAAAGGTTGCCGCTGTTACAGCGAAATATGCCTCAGACCGTGAGAACGAGACTCCAGAATTGGACGTGGGCAGTGACCCTCCTAGACAGCGCCGCGGAAGTTACCATAGTGCGGGAGGCGCTACGTCCTCATATGGAGGCGACAGCAACTGAAACATTCGTTACTGTAGAGACAGCTGACACGAGAGTGGCACTCCCTGACAGACTATATAATATAGTCATACAAATTGAAGGTGACATACCGCGTGAAATAAAAGGGATTTTTTGGGAAAATCTAACCTCTTCATATGACATTTTGTTAGCAGAGGTGGATTGGCCACCCCCATTCGTTTTAGCTGCACATAAAGGAGAGGAGGTAATCCTTCCAAGCTTTTCAAGGCATGTCCCAAAAGACAAAGCTGAAGCACTTGCAGCTGAGTGGGCTGTGTACCTGGCACCAGCGTTATACCGCAACCATGTGGGATGGGATGAAGAATCACCTCCTCATGCAATACCTTTGCGGTCACTACCGCAGCCACAACCCCAATATCCCATCAAACGGCAGGCAAAAGGCCCCGTCTCCGAAATTCTGACACAGTTGGAATATCAGGGAGTAATTGAACCATGCGTATCACCTATGAACAATCCCCTTTTCGTGGTTTCTAAACCCGATGGATCGTACCGCTTAGTTTTGGATTACCGGCATTTAAATACTCATTGTCGGAACTTTGCGGTGCAAAATACACACAGTTCTGCGCTTGTAGACAGTCTTGTTCGTAAAAATACAAAACGACACTTGACCTTTCAAACGGTTTCTACACGCACAACCTGGCCCCGGAGAGTGGTCAATGGACCGCATTCACATCCGGTGGTAAATTATTCCAGTTCCGGCGTTTACCCATGGGCTACAAAAATAGTCCGGGTATATTCGCCGCCCGTGTTGTTTCTTTGTTAAATGACATTGATCAAGACGCATGTTCGTATGTAGATGACATCTATCTGATAGACGACGAGTTATATCAGCATCTGTCCCGTGTGGACCGCATTATTCTTGAATTTGCGGAGCAGGGTTACAAATTTAACTTTGCTAAGTCACACATTGCTGAATTTACCGTTCTGTTCTTGGGCTATGAGCTCAATAACGAAGGTAAGGGCTTAGCCCCCCATTTCTTGGAAAAATTTGCACATTTGTGCCCCCCAAATACTCTGAAGAAACTTCAGTCTTTGCTGGGTTTCTTGAATTTCGGGCGTACTTACATTCCCGAATATGCCCAGCGTATCAAGCCTTTGTATGCTTTGATACAACCTACTTATTCAAGGTCTTGCTGGCTGCCTGAGCATACCTCAATTCTGCAGTCTTTGCAGACAGACCTTTGGAGTCTAAATATCTTTTGACTCGTGATAACCACACAAACCTGGTGATTAGAATTATTCCGGGGCGGTGGGATTCACCTATTTAACCTTTAATGAAGGTGATACAGTACCCATCGCATACAAGTCACATCTGTACACTTCCGCTGAATTGCGCTTACATCTGTCGAAAAGTTCTAACTGCAGTGCAAATGGCGATTCTGAAAGAACGCGCACTAGCACAGGGAAAGCGGATTCTGGTGGTAACACCCTGTCCTGCCCTGGAGGCAGTAACAAAGGCAAGTGTACCGAACTCAAAAGCAATGCATCCCCGTTGGATACAATGGGCTACATCTTTGACGTCTTCGGACGTCACTTTTGTTTTTGATTCTTCTCTTCAGACTCAGGAGTTTTTGCAGTATGAATTCGTTCATCCTCCTCCTTTGTTTTTACTACCGCTTGAGGATTACAAATGTGTGATCTACACCGATGGTTCGGCGCAACCGGCCACTGGGTCCAAGCACGCTTATTCAGCTGCATGTGCTATTGTTGCGGGTTC
Organism: Calotriton arnoldi; assembly: GCA_963921515.1. Classification (NCBI taxonomy): domain Eukaryota; kingdom Metazoa; phylum Chordata; class Amphibia; order Caudata; family Salamandridae; genus Calotriton; species Calotriton arnoldi. The sequence goes on from CAWUFW010002204.1 coordinate 68,725, forward strand.
CTTTGTAGACGGAAAGTTCAAATCCTCTGTAGTGCATACTCGCACACTTGGAGATAGTACCGCACAATTGGCCGAGCTGCATGCATTGCTACTTGCGCTTGAGTTCGCTTCACAGGATGAGACCACTCTTATTGTATGTGATTCTTTTTACTGTGTACAATCTTACAATGACAATCTGTTTTTCTTTACAAGGACGCAAAAGGCAGCACAATTAAGCATAAAATGCTTTGGGTTCGAGTGGCAGAATTGCAACAACGTCTGCCCCTCACACAGGTGGTTCACACCTTAGGCCATCAGCGGGTGGGCGCACACGCTATTGGTAACGATCTGGCAGATGAAGCTGCCCGTTCAGCAGTAGTCACGTATTCAGTAGCAGCGGTTACCAGGTCCATGTCTAAAATAGACCCTGTAATATTAGCAGCTATTGCTGCAACCAAGGAAGGTAATAATTACCCTACAGGTTTCCCTTCCAAGTATTCTTACACATTAAGTCCCGATCAGGTTCCTTATGTAACTATACCTGACGTTGGAGATCGGCTGATCCCCAACGCGGACCGCAGGAGTGCTCTTGATATCAGCTGCACACGAAGGCATGGCTTCTGCTCATGCAGGTGTATCAGCTACGGTTTCCATCTTGCAGCAGCGTTATTGGTGGCGTGGGTTATATAAAGACACTCGTGCTTTTGTGCTTTCTTGCGACGTTTGTCAACAGATTAAGCCTTCCACGGTAACACGTCCACCACAAACCCCGCTCTGCATTGCTAACAGACCCTTTGGGTGTGTTTACTTGGATCACTGCGGTCCATTCTCATCAGACACTGCCTATAAATACATCTTAGTGGCAGTGGACTCGTGCACACGGTTTCTCTGGGTCTGGCCACAACGGAGTGCTGACGCCCGAAATGTAATCAGGGATTTGCGTGTCTTTGTGGGAATTTTTGCATGCAGCACCTTCCATTCGGACCAAGGTCCAGCGTTTGCCTCTAGGGCTTACAAGGATGCAATGGCTTCGCTTGGGGTGCGGGTGAAATTTTCGTCTCCGTATAGGCCTGAGGGCAACTCTATCGTTGAACGAATGAACCGTGACTTAAAGCAATCCTTAACAGCTAGGGTTATAGGTACTGGCAGGAACTGGCTGGCCCATTTGTATACCGTTCAGCGTGCACTTAATAATCTCCCTAGAAGACCTCTGGGTGGGCGGACCCCATACGAAATGCTCTTTGGCATAAGAATGTTTGTGCCTGACCTTGAGGGTCCAGACATCGCGGCGCAATCCGCCAAGTTTGATGTAGATAACCATTCTGCTATGTTACAGGACTTACAAGAAGCCCGAGACAAACTTGCAACTACACATTTGCCTTCAGCCACAGATCCTGCGTTGCAGATTCCGGTAGCCGGCTGGCTTCCGAAAGTTGGAGAACTGGTTCGAGAGAAGGTTGAAAACAAAAAGAATTTGGCCCCTCTTTTCGTGCACCGGTTCCAGTTCTGGGCTTGAAGGGAACACGTACAGTCATTTTACCACCGCTTCCTGGTCGCAAGGAGAACAGATACATCTCAGTGGAAAATGTCAAGCTACAGCGCCTGGCCGATCCTGAATAGTGTCACACCAGCGGTCTCTTGTCCTGCCATTTATCGGACATATGTTCGTGGCCCATCTACACTAACGGTCGCTGATGCTGTAATTGAGATGGTTGATTTGCCTGAAACTACAATTGATCCCCAACTCTCCACCAATATCGACGAGGACGAGTATACTTATCCTGCATCTGAATCGGTGGCACATCAACCAACAACGCCACTTGGCCCGACTCGTTATTCCTTTGATTCGGATTCCACTTCTTCAAAAGTCCCATCCAAGTTCAGTATTTTTGTATCCTGGTTTAGAGACAATTTTTTAATTCCACCCTGGACATACCTCTGGTTGGTACTTTTCTTGATTTTTTTGTTCATGTCCATTGGCTTTGTCACAGTGTTTTTTCTACTAATCAATGGTCACTATTTACCTGAACGCTCTGCTGTAGACTATGTTTCTGGAACTTTGGCTCCTCATTCCTCGTCTCACATCATGAAGCGTGACCACACATTTGTGAACATTTCAGCCTTCCCAGTTGCTGATGGCATCGTATGGGATGCAGTGAACTATCAAATCCATGGTCCGACGGAAATTATTAATGTACCTAATGTCCTTCGTGTTTCAATGGGTGATGTAGTACAAAACAATATTCATTCTGATGATTGGGATGTGCATGCCGTTGAAGCATTGTTTGCCAATTTAAAATATTATGCATCTTTTAATGCTGAAGATTTATATATGAATTCTGCTAATTATGCCGATTTGTATTGTTACCAACATTGGGGTACTCATTTTCTCCATAAGCCCAGTGCCCTGCGTAGTTCTGTTAACTATACCCAATGGGAACATTGTCCAAACCCCTTGCCAGGTAGCTCTCAAACTTTACGAAATAAGTTTAATTATTTTACTGATTTTAATCGGTCGAACCCTGCATCCTATTATTTTAGACTAAATAACACATCAACTCAGAAAATTATGTTAACACACACCAAATTGCTTTATTCAGGTTCCTTTCTAAGTGCCCTAGCTGTAGGTGGTTATGAGTACTGGGATAATACAGTGGATTTAAAATCTATTTGGGGCTCCAAGTCATGGCAGGTACAGGGAACCGAGGCATTACACCGTGCTTGCCTCATCCCTACACAAATTATGTTCCTCAATGTCTCCATCTATCAGACTACATGTTGGGGCTTAGCAACCACTAAACAATTGAATACTCCATCAATACCATCCCTGTCGAGTTTTCCCAATGAAAGCTCACGATTCAATATGTCCCTCGTGTCCCTGCAGGCTCTGTTACAAAATAATTCGTTCAATGTTTCTGAGCTAGTTCAGTCACCCTGGTTGGTATGGCCTACATCATCTAATGCATGTCAAATGCGTTTTCACGATTCAGGAGCTAGTTACACACAGGATAGGCCTGATCCGAGATTTACTGATTCCCGTACTGTCACTACATACTCTGTTGGTAAATTATGCAAACAATGGCTGCAACATTCGTCCCTTGATTCTGTTAAACAACATTTGTCCCTCCTTACAGGCAATATTGATCTGTCCGACTTTGTTTTGGGACCTCGTGGTCCCCGACCTAAAAGATTCATTTATGAAACATATAATGAACTCTGGAAGCTATCACAAATGGAAGCTGCTTCCCGTCTTCGGGAAATAGATCAAGCAAATTTGGAAAAGGTGCTTGCTGTTGTTGACAATAGTATTAATACCCTGTCTTCTCGCATTTATACTCTAGAGAATATTGTGTCCTCTGTTGTTGATATTGTACAAGATGATGTTTCTGTGTTATATCATGGTCAGAATCAATTGCGTTCAGTTATGCAGTTTGCATGGACTTTACAGACGCTTAAGTTAGGTAAAGTTCCTTGGCATTTTTTGAACACCTCTGCCTTGTTTCTACCTTTTAACTTAACTGACAAACAGCAATTTATGTCCATGAAAGATGCAACTTACACTCTATTACATATCGAAAAGATGGATCCTTTGCCGTTCTCTGTTGCAGAACTCGATTCTGCTGTATGGCTAGTTCATGGGGTTATCGTTTTACCTTTTTCCTTGTTTGAATTTGACTCGTGCATGAAACATTATCCTGTGGGCCGTTACCGGCCATTGGGCAGTGCTTTCCTGCATGAACTCTGGTCCTTGCCTTTCATGTATAAATGCCTTCGGGACGGCAAGGAAGTCTTTCTCACGGGGAGTACTGCGACTCGACTATGGGTCATTCGCTTATTTGTAAACACATTAAATTGCATGGCTCATGTAGCGTTTCCTCTCCTAATCTTGCTTGTGTGCTGAAGGGTATTCCTGCTCCTGTTATTTCACCTACTTTCACTCTCCTTTCCAATGGTAGTTATTTACTTTTAAATAACGAAAACTGTTGTGGCCTGCAGGCTGGCATTCCTTACATTGTAACAGTTTCGCACAGGGTTGTCTGCTGCAAAAATGTGCTATTTCCTCCCCCTCATGGCAAGGTTGATATCTCTATTTGGCCTTCCATCCCTACCATGGAAGCAGATTTCAATAGACTGAGCAGAATAAAGGCACTATTATTAAACGAGGAAGTTATGCTCACGTCCGCCCGGGAGACATTCATTCTCCAGGTGGCGAGTACCCACAGTGAAATACAGGCCCTTTTAAACACTAATCTCCCCCAACATTTTGGGGAGTTAATACATCGTATTTTTAACGCATCTAACACTGAAGGCCTAGTACACTTTTTAAGGTCGTGGGTTCGGGCTTGGTGTCCTCCTTCCAAACTATTTTTGGTGTCATCCCGGCTTTCATACATTCTATTTTTTCCAGTGTCTTTGGCGGTTTCCCGTTGATCCTCGCTTTAGCGGCTGGTGTCTTGCTCTTAATTTGCTTTCTGCGCAATGGCTGCTCCCCGATGGGACCTGCTCGATCCAGAACGCATCCAGCTGCTCCGTGAGCGCCTCTTGGCTGGTTTTGGTGTACTGCCATTGGCGACACTGAGTGTGTCATATACTCTTTCATTTCGCTTTGCGTATTTCACTTGCGTGCAACCTGTGATGACTTGTGTCCGCTGTCCTTTCACCTGGACTCTGGATTATTGCCTCTCCAATTCGTCATTGTCTGTTCCGGATTTTGTTCAGTTGATGGGTCCCTTGGAGGCCCATGAGCAGGACTGTTCCGTTGCTGGCTGTATGGCGCCGTGCGGCTGCACTGGGGATTTTGGCACAATGGGATATCTGGGCGGCTGCCCAGGATCTCCTACAACGAAGCTGTTTCAATTATCACGCAAGCTGTCCCGCATTGCTTCTGGATGCTCCCTTTGCTGAGGAGCATTCCTGCTCTTTGATCTCATGGATTGGATGGCATCTATGTTTTTTGACGATTCCAATGATGAACTCTTGGAGGGTATGGCTTTTTTCTGCACTTTCACTTTCATGGATTGACCTGCCCTTCGCCGCTTGGGCGCTCCCTGTGCTCCAACGGCTATGTTTTTACTCTGATGGGCCTCTGTCCTGGCCGCCGGACTGTCCAGGGAGGGTGTCTTGTGGATTGTTACCTGCCTTGTTATGTTGGCCTAGGCCTGGCTGCCATGCTGCTTTTCTTTGCGCACGTTACACTGAGCCGGGCCTCCTCGCCCTTTGCTCGTGCCAAGTTCTTTTGCACTGTCTGCATTTTCTGTTGTTCACCTTTTGGGCTCAGTCTGCACAAACATGTACAAGGTCGCATAACAATGTATTTTGGTTCTTCCTGATATGGCCAGTCTCGCGCACCCAGACATAACATTAGGTGCAATTGCCATGAAGAATTTGGTGTGCTTTTAATACTGTGGTTTACTAGCGCTTAAACACACTTGGAGAAATCCCTTTCAGTGAGAAGAGCTATGATGTCCTGCTGATGTAATTCTGCATCTAGAGACTGAGGTATGGGGGTTCGCTAGTCAAAGCCCAGAGGTCTTCTATTATTATAATAAACTATCTTACTGCAAGGGGAGGGTGGTAATGTTATTTATACGTTTATCCACTGAGCTCTGAGATGCTTTCCCGTTTGTATTCTATGGAATTGTAACCATGCTGCTTATATTAGTCATATGCATTATGCTATTAGTACTGACACGTGTACTGTACATTAGAGCACGTAAGTTGGAATAAACATTTTAACCTATCCAGTGTCTCTTCCTACGCACCTTGTGTACAAGTACGAGTGAGTGATGAAAGAGTGTTCTTGCTTCTGCGAGTCCTGAGTTAAAGATACCGTGTTCTGGGTTGTCCAAACATTAGTACTTGGGTGCTAATGGGATGCTAAGCTAGTTGGGTTGGGGTTTTTGGGTGCTACGGTATATGGTGGCAAACCACTGTATTCCGGGGTCCCATTTTCCTGTGCATAGCTCTGTGTATGTGCAGAAACCTTATGACAATATTATTAACAACAATATTTTAGCAAACGATATTACTAACTTCGATATTGGAAAAAACGATATTTCTTACCTTCATGTCGATATTCTGGTCACCGATATTCTTGATGTCGATATTCTGTACCTCCGATATTAACAACTCGATATTTTTGTAGGGCAAAAATAAAAACTCGATATTATGTCTGTTTACCATTTATAATATCATGCTGGTTTCTTTTTTTTTCTAAATATCCATTGTCAGTAAAACATGAATAATAACGTTGCACAGGTCTGATAGCCTTACACCTCATAACTTTGCATGATAAGAATGTAAAGTAGGCAGAGATTAAAGTAGATACAAGAATATTATGGACGGAGCGCTGAAACATTTCAGACACTCACCCCAGTCACAGATCTGGGTTGAATCCATCATCGTACTTTAGCTCACTTCGCCACCCCAGTTCAGACCCAGCCATATGCAAATCAATCTTGACCCTGTTCCTCATGGGAACACTACAGCCCGAACTGCCATAGCAGGTCCTCCCTGGACTGGAAACAAGCATCCTGGGACCGGCTTCGGGGTAACACTCCTCATCAGCCAGGCTAGCTTGAATCCAGTAGGAAAGTGAGCAAGGGACCCACGTCTGGGCATACCCTGCCAACTTAGGGCAAACACAAGGAGATGATGGATGGAGCGCTGAAACTTTTAAGACACTCACCTGATTGACTCACCTGAATTCAATCTAGCCTGGCCGATGAGGTATTTCCCCGAATCCGGTCCCAGGAGGCTTTTTTCCGGTCAAGGGAAGACCTGGTATGGCAGTTCGGGCTGGACTGTTCCCATAAGGGGCAGGGTCAAGACTGATTTGCATATGACTGGGTCTGAACTGGGGTGGCGAAGTGAGCTAAAGAACGATGATGGATTCATCCAGATCTGTGACTGGGGGGGGTGAGTGTCTGAAAAGTTTCAGCGCTCAGTCCCACATCTACTTGTGCTTGCTTTGTTCACCCTGAGTTGGCAGGGTATGTACGTACAGGTGTGGGTCCCTTGCTCACTTTGCTACTGGATTCACACTAGCTTATCTGATGAGGGGTGTTACCCCGAAACCGGTCCCAGGATGATTGTTTCCGGTTCAGGGAAAACCTGTCTTGGCAGTTCGGGCTGGACTGTTCCCATAGACTGATTTGCATATGGCTGGGTCTGTACTGGGGTGGCAAAGTGAGCTAAAGAACGATGATGGATTCAACCCAGATCTGTGACTGTGGGATGAATGTCTGAAACGTTTCAGCACTCCGTCCATCATCCCCTTGTGTTTTCTTTGCTTGCCCAGAGATTAAAGTAGCCCTCAAGAAGTCTGCTGACCTGTTCTGGGAAAGTCACAAGGTTGGCTGATTAGGTTGGATGGATGATTTATTGTTAGGGTACCCAGTTTTTAAAGAGAGGAATCTAGTGGGTATACCCTAAGGTGTTTGTAAACATTGATCTGGAGCCCCACTTATATGTAGTAATATGTATCAAGAACTCCTGAACAGCGGTTGAGTACACCGAGGTAGTATTTACTGACCTTGGTGTTGTAGGCCACTAACGATGAATCATGCCACGATAATCCATGGGTGAGGTGACCTTTCCAAATCTCTTGATCATACCTGCTTTTGGCTTCTGTTTGGGATGAACAATCATGCCGTCCCTAGTGTTGGATCCTAGCACTCTTGGTGTGACATAAATTTTGTTTGGGCACCTGCTTTTTACTTGCTCCATCTTCATAATAAGGACTGTCACGAGGAAAAGATGTGTGGAGGTAATGCCCAGATTACCTACCAGTAATCTTCGTCACCCAGAGTGTTACTCAGCATAGTCCTTCTATCCTCACAGCTTGCCCTGTGAATGGGTAAGAGCCCGTTGGGTTGCTTAGTTTTGTATTCTCAGGATGAGTTTTTAATGAGGTTGCCTCTTATAGGTGGGAATCAGGGTGGGGCGAGAGTTTAAATCATAGAGCAAAAAAAACCATTTGTCAGAGGCCTGTCACAAGAGAGATTAACCTCCATGATAAGGAGCGGGATGGGAAAGGAGAAAGAATAGGACTCGGAGCAATGAAGATTATGGTAGGCAATCCAGGCATTGATGGATTTGGGCTTTGAGTGTGTGCTGAAGTCCATCTCATTATCATCATCAATACTGCCCCATCACGTGTGGAAAAAGGCAGGTACAGATATTCTTTCCACTACAATATGCACTTCTATCAACAATAAAGGCCAGAATGAATATCACCATACGTGCATTAGCTTTGATTGGTCATTATGGTTTAGTTTGAGACACCAGAAACATGATGGAAGCACCATAGGTTATCTATAATCCTTTTCAGAAGAAAGAAATTGTGAGTCTCATAGTAATCACACTTTGTGAATTGTCTTAATTGGACATATGCGGGCCAGTATGCTGAACTGTACAGATATGGTAGACACGTTGTTACTGAATGACCAGAATAAGGTCTGCCCACTACTACTTTGATGATATATTGTGACACCACAGTGGCAATTCATGTTAGATTAAGTTTAGATTCTTGTGATGAACAAGGCACTAACTAATGGGGCTCTCCTTTATCAAACATGTGGCTAGAGACCGGGGTTTCATTTAATGGTTTCCAACTGAGTCAAATGTCCAAATAACCTCGTACTCAATTGTATTGTAATTGCATTTATATAGCGCTTACTACCCCATATGAGGCGTTGAAGTGCTTTTTTAGTGAGTAGCACGCTACTACGGAACCCAAAAAGGTTTATTGTTGAAAGTGATGCATAGTGCATTTAGATGTGGCAATATGATGCACATGCAATATTTTTGTATGCATTTGAGATACTCTACCAAAGCCCAGATCAGTAAAAGGTACCAAATGACTGATACTTAATAATCAAGTTGCAGAGGCCCATTGGACAGAAACCATTTGCTCTGGGATTTACCAAAACCGAAGATTGAGAAGAGGGATTTTATAAAATGAGTTTAAAGATTCAAAGGTGTACTGACCACACATATAACTTTACAATACTTTATGAAACTGCAGTTTACAAATCGCTCTGGCAAGCCATTTTCATAGAAAACTACAGATGCTGTTATTTTCTGTTGGCTAGAGCTTTGTTTAAAAACTGATAAAGCGGATATCCTAATGGAGCAGGGGAACTACTTCAGGAAAGTTTTCTAATTAGAGAAATGCTTTTTCTTACATGGAAGGGCAACATTGGAAAGTCTGAACCACCTGGAAGGGATGGGGAAGTTAATATTCTCCAAGTAATGATGTAAGCCTGTAGAAACGCTATATTGATTGAATTATGTATTAAAACTTTACTACATAGGTAGGCTGTGAAAAATACCTTATAAAATAGTAAATCACTGGCTGTCAAAAAAAATTCAAAGAAAAGCGCTCTAACAGGTAACAAGAACCTTATTTAATTACTGCAGGTGGGATAGATATATATGGGGAAACGTACATCCGTCAGTATTAATGAACATCAGGAACATCCACAACAGCGTAGCCATTTTGCTTGTTCACAAAAAAGTTTACTATTGAAAAGTCCAGATCGGAGGCTGTTAGAAATGGGGGTCTCTAGTTGGCAGAGGTAAGTACCTTTGTTCAAATAGGGACCCTTGCTTCTAGTCATGGTAAGGGGGATACACACTTTTGATAACCCCTGCTCACCCCCTTGGTAGCTTGGCACGAGCAGACAGGCTTATCCCAAAGGCAATGTATAAAGTATTTGTACTCAAAACACACAGTAATACAGTGATAACACCACAAATTGACACCACACCTGTTTAGGAAAATAAAGTATCTTTATCTAAACTCAATAAGACCAAAACAGCAAAAATCTGACATACAGGTAATAAGATATGACTTTAGAACAGTTACTGCAAAAATAAAGCTTGTAGAAAACAAATAGCTCCACCTGGGGGTAATGCGACGTCGTGACAGAAATAAATCCAAAGTAGGGCGCCGACCGCGAGGAGGGCAGTGTTGGGCACGGATTCACACTGACCCCCAAATAAACAGTACCTTGGAAATGAAGTCTATGACGATGCATGGCGTTGTGGAGGCGAGGCGTCGGTGCCGAAGTCGAGGCTGGCTCCCTGGCTGCCATGGGGGAGGCGAGGCGTCATGTCCGCGAGGAGGGTACGTGTTGAATCCAGGACAGGGGTCGTCTGTTGCATCGGTGGTGAGGCGTCGGTTCCAGTGACAGTGCGAAGTCGGTGAGTTTGTGGAGTCACCCTCGGCGATTATCGGTGCCGCAATAACAGGATGCGGGCGCTGGCGATGACCGAGTCGGTGGGAGCGCTGGCATCAGGAAATGCCGATAACTGTAGGCATCGGAGCTGCGGTGCAGGCCGGAAGGTGCGTCATGCACTTCATGAGCGGTGCCCCTGGCCTCAGTGCAGGTCGCAGCATCACAGTGGAGTTGCTGACGGCATTGGAGACAGGTTTTCTTCCTTCTCTTAAGTTGCTTCCAGCTCCCAACAGCAGGAACAACCTCCATAGGCCCAAAACAGGAATAGGCACCTCCTGGCAGGTCAAAACTCTCAGCAATAGAGTTCAGGGGAGCTAGGGGTGAGGTCTTTGTGTCCCTGAGACTTCGGAACAGGAGGCCAGCGCACACAGGCCCTTGGAGATTCTTCTTCAAGCAGGTTCACAGCAAAGTTCCAGTTTTTCTCCTTTCCTTGGCAGAAGCAGCAACTGCAGGCCAACCCCACACAGCAAAGGGGCAGTACTCCTCCTCACAGCTCTCCAGTTATCTAAAGTTCTGTGGTTTAAGGTCTACTACTTATACCCCATTTTGTCTTTGTTCTCTTTGTGCAAGGGTCTCTGAGCCTAGTCCAAACCAGTTCTGTCCTCACTGGTGCAGTATGACCACAGGGGGTGGAGACAGCATTGTGCAAGGGAGACCGGCCCTATTCAGATGCAAGGAAATCTCCTCCCACTACTCTAAATGCAGCCAAGCCCCATTCAGCTCAGCACTGGGTCATCCAGGAAGGGCCAGGCATTGATCAGCATTCTGTCCATCAATTGTTCTTTTTGCAATTGTCACCCCGAGTACATACTCGTAAGATGTTACAAGGTATCTCCCATTATATCCTATGGGGCAGATAGCCTTTCAACAGTGAAAAACAAAATTGGCAGTATTTCACTATCAGGACATGTCACACACACGGGTACATGTCCTACCTTTCACCTACACTGCACCCTACCCATGGGGGTACCTTGGGACTACCATAGAGGTGCCTTACATGTAAGAAAAGGGAAGGTTAGGGCCTGGCAAGTGGGTGCATTTGCCAAGTTGACATGGCAGTTTAAAATTGCACCCAGACACTGCAGTGGCAGGTCTGAGATACCAATTGGGGCAATGCATGTGGGTAGCACAATCCGTGCTGCAGGCCCACTAGTAGCATTGATTTACAGCCCCTGGAACACTAAGTGCACTTTAGTAGGGACTCACCAGTAAATCAAATATGCTAATCAGGGAGAACCAATTGTAATAACAATTTACACAGGGAGCACTTGCACTTTGACGCTGATCAGCAGTGGCAAAGTGCCCAAAGCATCTAAGCCAGCAAAAATGAAATCCAGCACAGCATCAAAAATACAGGCGGTAGAGGCAAAAAGTCAGGGAAAACCACGGCAAAGATGCCAAGTCTAACAGAGGGGGAATTGGGGATGGCCATGGCAGCACGATGTAGACATGCCCATACCATCCTGACTTCATCTTGGCTAAAACCCTGTTAACCCAGCACCAACCGAGGGGGAATTAGCTGAGGAGTGTGGTATAAGGACTAGCTTGATAAAGACTGGTCATCTTGGTAACAGTCACAAAGGACATACAGTTCTGGAATGTGGGAACTGGCAGTTGGGAGACCTGAATTTAGACGTGAGAAGAAGCAAAAGTAGCTGCCTTCACTTGTACAATAAAAAGACTACTTACCTGAGTTGCTGGAGGGAACACTACAAGGAACACCCAGGAGCGCTTAAGGTGCAGGGCACTGAACGCTGGTTGGCCGGTCAGGGCGGCCAAGTGGGCGACGCTGTGGGGCTGCCATTTTGGCCCTGCCTGGGAGACCTGCGAGGTTTATTCAGCCGCGGCTTTGCGTTGTGGTCTATTTAGCCACGCCAGTGCTCTGTGCAACATGTAGAGGTGGCGGGGCGCAGCAAGCCTACATGAATCTTAACGTGATAACCCTGCCGCACCAGTGCCTCGGACTGAGGGGGGGCAACGGAGAAGAGAGATTTACTGGCGTGCTGCTACCCAGGAGGACAAACACCAGGAGGACAAACACCAGGCCTTACTAATAGCAATTCTAGCCTCTCAATGACTACCACAATCCAGGGGCCCAGCTGAGAGGTAACACCTGCAGATACAGGAACTGCGCTGTTTGGTGACTAACTGCCCCCTTCCCCTCAACCTCGGGCAGCTGCCTAATGAATCGAGGTAATTTGCCTGGGGGAGAGGCGGTGGAGTGCAGCAGCTCCTTGGTGCTTCACAGGGCTTAACTGGAAACTTGGGCCTATCATACAGAGACCAAGCTCACTCTGAGGTGCTATGGGGAACTCCCTTGTGGGGGCTCATACTACATAGGTCCATCCTTGAGTGTCTGACCTCCTGAATCTATATTACAATATTCAGGCATACATGCCCACGAGCCACAAACAAACCGCCACTGAGGAGGGCTCAGAGTGAAGCAACTGGGGTGGTTACCACAGGTCAGCTGACCTGCGGTCCAGCACTAGTTGTTCTCCCTATGGGTCCCAGGCTGTCACTTACAAGAGAAGAGTTGAACTCTACTCTGTCTGGCCGATGTGATGGCCATAGCCGTAGGTGGTGGAAAGTGGACTTTAAACAGAAACTTCATGAAACAAGCAGAGCCCCAGAAGGCACATTGGGTCCTGAACCTAATGTTCTCTTCACCGCAAGATTGCTCACCAAACCCAACCAAAGCTATCTTTAATGCCTACATCTTAAGAAGAGGGACAGCAGATCTTCACGAAACAGGACCTCCTTTACACCTTGACAGAAATGCAAGCCCAGCTGGCCAGAACATCAACAGACCAGCTCCAAACAGTGAAAAAGGAGATACATTCATTAATGACAGACATTTCCAGGGAGATGTGCTGTATGAGGCTGGCTTAGTATATGGTGCACACTTATTTAAGTGAAGCACCTTGCTCTAATCCAGACAACCCTTATGGTGATTTTAGCAGTATTAGACAACCTTAGAAAGCTCTCTAAGTGGTTGCTGTGGAGAGCAACCTTCAGGCTTGGTCCAGGAGTGTTAAGCAGCTTGTTTTACCAGATCTAATCATGTAGTGTAGGTTAAACAAAAAAGAACCACACAGTGTATATATAAAAATATGCCTATTTGTTACACAACACTCACTAACACATTGGTATATCTCCTACCTGGAGATATAAACACAAATACAAACAATACTTCAATTGCAAACAGGAAAGTAAGCACAATACACAGTGGTCTCCAGGGGGAGACCAAACCATATGTGAAATGCGAACTGTGACCAAAGTCGGGACTTGGACCAGGAGATTCAGAAGAGTTGGGGACCCAAGGAACCCCCCCAAGGTAAGTACCCAGGAACCCCACGGAGGCTGTGTGCAGAGTGGAAACAAAGCCGCGTACTCAATAGAAGTCAACGGGAAAGTTGCAGTTGCAGTTTTGAAGAAGAAGACCCTTCCCAATGGACCCTGAAGAAACCCCGTGGAAGACAGAAGGTTGGAGAGTCACTCCACCCATGGATACCCCAGGAACCAGGATACCTACACCATGGAGCCGGGTGCTTAGGTGCAAAGTGATGTTGGAAACCGCCGTAGACCACAATGGAGGACTTCAGTAAAGATTCCACCGGTGAAGCCTGTGCAAGAGTCCAATGGAATCCAAGGGTAGATTCTTGAAGAGAAGATCCTGCAAGAAGTGTGACAGAGTCTATGCCACTCTGAGGCAACCAGGAGGCACGGAAGAGCAATGCCCACCGATGATGGACGGTTCAAAGGAGTTGACGGTGATCTTGTCGCTGCAGCTGTGAGGACAAGGTAACGCTCAGGAAGACCAGGAGCAGTGCACAAGCTGTCCCATGTCGGAAGTCGAGAACCAGGGGATTGGTGTCTGGCGGGAACACCGACAAGCCTTGGCAGCTGCAATAGGCGTGGAAAGCGAAGGAGGAGCAACGCTGGGAGCAGCATGGTCCAAACGACTCACCACATGCAGGAGAGTCAGAGAGGGCCCCAAGCAAGCAGAGGAGCCCACTGAAGCAGGAGAAGGCCCTCAAGCGGACCCACAGGCCAAAAGCAGAGGAGTCGCAAGAGGACCTCGAGCAGCTTATCAAAGATGAAGGCCTACGGTGCAGAGGATGTGGTGAGGACGCTTATCTTGGCAGGAGGAGATGCTGGAGGATGGAGTTTCTTGTAGCCCGAAGATCTCTGGAGTGCAGAGCCAACAAGCCTTGGCAACGGCAAGTCAATGCGATGCACAGGGGTTCGGTCCCACCGGTTCCGATGAGGAATACTGACTTCAAAAGTGCAGAGAGGAAAGGTCAGGCCTCGAGGGAGTTGCAGAACCACCACCTGTGTTGCTGAGCCTTTCGAAGTCTATGGGACGTCAGGAGCAGCAGACAAGTCAGCTTTGTTGCGGTGCCTGCAGATGCAGGGGAGTGACTCCTTCATTCCAAGGGAGATTACTTCGGGTGTCCTTGATGCCCACAGGTCTGCTGAAGATCCTGGAAGAAGCACAGACACAGACGACAAAGACTTGCAGAACAGCGAGACTAGGAACAGCAGGAGGCTTCAGAGATGCAGTCTCAGTTCCAGGAGAAGTCCAAGGGCCCAGACAGTCGAAGCGTGACATGGTTTCAGGCTTGAGTCTTGTCCCACGATGAATCTGAGGACCCACCCACAGGTAAACCCTTTTATACCCAAAGAAAGGGGTTAGGGCGACTCATGGGTCCCTCCCAGAGGAAGGGCTGGACAGTGGGGAGGATACTCTCATGCCCTTTGTCCAGTTTCGTGCCAGAGCGGGAGCCAAGGGCTCCCAGAACTGGTTCCAACTGGAGTATGCAAGAAGGGCACCAAATGTATCCTTCAAAGCAGTCTGGTGGCGTAAGCAAGCCCCCCCACCCTAGCCCAATACATTAAGTCCTGTCTGGGAGGTGGTCACACCTCCCTGTGATAGGAAACCTATTGTTCTACTTTCCCCTGCTCGAGCTCAGCTCAGCAGCAGTAGGGCAGAATCGTGTCTGGGGCCGGCAGCAGCACTAGCTTGCTGGCAGACCCTGGAAGGCTGTTACTGGGAGTACTGGGAGTGCCCGGAGGAGCCCTCCAGTGCATGGAATCATACCTCCAACACTGGTAACTGGTTTGGGGTATGCTTCCAACATGTTTGATACCAAATATGCCCAGGATCGGCACAGCCACTATATAGTTAGCCCGTGCGTAATGACGGATGGCCACTATATGTATTCAAATGGCTGACTGCACTTACAAAGCCTGGAGAATCGACTCCAGGGTTTGTAGGGGTGTCCTGCTCATGCAGGGGCACCCTCACACTCATAAACCAGCACCCTGCCTTCAGAATTTAAAGGCCTGCCTTAGGAGTGAATTATAGGTTTTAAGTATAGTGACCTCAGATATAAAAAAAAAAACATATCTGTCGTAATTGGCGTTAGCACCAGCTTATCAAGCGTCTTCCTGAAATGGAACAGACGTCCCTCCTGGCACACCCTTGGATCAGTTTTCGATTTGTAAGTTTCTTCCAGTGTGTAAACAATTTACAACAAATAGTTAATCCAGTTTTCTTTTAATTGACGTCTTTCATCAATTATATAGTGTTAATAGTCACAATATATGAAGCAAATATTCTTCAATTATCCTTATTTGACATGACCCAATGCATTTCAGGACTTGCCCTTCATCAGGGGATAATTCCTCACAGCAGGTAATCAAATTTAAGGTGAATTAGTCCGTGAAAGTGGGCTTGTCATTATCTTCATGTTAGCACCAGCTTACACAGGCTGCAATGGCAGGTCTGATGTCACAGTTTGAGTGGTATCTCTTGGGTGGCATTATACATGCTGCAGATAATAAGAGACCCCAGGTGTACCTCTGCCTTGGGTACCTTACTACTATATACTTGGGGCTTATAGGGGTACACCAGTAGCCAATTATGGAATGTACAAAAGTACTTATGTCAAATTTAGGGAGGAAGCACAGTGACTGGGGTCCTGATTAGCAGGATCCTAGTAAGACTAGGTAAAAAAAAAAACACTGACACCAGCAAAAAGTGGGGGGAGCCGTGAAAAAAGATCCTACTTTCCTTCACAACCCCCCCCACGCCCCCCCCCCAATGAAAGGAGATGAGACTAACCTTGCCCAGTTGAGTCTTCATTTTCTAGGTGTAATTATCTGGAGAGTCCATCTGCGTTGGCATGGTCACTCCCAGGTCTGTTCCACAGAAAAGTCCATCCCCAGTAGGGAAGTGGACCACCTCAAAAGCTTGGTATTTTTCACTCTTCATTTGTTTAGCCATAAGAGGGGCTTATGGTCTGTCTGAACAATGAAGTGAGTACCAAACAGGCATGGCCTCAACTTCTTCAAGGCCTAGACCACAGCAAAGGCCTCCTTCTCAATAGCTGACCAACGCTTTTCCCTGGGGGTCAACCTTCTGCTTATAAAAGCTACTAGTTGGTCCTGGCCATCTTCATTAGGTTGTGATAGAAGTGCACATACCCCTACCTCAGAAACATCTGTCTGGACAATGAAGGTTTTGGAGTACTCAGGACATTGAAGAATGGGAGCAGTGCACATGGCCTGCTTCAGGTCATCAAATACCTTCTGACAGCTAACTGTCCACTGAAATTTCTTAGGCATTCGTTTGGAGGTGAGATCATTAAGAGGAGTCACTGTGGACCCATATCCCTTAACAAACCTCCTGTAGTACCCAGTCAGGCCCAAGAAAGCTCTGACCCGAGTCTGGGTAGTGGGAGCAACTCATTCGATGATGGTCTGGATTTTGCTCTCCAAAGGCTGAACCTGGCCTCCACCTACAAGGTGGCCCAAGTACACAACCTTGCTCTGCCCTATCTGACACTTTGTGGACTTGATAGTGAAGCCTGCCTTTTGCATGGCCTCTAGAACATTCCTGAGGTGGACCAGGTGATCCTCCCAAGTGGAACTGAAGACAGCAATATCATCTAGATATGCTGCACTATAGGCCTCCAGACCTGTGAGAACTTTGTTAACTAACCTCTGAAATGTGATAGGTGCATTCTTCAAACCAAAAGGCATCACAATAAACTGATAAGGCCCACTAGGAGTTGAAAATGCTGTTTTTGGATTGGCATCCTCAGACAGTCTGATTACCAGTAGCCAGCAGTCAGGTCAAATGTACTGAGATACTTGGCTGAGGCCAGAGTATCAATCAGCTCATCTGCCCTAGGAATTGGATGAGCATCAGTCCTAGTGATTACATTGAGACCTCTATAGTCTACACAAAACCTCATCTCTCTCTTACCATCTTGGGTGTGAGGTTTTGGTACCAGGACTACAGGATTAGCCCAAGGGATATCCGAAGGTTTAATAATCCCCAACTCTAGCATATTTTGGACCTCAGTCCTGATGCAGTCTCTGACATGGTCAGGCTGTCTGTAGATTTTACTCCTGAGAGGCAGACTGTCTGTCCACTTCATGGGTACACCAGGTGGATTGACTAGGAGTAAGAGAGAACAAGTTTGGGAACTGATTGAGAACTTGCCTACAATCAGCTTGCTGCTGGTCAGTGAGGCTGTCTGCTAAGGCTACTCCATCAACGGACCCATCAACAGGGTTCTGAGAGAGGAGATCAGAGAGAGGATCACTCTCTTCCTCCTGTCCCTCAGTTGCCATAAGCAAGCTCATGTCAGCCCTGTCAATAAAAGGCTTTAGGCGGTTCACATGAAGAACTCTGTGAGGACTTCTGGGAGTGCCTAGGTCCACCAAGTAGGTGACCACACCTCACCCCCCCTCCCCCCAAGGATAGTGTGGGGGCCACTCCACTTATCTTGGAGAGATGCTGAGGCCAAAGGCTCCAACACCCACACTTTCTGTTCTGGCTGGTAAACAGTCAGCACAGTCTTTTGGTCATGCCAAGCTTTTTGAAGCTCCTGTTATGTAGCTAGACATGAAGTTTGTACCTCTGTCTGACAAGACCTCCTTAGGAAATCCCACTCTGGAAAAGACTCCCAGAAGGGCCCTAGCCACCACAGGAGCTGTAGTGGTCCTAAGTGGAATAGGTTCTGGATACCTAGTGGCATGGTCCACCACCACTAGGATGTAACTGTGTCCAGATGCTATTATACCCTACCTTCCCCCTTCTTGTAAAGCGCTCCGATACCCACTAGGGTCATGTCCGCGCTATACAAAACCTTATACATTTAAAAAATGTTTTTAAAAAAGATGCTGTTGGAGGGTTTAAGGGACCAACAATATCTATCCTACCCTCTGAAAGGGAACCCCAACCACTGGAAGTAGAATTGAGGGGGCCTTTGTAGTGCCACCTGACTTACCACTGGCTTGGCAAGTGACATAGGAGTACCAAAACTCCTTTGCGTCTTCAGACATGTGGGGCCAGTGAAAATGAGGGACAAGCCTGTCCCAAGTCTTGCTTTGCCCAATATGTCCTGCAAGGGGAATGTCATGTGCCAGGGAAAGATGAAAACCCCTGAACGTCTGAGGTATAACTAACCACCTAATGGCACCAGGCTTGGGGTCTCTACTCTCAGAAAACAGAAGCCCATCTTCCCAATAGATCATATGGGACCCACTGACATTCCCTGCCTCCTCAGCAGCACCTTGCTGTCTGAGTTGTTCAAGAGAGGGACAGGGTTTCTGCTCCAGACTCCAGTCTGCTCTGGATGGGCCCCCTGCCACCAAGAACTCTGCTGTGTCAGGCCCACGTCCCTCTAGGACAATTCCTTCACATGGGCTAGGATCATCTCCCTCAGGAGACATCCTCACTGGGAGTCTGATAATTCTTTACCCTTCCTGCTTCTTCTCTTAGGAGCTAGCTGGTCCATTTTTCCAGTTCCAGAGCTCCGTCAGTGCCCAACTGTTTGGCCCGTGGCCTAGTAACAGTAAATGCACTGGCAGAGATTCCCATCCGCTCTGCATGTGTCCTAAACTCCATTTCAGACCAGGTTAAAGTTTGTCCACCAGACAGTCTGGGGAAACCATAACTCTTTCAGGACCAGTTACCCCTCCACAGATGAGATTCACAACTGTCAAGGAATGATAAGTCCTGACATTGTCTGCATTTGTCACTTGGTAAAGTTGACCAAGTATGATCTGGTCAGGAGACACAAGTTTCTCTGTTACCATAGTGACACTGGCCCCTGTGTCCCTGTATGCCACAGCTTCCTGACCATTAATCAGAGGCTGTTGTCTGTGCTTGCCCCAGTTAGTGGGACTTACTAGTAAGGTGGCAAATTTCATGAAACTGTCACAGACAAGGACAGCCTGAGTGAGAGTTCTGACTAGGCCAGAACCCATTTCAGGACCCTAGGTTAACCCACTAATCCCTTGGGGGGACTACTACTACTTTCACTGGTGCTAGGGGTGCTAGTTGCCTTAGGGGCAATAGTAGTAGGGTCTTTGGTGTTAGCTTTAGATAAATCGGAATCCCTTGCTCTGTGACCTTTCTCCTTACACAGGTAACACCAAGGTCTCTTGCCAGAGGAAGAGGAGTTTTGAGACCCACCCAGAGAGGAAGATTTTGGGGGACCTTGTGAAGACTTCTTTTTGCCTTAACTTTTCTCCCCACCCTTCTCTTGGGCCTTAGAAGAATCTTGCTTCTTCTGGTCACCTCCACAACCATTGTTTTTCTGCTTCACCCTGGTACGGACCCATTTGTCTGCCATCTTTCCCAATTCTTGGGGATAGGTCAGATCAGAGTCCATAAGGTACTGGCACAACAGCTGATTTAGACACTTATTAAGGATGTGCTCCCTCATCAATAAATTGTACAATCCCTCATAGTCATGCACATTACTGTCATGAAGCCAGCCATCCAGAGCCTTAATAGCACTATCTACAAAGTCAACCCAGTCTTGGGGGTGTGGCTTCTGTGTGTCCCTGAATTTAACCCTGTATTGCTCAGTGGTTAAACCAAACCCATGTATGAGGGCACTCTTAAAGGCTGTATAGTTATCAGCATCTTCCTATTTGACAGTGAGAAGTTTGTATCTGCCTTTGCTAGCAAAGGACAACCACAGGATAGCTGCCCACTGTCCTTGAGGGAT
The DNA here is from genome assembly GCA_963921515.1 of Calotriton arnoldi. Classification (NCBI taxonomy): domain Eukaryota; kingdom Metazoa; phylum Chordata; class Amphibia; order Caudata; family Salamandridae; genus Calotriton; species Calotriton arnoldi. The sequence goes on from CAWUFW010002204.1 coordinate 88,985, forward strand.
CTTCGGTACTTTACAGGCCCTCTCCAAGGCAGTGATCCACTTATGGATATCATCCCCCTCCTGGTAAGGAGGGACTATCCTGCTCAGGTTCCTAGCATCAAAAGATTGCTCCCTGATCCTAGGGACACTAGTGCTGCCACAAATGGACTCTAGTCCCAAATTTTTCCTAGCCCTCTGTACTTCCAAGGTTTCCCCATCAAGGGCCAGCTTCTCTTGCTTGATTCTGAGCTTGGCTCTCTCAAGCTTAATCAGGTGGTATTCCCTCTCTAAAGAGTCCTCCCTCGGACTAGAGATGGAGGTTCCTATGGAATTATTAGAGGCATTGGAATTAACAGAGGAGTATCTAGACCTCCCCTGCATTCTCTGCACCCTCCCAGGAGTAATAAAGTGGGACCTACCTCTAGGGGACACCCTCTGTACTATCTGTACTATTTCTTGGGGGATCAGAGTTCACCAGGGTAGAGGAGTCAGACTCCTCCTGGTCATGTTCAGAATTAGTGTCACTGGGGTGAACCACCCCCGACCCATCTTCTGGAGCTACCCCGCCCACATTGTTCTGCCATTCCAACTGCTCAGCTTTCTGGAGGTCATCCTGCAGCAGCAGCTCTAGGAGTTGCTAAGTGTTAGGGTTGCTACCTGTCTTTAACATCCTTGATGCAGCCAGGGTCCTAAGTTCCTGGAACTTAAGACCACTGTATATAGAAGATTGGGACACACTGGCTTCCCCATGTAAAGACCTGGTAAACCAGGTGTAGTGTGGTGTTGCAACTGCCTACCCTAATGGAAACTAAACTTCGAAAGGGTTGTGCTAAACCCTCAACTAACAATCCAAAATGTTCAGTAGAACTTACTATTTAACAAAACGTAATTTTATATGTGCCTAATGCTAGAGATGGCTTTTCATCTAACCACACCTAGATTAGCTCATAAAAACAGTGCAGGCTTAAATCCGAGCCTCTGCACACCAATGTAGGGGGCTGGTTTAGTATATAGTGCACACTTATTTAAGTGAAGCACCTTGCACTAATCCAGACAGCCCTTATGGTGATTTTAGTGGTCTTCGAACCTTAGAAAGCTCTCTAAGTGGTAGCTGTGGAGAGCAGCCTTCAGGCTTAGTCCAGAAGGAGTGTTAAGCAGCTTGTTTTACCAGATCTAATAATGTAGTGTACGTTAAACTAAAAAGAACCACACAGTGTATATATGAAAATATGTCCATTTATTATACAACACTCACTAACATATTGGTATATCTCCTACCCGGAGATATAAACACAAATACACACAATACTTCAATTGCAAACAGGAAAGTAAGCGCAATACATAGTGGTCTTCAGGGGGAGACCATACCATATACTAAAAAAAGTGAAATGCGAACTGTGGCCGAAGTCAGGACTTGGACCAGGAGACTCAGAAGAGCTGGGGACCCAGGGAACCACCCACGGTAAGTATGCCGGAACCCCATGCAGGCTGTGTGCAGAGTGGAAACAGCTGCTTACTCAATAGAAGTCAACTGGAAAGTCGCGGTCGCAGATATGAAGAAGAACCCTTCCCAATGGACCCTGAGGAAACCCCATGAAAGACAGAAGGTTGGAGAGGCACCCTATCCGTGGATACCCTAGGAACCAGGATACCTACACCAGGGAAGCCGGGTGCATAGGTGCGGAGTGAAGTCGGAAACCGCCATAGACCACAATGGAGGACTTCAGTAACGATGCAGCTGGCAAAGACAGTGCAAGAGTCTGGTGGAATCCAAGGGGGGATTCTTGAAGAGAAGAAGCTGCGAGCAGAGGGGACAGAGTCTATGCCACATGGAGGCGACCAGGAGGCACGGAAGAGCAATGCCCACCGATGGCAGACGGTTAAAAGAAGTTGACAGTGACCTTGTCGCTGTGAAGACCAGGTGACGCTGAGGAAGACCAGGAGCCATGCACGACCTGCACGTCGGAAGTCGAGAACCCAGGGGATCTACGTCTGGTGGGAACACCAACAAGCCTTGGCAGCTGCAACAGGTGTGGAAAGCAAAGAAGGAGCAACGTTGGGACCAACAAGGTCCAAGGGACTCACCACATGCAGGAGAGTTAGAGCAGGCCCCAAGCAAGCAGAGGAGCCCACTGAAGCAGGAGAAGATCCTCGAGAGGACCCACAGGCCAAAGGCACAGGAGTCGCAAGATGACCTCGAGCAGCTCACCAAAAATGAAGGCCCACTGTGCAGAGGATGCGGTGAGGATGCTGATCTTGGCAGGAGGAGATGCTGGAGGCTGGAGCTTCTTGTAGCCCGAAGATCTCTGGAGTGAAGAGCAAACAAACCTTGGCAATGGCAAGTCGACGAGGTGCATAGGGATTCAGTCCCAGCACTTCCGACAAGGGATACTGGCCTAAAACTTGCAGAGGATAGGTTAGACCTCGAGGGAGTTGCACAACCACCACCTATGCTGCTGAGCCTTTCGAAGTCCATGGGACGTCGGGAACAGCAGAGCGGTCAGCTTCGTTGTGGTGCCTGCAGTTACAGGTGACTCCTTCACGCCAGGGAGATTACTTCGGGTGTCCTTGATGCCCATAGGTCTGTTGAAGATCCTGAACGGAGCACAGACACAGACGACAAAGACTTGCAGAACAGCAAGACTAGGAGCAGCAGGAGTCTTCAGAGATGCAGTCTCAGTTCCAGGAGAAGTCCAGAGAAGTCCAAGTGCCCAGAAAGTCGAAGCGTGACGTGGTTTCAGGCTTGAGTCTTGTCCCACGATGAATCTGAGGTCCCACCCACAGGTAAACCTTTTTATACCCTGAGAAAGGTGTTAGGGGGACCCAGGGGTCCCTCCCAGAGCAGAGGCTGGACAGAGGGGAGGATACTCCCATGTCGTTTGTCCAGCTTCATGCCAGACAGGGAGCCAAGGGCTCCCAAAACTGGTTCCAACTGGAGTATGCAAGAAGGGTACCAAATGTGTCCTTCAAAGCAGTCTGGTTGCGCTGGCAAGCGCCCCCACCCCAGCCCACCACACTAAGTCCTGTCTGGGCGGTGGTTACATCACCTTGTGACAGGAAACCTATTGTTCTACCCTCCCCTGCTGGAGCTCAGCTCAGCAGCAGGAAGGCAGAATCGTGTCTGGGGTCGGCAGCAGCACTAACTTGCTGCCAGACCCTGTAAGGCTGTTATCTGGAGTACTGGGGGCTTCCAGAAGGAGGCCCCCAGTGCATGGAATCATACCTACAACAGCAGTAATGGTGTTGTGGTATGATTCCAACATGTTTAATACCAAACATGCCCAGGTTCGGCACATCTACTATATAGATAGCCATCACATAATGACGTTATGGCCACTATACATATCAAAATGGCAGACTGCACTTACAAAGCCTGGAGATTCTACTCCGGGGTTAGTAGGGGTGTCCTGCTCATGCAGGGGCACTCTCACACTCATAACCCAGCACTCTGCCTTCAGGATTGAAAGGCCTGCCTTAAGGGTGACTTATAGGTTTTAAGTGTAGTGATCTCAGATATAAGAACACTTATATCTGTTGTAAGTAGTGCTAGTACCAGCTTACACAGGCTGCAATGGCAGGCCAGTAGTCACAGTTTGAGTGGTCTCTCGTGGGTGGCATAATACATGCTGCAGCCCATGGGAGACCCCTGCTGTACCTATGCCCTGGGTACCTTAGCACCATATACTAGGAAATTATAGGGGTACACCAGCTGCAATTGTGGAGGTACAAATGTACTTACCATGTCAAATTTAGGGAGGAAGCACAGTGACTGGGGTCCTGATTAGCAGGATACCAGTCAGACTAGTAAAAAAAAAAAAAAAAAAAACACATACTGACACCAGCAAAAAGGGGGGTTAACCATGAAAGCAGGTCCTGCTTTCCTACATGAGCTCTTTGGGGGATAGAGCCAACAGACAAAAGAGCAGCAGTATCATGAAAATGCAGAATGATTTGGAGGAGGCTACAACTATGATTTGGTAGACGGCAGAGTAAGTGGAGGACTTGAGAAGGATATGCAAGGACCTTGACGGTTGGTCCCGCAGAGACATCAGGATCCGTAATCTGAGCAAGAACATCAAAAGTACTAGCATGGTGCCATTCTGCAACTATTTGCCCATGTACTGAGAGAAGAAACCTCGTCTACCATGTTGATTGTGAAAACACAGAGTGGTCCCACCCAAGGCAGAGCCCAGCCTAAGACCTTGAGAAATTCTTGCATAAATGGCATCCTCTGAACTTTAAGATAGGTTTCTTCGAAAAGCCAGATGTTAAAAAAATCAATTGAATGGGATGAATGCAAGATGCAACTTTACCAAGATCTGTTCCAGGCGATACTAGGTCGCAGGAGAGTGATGATGGAAGTAACATCAGAGCAAAATATTTGGGTGAGCATGAAAATATGCTACAGGTGGGATTATCCGTTTGTGCTGGTGCGCTCTCTGGATGGGAAAACGAGATCGATCCCCCTCAGTGGAAGAAGGACGGCGATTGTTGAGACTATTGGAGAGGAGAGAGATCCCTAGAAGACTGTGGCAGACCGGTGCGCTTGTACAGAGGAGACACATGGGGAAAGGAACCTAGACAATCGAGAAGAGGCGGGAAGACCACTGTGTAGGACCCTCAAAAGGCTTTGCAAAGTAACTGACTGATAGGATCCACCTCGAATGCTCCAGCGACTGAGAATTACAGGGATAGAAGTGGGATTGTACCTGCAGGAAGGTGGTATGTGGTAACGGGAGCAGTAGTTTTTGCTTCACGCTCAAGGGGAGGTTTATTGTTGACATGATTTTGTTTCAGTTTGAGTTATTTTGGTTAAAGGGGAAAAGGGTGGGGGAGGGTGACGTTATTCAGTAGGGAGAATATATCATCATATTCTGTCCAGTAGTAAGGTTAATCCAGTGTAGACGATGCAAGCTGACTGCTAATGTGGAAATTCCTATCTAATATTGCGTAGTGATTAGGGTACTGACCTGGAATATCAAGGGACTGAATACCCCAGTGAAGGTCTGGAGGGCTGTTTGTAAAGATACCCTAGACATTTTATGCCTCCAAGAGACACACTAATTGACGAAAGGTACAAGGCTGATGGCCCACAAACACTACCCCACACAAATTTGGGCATCATCAAAGACAAGATGATGAAAAGGGTGAGGATCACCATCCACAAACTACTACCCTTAGTGGTAGTGGGGGAGATAATGGAGAAGACAGAGGGATGATATGTCTTTGGTGGGCACATCAGCAGGGCAGGATATTACGTTGATATCCTCCTATTCTCCCAGGACGAAACAGGACGGACATATGAGGAATATTCACATACTTATTCATGAACGGGCGAAAAGGGGCGGTCTGTATGGGTGAATTTATTATTGTTCCCCCCAATTTACAGCAGAACAATAACCTCTGGATAGGTTCACATGTGTGGTTATGTTGCGCTCATTAGGAACCAAACTGGCAGATTTAGGTCTGGTAGATATGTGGAGAGAGTGACATTTTCTCATAGCCACAGAAAATTCTCTCGTATTGACCAGGTTACGGCTAACAAGTTGCTCTATGACCACACAACCAAGATAGATATTGGCCCAATTCTGATTTTATACCATGTACTCATCATGTGGGATTTTACATTGGGGGGAGCGAATAACAAGAATATTCACAAAAATAGATTACAAGATCTTGAACTGAGGGGCCAAATACTTGAGTACTTTGAGGTTACCCAGACAGATAACGTTCCCATAGCCACAGTCTGGGATGTCTTTAAGGCACAGGTAAAGCTATTGCCATTTGGGCTTATCAGAAGCTTGCATGGACCCCTATAAAAGAAAAATTGGAAACTGACCTAAAAGACATTGGACTACAGCATAAGGGCAAAACATCCCTTTGTCTCCTTAGGGAAATGACACAAATACATAGTCAGTTGGACTTGTTACTAACCAAGGGGGTCAGAAAAATCCTTACTCTGCCTAAAACAAAAGTTTTACGAGAAATCCAATAAAGCTGACAAACTCTTGGCGGTGCGACTACACAGATCATACACAAAAAAGGAGCATCAGGGGGTTAATAATCAGGTTTCTCCCCACTCAGTAACTTATAAACCCACAAAACCTGATTAATTATGAACATTTGTCTTTTGGAGAACGGGAACAGTTTAAAACATTAACTCTGCTCACGGGACAGACTCAATTCCATTCACCTCCCAGTCCAAATGCCGGGTCAGAGGACCAGTTGCAAGCATTTTTGGCATGGCTGAATGAGGCAGACAGTTGTCTGCGGTTCACATGGAACATCAATAGGCACTCTGCTGTCTACCTGGATTTAGACATAGCTGCAACAGGCAACAGATTGCATATGACCGTTCATCAAAAGCCCACCGACAGGAACTCTTTGCTTCACTATCGTTCCTTCCACCCTAGAGCATTGCGTGATAACCTTCCTGTGGGTCAGTTCTTGAGATACCGCAGGAACTGTACATCCACAGAAATGTATATGGAACAATCTGAGGAGTTGGTCACGAAACTAAAAAACAGGGCCTACCCCAAGGTGGTCAAGAGGGCACGTAAGCGGGCCTTGAATACACCCCGAGAGGCGTTGTTGGAGAGGAGCGTGAAACAGAAGGAGCAGTGTGTACCGGTGGTCACCACCTTTGACCCTCTGTCAACTAAAATCAGGCAGATAATAAGAAAACACTGGTCACTGTTGGACATTGGGGATAAAAAGATGCCCCCCGCCCCTAGGTTTGCTTTCAGAAGGACATCCAACCTTAAAGATAGGTTGGTCCATACTCGCCCAATTCAGCATAAAAAAGAGTCGGGCATACCAACTGGGCATTATCCATGCGGTTGTTGTTCGGTTTGTGACCTCACAGAGGTAACCAAAAGCATCCAACTCACAAGTGGGAGAGTGTGGTATCTCAACAAATTCAGTAATTGCAATACAACGCATGTAATTTACAGGTTGACTTGTACATGTGGATTGCACTACATTGGTCTCACATCACGTAAAGTGAAGGTGCGACTACAAGAAAATATGAGCACACTCAAGGCGGGGAAATTGACCACACGCCTTGTCCAGCACTATCAGGAACAAAGACATAATTTCAGGGATCTGAAATGGACTGTGCTTGAGAGGGTAGTTGGTGACACACATAACATGGACGATATTCTAGCAAGGAAGGAGGCACAGTGGATTTACACAGAGAAGGCGGACCAAATTGGCCTGAATTATTCTATTGAATGGAACAAAGTGGGTAAACAATAGGGACCTTCATTAAGTTGCATACACTGAGTACCTTGATGGTCTGGTTAAGTGGATTTCTGTTGTGGAAGGTACTATGTTACCTTTGCAGAATCTCGCTCTACCACCAGTAAGTTTGCAGAAAAGTTCCAACATGGCCCCTGGGTATATATGAGTGTATGCTTGGTAGTATGGGCTGATATACCATGACATATTTAGCAAAGCTTACATGAATAATTTCTTCCAAAGTAGTTTGTCTTTGTAAAAGGGTTTTAATATAGTGAGTATTCCTGTCTTCTTCTTTACCAGATGTTAACGATAGGTTCATCACTCAGCCCAGTTATAAAACACCATTCCAAAATGGCCGCTGTTTTTGCAGGCAGTGCAAGGTGGGTTTTAGACCGGTCCCGGGTAGAGACTTCTGGGTCACGTGTCTTCCCCCTTGTTTTAAAACGCCAAGCCCGGGTGTACTCTGAATACAATCGGGACGGAGCACGAAGCGGAGGTGTCCGCGTGAGCGGTAAGAGTGAGCCAGAATGTTTGGGCGGGTCGTGCTCGCTGTGATAGAGTGAGCACGGAGATCCGTTAGTGAACGGGAATCCCTGACTTGGGGGTCGTTCGAGTGGAATGAGAGTATCTTACACAACCGGCATTTAATTTGGGGTTGTGGCATTATAATGGTCCATTAGAACCTTTGATACTCAGCAGAAGGGGAGTATGAGTGAGTGGAGGGTGACCAACTATGAGATGCCGTGAATAGCATATCCACTGCACAATGACCCTTCAGACCCTTTGATAATCAGTACAGGGGGAGTATGAGTGAGAGGAGGGTGACCAGCCATTAGTTAGTGTGAGTAGTTTGTCCACGTGGTTCTGCTTCTCCTTAAATGTATACATACATGTTTGCAGGTTCATATATGACGACCGCGGTCATCAGTGGGATGCGTGACTAAAAATGCGGGATCCTCATAATGGTGTGTTGCAGGTACGAGAGATGACAGCAACCACGTGGTAAATATGCACTTTCAAGGAGATGGCATAAATTGATTTTTTGGGCATATTTGGAAGATATTGCTTCTTCCATTTGTTATTTATGGTTGGCACGCTCTTCTTTTTATTTCGTCAATAACCACAGGTTCGGAGTGATGTACCAGTGAGGTGAAGACTGGTCCCCCTAGCCCTGATGAAGTTGCCGTAAATAAATTGGCAACGAAACATGTTGGCCTTTCGCCTCTGAAATGGCCAAATACATGCCATTCTTTTAATTTGAGGGTACTCACGGCACCGAATAAAATATGTGTTTTCGCAAGTGAGTTATACCTCATTTTAATTCAGAGAAGTGAATCTCTCTTTTCTCACAATGGGGCCCAGTGGATACTGAATGATATAAGCACTTGTAGTGCATCTGTACACAGATCACTGCTTTTCTTTCTTTGTTTTTCTTCACCTCTTAAAAATCTTAAAAATTTGGACACTTTTTCCTTCTTTATGGTCATGAAAGTCACCGATGATGATAATGTGGGCAAACTGGTGAGTACCAACCAGCAGCTCCCTTGGTGACGCTTACGTGAGGTACTTTCTGACCTTTCACTCATTTTTTAATTTTTTAATCTTGATACTTACAAGATGAAATGTAATGTGGTGTATTGACGAATATTGAAAATTTAACATTAGGACCGGGAGGTGAATGGCATTGAGTCCGTCCCGTGAGCAGAGTTAATGTTTTAAACTGTTCCCGTTCTCCAAAAGACAAATGTTCATAATTAATCAGGTTTTGTGGCTTCATAAGGTGCGACTACACAGACCAAAAGATGCCACATGCATGCCTAATGCAAGGATGAGGGATGGTCACCGGACTAGGTCAGAGGAGGAAAAAAGAGTGGATATTTGAGGACTTTTATCACCAACTTTATGGGAGCATACACCCTAACCTCCCAGACATAGAAGAGTTCCACCACCATACATCTACCATACCTACCACACACTGCCTGCATGGACTTAGAGAAATATCAAAACCACAAAAGGTAGAGTGGAGGTAGAGAAATCAAGGGACCTATCCTCCACGTTCAATACAAATAATCAAAAGAGGTACCCTCTATAGGAAGGAGGAGTAAGGGATAGAGATAGTATTGCCTTGCAGAGAAACAACAGAAAAGGAAAAAAACTTTTATTTTTCATAAAACCCTCACCCACCCGGGTTTCCCCTTGGTGGCATGCTTCATCATAGGGTCCATCCCTGCCCTCTACGGACAGGGGCTTGCTACGACCTACGGATACGTGGGAGCACTAATGTTGTAAAATATGGGGGTGTTCTTATACACCTAACCGCTTATGGTGAATCAGAAGGGAGTGGGTTTATTATGCAAAAGTAGAAAATTAAGTTAAAAAAAACAGTTTAGTGGGTCCAAAAACACAATTTTATTTCTTACCCCCAAAAAGGTATGCTAAAATCTGGGGACGCGTGGAAAAACTTAAGGATTTATTACCTTATGTTTCCCTTGGTGGTCAACTAGTTTCATGCCTATCTCAAGGCATTTCATCAGACCTAGAAAGGAGAAAATGATGTTCCACTCCAAGTGTTATTATAAACACAATATTAATAATAAAAATACGAAATAAACATACTGCACCTAATTGGTCTGTGTTAAATCAAAAAAGACTTAAAATGCGACCATCATTAGGCCTCATGAGTCCATCGAGGAGTTTAAAGGAGGGAGGCCTGTAGTCAAACCTTCATCAAGAGTTACTCTCACAGTGGATCTGTCCGCACTTCCCGAGGCTCCGAGTCTCGGGAAGTGCGGACAGGTCCACTGTGAGGTATGTGCTGTATGTTTATTTCGTATTTTTATTATTAATATTGTGTTTATAATAACACTTGGAGTGGGAACATCATTTTCTCCTTTCTAGGTCCTGATGAAATGCCTTGGGGATAGTCATGAAACTAGTTGACCGGCCATGGCAAAGAGGAGGCAGCCACGGCAGGTAAGTGCCTTTTTTTTTTTACTTTGTAATTACTTTGGGAAGGCGCGGAGCGAAGTTCCACGGAGTTGTTTTCCAATTCCGTGGAACTTAACCCCTTCGCTGCTAGGCCTTTTCCCCCCCTGTGCTAAGCCCTTTTTTGGCTATTTGGGGTAGTGCGCGCTTAGACCCCTGTAACTTTTTGACCACATAAGGTATCCACGCCAAATTTGCGTCCTTTTTTCCAACATCATGGGGATTGTAAAGGTACCCAGGGTTTGTGGGCTCCCTGGAGGGGTCCCAGAAATTAGCCAAAATACAGCTAAATTTTGGGGGTTTTGGAAAAATGCGAAAAAAGGGCTGCAAATAAAAGCGTCTGGGTTTTTCCCTGCAAAATGGTATCAAAAAAGGGTTTGTGGGGCTGAAATCACCATTTTCCCAGCTTTTAGGGAATGACAGACTTTTGTCAGAAAACCAAAATGTTTCACACAGTTTTGGCATTTTTCTGGGACATAGCCTATTTTTGCTATTTTTTGTGCTTTCAACCTCCTTCCAGTTAATGGTAGAAATGGGTATGAAAGCAATAATGGATCCTAGACAGCTATACATTTTAGAAAAGTAGAGAAAATTCTGAATTCAGCAAGGGGTCATTTGTGTAGATCCATCAAGGTTTCTTTATAGAAACTAACAGTTAAATATAGGAAAAATTGAAAATTAGTTGAAAAAACAGCCTTTTGTGTCAACATTTTCACCTGTAACTTCTTCTAATTATGACAGCTCTTTGAAAGCAATATACCGTTACATCCGCTGGACCTTACTGGTTGTGTGGATATATAGGACTTGTAGGTTCACCAAGAACCCGACGAACCCAGAGCCAATAACTGAGCAGCGTCTTGCAATGGTTTTTTTTATGTCCCGGGTATATAGCAATTATTGTGGGAAAATGTATACATGGAAAAATCGGTATGAAAGACACCTATAGATTTCTGAAATGGGAACAAAATATAGAGTTTAGAAACAGTAGATATTTGCACATTTCCGAAATTGGGAATACTCATACTAGCATGAGAATTATCGGTCATTTTTTAAAATTACTTCTTTTTTACACAATGTCTTTCATTTGGAAGGCAGAATGCATCAAAAGTCCATAGGTAATAACAGTTGCTTTACAAATCTGAATTACCCTAAGTCTCCCGATAAAAATGGTACCTCACTTGTGTGGGTAGGCATAGTGCCCACGACAGGAAATGGCTCAAAACCCAACGTGAACACACCACATTTTCACAATGAAAAATTACCCTTTTTTTGCAAAGGGCCTAGCTGTAGTTTTTGAACCCTAGCTCTGCCGGCACCTAGAGAAACCTAGCAAACCTATACATTTCTGAAAACTAGACACCCAGGGGAATCCAGGATGGGGTGACTTGACTGGCTCCCACCAGGTTCTGCTACCCAGAATCCCGTGCAAACCTAAAACATTGTCAAAAAAAACACATTTTCCTCACATTTCTGTGGTGGAAAGTTCTGGAATCTGCGTGGATCCACAAATTTCCACCCACCCCACGTTCCCCAAAGTCTTCCGAGAAAAATGGTACCTCACTTGTGTGGGTAGGCCTAGTGCCCGTGATAGGAAACAGCGCAAAACGCAACGTGGACACACCCCAATTTCACAGTGAAAAATGACCCTTTTTGACAAAGTGCCTAGCTGTAGTTTTTGAACCCTAGCTCTGCCGGCACCTAGGGAAACCTAGCAAACCTATACATTTTTGAAAACTAGACACCCAGGGGAATCCAGGATGGGGTGACTTGACTGGCTCCCACCAGGTTCTGTTACCCAGAATCCCTTGCAAACCTAACAAATTGTCAAAAAACACATTTTCCTCACATTTCTGTGGTGGAAAGTTCTGGAATCTGTGTGGATCCACAAATTTCCACCCACCCCGTGTTCCCCAAAGTCTTCCGAGAAAAATGGTACCTCACTTGTGTGGGTCGGCCTAGTGCCCGCGACAGGAAACGGCGCAAAACGCAACGAGGACACACCTCAATTTCACAGTGAAAAATGACCCTTTTTGGCAAAGTGCCTAGCTGTAGTTTTTGAACCATAGCTCTGCCAGCACCTAGGGAAACCTAGCAAACCTATACATTTTTGAAAACTAGACACTCAGGGGAATCCAGGATGGGGTGACTTGACTGCCTCCCACCAGGTTCTGTTACCCAGAATCCCTTGCAAACCTAAACAATTGTCAAAAACACATTTTCCCCACATTTCTGTGGTGGAAAGTTCTGGAATCTGCGTGGATCCACAAATTTCTACCCACCCCGCGTCCCCCAAAGTCTTCCGAGAAAAATGGTACCTCACTTGTGTGGGTAGGCCTAGTGCCCGCAACAGGAAACAGCGCAAAACGCAACGTGGACACACCTCAATTTTGCAGTGAAAAATGACCCTTTTTTGGCAAAGTGCCTAGCTGTAGTTTTTGAACCATAGCTCTGCCGGCACCTAGGGAAACCTAGCAAACCTATACATTTTTGAAAACTAGACACCCAGGGGAATCCAGGATGGGGTGCCTTGACTGCCTCCCACCAGGTTCTGTTACCCAGAATCCCTTGCAAACCTAACAAATGTAAAAAAAAACACATTTTCCCCACATTTCTGTAGTGGAAAGTTCTGGAATCTGCGTGGATCCACAAATTTCCACCCACCCCGCGTTCCCCAAAGTCTTCCGAGAAAATGGTACCTCACTTGTGTGGGTCGGCCTAGTGCCCGCGACAGGAAACGGTGCAAAACGCAACGTGGGCACACCTCAATTTCGCAGTGAAAAATGACCCTTTTTGGCAAAGTGCCTAGCTGTAGTTTTTGAACCATAGCTCTGCCGGCACCTAGGGAAACCTAGCAAACCTATACATTTTTGAAAACTAGACACCCAGGGGAATCCAGGATGGGGTGACTTGACTGCCTCCCACCAGGTTCTGTTACCCAGAATCCCTTGCAAACCTAAACAATTGTCAAAAAACACATTTTCCCCACATTTGTGGTGGAAAGTTCTGGAATCTGCGTGGATCCACAAATTTCCACCCACCCCGCGTTCCCCAAAGTCTTCCGAGAAAATGGTACCTCACTTGTGTGGGTCGGCCTAGTGCCCACGACAGGAAACGGCGCAAAACGCAACGTGGGCACACCTCAATTTCGCAGTGAAAATGACCCTTTTTGGCAAAGTGCCTAGCTGTAGTTTTTGAACCATAGCTCTGCCGGCACCTAGGGAAACCTAGCAAACCTATACATTTTTGAAAACTAGACACCCAGGGGAATCCAGGATGGGGTGACTTGACTGCCTCCCACCAGGTTCTGTTACCCAGAATCCCTTGCAAACCTAAACAATTGTCAAAAAAACACATTTTCCCCACATTTCTGTGGTGTAAAGTTCTGGAATCTGTGTGGATCCACAAATTTCCACCCACCCCGCGTTCCCCAAAGTCTTCCGAGAAAAATGGTACCTCACTTGTTTGGGTCGGCCTAGTGCCCGCGACAGGAAACGGCGCAAAACGCAACGTGGACACACCTCAATTTCGCAGTGAAAAATGACCTTTTTTGGCAAAGTACCTAGCTGTAGTTTTTTAACCATAGCTCTGCCGGCACCTAGGGAAACCTAGCAAACCTATACATTTTTGAAAACTAGACACCCAGGGGAATCCAGAAAGGGGTGACTTGACTGTCTCCCATCAGGTTCTGTTACCCAGAATCCTTTGCAAACCTAAAAAATTATCAAAAAAACCACATTTTCCCCACATTTCTGTGGTGGACAGTTCTGCAATCTGTGTGGATCCACAAATTTCCTCCCACCCGGTATTCAACCAGGTCTCCCAATAAAAATGGTACCTCACTTGCGTGGGTGGGTCAAGGATCCGCGACAGGCAAGGGCCCAAAAAGCTATTGAGGCGACATCAAAATTACCTATCACAAACCAACCTGGTTTTGCATGGGGGGTCCCATGAGTTTTTGGCCCGGGGCTCGGCAGCCATCTACGGAAACCCACCTAACCCACATATTTCTGGAAACTAGACACCCGGAGGAGTCCAGCGAGGTATGGCTTGCGTGGGTCCCCCATCATTCTCCTACCCAGAATCCCCTGCAAACCTCAAATTTTGCTGAAAAATTCACTTTTTTCTCACATTTCTGTGGTGGAAAGTTCTGGAATCTGCGTAGATCCACAAATTTCCTCCCACCCAGCGTTCCCCCAGGTCTCCCGATAAAAATGGTACCTCACTTGCGTGGGTGGGTCAAGGACCCGCGACAGGCAAGGGCCCAAAAGCTATTGAGGCGACATCAAAATTACCTATCACAAACCAACCTGGTATTGCATGGGGGTCCCATGAGTTTTTGGCCTGGGGCTCGGCAGCCATCTAGGGAAACCTACCTAACCCACACATTTCTGGAAACTAGACGCCCGGGGGAGTCCAGCAAGGTATGGCTTGCGTGGGTCCCCCATCATTCTCCTACCCAGAATCCCCTGCAAACCTCAAATTTCACCGAAAAATGCACTTTTTCTCACATTTCTGTGGTGGAAAGTTCTGAAATCTGCGTGGATCCACAAATTTTCTCCCACTCAGCGTTCCCCCAGGTCTCCCAATAAAAATGGTACCTCACTTGTGTGGGTAGGCACAGTGGCTGCAACAGGAAATGGCCCAAATCGTACTCTGGACACTTCAAAATTACCTATAGCAAAACTACCTGGTTTGGGGGGGCATCTGAGATTTTGGCCCCGGGCTCGGCGGCCATCTTGGGAAAGTACCAAACCCAAACATTTCTGAAAACTAGACACCCGGGGAGTCCAATGAGGTATGGCTTGCCTGGATCCCCCAATAGCTTTCCTACCCAGAATGCAATGCAAACCTTAAATTTAGCTGAAAAACCCACATTTTCCACATATTTTTGTGTGGAATCACCATGCCGGCACAAATGTCCCTACCACCCAGCTGCTCCCCTTGTTCTCCCGAGTAAAATGATACCTCAAACCAGGTGGTTTTGTGATAGGCAATTTTGATGTCGCCTCAATACGTATTGGGCCCTTGCCTGTCGCGGGTACTTGGGCCTCCCACCCGAGTGAGGCACCATTTTTATCGGGAGACCAGGGGGAACGCTGGCTGGTAGGAAATTTGTGTCAGCCCGGTGATGCCACAACTTTCCCACACACAAATGTGTGAAAAAGTGATTTTTAAAGCTAAATTTGAGGTTTGCAGGGGATTCTGGGTAAGAAAACGTTGGGGGATCCACACAAGCCATACCTCCCTGGAATCCCCGGGTGTCTAGTTTTTAGAAATTTGTGGGTTTTGTAGGTTTCCTAGATGGCCGACGCCACCCCGGGGCCAAAACCCAGGTAACTCCCCGTGCAAAACCAGGTTGGTTTGTGATAGGTAATTTTGATGTCGCCTCACTAGGTTTTGGGCCCTTGCCTGTCGCGGGTACTTGACCCACCCACACAAGTGAGGTACCATTTTTCTCGGAAGACTTTGGGGAATGCGGGGTGCATGGAATTTTGTGGATCCACACAGATTCCAGAACTTTCCACCACAGAAATGTGAGGAAAATGTGTTTTTTTATACACATTGAGGTTTGCAAGGGATTCTGGGTAACAGAACCTGGTGAGAGCCAGTCAAGTCACCCCATCCTGGATTCCCCTGGGTGTCTAGTTTTCAAAAATGTACAGGTTTGCTAGGTTTCCCTATGTGCCGGCTGCGCTAGGGCCCAACATCCACAGGTAGGCATACTGCTAAAAACAAACTGCTCCTAGTCAGCTTTCTGCCGCCCTGGGGGATATCGGGGGTGGAGTTTTCCCGATATGCCCCCAAGGGGAGCAGAAACACTGTGGCTATTTTTTTGGGGGGTAGGGGCATTGGTATGCCCATTCTGAGCAGCCCCCACCCCACACATAAAAAAGCCAGCGTAATCGTTGGCGTCTAGTGGGCTTTTTGCCCCCATCTTCCCCCCAGGGGGGGGCAGAAAGGCTGTAATTGTTGCGGGTGGGGGGTGGGGGCATTGACATGCCCGTTTTGGGCAGCCCCCACCCTAATAAAAATTTGCCCCAAAAATCCATGGTGTCTAGTGGGCTTTTGCCTCCCGGGGGCAGATTGGGGGCTACTGCCTCATCTGCTCCCCAGGGGGGGCAGGAAGGCTGTAATTTTTGCGGGGAGGGGATGGGGGCATGGGCATGCTCATTTTGGGCAGCCCCCACCCTAATTCAAATTAGCCCAAAAAAAATCCCTGGCGTCTAGTGGGCTTTTTGCCCCTCCCGGCGGGGCAGTTTGGGGGCTAATGCCCCCATCTGCCCCCCAGGAGTCCACTAGACGCCAGGGAGTTTTTGGGCAAATTTTAATTAGGGTGGGGCTGCCCAAAACGGGCATGCCAATGCCCCCACCCTAATTAAAAATTGCCCCAAAAATCCCTGGCGTCTAGTGGGCTTTATGCTCCCGGGGGCAGATTGGGGGCTTCTGCCCCATCTGCCCCCAGGGGGCAGGGAGGCTGTAATTTTGCGGGGAGGGTGTGGGGCATGGGCATGCCTATTTTGGGCAGCCCCCACCCTAATTCAAATTTGCCCCCAAAAATCCCTGGCAACTTATGGGCTTTTGCTCCTCTGGCGGGGCAGATTGGGGGCTAATGCCCCCATCTGCCCCAGGGGAGGCAGAAAGTCCACTAGATGCCAGGGAGTTTTTTGGGCAAATTTTAATTAGGGTGGGGGCTGCCCAAATCGGGCATGCCAATGCCCCCACCCTAATTAAAAATTGCCCCAAAAAATCCCTGGCGTCTAGTGGGCTTTTTGCCCCCCCCGGGTGGGCAGATTGGGGGCTTCTGCCCCATCTACCCCCCAAGGGGGGGCAGGGAGGCTGTCATTTTTGCGGGGAGGGTGTGGGGGCATGGGCATGCCTATTTTGGGCAGCCTCCACCCTAATTCAAATTTGCCCCAAAAAACTCCCTGGCGTCTAGTGGGCTTTTTGCCCCCCCGCGGGGGCAGATTGGGGACTACTGCCCCATCTGCCCCCAGAGGGGCAGGAAGGCTGTTATTTTTGCGGGGGAAGGGGTGGGGGCATGGGCATGCCCGTTGTGGGAGCCCCCACCCTAATTCAAATTTGGTCCCAAAAACTCCCTGGCGTCTAGTGGGCTTTTGCCCCTCTCGGCAGGGCAGATTGGGGGCTAATGCCTCATCTGCCCCCCAGGGGCAAAAGCCCACTAGACGCCAGGGAGCTTAGGCAATTTTAATTAGGTGGGGCTGCCCAAAAGGGCATGCCAATGCCCCCACCCTAATTAAAATTTGCCCAAAAAATCCCCGGCTTCTAGTGGGCTTTTTGGCCCCCCGCGGGGGCAGATAGGGGGCCACTGCTCCATCTGTCCCCCAGGGGGGGCAGGAAGGCTGTTATTTTTGTGGGGGAGGGGGTGGGGGCATGGGCATGCCCGTTTTGGGAGCCCCCACCCTAATTCAAATTTACCCCCAAAAACTCCCTGGCGTCTAGTGGGCTTTTTGCCACCCCCGGCGGGACAGATTGGGGGCTAATGCCCCCAATCTGCCCCCCAGGGTGTGCAAAAAGCCCACTAGACGCTCAGGGAGTATAGGCAAATTTTAATTAGGGTGGGGCTGCCCAAAACGGGCATGCCAATGCCCGCACCCTAATTAAAATTTGCCCCAAAAATCCCTTGCGCCTAGTGGGCTTTTTCCCCCCGGGGGCAGATTGGGGGCTACTGCCCCATCTGCCCCCAGGGGGGCAGGAAGGCTGTTATTTTTGCGGGGGAGAGGGTGGGGGCATGGGCATGCCCGTTTTGGGAGCCCCCACCCTAATTCAAATTTGCCCCCAAAAATCCCTGGCGTCTAGTGGGCTTTTTGCCCCCCGGCGGGGCAGATTGGGGGCTAATGCCCCCATCTGCCACCCAGGGGGCAGAAAGTCCACTAGACGCCAGGGAGTTTGGACAAATTTTAATTAGGGTGGGGCTGCCCAAAATGGGCATGCCAATGCCCCCAACCTAATTAAAATTTGCCCATAAAATCCCTGGCGTCTACTGGGCTTTTTGCCTCCGGGGCAGATTTGGGGCTAATGCCCCAGCTGCCCCCAGGGGGCAGAAAGGCTGTAAATTTTGCGGGGTGGGGGCATGGACATGCCCTTTATGGGCAGCCCCCACCCTAATAAATTATGGGGAAACAAAAATATCCCTGGGGTCTAGTGGGCTTTTGCCCTCCCGGGGGGCAGATTGGGGCTACTGCCCCCATCTGACTCCCAAGGGGGCAAAAGTCTAAATAGCACCAAAACAAAATTGGGGGAGCAAACGCCCTTGCCCAAGGGGCCGCTCCCCTCCCTGGTGTCTAGTGGGTGGATCCCTGCTTGGGGATCGCCCTCCTGGGGCGATCCCCAAGCAGGGATCCACTGGGGACGGGTACCATTGGAAAGGGAGATTCTCCCTTTCCAATGATACCTCTCCCGTCTTTCTACGTGCCCGGGGGCTGAGATAGCCCCTGAGCACATAGAAAGTGAAACTGAAATGAGCCTAAAGGCTCATTTCAGTTTCGTTTTCTGTGCAATGAGGACAGCGCGACGTGCGCGCTGATCCTCATGGCACAGAAACCAGGGAGGGGCCTCGGGAGCTGGGGAAGCAATTCCCCAGCTGCCAAGGTCAAAGGGGTGAAAGAGAAATCCCTCTGCTGTCTGCAGCAGAGGGATTTCGTGCCCCTGGCCTCATGACGGAATCGTTCCGTCATGAGCACAGGGGCACCGATGCTCATGACGGAACCATTCCGTCATGAGCATCGAAGGGGTTAAAGTAGAGGCACTACGCCTGCTCCGCCCACGCTTAGTTTATTCTATGTGGCAAACTGCTCCCTGGGTCTGACTGTACAACGTGGACCATGTGCATGGACCGTGTGTTCATTTCTATGCTTCCTTTGGATTTGAATTTGAGGCCAGCAGTGTTTCGCAGGATGACCGGAAACCATTGGAGTATCATCGGCAACAAGTGAAGTCCGTTAAAAGATTGCTTACCTGGCACCTCGCATTATTTAAATGCGGCAGGCATCTTGGGAGGACTCATGCTGTTCCATGCGCACTCGGGCAGCTTCTGCCATTGTTGTGGAAGCGTTCTACTTCCTGTCAAGATGGCTCCTGTGATGTCAGCGGCTGGGTTTGTTCTTCTCACTTCCCTTTGGTTCCTGACATCTGAGCAGGAAGAAGGGTTGGTTCCCCTCACTTCTCATTGGTACCTGACCACAAAGCAAGAAGACGACCAGCACGTCGCTGACACGCACAGCAGAACGAGGGATTTCGCTGATGAGCACAGCAATTGCATTTCATATCTGTGGTACGTGATTTAACAGGCATTTTTCTTAGTGTGCTGACAATATATCTGTGAACTAAAACATGTTTTAGTGAAACTGATGTGCACATCAGTTGCACTTCATTTGTGCTCATTATGATTTACAGGGGTTTTACGTGCTAAAACTGACATGTCTTAACCCCTTTGCTGCTAGGCCTTTCCCCCCCTCCCCACCTGTGCTAAGCCTTTTTTTGGCTATTTAGGGTGGTTCGCGCTTAGGCCCCTGTAACATTTTGACCACATAAGGTATCCACGCCAAATTTCTTTTTGAAAAAAAGTGCTGCAAATGAAAGCATCTGGGTTTTTCCCTGCAAATGGTATCAACAAAAGGTTTGTGGGGCTGAAATCACCATTTTCCCAGCTTTCCGGGACTGACAGACTTTTGTCAGAAAACCAACATTTTTCACACAGTTTTGGCATTTTACTGGGACATAGCCTATTTTTGCTATTTTTTGTGCTTTCAACCTTCTTCCAGTTAATGGTAGAAATGGGTATGAAAGCAATAATGGATCCTGGAAAGCTATACATTTTAGAAACGTAGACAAAATTCTGAATTCAGCAAGGGGTCATTTGTGTAGATCCTTAAAGGTTTCTTTATAGAAACTAACAGTTGAAAAAGGAAAAATTGAAAATAAGCTGAAAAAAACAGCCATTTGTGCCACCATTTTCACCTGTAACTTCTTCTAATTATGGCAAATGTTTGAAAGAAATATACCGTTACATCCGCTGGACGTTTCTGGTTGTGGGGATATATCGGACTTGTAGATTCACCAAGAACCTGACGAACCCAGAGCCAATAACTGAGCAGCGTCTTGCAAAGGTTTTTTATTATGTACCGGGTATATAGCAATTCATTTGGGAAAATATATACAATGAAAAATCGGGATGAAAGACACCTATGTATTTCTGAAATGGGAACAAAATATAGAGTTTAGAAAACAGTAGTTATTTGCACATTTCCGAAATTGTGAGAACCCATACTAGCATGAGAATTATAGGACATTTTTCAAAGTGACTTCTTTTTTACACACGGTCTTTCATTTGGAAGGCAGAAATGCATCGAAAGTCAATCGGTAATAACAGTTACTCTACAATTCTGTGTTATCCTAAGTCTCCGGATAAAAATGGTACCTCACTTGTGTGGGAATGCCTAGTGCCCGCAACAGGAAACGGCTCAAAACGCAACGTGGACACACCTCATTTTTACAGTGAAAACTGACCCTTTTTTTGCAAAGTGCAGAGCTGTAGATTTTGAACCCTAGCTCTGCCGGCACCTAGGGAAACCTAGCAAACCTATACATTTTTGAAAACTAGACGCCCAGGGGAATCCAGGATGGGGTGACTTGTCTGGCTCTCACCAGGTTCTGTTACCCAGAATCCCTTGCAAACCTCAAACTTTGTAAAAAAAAAAAAAAAAACATTTTCATCACATTTATGTGCTGGAAATTTGGGAATCTGTGTGGATCCACAAAATTCCACCCACCCCGCATTCCCCAAAGTCTTCCAAGAAAAATGGTACCTCACTTGTGGGGGTAGGCCTAGTGCCCGTGACAGGAAACAGCCCAAAACGCAACGTGGACACACCACATGTTCACAGTGAAAACTGACCCTTTTTTGGCAAAGTGCCTAGCTGTACATTTTGAACCCTAGCTCTGCCGGCACCCAGGGAAACCCAGCAAACCTATACATTTTTGAAAACTAGACACCCAGGGAAATCCAGGATGGGGTGACTTGTCTGGCTCTCAACAGGTTCTGTTACCCAGAATCCCTTGCAAACCTCAAACTTTGTAAAAAAAAAAAAAAAAACATTTTCCTAACATTTATGTGGTGGAAAGTTCTGGAATCTGCGTGGATCCACAAATTTCCTACCACCCAGCGTTTCCCAAGGTCTCCCGATAAAAATGGTACCTCACTCGCGTGGGTGGGTCAAGTACCCGAGACAGGCAAGGGCCCAAAACGTATTGAGGAGACCTCAAAATTACCTATCACAAAACAACCTGTTTTTGCAAGGGGAGTCACTTGGGTTTTTGGCCCCGGGCTCGGCAGCCATCTTGGGAAACCTACCAAACCCACACATTTCTGAGAAACTAGACACCCGGGCTCGACGGCCATTTTGGGAAACCTACCAAACCCACACATTTCTGAAAACTAGACACCCGGTGGAGTCCAGCGAGGTATTGCTTGCGTGGGCCCCCCAACGTTTTCCTACCCAGAATCCCCTGCAAACCTCAAATTTAGCTGGAAAAAAAATATCAAATTTTTCTCACATTTCTCTGTGGGAATACTCTGGAATCTGCATGGATCCACAAATTTCCTACCACCCAGCGTTCCCCCAGGTCTCCCAATAAAAATGGTACCTCACTCGCATGGGTGGGTCAAGTATCCGAGACAGGCAAGGGCCCAAAACGTATTGAAGAGACATCAAAATTACCTATCAAAAAACAACCTGGTTTTGCAAGGGAGGTCAACCTGGGTTTTTGGTCCCGGGCTCGGCGGCCATCTTGGGAAACCAACCAAACCCACACATTTCTGAAAACTAGACACCCGGGGGAGTCCAGCGAGGTATGGCTTGCATGGACCCCCTAACGTTTTCCTACCCAAAATCCCCTGCAAACCTCAAGTTTAGCTGATAAAATCACATTGTTCTCAGATTTCTGTGTGGGAAAGTTCTGGACTCTGCATGGATCCACAAAACTACCACCCAGCGTTCCCCCAGGTCTCCCGATAAAAATGGTACCCCACTCGCGTGGGTGGGTCAAGTACCCGCGACAGGCAAGGGCCCAAAAAATATTGAGGAGACATCAAAATTACCTATCACAAAACAACCTGGTTTTGCAAGGGGGTCGCCTGGGTTTTTGGCCCCGGGCTCGGCGGCCATTTTGGGAAACTACCAAACCCACACATTTCTGAAAGCTAGACACCCTGGGGAGTCCAGCGAGGTATGGCTTGCATAGATCCCCCGTTTTCCTACCCAGAATCCCCTGCAAACCTCAAATTTAGCTGAAAAAATAACATGTTTCTCAAATTTCTCTGTGGGAAAGTTCTGGAATCTGCATGGATCCACAAATTTCCTACCACCCAGCGTTCCCCCAGGTCTCCTGATAAAAATGGTACCTCACTCGCATGGGTGGGTCAAGTACCCGCGACATGCAAGGGCCCAAAACGTATTGAAGAGACATCAAAATTACCTAGCAAAAAACAACCTGGTTTTGCAAGGGGGGTCAACCTGGGATTTTGGTCCCGGGCTCGGCGGCCATCTTGGGAAACCAACCAAACCCACACATTTCTGAACACTAGACACCCGGGGGAGTCCAGCGAGGTATGGCTTGCATGGACCCCCTAACGTTTTCCTACCCAGAATCCCCTGCAAACCTCAGATTTAGCTGATAAAATCACACTGTTCTCAAATTTCTGTGTGGGAAAGTTCTGGACTCTGTATGGATCCACAAATCTACCACCCAGCGTTCCCCCAGGTCTCCCTATAAAAATGGTACCTCACTCGCGTGGGTGGGTCAAGTACCCGTGACAGGCAAGGGCCCAAAAAATATTGAGGAGACATCAAAACTACCTATCACAAAACAACCTGGTTTTGCAAGGGGGTCGCCTGGGTTTTTGGCCCCGGGCTCGGCAGCCATCTTGGGAAACTACCAAACCCACACATTTCTGAAAGCAAGACACCCTGGGGAGTCCAGCGAGGTA
Source organism: Calotriton arnoldi (assembly GCA_963921515.1). Classification (NCBI taxonomy): domain Eukaryota; kingdom Metazoa; phylum Chordata; class Amphibia; order Caudata; family Salamandridae; genus Calotriton; species Calotriton arnoldi. The sequence continues at coordinate 112,197 of CAWUFW010002204.1, forward strand.
TGGCTTGCATAGATCCCCCAACGTTTTCCTACCCAGAATCCCCTGCAAACCTCAAATTTAGCTGAAAAAATAACATGTTTCTCAAATTTCTCTGTGGGAAAGTTCTGGAATCTGCATGGATCTACAAATTTCCTACCACCCAGCGTTCCCCCAGGTCTCCCAATAAAAATGGTACCTCACTCGCATGGGTGGGTCAAGTACCCGCGACAGGCAAGGGCCCAAAACGTATTGAAGAGACATCAAAATTACCTAGCAAAAAACAACCTGGTTTTGCAAGGGGGGTCAACCTGGGTTTTTGGTCCCGGGCTCTGCGGCCATCTTGGGAAACCTACCAAACCCACACATTTCTGAAAACTAGACACCCGGGGGAGTCCAGCGAGGTATGGCTTGCATGGACCCCCTAACGTTTTCCTACCCAGAATCCCTTGCAAACCTCAAATTTAGCTGATAAAATCACACTGTTCTCAAATTTCTGTGTGGGAAAGTTCTGGACTCTGCATGGATCCACAAATCTACCACCCAGCGTTCCCCCAAGGTCTCCCGATAAAAATGGTACCTCACTCGCGTGGGTGGGTCAAGTACCCGTGACAGGCAAGGGCCCAAAAAGTATTGAGGAGACATCAAAATTACCTATCACAAAACAACCTGGTTTTGCAAGGGGGTCACCTGGGTTTTTGGCCCCGGGCTCGGCGGTTAACTTGGGAAACTACAAAACCCACACATTTCTGAAAGCTAGACACCCTGGGGAGTCCAGCGAGGTATGGATTGCATGGATCCCCCAACATTTTCCTACCCAGAATCCCCTGCAAACCTCAAATTTAGCTGAAAAAAACACATTTTCAACATATTTTTGTGTGGAATCACCGTGCCGGCACAAACGTCCTATCCCACAGCGTTCCCCTCAGTCTCCCAAGTAAAATGATACCTCACTTGTGTGGGTGGGGCAAGGGCCTGTGACTGGGAAGAGCCAAAAACATAGGAATTAAGAGTGTAGCACCAAGAATTCTAAAAGCTACATTTTTAAAAAAAATACGTTTTTAGCCAATTCTGCATTGGACACCCACACAAGTGAGGTATCATTTTACTCAGGAGACTGAGGGGAACGCTGTGGGGGTAGGACCTTTGTGCCGGCACTGTGATTCCACCCACAAATATGTGGAAAATTTGTTTTTTTCATCTAAATTTGAGGTTTGCAGGGGATTCTGGGTAGAAAAACGTTGGGGGATCCACGCAAGCCATACCTCGCTGGAATCCCCAGGGTGTCTTGTTTTCAGAAATGTGTGTTTGGTACTTTCCCAAGATGGCCGCCAAGCCCGGGGCCAAAAACCCAGGTGACCCCCCTTGCAAAACCAGGTTGTTTTGTGATAGGTAATTTTGATGTCTCCTCAATACGTTTTGGGCCCTTGCCTGTCGCGGGTACTTGACCCACCCACGCGAGTGAGGTACCATTTTTATCGGAAGACCTTGGGGAACGCTGGGTGGTAGGAAATTTGTAGATCTACGCAGATTCCAGAACTTTCCCACACAGAAATTTGAGAAAAATTTGATTTTTTCAGCTAAATTTGAGGTTTGCAGGAGATTCTGGGTAGGAAAACATTGGGGGGTCCATGCAAGCCATACCTCCCTGGACTCCCCCGGGTATCTAGTTTTCAGAAATGTGTGGGTTTGGTAGGTGTTCCAAGATGGCCGCCGAGCCCGGGGCCAAGAATCCAGGTGACCCCCCCTTGCAAAACCAGGTTGTTTTGTGATAGGTAATTTTGACGTCTCCTCAATACGTTTTGGGCCCTTGCCTGTCGCGGGTACTTGACCCACCCACGCGAGTGAGGTACCATTTTTATCGGGATACCTGAGGGGAATGCTGGATGGTAGGAAAACTTTGGTTTTTCTGATACCAGAATAATATGACACAGTAATGCAAGAAAAAGGTGTGACCATAGTCACATTTTTAGGTTTGCATGGCACTGTGAGTAAAAAATAACTTGTTGGGATCTATGAGAGGCACACCACACAGCACTCCCCAATTCTTTTCCCATTTACAGAAATATATAAAGTTGGTAAATTTTCCCTAGAGACAGACTACACCTTAGCACAGAAAGACAGATGAGACAAATATGACTGCCTATCCATCTGTTCCACAAGTACACACACATACTGGTTGGATTTGGCACGAGGGTGAGTGAAAGGTTCAAAATGTATATTTTATTAACAAGAGATTTCACAAAAAGGAAATGCACTGTTAATAATTAAAAGGTTAAAAACCTGAACCAATGACTCACAACTTGTGAGCTGTAAAGCCACGACAAGGCACCAACCTCTTTAGAGGCCATTCACACACCTTTCATACTTGACACACTTTCACACCACCAGCTGCGGCCCCAGCACATTACAACACTCACATCAACAGACCATGTGGAGAGAATGTACACCCTGGCAGAGAGAGACTGATATGGGAAATATTAGTTTAAAACAAACAATTCCTTAAGCACACACACATACTGGTTGGATTTGGCACGAGGGTGAGTGAAGGTTCAGATTGTAAAATTCTATTAACAAGAGATTTCACAAAAAGGAAATGCACTGTTAATAATGAAAAAGTTAAAACCCTGAACCAATGACTCGCAGCTCGTGAGCTGTAAAGCCACGGCAAGGCACCAACCTCTTTACAGGCCATTCACACACCTTTCATACGTGACACACAAGACCATTCACACCACCAGCTGCGGCCCCAGCACATTACAACATTCACATCAACAGACCACGCCATTCAAGGGCCCATCACTTTCATACGCCCACATGACTGACACAGCAATCACACCGGCTGGTGGGTGACAGTGTGTGCAGTGGTTTTCGGCTAGCAGAGTGTGTAATGACCAGCAGCAAGTCACTACTCACACACCACCAGCCAAGCGCCAGCCAAGCGCCAGCCAAGCGCCAGCCCACGCACACCGCCAGCCAAGCGCCAGCCCACGCACACCGCCAGCCAAGCGCCAGTCCACGCACACCGCCAGCCAAGCGGCAGTCCACGCACACCGCCAGCCAAGCGCCAGTCCACGCACACCGCCAGCCAAGCGCCAGTCCACGCACACTGTCAATTTTTTTTATTTAACAAGAAAGAAATTACAAACCAATTGAAACTAGATACAAAACTATAACTACAAACACAACAGCGGTAACTAAAGACATCATTCTAATGCCAAACGTGAAATTGAACAACAAATAAAAAACCATACAGACCAGGCAGTACAGTATTAAACTCACGGTTGCTCCCAAAATCTCTTTTGAGTATGATACAATCTGAAACATGTAGGTGCACACAGCCCAGGATTAGAAGGACAATCAGCACAGTGCATACGACTCTCCTTCCGCATCCCTCTTCGCAAACAAACTCTACATCTCTTACAGGGATTGGTTTTTTGGGCGTGGGAGGAATTAAATCGGGAAAGTGGCGATCTTTCAATCTAGCCGAATCCTCCACCACTCCAACTCTAGGAACACTTGCCTGTTCCACTACAACAAGGCTGCCTATCACAGACTTCTGAAACTGAACAAAAGTCATCTTTGACGCTGGAGAACACTCCTTGAACACAACAAAAGCATTAAAAATTGCTAAATTGAAAAGATGGATGGCCAACTTCTTATACCAAATGTAAGCCTTACGAATAGCAGTGTAAGGTTCCAACCTCAGATCTACTCTATCAACACCACCCATGTGCTTATTGTAGTCAACAATGCACACAGGTTTGCGCACTTCAGCAACCTGACCCCAAACAGCCACAGGTGAAGTACTTTCATCATGGATGGTAGTCAGCATGTACACATCCCTCCTGTCCACAAATTTCACAGCTAGCAGTTCATCACTACGCAAGGCACTGCACTGTCCCCTCTGAAGCTTTTTGCAAACAAGCTCTTTTGGGTAACCTTTACGGTTGGAGCAAATTGTGCCACAAGCAAGAGTGTCCACTTTGAACAATTCCTTAAACAATTGCACAGCAGTGTAGAAGTTATCTAGGTACAAATTGTGACCTTTGTTAAAAAGTCCTCTAGCAAGTTCCCACACAATTTTCTCTGAAACTCCTAAAGTGGACGGACAACTAGGGAGGACAATAGTGGAATCCCTACCAGTGTACACCCGGAAATTATAGACATATCCAGTCTTACTCTCAGACAACATATACATCTTAATTCCATAACGTGCCCTCTTGCTAGGAATGTACTGTCTAAAAACCAAACGACCCTTGAACAGGACCAAAGACTCATCAATAGCTATTTCTTTCCCTGGAGTATAGATCTCTGAAAATCGATCTACAAAGTGATCAAGAACAGACCAAATTTTAAAAAGACGGTCACAGTCAGGGTGATCTTGTGGCAACGCCGAAGCATTATCAACAAAATGCAGTACCCGAAGCATAAGTAAATACCGACCCCGACTCATAATTGCAGGAAATATGGCCGTTGCCATCAATGGACTGGTAGACCAATATGAAGCCATGGACGGCTTCCTTATCAAACCCATCAAAAAAGTCAAACCCAAAAACTTCAAATTTGTGGGAGTCCACCGGGTAGCTCTAGAGTGGGGCCTAAGTCTGTCACTGTTGTCCCTCAAGTACTGTTCAGCATACAAATTAGTCTGCTCAACAATCTCAGCCAAAAATACATCATCCATAAACAACTGAAAAAACTGTATAGGCAAAATATTTTCACAATTCACTCTACACCCTGCATCACCACTAAAGGCAGGTAACACCGGCTGCACCATGTTTGAATCAACCTAGAGTCCAGCACTTCGATATGGGAAGCCTGGCAGCCCCAGGCTGCAATCCAGATGCCTCTTGCACCATTGACACATCAGTGTCCTCCTCTAAAACAGGCACTTCATCCGCACCGAGTAGCAGCTTCATCATCAGATGATTCCTCGTGGACAGAAAACTCACTGCCTGAATCTTGCACTTCCTCCTCTCCCTCAGATGCACTGTCAGTCTCATAATCATGGTCAGAGGAAGATTCAAAAAGCATACCAACCACCTGCTGAGCAGTAATTCTGCGGCTCGCCATAATCCTTACTAACAAAGGTAACTTGTCAAACAAGTCAACAACAACAAACACTTTGTAGAATAACTAATAAACAAAATGTGGCTTTGTCACAAAGACCTATATACTCCAAAACTATACCACTCACTTGTCAGAAGCAGACTCACCACCACCTACTCTGCACAGACACAGCAAGGACCAACAACATCCCACTAAAAAAGAAAAAGAAAAGAAAATTACACATAAGACAACGCAAAAGACATCGCAAAGAATTTCACGCTCAAAACACAAACTAAATATGCTGCTGTTATGACACAACTTACAAAAAATTCACTCCTGCATAACAAGAATACTCATTTGGAGTAAACACAACAAAAAATGTTTTTCTTACCAAATAAATGCAACTACGCAAAACTGCAGATCAACCACTGCTGAAACCGCAAACAACAACAAAAAGCTTTGCACTAGAATAAAAAGGAGAAATAAAACATTACAATCACATATGCAAATAATGAACCAGTCCACACACAATCTACCAGCCAAGATGGTGAGTAGGTGGGCCTAAAAGCAAAAGGCCGATCTGCCCCCCAGGGGGGCAGAAACAGCCAAAATATTCAACCCCATAAAGGGGAGCGACCCTTGTCCATGGGGCCGCTCCCCACAAACATTTATATAAGAAAATAAATCCCTGGTGGCCTAGTGGGCCATCTAAAATATTTTTGGGCCAATCTGCCCCTTCCCCCCGGGGCGCAGAAACGGCCACATAAAATGCCCATCAAATGGGAATGACCCTTGCCCAAGGGACCGTTCCCCACAAACATTTATATTTAAAAAAACCCTGGTGGCCTAGTGGGCCATCTGAAATCATTTAGGGCCAATCTGCCCCCCCTCCCCAGGGGGGCAGAAATGGCCACACAAAATACCCCCCAAAGGAGAGCAACCTTTGCCCAAGGGGCCGCTCCTCTCATGCATACATAAATAAAAAACCAAACAAACAAAAAAAATCTCTGGTGGCCTAGTGGGCCATCTAAAACTATTTTGGACCAATCTCCCACCCCCTCAGTGGGGCAGAAACGGCCAGACAAAATGTCCCCCAAAGGGGATTGACCCTTGCCCAAGGGGTCGCTCCCTGCACGCATTAGAAATATAAAAAAAAAACTAAAACAAAAATAATCCCTGGTGGCCCTATGGGCCATCTAAAATTAATTTGGTCCAATCTGAAATGGCCAAACAAAATGTCCCCCAAAGGGGAGCGACCCTTGCCCAAGGTGCCGCTCCCCGCATGCATTAGAAATATATTTTTAAAAAACTAAAACTAAAAAATCCCTGGTGTCTAGTGGGCATTCCTGCTGCACGATCGCGCAATCGTGCAGCAGGAATGCTCAAAGAGACATCGGAGGAAAGGAAAACCCTTTTTTCTTTCCCCCCCCCGATGCCTCTTTGATTGCAAAATTGCCCCCTCCCTGAGGAGAAACTCACCTTCTCCTGGACGCGCTGGAAGCAAATGGCTTCCACCGCGTCCAGTTTCATCTAATGAGGTCGGCGCGCGATGGGCGCTGACGTCATTAGATGACGTGGAGGAGGGGGCGGAGGGGCAGGGGGGGCAACGGAAGGGCTTCCGCTGTCCTCCCCGGTGGGGGCAGCATGATCGGCGGTCCACAGGGGGAGCGCCAGCGCTTCCCCCGGAGGTGGGTACTAGGACGGCAGGGAGCTGTCCTGAGCACACGCCCACCGTGTCTCAGGACTGCTCCCGGCCGTCCTGAGCACGGAAAGGGTTAAGAAGATCAGTACATCGTGTTGCGCTCAGCAGTACAAGGTATTTCGCCGATGTGCACAGCAATTGCATTTGATATTTGTTGTATGGGATTTAACAGGCATTTTTGTGAGTGTGCTGACAATATATCTGTGAACTAAAGGGTGTTTTAGTGAAACCATTGTGCTTTCTTCAACCCTTGTACAAGTTGGAGCACTCATTGCTTCATGGCGATAAGCATGCCTCTCACCCAAAGTACTCTATTGCTCTGCAATTGTGTGATCTAAGTCTCTATATTTTTAGATACATCTTTATTTGCATGTAATATTTTCATGCTGTATAACAAATACACCAATTTTGCTTGAGGCTTCGAATACTGTTTTGGGGATGATGCAAAATGTCACTGCACCTCTGTTCTTTTTGTTCACTCCTGGCAATCCGCCCATTAAATTAGCTAAATTAAAGAAAGTGTTTGAGCGTTAGGTGTGAGTGTGTGGCACGTCACTCAGTGCGGAGAGGAGGCTGGCATACTTGCTCCACTGTCTTGGCACTGAAGGACAGGAGGTATTTGACCATCTTTTTGATGTACCAGATAATGATGCTGTTGATTTGAACGAGTATGAAACTTGCATATGTAAACTTGACTTGCACTTTTTGCCCAAAATAAGTACCATTCTGGAATGCTATTATTTTGTGAAAAGGGTAAAACAAGAGGGGGAGTCAATAGAAAGGTATGTTACGGAGCTTAGGCGTTTGGCGTCCTCTTGTAAATTTAGGTCATTGGTGGATGAAAGATCAATTCATGGTGGGGTGTAAGATTGAGAGGGTGCAGGAAGAACTGTGGCTCAAAGATAAGCTCATCCTGGAAGAAGTACTGCTTGTGGCCAAAAGGATTGAGTACTCAGAGTGGTAGAGGTAATAAAAAAGAACTTTACCAAGGAAGAATGTTCTGTTGTGCGTGAAAGTAAGAAAAAGGTGTCTGTTAAAGATGGTGTGAGGAAGAAAGAACATGAAAACTGTGATAATGTAAAGTATTAGGTTAAGACGGAGAAAATATGCTTCAGGTGTGATAGGATCTGACACTTTGCTAATGATAGAGCGTGCCCCGCGCTCAAAGCAGTGTGCATGCATTGCAAGAAAAAAGGGCATTTTGCTGGGGTCTGCAGGATGAAAAGCCTCAATCAGAAGGTAAATGAGGTAGAGACCAGCACAGTGAGGACAAAGGTAGTTCAGATTTTGAGTGTGGGCAAATAGTTTTACAAGCTGGGGACAAAAGGGGATTACATAGAGGTTGAGGGTGAAAGTACCAAGGTTTTATTTGACTCTGGAACTAAAATCACCATTGTGGCCAACATATTCTACAGAGACAAATTGGAAGGGAAAGTGACTTTACTGAGACCAGATATTAAGCCTTGTGCTTTAAAGGGGGAGGAGGGGGGGGAACACTATAGAGCTACATGGTTACTTTCCGGGTTTGATTGAATAAGAGGATCGCTATGCCTCTGGGAAGATATATGTCTCTAAGAAAGGAGATAGCATTTTAAGTTGGTGGCATCAAAGGGATTTAGGGGTCATGCAGGTTCCAAATAACACTCCTCACATCATTTTGTAGAAATTTCATGGTGTCAATGTTGTAACTGATGCCACGGGGTTACAAGATTTTCTGAAAAAAGGATTTTACTTGTGTTTTTAGGGAAGATCTAGGTTGTCTGAAGGATAATTGCTACAAGATTAAACTTATTCCTGGTTCGGTGCCTGTCTGTAGCAAGGTACGTGGCGTTCCCATAGCTGTGAGTGAAGGGATGCGGGCTGAGTTAGAGAAACTCGAGTCTCAGGGAATAATTGAGGTGGTGGAAGGGCCTGCATGGCCAGCTCTGGTCGTTGCAGCCAGGAAATCTAATGGGTCCTTGAGGTTGTTTGTAGACCTCAGACAATTTAACAAGTGTGTGTTGGTTGACAAGTGTCCCAATATCTCAGAGTTGTTAATAGAAGCTAAGGTCTTTAGCACAATAGATCTCACTTCGGCCTATCTTCAAACACAGTTGAATGAGTAGTCCGAAGACCTCACCACATTTGTAACACCTTTCGGAATGTTCAGGTACGCCAGACTGCCATTTGTCTTGTTGCGGCTGCCTCGGTTTTACAACGGGCCATAGAGAAGATTTTGCTTTGGGTATCTGGTATTTGTGTATATCAGGATGACATACTGGTGCATGGCAGGGATGAGACGGAGCACAATGTTAGAGTCAGACAGGTTCTGGATCAGCTATGCATGCATGATCTCACTATTAAGTTGGAAAAATGCAAGTTTGGTGCCAAAGCGATTAATTATCTTGGTCACACTGTAACAGGTGAAGGTGTAATTCCTAAGGCGGAGCTGGTGGCCACCATTCAGAATATGGCCTCTTTGTCATTCAAGGAGGAACCTATGCGTTTTCTGGGGATGGCTGCATACTACAATAAGTTTATTCTGAATGTTGCGGATGTCAGCTCAAATATGAGAAGTTTATTGAAGAAGGGGACAAAGTTTGTGTGGAATGCCGATTGTAAAAAATTATTTTGTGATCTTAAGGGTAAACTTACACAGGCCCCTAAACTAAACATTTTTGATCCCCAATAAAAACTCATTTATCACTACTGATGCCAGTCTCAAGGGACTGGGAGCAGTATTGCAACAAGGGGGTTGTGGACCCAATAACACTATCATGTTCATCTCAAGAAGTTTTAAAGGAGCAGAATGTAGATACTCTGTCATAGAGAGAGAAGCCCTTGCTGTTCAATGGGCGATCAAATAATTAAAGAAATATTTGTTGGGCAATACAACTGGGGTGAAGACTGACCACAAGTCCTTGTGTGAGGTTTTCACTACAAAAGGCATTGAATCCATTTCGGCTAGAATCTCTAAATGGGTGGTGAGTCTACAGGGATACAAATTTAGTGTGAGATACATTCCAGGGACCGAAAATGTTATAGTGGACACTTTGTCCAGGTTAGTACCTGAGACCATTACGGGACATGATAGTGATTCAGCCGCAGGTAATCCCACAGACTTTGTCTGTGAGATTGAATATGAAATTATTTCTGTAAGAAGGTCGGGTGAGGCTGTGGAAGGGGAGGAAGTTTTGCAAAGGGTGATGAAACTTATCTGCACCGGCTGGGATCACAAAGAACAGGGTGGAGCAGATTGTAAGGATTTTTGGTTGGTGAAAGACCATTTGTCATATAGTCTGGTCTCTTATGGAGGGGAACTAGATGAATTCCTCCTGTTAAATTACGCGAAGAGTTGTTAGATTAAGCACATAAATGTTATTTCGGCATCTCAAAGACTAAAGAGAAAATATGCTCAACGTATTGGTGGCCTGGGATGGATCTACATGTTGAACGCTTGGTAAGAGAATGCATGCAGTGTGCTTTGGGCGAGAAGAGCATGAAGCAAAGGGTTCAACCCATGGTGATCAGGAAGCCCCCTTGTGGGCCATGGAAAGACATTGCTTTGGACATTTTGGGGCCTAAATATGGGGAAGGTCAGGAGAGCTATGTTATTGTGGTAATGGATTTGTTTTCCAGGTTGCCGGAAGTATGCTTTTCCCGAGGTATTGAGACACACAATGTGATACATTTTTTGAAGGACATTATTACAAGGGAAGGTCTTCCTGAAACGTTATTAACTGACAATGGAATGCTGTTGGTCTAGTACACAAGAAATATTCTCTCTGTCATCCCGAATCTAATGGGATGGTAGAGAGGTTTAATTGTGTATTGAAAGAAGCTATCTCTCTAGTGAAGAACAATCAACCTAATTGGAAAGAAGAGGTATCTAAGAGGGTTGGTGTTTACAGGTTCACGCCTCACACCACACAGGCAAATTGCCATTTGTTTTGTTTCGTGGAAGACATCCTGATACTGTTCTGGAACCTCCCTGGGTGAACAAACTCCTAAATAGTGTGAGCAGAGGTAGTGCATCTGAGGACTTGAAGGTGAGGGATGACATGAAAACAAAAGATGGCAAAACCCGTTTTGATAAAAGACACCCAGTCATACCTACTGTTGTTACTGTAGGTCACCTTGTCATGATTAAGAAACCGGGATGGATTGCACTTGGTCCAAGTTGTCGAAACCCATAAGGGTGATATAAGTGTTCATTAATGCCTTCAGGACTGAGGATCACTGTGTGTGGAATCTCAATGAGGTGGTGTTATATAAAGGAAGAAAGCTAGGGAATGGCGAGAAGTGCTCTCAGGAAGACATGGATGACAAAGAGGAGTGTGTGGGAGGTGGTGAATGTAACAGCAAAACCAGTGATGGAAGTAATGGCAAAACCAGTGATGAAAGTAATGGCAAAACCAGTGACAGATATGAAGGTAAGAGGAAGCTTTCAACTATAAGAAAATCTGATAGGAAAACATGAAGTCCTGTTTATCTAGATGACTATGTAGTTTGAATGTTCATGTTTCTCACATGTATTTTTTTGTGCATTCACATTTGCTTTGTCCTTTGTAATGTGTGTTATATGTGACAATCTGTATTGGCACCAGCTGATTCCAGAATGTGAGACGCTCTGAGAATGTTTAGCGTTGAAGTCAGACCGGTGACAGAGTCTGAAAGAAATGGACGGACTGTCTTTCCAGTGAAGTTAAATCTAATAAACCAACTGTTCCCTACTTCACTTGTGGACTTCATTTTTTATATCCATCCATCTATTTAACAATTAGCCTATAATGAAATGCATTTGATGGGTAGACCTTTGTGGCATATACTCTGGCTCCCGAAGCACAACAGACCAAGTGTGGTGTATGGATAAGATGTAACAAGACCATGTATGATGACGTGACTCCCTGACTAAGTCCCCATTGATCACATCATTTACCTTCCCATTTACACCATTGACTCATATTTCACAGTTCTCTCTGGGCATGGAACACAAGCAATACACGGCGTAGACATTATGCAACTGCACCATGCTGTGTTACTTATTTCTGCAGAAATCGATTAAATCTTTTACTCAGTGCAAACTAGACTTAGAGGTGTCAGACACTCCACTACTGTCTGCTGAGACACTGCCCCCTGTACCCAGCAAATAAGGGGGTAAGACTATGAACCTGACCCCATTCTAGAAGCCATTTCTTAGCTGCAAGTCTACGAAGGGTCTAATCTATACTGTATATAAGACATTGAGAACACTGCCTGAAAAGTACAAACGGCTATATATGAACAAATGGGATACGGTGCTGGGTGCTGATTTAACACAAAAAGAGTGGGTCACTCTTTTGAAGTATATACCCAAGCTAGTGCAGAACATACAAGGTAGAGATACATGGTACAAAATAATGTGTAACTGATATCTTACTCCGCAAATACTGAAACAGATGTTTCCCAACATGAATAGGGAACAGGAATGTTCGAGGGGCTTTGGGGAGAAGGAAACAGAACTACATGTATGGTGCATCTGTCCAAGGAACAAGATTTTTTGGGAAAGAAATACTAAACCACATTAGCAAGATTACGGGTCTCCTGATACCGCAGGAACCTATAACAGTGATTTTAGGCATCCATCCCCAGGGCTGGGAACATTTGATCAGGGGAGTCTGGACAATGATCACTCACATGCTCCTGGCAGCTCAACAAGAGTTGGCAGCACACTGGAAAACAGTTAACCTTCCTGAGAGCAGGGGGTGATCTTCCAGGTTATGGACAATAATGGCTATGGAAATGATAGCGTACAATTTGAGCGGTGGCATTAACATATTCTAAGCCATCTGGAAACATGTGATGGACTATTTTCAGGAAGGTTCCTGGAGTCTACATTGCCCTCGCACCTTAAGCAGTCTGAGCCTGAATTGGTCGTATGAAGCTTCAGAATATAGAGCTAGCCTTTAAGGTGGTGGAGATTAAGCACAAGACACCTTTCTGTATACCTGTTGGCAAACAGACTGGAAGGATAGCTAATGCTGTATTCTGGTGGATGGGAATATTTGGGAGTCTGGAGAAGGGGATAGGGTCAGGGTCTATCAAGGGTTGGGTCTATCTGAATATATGTTGTGTAGCTAATGCTGAAAATCAATAAAATGTCTACCAAAATGTCCAGTTGCAAAGTTCAGTCTTACCCAATGGAAAGTGCCTAAAGTAAAATCCCTTCTACTCTGAGCACCAAGTAGGAGTTCCACTGCCCAAAAGAGCAGGCTGGTCCTAAAAATGCTTAACAGGTTCATACATTAACATCTGGACGTTATAAAAGGGACGATGTGGGAGCTGAAATTCATATTGTTGTCTCATAATTTCCAAGACGGACAGATCCCTGAGAAAGTAGATACAAGCTAAATTCAGACCGTATCTCAATTTAGAAACAGAACAAAAATATTTACCCAGATACCTAATTAGTTGTTAACAAATCCTTTTTCCAAGCAGGGATTAGCTCATAAAGGAACATGTTGAGAGCACATTTCATGGCAGAGTCAGGTTATTGGTCATTGAGGTGGTTATTTATGAAGCAACCCTATTTGTTTCTATGAGGGAAAAGCTTTAAAGGATTTCAACCATTATTGCCTCGAACACTCAAGGCTATCAGTGGCTTTAATTATCTACATATTTATTCTTTTCCTGCCTCTGGTTAAATACAATCTACATCCAAAAGCATTTCACAGTTCAGCCATCCAAGACCATTGGACTCGAGACAACCTGCTATTGTATCATTGACCCTTCTTGCTTTTTCTGGGAGGCGTTTGAGCCACACATCTTTTTTGGTTGCCCAACTCATGCTTCTAATACAGCAACATTCCACTAGAATTTAAAAGGGTCCATTCACCAACAAATGCTGACCTATTTGTCATCTACCCTCCCAACTGTAACCTTCTTTTCTGAAAGAAACATGAAAAAATGGGGTTATCCACTATAGACCCAGCCTTGAACTAGCTGTGTTTTTTTAAATCGGGTGGGCATTGCAATTGACATGACACTGGCATCACTAAGACTTGCAAAAAGTAGAGCATTGTAGACAGAAAGGGTAGTGTTAAACTGCCATTCTTTGATTTCATACAATATTTTGCAAGTTCTCATCAAGGGGCCAGGATCTCTCCTTGGCATTTAGGCACTGTTCTAAAGTAGACTGTGTTCTTCCACTGTGGCACTCTGCCGCAGATGGCTGGTTGCTTTCGTTTTAGGGGTGTGTGAAGCGGATGTCACAGATTGTTGGGCTGAATTTTTTTTCCAAAGTGTGTCCTGTTAGGTCACTACAAGATATTTATTGCCTTACTTTTTCCCTAAATACATTTCTGTTTTTGACAGAGACTTGCAACAATACCTATGTCCTCTGCAAGTTCTGCTATACCTTCACCCATGAACTTCCTGTCCTCCCTGTCGCAGGGTGTCTGCTAGTAAGCAGGACTGTGCCTTGGGATGGCAGTATGTCAGAATGTACCTGTCGGCCCAAATCCAGGCTAGCTCACAGTGCCTCACCTGAACTCCTGACGTTCCCAGAGTAGCAGATGATTTTGGTAAACCTAGAACATGACCCTCTAGTTTCCAAGGGAACTGTGAAAAGAAATCAACACCTTTCGTCTCTTACTCATGCATGCTGTTAGTAAACAAAGGAAAGACACAATGAAAGTTTACAATATATTTATTGAAACTATTGTAGTCTACTATGAAGCAGATGCGCTGCAATAAGTAGGCAAATAGAATTGAGCAAAGTAATCAACATTACTAGCAGGCTTTATACAATGAACAACCCAACCATGGCAAATTATCTGTCTACGCCTATCCTTACTGTGTAAGCAAAGGGGTATATTAGTGATTTATGGGATTAGCAACAGATCCCATACCTGGTGTACGTCCGTTCCAGAACAGGCCTCTCTGACAGAATTCTCCTCTCTGCCCTCCCATGGGGCAAACACAGTTTATATAATAAAACTACTGTGATGAAAAGATGCAGCTGGGCCACTGTTTAATGTGTAAAACGTTAGGAGCTGTTGCTGACCAAGCAGAAAATAGCACAACATGGTGTTATGTATTCTAGACCTTGCACAAAATGTTCAGGCTGAAGCCCAAGAAGAGTCACTGAATAACAAAACAACATATACAGCGCATTTCTAAAATATTGTCACAAAAAAAAGGTGTTGGGTGGCTGTGCAAGCAGAAGCAGCCTAAAACATCTAATACGCTAATCCAAGGGAGAACCAAAGTGGGCCCAGAAGGGACATCACTACACTCCCTCCTTGGTCGTGAAAGTAACTTTGCGACTAACAAACTAATAGATGTCACAAGCTAAGCAAATTCAATGCAGTGCTAATAAGCATACAATGTGAAGTTAAAGTTATAATCAAATGAAACTGAACATTTTGAAAAGGGGGCCAAATTAGTTTGAGGTGAAGGCACCCATGATTTCTTCCAGAAGATCAATGCTTAGTGACTCCAGAACAGATCCAGTCTCCGCAGAGGACGATTCCTCAAATGCCCCATTCAAAAGCTCCAAAGAACAGACATGAGCCTCGTTATCAGTTGATGATGAGGAAGTAGGCTGGTGTCCTTCATCTGTGTTATTAGAGCTGGAATTCGGAAATCCTGGTGCAGAAGCACCTATCTGCCCAGTAGGGAGCAGCCCATACCATGCATCTTGAAGCAGCTGCAAGTTCATGGGACAACTCCGAAAATGGGTCGTTATCGGACCCATCAACAGGTTCATGTCCATAAGAACAGGCAATTGCAGCGCTAGGCAGACATCAAGTGCCCACTCGAAGGGACAACAATCAATCAATCAATCAGGCGTTTGTTAAGCGCGACTACTCACCCGTAAGGGTCTCAAGGCGCTGGGGGTGGGTGGGGGGCGGGGGGGTTGGCAGGTTCCAGTCCATCAAGGGGGGGGGGGGGTCTGTCGAAGAGCCAGAGCGATGTTGTCTGTCTGAGGTGGAGCGGAAGGGCGTTCCAGGCTCTGGCCGCGAGGAAGGAGAAGGAGCGGCCTCCCGATCTGGTCTTTCTGGTGCGGGGGACCACGGCGTAGGAGAGCTGGGCTGATCGTAGGTTCCTCTGGGGTGCGTGGAATTTGAGTCGGCTGTTCAGGTATGCTGGTCCGGTGTCGGGGAGGGCCTTGTGAGCATGGGTGAGCATCTTGAAGGCAACTCTAGCTTCGATGGGGAGCCAGTGGAGTGTGCGCAGGTGCTGGGAGATGTGGCAGTGTCTTGGCAGGTCGAGGACCAGTCTTGTGGCGGCGTTCTGGATGTTCTGTAGCTTGCGGGTGAGGTTTTTGTTTAATCCGGCGTAGAGTGTGTTGCTGTAGTCGAGTCTGCTGGTGACCAGGGCGTGAGTGACGGTCTTTCTGTGTTCGAGGGGGATCCATTTGAAGGTCTTACGTAGGAGGCAGAGGGTGTGGAAGCAGGAGGACGAGACGGAGTTGATCTGGTCCAGGATGATTCCCAGGTTGCATGCGTGGTCCGTGGGGGTGGGCGGGCTTCCGAGGGCCACCAGGTGTCGTTCCGGGCGTCGGGGTTTGGGCCCTTGATGAGTACTTCTGTTTTGTTGGTGTTTAGTTGTAGGCAGCTGTTTTTCATCCATTTGGCGACGGCTTCCATACCTTCTCGAAAGTTGTGTCTGGCGGTATTGGGTTCGTTGGATAGGGAGAGGATGAGTTTGGTGTCGTCTGCGTATGACACAATGTTGAGTCCGTAGGTTCTGACGATGGGGGCGAGCAGAGCCATGTAGACATTGAAGAGCGTAGGGCTGCGGGAGGACCCCTGGGGGACTCCGCAGGTGGTTGGTGTAGGGTCCGAGAGGAAAGGGGGGAGTCTGACCCGCTGCGTTCTGCTGGAGAGGAAGGAGCAGATCCAGTCGGGTCCAGTGTCTTGGATCCCTGCGTCGTGGAGTCTACGTATTAGGGTGCGGTGAGAGACTGTGTCGAACGCCGCTGAGAGGTCGAGGAGGAGGAGGGCTGCTGTTTCTCCTTTGTCCAGTAGGGTGCGGAAGTCGTCTGTTGCGGCGAGGAGGGCGGTTTCCGTACTGTGGTTTTTTCTGAAGCCGGATTGGGAGGAGTCGAGGATGTTGTGCTCTTCGATGAATGTGGCGAGTCGGCTGTTGATGGCTTTCTCAATGACTTTCGCTGGGAACGGGAGCAGGGAGATGGGTCTGTAGTTTTTGAGGTCGGTGGGGTCCGCCGAGGGTTTCTTCAGGAGGGGGTTGACCTCGGCGTGTTTCCAGTCATCGGGGAATGAGGCGGTTGCCAGGGAGCGGTTGATGGTGTGGCAGAGCATGGGTGCGATGGTGTCGGCGGCTCTGTTGAAAATGTGGTGGGGGCAGGGGCCCTTGGGGGCCCCGGAGTGGATTGACTTCATTGTCTTCAGTGTGTCTTCGGTGGTGAGGGCTGCCTAGTTGTCGATCTCTGGCTTCAGGGTGTCGGGGGTGGTTGGTGAGGGTTCAGTGTGTTGGTTGTCTTCGTCGAAGTTGTCGTAGGTGCTCTTGATTTTGTGGTGGAAAAAGGTGCTGAGTTTGTCGCAGAGGTCTTGTGAGGGAGGGATGTCGGTGGACTCGCTGGTGGGTTGGGCGAACTCCTTGATGTTAAAGAGTTCTTTGCTGTTGTGTGCGTGAGTGGAGATTCTGTCTTCAATCGCTTTTTTCCTCGTTTTTCTGATGAGTTGGTGGTGGGCGTTGGTGGCGGCTCTGAAGTTGTTGTGGGCTTCTGTGGATTTGGTGTTCCTCCAGGCCTTTTCGAGGCGGCGGCAAGTGCGTCTGGACTCTCGAAGTTCGGTGGTAAACCATCTGGCTTTCTTGGCGTGGGTGTTGTTGTTTTTCTTGAGGGGGGCTCTGGTTTTGCCGCTGTCGGAGATCCATCTGTCCAGGGTTCGGGCTGCAGTGTTGGAGTCGTCGTTTTCCACGATGGTTGGGGTGGAGTTGCTGAGTGATGAGGTTAGCTGGTCGTCGGTGATTCTGGTCCAGTTTCTTCGTGGGAGCAGGTGCTGGTGTCTGTGGATGGTGGGTGTTCTGAAGGTGAAGTGGACGCATCGATGGTCAGTCCATGGGAGTTCGGTGGTGTGGCTGAAGGTGATGGAGTTTCCTGTTGTGAAGAGGGGGTCGAGGGTGTGTCCTGCTGAGTGCGCGGGTTCGGTCACGATCTGGCAGAATCCAATGTTGTGGAGGTTGTCCAGGAGGGATGTGGTGCTGGGGTCCAGTTGGTTGTCGAGGTGGAAGTTGAGGTCTCCCAGTAGGGTGTAGATGGTGCACGCGATGGCATGCGGGGAGATGATGTCCGTGATGGAGTTGGCGAAAAGTCAGCGGGGTCCAGGGGGTCGGTAGATGAGGGTTCCTCGGAGGGTGGTGGTAGGGCTGGCCAGTATCTTGAAGTGAAGGTGTTCCATCAGGTCTGTGGGCTCGTCGGGGAGTGTGCTCAGGCGGAGGGTGGATTTGTGGATGATGGCGATTCCTCCTCCCGGGCGGGTGGGGCGGTCCTTCCTGGAGATCTTGTATCCTTGGGGAATGGCGATGGCGATGTCCGGTCCCGAGGTGGTGTTGGTCCATGTTTCGGTGAAGAACGCTACGTCCGGGGTGGTGCTGTCGAGGAGGTCCCAGATTTCGGTGGCGTGTTTGTGGAGGGATCGGACGTTGAGGAGGATGCATTGCAGGGTCTTCTGTTCGGTTGTGGTCTTGCGGGTGGGTTGCGCCGGGTCCGTGGTCTTGGCGGTGCTGCAGGTGTGCCGGCAGCGGTGACCGCTGAAGGGTCCGTGGGTGTCGGCTGGTGATGCTAGCTTGCAGTTGTTGTTGCGTCTTGGGTTAAGAGCGTGGAGTGCCGCTGGGTCGTAGCGTTGGCGTTGCGGAGGTCCAGGGTTCCTGGCGCTGGGCGCAGATGGGCTTGCCTTTGGCGCGCGAGCGGCGCGGCCGCGCAGCAGCCGCCATTAAGTAGGGGTCGGGGAGGGCTGGACAGCTGGGAGGGGGGAGCGGGGAGGGGAGCTGGATTGGGCCGGACGCGTTGGTCGTGCTGGGGGGGAGGGGCCGCGGGGGCAGCAGCGGCAGGGAAAAACGGGCAGAAAAAGGCAAAAAGAGAGGAAAGAGTGGAAATAAGGCAGTGAAAAGTGCAAGAAAAGTGGAGGAAAGACACAGAGTGAGAGGGGGAGATTAAATCAGTGAAAAAACGAGTGAAAACGGAGGAAAGACAGAGGGAGAGTGAAAGGGGGAGATTGAAATCAGTGAAAAACGAGTGAAAACTGAGAGAAAGAGCAGAGCGAGAGAAAGGAGACAGAGGTCCACTGGACCACCAGGGATGAGGAGCAGGTAAAACCTGTGGGTGGAGGAGGGCCTCGAACACCAACACTCGAGAGTGCAGGGGCTCGGGGGAAGGCCTCACTTGCAGTGGCGGTGTGTCCATTGGGGCGTTGCCCCACTAAGCCACATGGACCCATTCACCGACCGTCACTTTGACACTCACGTGGTAATGTAGCAAATGTCGACTTGAGGCAATCGCTAACAGCGCTGAAGGGGGTGGGGGCGGGGCTGCGGCAGGCTGCAGCTTGAGTGACAGTCCACTCAGCGCGGCACTCTGTAGTCAAGTGAAGTCACAGTGCGCAGCAGCGCATGTCTATTTTTGGGCTGGTCATTTTTATGACCAGCCCGAACATGCGCACACAGTCACACTAAGCTTGAAGGCTTCCCTTTAGCAGAGCTGCTGCTGGCGAGGGAGGGACCCGAGGGAGGGTGCGCTTCATACAGCAGCGCCCCCCGGTCTCATATGGGCGAGGAGTAACCATGCCCCCTAGCCAATCCTGGCACATTGGCGCCGCTATTGCAGGGCCAGGATTGGCTGAGACACCGCGCAGTGCAGCGGTCCGTCACGTGACGCAGTCACGTCACCGCG
Organism: Calotriton arnoldi; assembly: GCA_963921515.1. Lineage (NCBI taxonomy): Eukaryota > Metazoa > Chordata > Amphibia > Caudata > Salamandridae > Calotriton > Calotriton arnoldi. The sequence goes on from CAWUFW010002204.1 coordinate 131,804, forward strand.
CCACACGACACACGCCAACACCACCACACACACAACAGCAGACCTCGTGGTGACTCGTGCCGGTGTGCTTGTGGCTCGCGTGTGACGCACGTACTCCGAGATCCTGATCATCGTTGAAGATGATGGTTTAAATCGAAAAGAAAACTAAAGTAAGAGTCCGGCGGGGGCCCCACTCCCACTGGTTTGCAAAGTTTGTTTCAGAATCCAGGAGAGTGCTTTATTTCCGAGTGCGCCCGTGACATACGCACACACAGGAACTCTATCACTACTGATTTTCTTGTTTAGTGTCGGTGGCACCGACACTAAACAAGAAAATCAGTAGTGATAGAGTTCCTGTGTGTGCGTATGTCACGGGTGGCGCATGCTAATACATTCATTCAATGAATGCATTAGCATGCGCCACCGACACATTCAGGCAGTTATATTCGCAGCAGTCGTACTGAGTCAGTCAGGAGCAGAGGTTTGCCCCTGAGGCTGAGCACCGAAAAATATCACATTGTCAGCACTCCTCTGAGCACAAGAGCAGCCCCACCCGAGTACTTCACAGGTCTTTAAAAGACTATTACGTGTTAACGAGGATTTGTAGTAGCCCCCCCCTCCCCCCCCCCCGAACTTTGGCTCTAGTTGCGCCTCTGATTGTGAGTGACAGATAATGCCTGGCTGTTTAGCTGTGGATGCTGTGATTGGATGGGTCCTCTGCGGGTGGTAGGTCTGTAAAGAGGTGTGAGGAGAAGAGTGACTGAACATTACTGACACGAATAGGCCTGCGAGTGGCAGGGCTGGGAAGAGCAGGCCTGCAGGGCCATGGCTCATGGCTTTGAAGAACAGTGCTTCCAGGGACCTTGATCCGAAGCATATGGATGACCGCATGGGGGTGTAAAGGGCAAGAACAGCACAGGACTCTGGGGGGGCATGCCTCTGTGTGTTGGGGGGACAGGCCCATGGAATGTGGCTCTTGAACCGCAGAGTTGCAAAGTGTAGGGCTCTGAGGCCAGTGGTGAGTGTATGGCTGCAAAGTGACAGTGTACCGAGGGCGGGGCTTTTAAAAAGTAGAATTTATGACGTGACCCAGCCAAAGCTGTCGAAAGGTCCCATGCCATGTATGAAACACTAAACCAGTTCTGGCCTTTTAGCCAAAAGCAAATTGTAAATATGGACATCAAAATCCCAGCATGGAGTGTGTTATGACCTGGCTGGAAACAAAAAGATAAACGAGTCGCACTTGCATGGGCCTTCCTGGCAGCTGTGGTACCCACGGAGGCAACTGCACTACAGTTCAGAGCGACGGGTAACGTCACATACAGTGTGATCAAATTCTTTACTTTGCAACATCCTTGTACAACTAATAAAGGTCATGTGCGAGAATTGACATACTGATGCCTGATACCAGGTAGACCTAACCGTGATCGAGCTTGATGACAAGCCTTCCAGCAAATGACACCATGATGTGACCAACCCAGGAGCAGAGCTAAAACAGAAATGCTACCAGTAAGCCACCCTTCATTTCAGTCCAGCCCGAACCACCTCAGAGTCCTTTTCAGGAGTTTTAAATTGACCAAAGATGCCATATGTTTGTCCGTCATATTTGATATTTTAGTCTTTTCTGACTGCATCTTTGACATTCCCTAACTTAAGGGGTTTGGCGTATGGAAAATTGCCACTATGTGCAGACAAGGGAGGGGGCAAACCGAGTAGACCGAGAGGGCTTGCTATACGGCCTCCAGCCTTTTATACCCCACACTCCCAGCCTCGTGCCTTCCCATAGATGAACCTGGTTATGCAAAGACCCCTGCATCTCACAGGAGCCCCTACTGATTACATATGGGAGCAAAGGATAGGTGTAGGGAGGGTGGAAGCTTTTGAAGAGCTGTTTCCCTGTCAATGGATAAGAAAGAGAAGCTGTGTGTGGGATCTCCCTTGTGGCAGATTAAAGCCCTTTCCATGTTACTAATGTGAAGGGCCATCACAATGGGAGGACAGAAGAGGCAGTATGCCCCAGGCCTGTGATTTTTCAGGGCCCCATGCTGATGGAAGGATGGATGGCTAAATGAAAGAGGGATGGAGAGAGAAAGGGAGGATGGATGAATGGATGACTGAAAGGGTGAATGGATGGAAGGATGAGTGACTGGGTGGATGAATGAGTAAGTGAAAGGATGGCTGGATGGGTGAAAGGGTAGATGGCTGGATGGATGAGTGAATGGATGGATGAGTGGAAGAGTGGATGGATGAGTGTATGGATGGATAAGGTGAAAGGATGAATGGAGGGATGGATGAGTGAAAGGGTGGAAGGATGAGTGACTGGGTGGATGAATGCGTAAGTGAAAGGATGGCGGGATGGTTGAAAGGGTACATGGCTGTATGGATGAGTGAATGGTGAATGGATGGATGAGTGGAAGAGTGGATGGATGAGTGTACGGATGGATAAGGTGAAAGGATGAATGGAGGGATGGATGAGTGAAAGGGTGGATGGAGGGATAGATGAGTGGAATGATAGATGGATGGAAGGATAGATGATGGATAGGTTTGCAAATGGTTGAATACTGATATGGATGATCACACAGATGGAAGGACAGAATGAATGGTGAAAGACGACTGAATGATGGATGAAGGAATGATTACACCTTGTAACCCCCATCATCTTAAGTACATTTCCTATAGATTGACTTTCACATTTATATGAGTCATTTTCTGTATATAATATGTGTGTGATGTAATGCACTCCGACACCCTGTCCTACTTACTTGGGATGAGTAGCACTATAAAATAAATTAAATACACATGAGAGACGGTCTATGTGAAGATGAGGGGCACCATTGGAGGGTGGTAGCAAGGCTGGACTGGCCGGTCCAGGCATCGGGCGTGTCCCTGGGAGGCTGGAAAGGTGGGGTGGGGGCGGTTTTGTTACCACAAGAAGACCTGCACATTTGCTCAAAGCTGCACGCATACTGAAAAACCATGAAGTGCACAATTATCTCAACCTAATATAAACTTCTTTTCACTCGTACTTAAGTGGTTGTCTATTTACTTACTTCTATACTATTGCGCGACCTCTTCTGATGTGTCTGTAAAACCTACCTTTTGTCCTGAATTTTGACCCTTTGTCCTGAATTTTTACACTCACCGTCCTGAATTTGCATCCATGCCAGTTGGTCACCCTAGACCCGAGTCCCAAGTTCGGCAAAATAAATTTCTTTTGTGCAAAAGTATAAGTAAATTAAAAAAAAGTGTAGATTAACATGGCCTTGCACATGGTGCACTTTTAGATGCATTACTTTTGTGAGTTTCTATTAGTTATTGACAGTTTTGAGCTTCAATTTTACATTTAAACAAGCATTTGCAATGCAATCGGTCTCGCTTTTGGGACCTTATAAGTATTTATCCATGCAGCACATTATCCTGGGTGCTGGAACCAGCGGCTCAAATTAAGCAGAGGGAGAGGGGAGCAACGAGGGAGGGGAGAGGGGAGCAACGAGGGAGGGACGAGAAGCTTGGAGGGAGAGGGGAGGGACGAGAGGCCTGGAGGGAGAGGGGAGGGACAAGAGGCCTGGAGGAGGACGGGAGCAATAAGGGAGGGATAAGAGGCCTGGAGGGTGAGGGGAGCAACGAGGGTGGGACAAGAGGCCTGGAGGGAGAAGGGAGAAACCAGGGAGAGATGAGAGGCCTGGAGGGAGAAGGGAGCAACCAGGGAGGGATGAGAGGCGTGGAGGGAGAGCAGAGTTCTGGCAGCAAGGGCTAAAATCGGGGAGGGTGGGAGGCTTCCATCCTCGATCACAACTTTAGGGTCCCAATCAATGTCCAAATTTGCACCTCATACCTCACGTGCCATCAGCAGGGACGGTCCCATGTAGCGTGACACCCTGCTGTGAATTTACACCTAAGATGGCTGCCAGTGCCAAGTCCAAACTTAACTACAGTTTGGCATTCGGAGTGGGCTGGTAGGTGGTGTGTCTGCAAAGAAGTAAAAAGGTAAAAGGCTATGCTGCAGCTGCAGTAGTGTGTTCCCTGCCTCCTCCTCAATGTTGACTGTGATTTGTATTTTTTTGACTGCTGTTGACTTACCCCAATTCCATCAGGCACTTCTTTCTAGTGGGCAGTGATAGTGGTTGGTGGGGTCCTTGCCGCACAATAGAGGTTCATCTAGAGCACTCATATTTAGTGCACATGAGCAGACTAGTGATCCTACCTGGTGGCGTACCTGCATCTCCCGTCATGCTCAATGTACTGCATCTCTGTAATTCACATGAAAGACAAATGTGCTGAGCAAGAGCACTTTATGTTCACACACATGCTGAGGAGCTGGAGTGGCTTTGAGTTTGGTGAATTGGGACTGGCATCATGCAGGTAGAGCAGCTCCTAGAAAGGAGATGTTCATGTGATGACGTCAGAGTCCCAGAGCAGAGGTTATGTGGTGTTTCCTCATACTAACAGGGATGAGACTCTGTTCACTGGTGCTTGGTGACATCCAGTGGGGAGGGGGAGGGGTCAGATTCGTGGTTGGTGATCATGGGCGGCTCTTGGCAAATTGTGTCCTAAAAACGAGAAGGCGCATGTTTTCCCACAAAATGTGTACTCCGAGTTTGACGAGTAACTCCTGCTAGCGTCTGAATTTGTATTTACAAGAAACTTACAATGATGGATTTAGGAAAAACCCACAATGACGTAATAACTGGACGCGGTAATGAGCATGAGTAGCATAAAAAGTTAAAAGCCAGATGAGATAGATAGGCCAATTAACGGAAGAGCTCAGCATAATTATAACATTTAAAATCCATGCAGCTCTGTTCCGTGCCCTGTCACCTACTCACAAAACATGTTGTGCAAGTTACAACCTGCTGTGTGAGCGCAGGGAAGTACTCCGCTCCGAAGCACTTCCTCAACTTAAGTTATTGGCTGGAAACAACCTGGGGTAACTCGAGGCATTAAGTAATGTCCACTCAGCTTGTCATCCTTGCACACTCAAGCGTTCCATTAAGTTATGATGGCCCTTATTCAGCACTTTTTCTCAAAGCGCTTTAGCAAGCGGCCTCCTGACGAGAGACAATAAAAATGTCATGATAACGCTGATGGTTAATGTTTTTCCTAGAGAGAGATAAGAGTTTTGTCTAGTGGAAGTTTTGACTCATGGAAAGGTAGCGCAGAAGGTTAATGTGCCTGCTGCAAAGAACATGTACCTGATGCAGATCACAAAATGCACATGATGTAAATAGGTCAGTGAGTCACTGCTTTTGTCAGAGAGATCCTTTTGTTACTTGCAGTTTGTAAGTTAAAATCCTAACATACAACAGTGAGCTATTAACTGTCATCTAAGAGCTGCATGCAAACTGCAAGGTGAAAATTGGAGCGTTATGTTTCCCCCAGTCTTTGTTTGATTACCCTAACGTTTTCAAAAATAAATTGTTATATTTTTATTTTCAGCAACCTGAACCATTACCTAATTTTTGGGCAATTTTTGGAAGAAGAACAAGGGGCCCCAACCTCCTTTGCTGCTCTTTCATCCCGGCTACGACCGAACAAACACCAGTGTTAAAGGTAAGGAAACTGATGCTATTTTTTTTAGATTGGAGTTAGGGCTATGTATGTGGTCACTCTACATGGTGGTTGGGGTGGGTGCACATTCTGAACATTGTACCCTCAGTGGATGGAATTTACTAATAGCGTTAGCCCTGTGCTTTGGGCAATAACGGTTGTTAAAGCCACTATCTATCCCTTGCCTTGTTCAAGGCCCTCAAGCAGTGTCTGTTTCAGTGCCTTCAGCAACCACTATGGCACACAGAGGCAGCAGCCAGTAAGGCTGTATTTTTAGCAGTCATGTTGTGCAAAGGGGAGCAGCTGTTAGAGATTTATTGCGATACTGCACAAGATATATGTATTTATACTGAAATTTGATATTATTGCACCACACCTTATACGTTGTACTTTGATTATTGACAGGTTTCTTTCATATTGGTAAGGCCAGCATCGGCATGATGAATACAGTAGAACAGCTAATTACAAGGTCATTCCAGGCACGGCCACTAGAAGAGAAAATACATATAAAGCAATTAGGACCTCATCGGCCTGACATAAAACTACAGAAAACTTCCCAGGACAGAGGAAAATTGTCCACACGTACATTCTCAAACGCCTGGTACACAAAAGCTGATTGGCTTACAGGGTGCCCTTTAAGAAATTCTCTGTTCTGCTTCCCCTGCTTGCTGTTTGGTGGTGAGTTTCCTTGGACACATGAAGGAGTAACAGACTTGAAGCATTTGTCTGAAAAAATAAAGAAGCATGCACACACAAGAAGGCATATGGAAAACCTGACGAGACTGGGAATGTTGGGGGAAGACACACCGATTGAGCAGCAGATAAACGATGCATACCGCAAAACAATACAGAAACACAATGAAGCAGTTGATAGGAACAGACAGATTCTATCCAAAATAATTGATTGCATTCGTTTCTGTGGTGCTTTCGAACTGGCATTGCGAGGCCATGATGAATCAGAAAGTTCCTCAAAACCTGGAATATTCAGAGGCCTTGTGGATTTAATAGCAAGCATAGACAAGGAAATGGAAGCACATTTAGCAAGTGCTACAGTCTTTAAGGGCACCTCTAAAACAATACAAAATGAACTCCTTGAGTGTATGCTCGAAATTATGAGAAGCCATATTGTGCAAGAGTTGCAAAACACAGACTTTGTGGCTATTCAGGCTGATGACACCACTGATGTGACCACTAAAACACAGTCCGTATTAGTGTTTCGGTACCTTGACAATGACAGACAAGTTGTGGAGAGGTTCTATGGTTTCACACATTTAAGAGACTCTAGTGCAGAAACCATTACTGCAGCTATACTGCGTCAACTGATCGTAATTTTTCCAGAGCAGCCTCAAAAAAAAAAACTTATCGCACAAAGCTATGATGGTGCGTCTGTAATGAGTGGAAGCCTCCGTGGAGTACAGAAAAGAATTCGAGATGTGTACCCTAATGCTCATTATGTGCACTGTTACGCCCACCAACTTAATCTTATTATGCAACAGGCAGTATCAAAGATCAGCGAGACACAAATTTTCTTTCAGGATGTAGGAGGCATGGCAGCATTCTTCTCACGTTCCCCCAAAGAACGGAAGCACTTCATGAGATTGTGGACAAAAGCGTTCCAAGGGGATCCTCAACTCGTTGGAACTTTAACATCCGTACAGTCAACCTAATCTATGAACATAGGGAGGACCTTGAGAAATGTTTTGCCGCCATAGAAGACAATGATGAGTTTGATTACAAAAGTCAGACTGAAGCCCGTGGCTTTGCTAGAACACTACAAGACAGAGAGTTTCAGTTCTTACTGTTTTTATTTCATGATATAATGGTAGCTGTCGACCTGTTATACAATCAGTTACAAGCACGAGAGATAGATACTGTCAAAGTGCAAGAATATACCACTATGTTTGTACAAAGCATAAGCAAAGTGAGAGATGGGGTTGACAATTTAGACAGCAAACTGCCAGAGCATTCTACTTTTTCAAACCGCAGGAAAAACATCACCACTCTGGTCCGAATTGCAAAGGAGATATGTGACATTGTAATTGTGCAGGCACAAGAACGTTTTTCTTTCACAAAACATTTGGTGAGTGCCACATTATTGCAAAGTGAACAGTTTGCAAAATATGATGAATCTTTCCCTGAGCGTGCTCTGAATGAGGCTGTGGAAGCTTATCCCATGCTCAAAAAAGAGGAGCTGAGAACTGAGTTGACTGTACTGTACGCAATGCCTGTGTACCGGAAGGCCAAAGGTGCCATTTCTTTGCTGGCTTTAATACATAAACTTAATATGGAAAAGTCACTTACAGAGACAGTGGCTTTACTAAAAATTGTAATAACTACACCTATGACAACAGCAGAGTCAGAACGATGTTTTTCAACCTTAAAGAGGATAAAGACTTTCCTGAGAAACACCATGCTTGAGGAAAGACTCAATGCTTTGGCAATGCTCTCTATAGAGAGCAAGCTAGTTCAAAAAATACCAGACTTTAACATTAAAATTATTGAAAAGTTTGCTGCACTTAAAGAGAGACGTGCTGATTTCATTTACAAAAAGTAAACAATATGTTCAATGCAGCTACTTTGCGACCAGTTTAGTTGTTGTTGTTCAATAAAAAACATCTGTGAGGTACTCAGAAATGCATTGTATCTCGAAGTCTGTTATGAAGCTCTGTGGTTATACTGAATAAGCAGCTACCTATGTTATATGACATCTCTTTATTAATGTAATAACTGCACTTTCACAATTGCTTTATTAACCTTCCTGCTTTCTCAAATTTGCTTGAAAATGCACCATTTTTCCGCTTTTTTTTCAAAATTTTCTCAGGGGGAGAACCCCCGCGAACCCCCCTTAGGTTGTTCGGGCTCGCTCGCTACGGTGCACTATGCCAATAATTTTACGCCCCACCACTTTCAAATGTCACCAGCCGCCCCTGCTCACTTAATGGTGGAGCTGCGAGGGAGGGAGAGCAATTTCACGGACAGTGAGTCAGGGGTCTTGCTCGCCTGTCCCCGCAGCGGCCGCCATTAAGTAGTGGTAGGGAAGGGCTGGACAGCTGGGAGGCGGCGAGGGGAGCTGGATTGGGCCGGTCGCATTGGTCGTGCTGGGGGGGGAGGGGCCGGGGGGGCAGCAGCGGCAGGGAAAAACGGGCAGAAAAAGGCAAAAAGAGAGGAAAGAGTGGAAATAAGGCAGTGAAAAGTGCAAGAAAAGTGGAGGAAAGACACAGAAGGAGATTGAAAGGGGGAGATTAAATCAGTGAAAAAACGAGTGAAAACGGAGGTAAGACAGAGGGAGAGTGATAGGGGGAGATTGAAATCAGTGAAAAACGAGTGAAAACGGAGGAAAGACACAGAAGGAGAGTAAATGGGGGAGATTGCAATTAGTGAAAAACAAGTGAAAACGGAGAGAAAGAGCGGAGCGAGAGAAAGGAGACAGAGGTCCACTGGCCCACCTGGGATGAGGCGCAGGTAAAACCTGCGGGTGGAGGAGGGCCTCGAACACCAACACTCGAGAGTGCAGGGGCTCGGGCGAAGGCCTCACTTTAAGGTGGAGCTGCGAGGGAGGGAGAGCAATTTCACTGACAATGAGTCAATGAAACAGTCTGTGCGCAGGTAAAACAGGCAGGTCGGAATGACAATGACCAGTTAGTGTTCAGTTCTTGGAGCAGTGGGACCCCAAAGAGCTGTATAATGCGCTCACGGCACAGCTGGAACGATGGTAGTTCCATTACCAGTGGGCTTGGAAACGGAACATCCATTGCGGAGTAACAAAAATAGAACCAAAATGCTGCAAATGAGGAATAACAGGAAGGGTATGCCCCCAAAAGTACTAGGAAACAGGGAATGTATAAAGGCCGGTATTACTTTGAAGACATCACTACATCCCCTCCTTGTTTCAGACAGTTTTCAGTCATATCTCAAAGCCAGTTCCTGCTCCCCTCTCTTCCCAGCATGTCATGATCTCCATTCATTCCCATGAGTTGCACCTCACTCTCAGCCTCTCAGTTCTGATCCCCTCTGCACACAACACTTCCAACCCCCTACCTCGCTTTCTTCAGCAATATTTCTATCGCCTTAGCTGCCTACCCATTGGGTGTTCTTCATACCCCCTGATTTTCTTTGCTTGGTTAACCTCAAATTTACTTCCACTTTCCTAGAATTATTCTGTGCATGGACAGCACATTCAAACCGTTAATCGGACACATTTGACAGAACACTGCACACAGATCACCATTTCATGCAGAATAGTGCAAACACATTTAACAAACACAGATATACCATGTAGTTCGATATCACTATGCTCACCACAGCATTTTTCACCAGGAGACATCTTGCTTTACCATGTAACAGAAAACTTGAAGACAGACCTCAACATACATGCAACGCAACCCAACTGTGCCATTAATGTGATATTACTGTACCCAACAGTACTCGCTACTACTAATCGCCTTACATACACCACTACAGTCTTCTGCCAGTCAAGAGCAAGTGTTCCATCCTAGCAGGTGAATACATGATTAGGGACAACCCTCTGGACCCTCTCATCAAACACCAAACTACATTCACCAAACACTAATTGAAGTTGACAGTTTCACCTAACATAGGAACATATCCATTCACAGCACTGAAAACACACCTTCACTAGCCAATTTAAACTCTAGTCTGCAACAAATCAGATAAATGTTTGATAGCACTGCAAGCACTAGTCGTGGAGACCCTCTAGAAAGGGAAAACCTGTGCATTATCAGTGTCTGTTGATGATAGATAATCACAGGCACCTTCATGGTAGCATCAAAAGTGATTGATGTGGACAAATAGAAAGAAACAGACTTTGTATTCACATAATACATAATCTCTAGTTTCATTAGACTTGAGTCTGAATCATGCCGCTGTCAGCCAATGAACTGTAGGTAAAGACCCTAGGCAGCCAATATATCACTTCAAAGTTGATCAGCCAGTGAATCCTGGAAAAAAAAATACATCCAGTGAAACTGCCAAATAAATGAATAGGAAAGAGAAATGTACAAACCTAGGTATTTAACTTATCCGTGGCTGGAACCAGTGGTAAAAGGTAGAAGTCCACTATTTGGAAATAGCCCCGCTCTGCAAATTGTGTTTTACTTTTCATTTTGACAATTTTTCTTCGCTAGACTTACTTGGGCATCACTCAGAAGACGGGAATCTGTGGAATGAACAGGTTTTTCATATTTGAAAAACCTCTCAGCGCCCTGGGCAAACCCAATCTACCATTTAAGGGGGTTGGAAATGTTTACCGAGTTTTGAGTCACAGTGGTAAATTAATCCTGACTTGTCTAACATTATGTACGGACGGGGATGTTTTGTTCCTTCACAGAAGGCCTCTTGTGGCACAATGTGTGACATTTAAGGTGGAGGTCTCAAAGAGACTGTTGCTTATGAGTGTACATTAAAGTGTCAGTGGTTATGCAGACATCTTTGTTTCTGTAGATCTGCAATTTATTGTATTTTTGATCACTATTGTGACTCATGACAAGGTGATTCCCAATATGGCACATTTACTGACACGTCCTTCTTTGACAACAGTCTTATAGCAAAGATGCAATAAATACGTAATGTTCACTGTAAAAGATATGCAAGTCGCCCTTTTCCTCCAAACACCATAAGTGTAACGGAATATCTTTAAAAGGTCTATGCATGAAATTGGCGAACCAATTAGATTAGGACAATCCAGTACCCAATAATAGCTGACTTTACTGCCAACATAGATCCTTGAGTAGGCAATGACCCAGAATTTCTCAAAATGAGGATACCAGTAGGAACCCCCATCAACCCTCACTCATTGTCACGTGCAAAAGAGATCAAGTGCTTCAGGAGCTCTGTTCAAGAATGTTCCACAATACACTGAGTACCACTACTTCCCCGTCAATTCTAACTTTTTGCAATGGCTGGACATGCTCATTTAAGGGTTACAGTTTCATTAAATGAATGGACTGGTTGATTTGAAACAAACCTCTATTAATTAGAAAATTAAAAGTGACAATAACCTGGTGCAAGTCATTCAAAACACCGCAAAACTGGAACAGGAAAACTGCCATGCAGTAAAGGAATTCTCCATACAAGTAAGAACAAGCATTTGCAATGCAATAGGTCTCGCAGTTGCAAGACTTTGGGCTGTTGGCATTGTAAATGACAATGCCTTTTATTCATGTGTTTTGAAAACCTGCAAGCTGTGCGCAAACACACACTTTGTACTAATCCTTGCTTATGGGCAGCAAGACTGGCAATAAAGGAGGCGCAGTTACTGCAAGCCTTGCTTCTTGTAAGCAAAGACTATAAGTACAAAGTGCGTGTTTACGCACCACTTGCAGGTTTTCAAAACATAAATAAAAGTCTGTCATTTACAATGCCAATAGCTCAAACTCTCGCAAATGCAAGACCTATTGCATTACAAATGCTTGTTGAGCTCTGAGACGGACGTGGCAGCAGCCATAGGAAGGCAGAACCTGTGACGCTGAGTCGTGCGTTTCAAAAACAGGAGGGAGGTGCAGGCAGCCGCAGCCAAAACAGACCTGGTCTTTGAATGCACAGCAAATGTGGCAAGATAAGAGCAGGATTTACAGCCCTGTTTACAACAGAGCTCTGTAAACCACGAACACTGGTTTCGACTGCTCCAGGTTAAAGAAAGAAATAGTGCTCACAAGCTCTGAGTAACAACACATGTAACAGGGGTAGTCCTTGAAAATGGGTGGAGCTTTTAAAGGCCATATCCTGAATACAGCATGTCTCGCAGAGACAGCGCAAGCGCTGCCTAGGCGAGACCTAAAAACTACAAGGTTCAGGTGGAAGGGAAAGAAGATTCAAGAGAATGGCGCAACTCTATGGAGATGCCCTAACTCACACAACCATGAATGCTCACAGACTAGTACTACTTCGAATCCATCGTCAAAACAAGAACCTCTGGAAATTTATGTCTGTGAAAGAATGTACTTTCTACATGTCAATGGAGGCATACATTTGCTTCCTTAATCTAGAAAGTGCTATCTGTGCAAGATTCTTCATCTTTTTTTGGCTTGAAAGGAAATAAGTAAAACGAAACGATTTGTAGAGAGATCCGCAGGACAAATCAGGAGACAAACAAGGAAAAAAGATGAATTTTGGCTGTCTTGTAAGAGTCCAAGAGTGCAACGAAACAGAATAATGAGAAAAGGTTCTGGGAAATGGTTGGCCTGGGGATCAGAGGTTAAGGTCAGCGATGGAAGCCAAAATTTATCAAGATGCCCCGGTCTTTCATTTCGAAAGATTCTTATCACAACTAGCAAAAACTCTTTTCACCAAAGGTGCATTAATTTCAGACTTTTCAGAAAATGAAAAGTCCATAGAAGAAATTTCCTGCCGTTTATCTGTTGCGCAAATATGGAGTGTGAAAACAGCATTACATAAAGAAAAAGGTACATGGTCCTAACTATGTAAAATGAACATAAAATAGGGAACCAAATTAACCTCACTGACCAAAGAAGGAAGAGCTCCGCAGAGTACTCGAAGCAGTGATGTAGACAAGTGTTGGAGTCTGCATGACAGCCAGCCTTTTAGAGGTGAGGGGACAGTACTGTACAACATTTTGGAGAAGCTGAGGATCTACCTAGCACCTAGAAACATGCCTGCAAGCTCAGAGATGGTAGCAATGTGCCTTGCTCCGGAGTAGGAGACTGTCAAGGAGAAGAAGCCAAGCCATGCACTAGGCATGTGGAATGCCCAGAAGAGTATTACTATCAGGAGTTCAACCTGCGATGACCAAGATGGGAGAATTTACATGGTCTTCTGGCGTCATTCATATGGGGAACAATGTGAAGAGAAACTGCAACTCAATAATGCGTTGTGCTCCACGTCTATCCGCATTCTATCAAGAGGGACAAGTTCTGCCCATGCTCATTTTGCAGTGTGTCGACGAGGACTGCCGTCATCACTAAAGCTAGAAAGGTAAGGATGCCTAAAAGGGATTTATTTGAATATACGAAGGTTCTGATTAAATTCTATGTAGATATATATGGAGTGACATCAAATAACACTCGGTTGTGTGAATCAAAAAAAAAATTAAACAAAATAAAATAGTAAATCAATTACAACAACCGGATGAACCAAAGTAGAAAGATATATTTCAAATAACATAAATAGAACAATGAGGGTACAGAAATAACAGCAAAATAACTTAAACATTGACAACAGTGAACATATAAATCAGATTCAAAGAAATAATCCTAGTTATCAATGTTTGGCTATCCATCGTCATTGAACAATATAGCGAGTCTGTCCTATACATAGGATTCAGCGCTCAACAATAAATTAATTTAACTATCACTACAGGAAAGAATGGATTAGTCGTCAACGTTTTGGTTTTCCTTGCATCAAGTCAACAAGACCATCTTCAGGACAAACGAAAGTCTTGTGTAATTTCTTGACCCCTCTATAGCAACAATAATGGGAATAATTTAACTAATATATGTTTACATCAACCAATACCATAGTGCACCCGGTGAGAGTGAAATAAATTATTATATAGTGATGGTGAAAGATTGTGAAGACCAGTTAAACGGTTAAAGAAAAATCGAGGTTGTTAAGTAGAAATGAATCCTTATACTTGTATCTAATTAAGTAAAATGTGCTAAGTAGGCCCTAGTATCAAAGAAATGTAACAACTTACTGGCCAAAGAATTGAAGCTCATCACTAAAGCAGCAATCCTAATCCTTGGCCAGGCAGCTGTAACTAGTCCAGCTGCTCATCGTGCAATGTGCTGAAGTAGTATCACCATCATCACTGCAGTGGGAAACATATACCCTGGACCCGGAGGATGCAACTGCTTAAGAAACAGCACCCAACAACCAGGCCAGCCGTCCTATGCACGTGTCACCAGCGAGGATCGAGGCTGCCATCTCTGGTCCCACGCCATTTATGATCACGGCTCTGGCACGAAAGAGACAAGTGCACCGACTAGAGCTGCTAAATCCATGTCGCTTGAAAACAGGTGTACCTCAGGCCTGAATGTAATACACTGATATTGTATTGTGAACTGTAAAGACCAGTCTGCCTCTAGAGACATAGTGATACCAATATGAACTCTTTTAGTTCATGATCACACAAACAAACTTATTGGTTGCCACCACATGGTGATCACATAGTTAACTTGCACCAATGCTTTTGACCTAGCTATTCAGCAGTCGCAGCTGGCATGTCTCGCGGGGGGGTGGGTGTATGAGAGGGGTGTTAATTTAATTAATACTAAAAAAAAAATTAAGCCTACCTTATCGTCAGCCGTGTCCCGCGTCTTCAGGAAGCCAGTGGAGCGTTGTGATTGGTCAGGATGCCGCCCAGAAAGGGGCGTATGGGGAGGCCATTTTCTCCCTGTAGGCTGCATTGCAGCTGCATGCAGAACTATAGAGTGCACATGACTGGTTTGAACGGCCCCAGAGGGCCTACCAAACAGTCAGCACCCTCAGCAGTGGGCAAACCACTCCTCCACTGCCCTGGAGCAGACCCACCAACCCAACCTTTCTGCTTTCTCGCAGTGCGAGAAGCAGAAACATAAAATGGTAGTTATTACCATTTTATGTTTCTGCTTCTCGCACTACGAGAAAGCAGTGGGGCGACGCTCCTCCGCCCTAGTGGAGGAGCCGGCCCTGCATCCAGTGAGATATTCTAGACCTGAGGGAGTCCTATGAGCGGGAAAGGGGATTCTGTAAGTGGTGGGGTACCTAGTGAGTATCCATAGTCGGGAATACACAATTAATGTATATAGTATTTCATCTTACTGTGACATTTTCTTAAAGACAAGCATTTAACTGGACAGTGAATTATTACATGACATGATATGACATGAAATGAAAGGTGACTTATATTGCACGCAGCTACTCCAGGGAGTGCCCCGGTGAGGTACAAGCTAAAAGCCAGAGAGAAAGCAAGCTCAGTTTATCGAGAAGAACCAGGTTGTCAGCTTTTTGTTTAAACAGCCCTGGATCGCTTGTAGCGTGTAATCCCAAGGGGAGCTGATTCCAAGCTGCGGCACGCAAAAAAGTAAGTGATCTTCCTCCTGCTCTCTGTCTACGGATCCTGGGGGTGCATGCCAGAACTTTATTGGTAGTTCGAAGCTGTCTTGGCGGGTTGCAGAAGCTAAATCTGGTACTCGAGTAGGTAGGTCCTTTGCCATATAGGGCTGCATGAACCAGCATCATAGACTTGAATTTCACTCCCTCCCTAATGGACAGCCAGTGGAGATCCCGAAGATGTGCCCTAATGCACGACCGCCTTGGGAGATTGAGCAGGAGTCGAACTGCTGCATTCTGGATCACCTGAAGTTTGTCCAGGAGATACTCCAGGAGGCCCACATACAGGGCATTGCCGTAGACAATACGGGACATGATCAGTGCTTGAATTTCTGTTTTCTTAGCATGGAACGATGAGGCAGAAATTTCTTGCGAGATCTCACGACTCCAAAACAGGTTCCAACCAGCCTGTTAATTTGGGGACCAAATGACTGCATGTTATCAAACCAAATCCCCAAATTGTTTACCGGATCTCTTTGGGGATCTGGCAAGGGTGCATCTTCTGGCCAAAAGGTTAGCCAAAACTGAGAGGGGAACTCCCCGAGGAGAATTTCAGTTTTATCCTCATTACATTTCAGTTGCGCTTTTGCTACCAGTAAAAGACAGATTTTAACATGAGAGCTTTCCAAATCTGTTCCCTTATTCCAGGAAAAGAGCAGCTGGGCATAGGAGATATGTTTTGTTCCTAATTTTTTTGCTAGCTGGTTCAGCGGGGTGAGATAAATATTAAAAAGTGTAGGGCTCAACGCCGATCCCTGAGGGAGCCCTGTATCGACCTTTTGAGGACTTGAAGAGCAGGGGGAATCCAGATTTGTTGGCTTCTGTTTTCTAAGAAGGATTTTAACCAGCTCCAGGCTAGCCCTGTCACTCCTATCTCATGAAGACGGTTTAAGAGAAGAGCATGAAGGACCGTGTCGAATGCTGCAGACAGATCCAGTAATACTAATGCAGCTATCCCTCCTGTGTCCAAGGTACCCCTGATAAATTCAGATACCTCTACTAGAGCAGTTTCTGTGCTGTATTGGGTCCTAAAGCCTGATTGACTCGGGTGGAGAAGCCCATTAATCTCCACATATTTCGACAGTTGTCCATTTACCTGCTTCTCAAGTATCTTGGCAAAAGCCGGCAGCAGGGAAATGGGCCTGTAGTTAGATGGGCGGCTGGATCTGCTGTTTAAAAAAAAAAAAATTTTTAACAGGGGTAGAATCATTGCCTGTTTCCAAACACTAGGAACCGTGGCTGTTCCTAGAGATGCATTAAGAATCTTATTGACCAAAGGATTAATGATATCAGTCCCTGCAACTAGCAGTTTAGGGGGCCATGGGTCGGTCTGTTGGTTGACTGATTTGCTCTGTGTTTCTAACCCGACACTACCTCTCTGAGAATCCTTTGACTACTTGCCCTCGCTACCTTGAGTCAAGTGCGAAAGGGGTGCTCTTGGCTACGTTTAGAGCTCTAGTAGAAAGGACAATGGGATAACACAGGCAAACAACAACACTCACACGGCTGTGGCCTAGCAGTGCCCATTTGCCCTGTGCCCCCCACCCCTGAAATAAGGTCCGATACAGTTATGGGAAAGATTCCTGCAGATCGCACAGGCAGCACCTTTCATCTTATTAAATAGTATTGTGCAATTCAATTAGGAGAAATAAGGGCTAGGAAAAACGGCCTAATTTCCGCAGCAAAACACTACACAACTATAGTTATTGACTGATGAGATAACTAAATGTAAAACTAAAGAAGAAAGAACTGGACATTATTTATCTACTAGAAACCTTTCTCCCAACATGTAGAAATAGCCAAAATCTGTACAAAATGAAAACTTTGCTGAGAGCAAGTAATGAATTGTCTTAGAAAGGGTTGTACATTGAGAAGTTAAAACATATTACCTGGGAGGAGGTGTTCATCTCGTAAAGGCACATTCAGTTTCATATTTGTGATCTCAAAGAATGCACAGGAACCCTTCGTGCTAGAAAACAGTGAATGAAATGTTAGCTGAGCCTACAAACTGATTTCAATTGCTAGTGTTATGGAAAGCACCATGTAGCTTAACTTTGCGAATGGCACAAAGAAACCAGAGGCATTCTGACACTATATATGAGGTCAGCAGCCATATGCAATTTTAAGGTAATGACAGACTAGCGGCAAAGATACTTCTGACATGAGTATCACAGAGCGTTTATTTTCTTGAAGATTGTGTCAATGACACAAGAAAATCCTGGTAAGAATGGATATTGACTTAAAAGGTCCCAACTATGAACCGAAAAAGCATGCTTCCAATGCCATCATGGGTTAGGTATCCAAGAGAGATATGCCGAAGCTTAAAAAGGGTAATTTGTAGGCAGAATATTTTTACCCAGACCAATACACCAGCACCCGTTACAATTTGCAGGGAATCATTGCTTTCTGTTTCCAGCATTGAAACTGAAAAAACACTAAGATTCCTCCCGAGACTTCCTTGGAATAGTCTCAGGCGACTTGGAATCTCAGCACAATACATTTTACGTATTGAATTATCACAGAGAGTTGACCTAGAGAATACTTATTAATGACCAGATTTAGACCGGTCAAAATCAAATGTGGAACATTCCAATCGTATCCCCAGTCACCCATCGGCCTATTTAAAACCATACATGATCAATAGGAGAATAATGATTTCAAATGAGTTTTTGGAAATGAACTTCAAAGTAAAAAATTTTTTTATAGAGATAATGTCATTTTTGTCAGATACTATGCGCCTCATAGTGTCTTTGTGTGAGAAACTGTTGACAGTGTATGCAATCTAGGTTTCAAAATGAATGCTGATAAAAGTAGTGTCCTGGAATTCTTAAGACTAAGACTGAGGGGACCCATTTTTAAATAGTTGATAGAATGCTTCAGGAAGGATAGACTGTATTTTAAATTGATAGTTCATTCATTTAATAAATATGATAGGATACCCAACTCTTTTTTAAACATTGGTCTTCATGAATAATTTGTACAACAGGTGCAGTCTCATTAGGTTGTTTGTGCCTGGAAAATCCAATACTTTCTTTATGAAAACAAATCTGTGCTAAGGAGAACGGTGAAAGGTTGCTGCCTGATGAATAAGTTACCTACCTTCGGTAACTCCTTATCTGGTAGAGACAGGATCGAGCCGCAGATTCCTTACCTGAGAATTCTCCCTAGGCGCCAGACTTGATACAGAACTTTTTTATAGCAGTACCTCTGCACTTCGGTAGAGGGCATCGAGCGACTCCATAGCGGCATCGCCCACTGGATATGACACAGACTGAGTCAATATAAGCCCTCCCTTGACGTGCCAACGCCAGTTTCTTCTGTGACTCTTTCACATCAAAAACGCGGAGATACTTATAGAAACTGCCTGTGGAAACAGTGTGCCAAAAAATAGACATCTTTGTGTCAGACAATGACAAAGTCAAACTGGAATGGCATGGTGAGCAAAAAAACGATGGATTTAGGCCCATATCTCTGTACTGGGGTGAATGTATGACATTGATCTGCATTCTGTCCATCAATTGTTCTTTTTGCAAAAGTCCTAAAGAATGGCATCAGAATGCCAAGAAAGGGATCTTGTAGGATGGGTCGGTCGGTCAGTCAGGAATATGTGGCTAGATCCTGTCTCTACCAGATAAGGCATTACTGAAGGAAAGTAACTTATTCATCGGATAGAGACATCTAGCCGCAGATTCCTTACCTTAATATTAGATACCCAAGCAACACCATCCCTGGAGGAGAGTATGCAAACTGATCTCACAGAAGATCCCTGAATAGGGCTAGCCGGACCGCAATGGGATGAAATGAAGACATTCCACCAGCAGGACTGAGGTAAGACCGTAGGGAGCTGAAGTCTGAAAGACCGTGAAAAGCATGTGGAAAACATTACCCGCAGCAGAGGGATAAGAAAGTGTTGGGGAGAACACTTCACAGAAACCACAATACTGTATAGCCCTGCCGAAGGTATTCAAACCATGACTGGACAAGGCTAAAGGACCAAGGATAACAGCCCATGCTGCTGAGTTAGAGCTCCTTGTCATAGAAACAAGTCAGTGAGCCAACCAGGCCCTGAGAAACACATAGTTAATGGGAATCTCAGAGCACATCCACGATGGAGGGAGAGAAAACGAATCAATGCTGCAGCAAAAGCAATGCGAGAACAACAACATTTGATCGAGACCACTCTGAAGGAGAAACCCCTCCTAGAGACAAGGCAACCCTCTGGGACTATGTAGCATAGAAACCCAGAGGAGAAAAGAAAAGGACATGTACAGGCAACAACCAAGTTAAGGTCGAACTAGAGCACCAAGGAAGGCGTAGTTACAAAAGCAGATACGTACTCCCTGTGAAATAAGTGCAGTACAATAATACTTGCAATCTATACCCGTATATACGTGAACAGATATGTATATATGCATGCATACACACAAGTATATCAGAATACACCAAAAGTATTATCCTCCCCATTGGGGAAGTGAACCACGGTCTCTCGCAGGAAGTGGGGATAATGACCAGTGTAGGAACGAGGAACACCTACAGAATAGAGGTATCTATCGAAATATATATATACTTACACACATACGTTGGCAATAGACAAAAGGTGAGACAACAGCGTGAAAATTATAGCTATAAAGATATTAGTACCAAGCTGAATAACCAGCAACATGATACCGTATAAGAGGAGAGAGGGAGTGGAGGGCACCACACACCTCAGAAAAATAATGGCAATTGCCTATGAAACAACACCGCTGACTGATGAGGCAGCCATCAGGCGGTTGACAGGAAATCAAAAGAAAACAGCATGTGTGAAAATCCTACTATGAAGGGAATGTTATGCTAAAAATATTTATAGAGCGCACATACACCAAACGGTTTCTTGGCGCTAAACATAGGAATAGCCTGCTGCTTAATTGGTCATTCATATGCCTGGGAAAACAGCCAAGGGGCCATAAAAAAGGATAGTTGAAATAAAGGACAAGACACAGAAGGCCTTGACAGATAACCAATTGCAAATCCAATAGACAGAGATATAAGGCAGAGCAAGACCTGACTGAAGCATCAGATAATGATGAAGTACATAGTCATGAAGGGATACAGCCCCACGAAACGGAAAAGCCGAAAACAATGGATGGCAGTGCGTAGAAGCACAACAAGGATACAGGCCAGCAAGAATGTCTCTACAGGAGACAGGATCTAACATACCAAAACCTTCAGTAGACCACGATTAAAAAGGGAAAAGACCCACATCTTCCAAAGGAAGGGAAGGAGAGAAAAAATTCTTCAAGCAGAAGGGATTTGCAAAGATAAGGAGGAAGTGGTATAACAAACATTTGAGGGATACAATCCTTATCTTATTCTATGTGTAGGAAGAAGAACCTTCAGGAAAAGGATGCTACGGGAGACCCAAGTCCCCTTGGGAACCAGTCCTCAAAGAGATTGAACTACAATGTCTAAGGGACACATGTTCCAGAAGGAAAACTGAAGATGAAAATTTGCCACAACACCGAAAAGGGGGGGGAGGGGGTGGGGGCTGAGATGGTGACATCTGAAGAACAACCAATACAATAACTAAATGACATGGCTGTGATCTGAACTGGCAAATAAATAATGCCTATGGAAATAAAGATACAAGGCAATCCAGAAAGTGACAAGTAATATCCTCTCCAAGGATGAAGCAAAGAAAAGGCAGCCATGTCGATGGCACAGGACCAAGGTACCCATGTACCCACTAGCTTCACCCAGCTCAGTCAGCCAGCTATCCAGCAGGGGAGGCTGAGACTTGAACCTTCATTTCGATAACCATCGTGAAGTGGAGGTGGCTAACCTAGTGGCGGATTTGGCGGCCTGTCAGCTTGTCTAGCGTGTTTCTGGCCCTACACACTCTGCTTGACCCTGTTTTCACTAACATTTCGTCCCTCACGGTCCAACCGCCGGTTCCTGTGGGTTGGTCTGACCACTTCTTAATTTCCTTGTCTATTCAGGACACCGTACCTGTTCGTAAAATAAATAACCCTTCGTCCTTTAAACGCCCGTGGCATAAACTAAATTGGGATCAATTTCAAGCCCATCTCTCCGCTACAGTGCCGGTGTTACTAATGGATCCTGACAAGGCTAATTCGGCCTTTTCAGATTGGATCAACCAACCGCTGGATAAGCTGATTCCAGCTAAATGGTACCTGAACCGCACTTCCAAATCGAACCCGTGGTACAATGATAAATTAGCTGCACTGCGGAAAACTTGCAAAAAATATGAAAGATTTTGGAGAAGGGACTTTGACCCATTATCTAAAGTTCTCTATCGGGATGCTGTAAAGATTTATCACAAGGCTATCCATACAGAGCGAGCTGCTTTTTATGCTAAAGAAATCAGTAACAGCACCAACCCCGCAAAGAGCATTTTTTCTATTGTCTCAGGTCTTAAAAATCAGAGGGGGCCGCTGCCCACTGATCTCCTCGGACAAACAATGCGAGGAGCTTGCCTTATTTTTTTTTAAAAGGTAGAAGACATTTATAAATGCTTCCCTGCGACCCAAACCGGCTGGCCTGCTATACCTAATAAGGATACGATCACCACTTTAGAGGCTTCCCTCAGATTCAGTCGGACCGTCTACTTGCCCTCTGTGTTAAAATTAAATCGGGCTCACCGGCCGACCCACTGAAACCTGACCACTTTAGGAAAATTTTACCTACTATATCTCCTCTCCTAGGTCAAGTGATTAATAAATCGCTAAGCCTAGCTGTTGTGCCTACAGCATGGAAACAGGCTAGGGTGATACCATTGCTCAAAAAACCCTCATTGGACCCTAAAAAGCCAGAAAACTTTAGGCCAATTTCATTACTTTCATGGCCTGCTAAGATCACAGAGGCATATATTAATTCCATCCTTTCAGACCATTTGACCACCAACGATATTCTTGATCCCTCGCAAAATGGCTTCCGCCCCGGCCATAGTACTGAGTCGGCGCTCCTGGCGGTGACAGAACATCTCTGGACAGCCATGGACGCAGGACAGACATCGGCACTGATCCTTCTGGATCTCAGTGCCGCATTCGACACTGTGTCCCATGCTATCCTGTTGCGCCGTCTGGAAGAGGCTGGCATTGGTGGCCTCGCTTTGAAGTGGCTGGCGTCATTTCTGTCCGACAGGACTTTTCAGGTGACTGCTCCCCCTTTTACCTCGTCCACCTTTTCCATCAAGCACAGGGCTCTTCATTGAGCCCTCTGCTCTTTAATCTGTATGTACAACCTTTGGCTGTTTTAGCCAAGAGCAGAGGACTGACTGTGGTCTCCTACGCCGACGACACGCAGCTGGTGGTAGCCCTCTCGAGCAACTCTAAGCACGACGCCTCTAAGTTTCAAGGCGATCTTGCTGCAGTTGCCGGGTGGATGACAGCCAACTGCCTCCAGCTGAATGCCAGCAAGCCAGAGGTGTTGCTGGTGGGTAAGGATCACGGGTTATGGAATGAGTATTGGTGGCCCACGAATTTAGGCACCCCCCCTCCTCCTAAACAGGTGGTGAAGAACTTGGGGGTTTGGATGGACGCCTCTCTCAATTTCCAGACCCAAACGAAGAAGGTGGCGGGTACCTGCTTTGGTTTGCTGCGCGGTCTCAAACCTATTTTGGGCTTCTTTGATGCCCCGACCAGACAGATTATTATTCAGGCCCTGATTATATCGAGGCTTGATTACGCAAACTCTCTGTATCTGGGGGCTAACAAGGCGGAAGTACTCAGGTTACAGAGAGTTCAGAACGCCGCGGCAAGATCTCTTCTGGGTCTGCGTAGCGTCTGCTCAGTGGCTAATACAATCCGCCGCCTCCACTGGCTGCCTGTAGCTCAACGGATTGAGTTTAAGGCTCTCTGTTTAGCCTTTAAAATCTTGAAGGCCGCCTCCCCCAACATTCTGACGGATTTGCTATCCTTTTATGTCCCCTCCCGTTAGCTTCGCTCCATGGGCCAATATTTACTAGTGGTCCCTCGGGTCAGGAGGACCCGGGCTGGAGGGCATTCCTTCCGGTATAGAGCAGCTATTCTTTGGAACTCACTGCCTCTCTATATTCGTGGCCTCAGTAATTTCTTCGAATTTAGGAAAGCTATTAAAACTTTTCTCTTTCCCACTGTGTAGGTCTCCTGGCTTCCCCTTTGCGCTGTGGTCTCCTATTTCCTGTTTAGCGCCGGGACGCCTCTTGGCCGGGGCAGCTGTCGCGCTTTATAAATTTTTCAAATAGAAATAGAGCAGTGTTAGACATGGGGTGCAGAAACCCCAACTCTTCCCCATCACCTCCAAACCCATGTTCCTTAGAAGGAAAAATAGGAGGAGGGCTCTACAGAGACTGGAGGGAGGGTGTCCAAGCTAGGCAGCACCACCGGCATCATACCCGATGGCGAGCGGCTCCAAAGCGGTATCGTCACAGTGTTGGGAGAGGAAAGTGGTGTGGCATCGATCGGCCCCGTCGGTGTCAGCTGATCGAATACAGGCGCTGAAGGTGGGAAACCCAAAGGGCTGTGCACTGGCGCTGAAACGGATTAGACAATGGGATCAGAAAGCCAAACTGAAGCAGAGAGCAAACCTGTCTGCGTGGACAGTCAAGGCACTTCACACCTCCTTGCGGCCCAAAGCCACTCCATGGGAAGGTGAAGACCCAAAGATAGCAAGAAGAGAATCAAAATATTTTCGCATCTGGGTCAGAGTCACCACGGCTCCAGGGAAGGTAGGAATGCGCGGGGTTGACTCGCATATCGATTTCCCAACTGAAGAGTGGGAGGAGGCGGGGGAAGAGGCTTTATGTGGTGGAGTTGATGACAGGAGTCGCACTCCTTGGAGTCATGGTGCTGACCCAGGCATCACATACAAATAGAGTGAGGGGCTGTGGCTGACATTTGTTGTCCACAGAACCCACAAGATTTTAAACCTGAAGACAGAGGTAGAAGGCACACTGTTCCGTTGCCTAAAACGGCTTGAGGAACTGCTACTGGATCAGCGATGAAAGTGCAGAAAAGAAGCTGGCGTCAACGAGTCAGGGGAGGACTTATATTGACTCAGTCGACGTCACATCCAGTGGATGACACCGCTACGGAGTCACTCAAAGCCCTCTACTGACGCGCAGAGGAACTACTCTAAAAAGATTTCAGATCCAGTCTGGCGCCCGGGGAGAATTCTAAGGTAAGGAATCTGCAGCTGGATGGCTCTAACAGATATAAAATTGTGCTAATAGAAGGCTGAGCTGCAACATAAGCCACAGGTATATCACCACGCTTTTTCAACTATCGGGTAATTGAGTTTTAAAAACACTCCTAGTCGGAAGTAGAGTTATTCCTGGTGTCTGAGTCTTGGACCCATTCCAATATCCCTGTTGTAATCAATTCCAGTGTATGTACTGTGTACATGGGGTTAAAATAGGCATGTCTATTTCACTTAGGTGTTAGTATCCATGAAATCCTAACTCTCGTCTAGTTTCCATAAAGGCCTCCATATCTAGTGCTAAGACTCTGCCTCCTACCCCTAATCTACCTAGTTCAACCTTCTCCACCTAGCTGAGATGACCTACCAAAATCAAATTCAGTTCTATAAAGTCCGCTAACATAAGTAACATCCTCAAAAGAAATCCATTGTGATCTTGATTCGAGGCATAGACCACCCATGATGTTAGGGTCTCCACTCCAGTCTCCAACTTCATTAGTAAATATTTTTCTTCGGTCAGAATCTCCCATGTCACATATTGGAATGATCTATGGAGTAGAGTGAATACTCTGCATGTTTTACTCCATGTTGCAGCATGGATTTACTATGTGTGTTTTGTAGATGCCTATATTATGAGTTTAGGCCCCATATTAAAGGCCCGAGTACCGACATCAGTTGCCTTGGCCTCCAGGAGTAGTACGGGTGTGCGCCTACTCTATGTTCTTAAGGCAAGTAATTCAAAACTGTTCGTATACAGGATTGTGTGCTACTTTTAGCAACCCATGTGCTCATGAAATGTAAATAGTGGGTCCTAGAGACAATGCACCTGGTGCTCCAGGATTCACATCAGTCAACCTCATTCATGGAGTTCCATCTCCTCCTCGATCTTTGTCAATGCTTTTGCTGCTTCCTCTCGATGTTCTAGCTTTAGTGTGAGTCAGAGGGTTCAACAGCTGCAGTCAGTATAGTGAATGCCTTAGATATCACATTTCACTTTGGTAGTATGAATATTTCAATCATCCACTTGAAACTGCACTTTGTATGAGAAAGTCCATTGCAATCTTATTAGCTAAGGCTTTTACCAGTAGGTGGAATGCCTTTCGTTTTGGCAAAGGTCATTTGCATCAGACTTTAGCAGGATTAGCACCCTATGTCCACATAGGATAATGGGATTATGCCTTCCGGCATCTTTGATAATGGAAAGATATTTTGGCAAACATTTCTGTGACTGTCTTTTGCAGAGGACCCCTATGGTCCTACCCTATGAACCCCAAAAGTTTTCCCTTCCTAAGGACCCAGAATCAGTGCAAAGAGTAGTTTGTACCATTCCATCAGAGAATTGTCTTATGTCCCTTGTGTCACATTTCACACTTCCATATTGTGACATCTTGTATGGTTTTAAGATCTTCGCACTTACATTGATGTTATCTTCTTGCACATCTAGAACATTTGTTTTGTGCCTGTGTATGGTGGATTCTTAGATATCTCTTTCACACCGTTTTCTACTTCAACTACTCCGGTCAATGTTTCATATCCAAGTTGCCGGCACTTCTGTGATGCCTTTGTTTTCTCCGTCAATGATAATTTTCTGTTGGCATACCATTCCCTATGCAGGTCTTAAAGGCCCTGTAGTCATGTTGTGTCAGATGTAGTTCATTGCAGCATTTGTAAAGTGCTTCTTACCCAGTGTGGCGCTGAAATGCTTATCCACATAGATATGATGTGACTGAGTGGTTCACCGTGTGTCATTTTTGCTTTGAGCCTATGAGGGAAGTGTTTCCATGCGGTCTGTGATGACCGCTGAGGAACAGTTATGTTGTGGGACATCTCATCTTTCTCAGATGCCATTTTTTGTGGGTATTCCTCAGGGGTTCTCTCGCCTTGGTCATTGAGGGATTTTGTTTGCGGTGGCAAGTATGCACAGACTTTTCAGGCCTTTCATAGTGGGTTTCTGTTTCTTTCAGAAGTATTTGTTTCTCCCCTTCCTTCTTTAGTGCCAATGGTCAGATATTCAGAGATATAGGTCTTTACCTGCTCTATCAAGGGTTGTCAGCATCTTTCATTGAACACAAAAAATGTAGGTTTTTTGCTATATCTTGCCCCTTGAGGCTGTCTCATGATAGGGTATGTGATGGGTTTTCTCCTCCGTAAGCCTATCCCATAACAAAAAAAGCGGATACAACTTTTTCTTTCTTTTGACAGGTAGGCATCCTCAAGTCCATCAACCCCATAGGAAGGCCCAGAGGGGAAACAATCTTTACCATGGTCATTACCATGCATTGCCTTTACCACGTATATATCTTTACCATGCATATGCCTTTCCAATAAAAATGTAAGTATATACCAGGTAAGTGAAACCTGTTTTATATCCCGCTCACGCCAGAAAACACCTTGAAGACCATGAAAAGCATCCACTCCGGAGCACCCTCAGACCCCTACCCACAACATATCTTCCACAGAGCTGCCTCTGCCATCACACCCAAACTACGTCGGACGATCAACTACTCCTTCGAGACCGGCAACTTCCCAGAGAACTGGAAACAAGCCGAAGTCAACACCCTCCTGAAGAAACCCTCCGTGGACCTGACGGACCTCAAGAACTTTAGGCCCATCTCCCTGCTTCTCTTCTCAGCCAAGGTCATCGAAAAGGCGGTCAAACCCCAGCTAGCAAATTTCATCAAAGCTAACAACATCCTGGACATCTCCCAATCCGGATTCCGAAGCAATCACAGCACCGAGACCGCCTTACTCGCCTCCACCAATGACATCCGCTCCCTCCTCGACCAGAGCTGCTTTCAACATGTCTCCCACCGCACCCTAGCCACCAAACTCCACAACGCCGGCATCCGTGGCAAGGGGCTAGACTGGATCTGCTCCTTCCTCACTGGCAGAACTCAGCGGGTCAGACTCCCTCCCTACCTCTCGGAACCAACAGTGACCAACTGTGGAGTGTCCCAGGGCTCCTCCCTCAGCCCCACCCTCTTCAATCTCTACATGGCCCCCCTCGCAACCATCGTCAGGAACCACGGGCTCAACATCGTCTCATACGCCTATGACACCCAGCTGATCCTCACCAACAAACCCAACATCACCAGACACAACTTCCAAGATGGGATGAAAGCCGTCACCACCTGGAAGAAGAACAGCTGCCTGAAACTCAACTCAGAAAAGAAAGAAGTCCTCATCTTTGGCTCCACCCCCTTCACATGGAACGACTCCTGGTGGCCCTCCGCCCTTGGAAAGCCCCCTAACCCGACAGACCACACACGAAACCTCAGCATCATACTAGACTCATCGCTCACAATGAACCACCAGATCAACACCGTCTCCTCGAGCTGCTTCAACACCCTCTGCATGCTTTGAAAGACCTTCAGATGGATCCCAACCGAACAACTGTCATGCACACACTCAGCAGAAGGCTGGACTACGGCAATGCTCTACGGCCGAATCAACAAGAAACTCCTTCGCAAACTCCAGACTGTCCAGAATGCCACAGCCAGACTGATCCTCGACATCACCCATCGCAGTCACAGCACCCAAAACCTCAGCGATCTCCACTGGCTTCCAGTCGAAAGAAGAATAACTATCAAACTCCTCACCCACGCATACAAGGCCCTTCACAACACCGGACCCGCAAACCTGAACAGCCACCTCTCCTTCCACACACCCAAAAGACACCTCCGATTAGCCCAGCTCTCACTGGCCACGTCCCATGTATCAGCAAGACCAGAACGGGAGGAAAGTCCTTCTCCTACCTCGCAGCCAAAGCCTGGAACACCCTCACCCTCCACCTCTGGCAATCTCCCACATTGTCCCAGTTCAGGAAGGACCTCAAGACCTGGCTTTTCGGGTAACCCCAGCACTCAACGGAGCCATCCCCTCTCCCCCAGCGCCTTGAGACCCTCACGGGTGAGTAGTTGCGCTTTACCAACCCGGATTGATTGATTGAAGGGTTGGTAAGGGCATTGGGTGGTAAGACTAGAATTTAGCTTTAAGCTGTCCACCTTGAGTTCATCCTTCCTGTTGCCCAAGCCTTGTTTACTGTATTCTTCCTCCAGCTCGCTTTCTGTAAACAGGCCTTTAAATCTTCTGATCTTGTCACATTTACTGTGCATTCAAAGACAGAGGTCAAATGTCAGGCTCTCTCTTCCTGGGAGCTTGGTGTTTATTTTTCTTTCTTGGATTTCAAAGTGAGAGAATTTACATGACAATCCTGCTGAGTACCCATGTAGGAGGAGAGGGTTAGGAGGTTTTTCCTTCTAGCACACAACTTTGTAATTCTGAAGTGTGGCGGAAACAAATACTTGAATACGATCAAAACAAATCAATACACTAGGTGATCACATTTACACACATTATCGTTTGTGTTCAGTAAAACCGTATTTTGGTGCAAATGTAATGGTCATTTCAATTGAAAATGTATTGTCTGTAATGGCAGTGCGCTACCACACCATGCACATTCCAATCTACTCCAATGCACTCCAATCTACACCACTCCACTTAATCTAGTCCAATCAACACCACCCCACTCCATTCCAATCTACAATCCACTAAACTTAACTCTACCCCACTCTGCTCCAATCTACCCTGGTCTACCCCACTCCACTACAATCCACTCCAATCTACCCCACTCCAGTCTACCCCAATCCAATATATCCCAATCTAATCCAATTTACCACACTTCTCTCCAAATTCCACTGAAATCTATCCAACTCCTCTCCACTGTAATCTACCCCACTTCACCACAATTTACCCCACTTCAATCTACCACACACCAATCCACCCAATCTACCCCACCCCACTCTACCCTACCCAAATTTACCCCTCTAATTCACTCCAATCTACCATACTCCATCCCACTTGAATCTACTCCATCTACTCCACTTTAATCTTCCCCACTGCAGCCCATTCCACCCCAATCTACCCCACTCTACTCCACCTTACTCCAATCATCCGTCTTCAATCTACCCCACTCCATTCCAATCTATCCTACTCTAATTCACCAGAACCTACCCCACTCCACCCTAATCTATTACACTATACAAAGTACCCCACTCCACTTTTCCTCAGTCTCTCACTCCACTCCAATCTCGACTCCACTTCACTTCACTCCACCCCAACTCCACTCTAATTTACTCCACCTCAATCTACCCCACTCCAATCTACCCACTTCAATCCACCTAATCTACCCCAGTACACTCTATCCCAATCAACCACACTCCATTCCACGCTACCTTATCTAATCCACTCTTCAATCTACCATATGCCACTCAAATCTTCCTCACTCCACCCCAATCTAACCCACTCAACCTCACTCCAATCTACCCTACCCTACTCCACCCCAAACTACCCCACCCCATACCAATCTACCCCACACTACTCTATCCAACTTCGCTCCAACCTACCCCACTCCACACCAATCTATCCCACTTCACTCCAATCTACCCTACCTTAATCCACAGTAGTCTACTCCACTCTACTCCTCACCAATCGACCCCACTCCACTCCAGCCTACCACACTCCCCAAATCTACCCAACTCCAAACTAAACTAACCCACCCCACTCCAACCTATCCCACTCAGTACCACTCCAATTTACTCCAATTCAATTTACCCCTCCCCAATCTTCCCCTATCTACTCCATCCCAATCTACTCCACTCTACCCCACCCCACTCCAAACCACGCTAAACCACTCCATTTCACCCCACTCCACTCCGATCTACCCCATTCCTGTTTACCTCACCACATTCCAATCCACACTACTCTAATCCATGTACCTTACTCCACTCCCCCTAATTTACTCCACTACAATCTACCCCACTCCACTCTTCCCCAATCTATCTCTCAACTCTACTCCAATCTATCCAAATCAACTCCACCCCACTCCAAGTGGAGAGGTGTGGTGCAGCGGCCAGGGCAGCTGACTTTGGAGCACAGGGCTCACGGTTCGATCCCCGGCGGCAGCTCAGCTCAGCACCATGTGACTCTGGGCAATAGCTCACTTAATTTCCACGACGGCCCCCAGCGCCTTGAGACCCATAAGGGTGAGTAGTTCGCGCTTTACAAATACGGATTTACATGTACTCCAATCCACCAAATCTACTCCACTCTAACCCAATCTACCGCACTCCATTCCATGCTACCCAATCAACCCCACTCCACTTCAGTCTACCACATGCCACTCAAATCTACCCCTCTCCAGTCCAATCTACCCCACTCCCCACAAATCCACCCCACTCAACCTCATTCCAATCTACCCTACCTCACCCCACTCCAAACTGCCCTACTCCAATCAACCCCACTCATTCCAATCTACCGCACTCATCCGAGTCTTCCCCACTCCACCTCAATCTACCCCACTACACCCCAATCTACGCTACCATAACCCACCCTAATATACTGAACTCTACTCCTCTCCTCTCTACTCCACTCCACTCCACTCCACTCCACTCCACTCTTTCCCAATCTACCCCACTCCCCCCAAATCTACCCCACGCAACCTCATTCCAATCTACCCTACCTCACTACACTCCAAACTGCCCTACTCCAATCGAGCCCACTCCATCCCAATCTACCCCACTCCATCCCAATCTACCCCACTCCACCCCAATCTACCCCACTCCACCCCAATCTACGCTACCATAACCCACCCTAATCTACTGAATTCTACTCTTCTCCAGTCCAGTCTTCTACTCCACTCCACCCCAATCTACCCCACTCCTCCCAATTCTACCCCCACTTCAATCTACCCCACTCCCCCAAATCTACCCCCTCCAATCTACCACTACCACACTCCACTCCATTCCACCCACTCCAAAATACCCCACTCTATTCCAATCCACCATACTCTTATCCACACAATCTACCCCACTCCACCTTAATTTACTCCTCTCTTCCTCAATCTACCTCACTCCACTCCAATCCATCCAACTCCACTCTACCCCATTCCAATTCACTCTACACCAATATACCACACTCCAATGTACACTGCTCCAGTCTACCCCACCCCATTCTAATCTACCTTACTCTAATCCACCCAATCTACCCCACTCCACCCTAATTTACTCCACTACACTCCAATCTACCCCACTCTTTCCCAATCGATCTCACTCCACTCTATCCAACTCCACCCCACTCCAATCCACCGAATCTAATTCACTGTACGTCAGTCTACCTCACTCCATTCTTCTCTACTCCATCTACATCACTCCACTACACTCCATACTACCACATGCAACTCAAATCTACCCCCACTCGAGTCGAATCTAAGCCACTCCAAGCTACACTACCCCACTCCATCCTAAACTACCCTACTCCAATCTACACCCATCGACTCTGCTCCACTCCAATCTACCCCATTGCAATCTACACCACACCAATCTATGCAGCTCCACTGCAACCTACTCCACTCCAATATACCCTACTCCACTCTACCCAGCATAATCCACCCAATCTATCACACTCCAATCTACCTCACTCTAATCAAATTTTCTCCCTCTAATCTACCTCAATCTATTGCACTCCACTCTTCCCCCACTCTACCCCAGTTCAATCTATGGCACTCCAATCTACCACACTAATCTACCCTACTCTGCCCCTACTCCACTCTACCCCACCCAACTAACCTTTAGCGATGCTGAACAGCAGCCACACTGGTATACAACATGGCTAATATTGCCACAGCCAAAAGCTCTTGCATAGACGAGACCTATTGGCTTTGCCAATGCCTGTTCCCTTTGGTTTGTCACTGCCATCATAGCACCTCTCTGTTTCTCCTCTCCCTTGTCTCGTAATCAATCAACTCCTTTTCTTAGGCCCAGTGGCGTAACGAAAGTCCTCAGACCCGAGTACTGAGCTGAGGGGGCCCCCTGCAGCTGGGGGACCCCCGCACCGCGGGGAAGCTGGGACCTGTGTTACGCCCCTGCTTAGGCCCTATAGCTTCAGGTATTTACCTATTTTCAGCCATCCCTACGCCAGCAGCACGTTTCAGTTTATGGCTGCTCCACCATTTTAGCTAAGCTGCTGTGCGAGCAGGGGGGCTGCATCGTTCTCGTCAAGTGTCCTATTGCTTCCTGTTGGACTTGGCCCTTTTTGCAGGGTCATCCCTGAACTTTTTGCCTTTCCCCTAGCCTATTTTATGACCTGTTGGTGGTTTTATGACTCTGGGCACTTTTTCACTGCTGATCAGTGCTAAAGTGCATATGCTCCCTATTGTAAATTGTTGTAATGGATTAGTGACTCCATGATTGGCTTATTTGATTTACTTGTCAGACCGTAGTACAGTGCACCATGAGCGCCCTGGGCCTGTAAATCAAATGCTGCTGGTGGGCTTGCAGCACTGATTGTGCCACCCACAGAAGCAGCTTGTAAAATGTGGCTCAGGCCTGCCATTGCAGAGCCTGTGTGAAGTCTGGGACTGCCATGTCGACTTGGCAAGTGCACCCACTTGCCAGTCCCTAAACCTTCCCTTTTCTACATATTAGTCACCCCTAAGGTAGGCCCAAGGGCAGGGTGCATTGTATGTGGAAGGTAGAACATGCCCTGGTATGTGTGGCATGTCCTGATAGTGAATTACAGCCAATTTCGTTTTTCACTATTGCAAGGCTATCTGTTCCCATAGGCCAGAATGGGCAGTTTGATTATAACATCTTATAATCCTAACTGACCCTAGGAACAAGATTGGAAAATAAAGTTTAGTATGCCTGAACTCAGAATGTTAAAATACATCTTTTAGTGTGGGTGATTTTTACATTCTGTGTTTGAAAATACCACTTTTAGAAAGTAGGTATTTTCTTGCCTAACCATCCAGTATGCCTCTGCTAGGTTTGTGTATTCCATGTCTGGTTTGTGAGTGACGGGGCTGGAGAGGGCCTTGGCTCCAGCAGTCTGATGAGTCAGGGCTGGGCTGAATAGAGCCCACATAGAATAGAGAGTAGGGGAGGAGATTTCCTTTCACTTGCCTGAGCCTTCATAGAATAGAGAGTAGGGGGAGGAGTTTTCCTTTCAGCTACCTGGGCTAGGTCTGCTATCAACAATGCTGTCTCCACCTCCTGCCAGGAAGCTGCACCAGGGAGGACAGAACTGGTTTTGACTAGGTACAGACACTCTCTGCCTTCAGAGAACAAAGGATTTAGTAGATTAAATATTGGGGCCCAGACCCCAGAACTTTAGATCACTTCTGGGAAATCAAGAAACCTTTGCCAAGGAGAAGAACCGGAGAAGCTGAAGGAGGAGTACTGCCCCTGTGCTGTTTGCTGTTTGGGGTTGGCCTGCAGTGGTTACTTTCTGCCAAGGAAAGGAGAAAAGACTTTGCTGTTTGCTTTGTCATCTTAAGGAAGATCTCCAAGGGCTTGAACTGAGCTTGCCTCCTGTCTGAAGTCACAGGGACACCAAGACTTCACCCCTTCTGGCTGCCTGCATCTAGAACTGCTGTTTTAGCTGCTACAGAAGGAAATTGCAACACCGACGCCGTAATCTGCACCGAAGTCGTGAGCGCTGCTCCGTCTTGCGACGTAGGCCAAAACGCCAGCTGGCGTGCCACATCGACGCCAGCGAGCGACGCCGTAACCTGCCCGAAGCCGTGAGCGCTGCTCCGACTTGCGACGTAGGCCTGACGCCTGCTGCTGTGCCGCATCAACTCCGAAGCCGATGTCATCATCGCGGAGCCAATCCTCGACGTGGGTGACCCCGAACCCATCGACATTGCGACATCGTAAGGAACCGTGGTTTCGGCGCCATCGTGACATCACCTCCCCGACGCAGTAAGGAACCGTCGTCTCACCTCCCCTGCGCTGCAGTAAGGAACCGAGTCTACACCTCCCCTGGGGTCGTAAGGAACCGACGCCGCGTAGCGCCAACGAAGCCGCACCTCCCCGACGCCGTGAACCGTCTTTGCTTTCATCGCTTTTCCAAGGTACTGTTCTTTGTGGGCCCGACGCCGCGAACCTCGCTGTCGGCGCCGTACTTTGGGATTTTCATCTGTCACGATGTCGTAATAACTCCAGGTGGAGTTATTTATTGCTAGAAACTTGATTTAAGTGAATAACCTATTTTTGAGAATACCTTGATAACTGTACTGTGGATTTTTGTCGTATTGGTCTTGTTTATGATTAGATAAAGATACTTATTTTTCTAAACTGGTGTGGTGTCCATTTGTAGTGTTTTCACTGTATTACTGTATGTGTTCACAAATGCTTTACACGCTGCCTCTGAGATAAGCCTGCCTGCTCGTGCCAAGCTACCAGGGGGTGAGCCGGGGTTATTTTAGGAGTGTACCCCCTTTCCCTGACTAGAAGCAAGGGTCCCTATTTGGACAAAGGTGCAAACCATTGCCAACTAGACACCCCCAGTTCCAACACTTCCTCACTGCATCTGCCCAATTCCTGGACTTCCTTAAAAGTGAGACTGTTATCGAGCCCAGATGCAGCACCAGCAAGAAGCTTCAGAGGTCCACGCCCACCAGCTTTGCACTTCTTGCACCACATAATATTAAAGTCAGAAATGCGCTCATGTTTTTCTAGGGCCAGGTTCAATTTAGTTGGGAGGTGTAGGGGCGGCTAAATGTCAATTGGCAAAGACAGTAAGCTTAGGCAACTCTACACTAAGCTTCACATCAAGTCTAAGATGTTGGGCACATAGTTTAATAATTAATAAGAACAGCAGAGGGAACAACATGAAGTCCTGTCTAGAAACTTTACTCAAAATAATTGACATATAGCCATTTAAATTCATTCTTACCTGTATAGCTAGATCCTAAGAGATTCCTATAGGCCATGTTTTAAAATAGCACCTTCTTGAAGAAACTCCACAGATTACCAGTCAACCCTCTATTGCTCTTTCTCAAACAGGTCAGCCACCCCAATATAATCGAGGTCAGACATTCTATTATGAAGACAGATTGGTCTGGGCAGTAGTTGTGGGAGCAATGGGCTCAAACAGCAATGGGCTTTAGCCCGCTGACCCGTACCTTCATAAATATTATGATACCTATGTTTTTAGGAGTGATGGACCATCCCCCGCCCTGACAGACCACGCCTGCAACCTCAGTATCTTCTTGGACAGTAAGCTATCTATGAAGAAACAGGTTAACGCAGTCTCATCAGCCTGCTACCACACCCTACGCATACTCCTCAATATCTTCAGGTGGCTCCTAGTCGACACCACAAGCACCATCACGCATGTCCTCGACACCAGCAGGCTGGACTACGGGAACACACTACGTAGGAATCACTGCACGCCTCCTGAAAAGACTGCAGAAAATACAAAACTCAGCAGCAAGACTCATCCTGGACCTCCCCAGATGGACCCACATCACCCTCAACCTCAAGAAGCTAGACTGGCTTCCGATCCAGAAGAGATTCCAGTTCAAGATGTTGACCCACGCATACAAAGTCTTGCACAACGAAGAACCAGCATACATCAACAAACGCATGACTTTCCACCAACCGACCAGACACCTATGATCCACCTCGGAGGACGCTCCTATTCACACCTGGCAGCCAACGCTCCTGGAATGACCTTCCCCTGCACCTCAGGACCACCTCATCGCTCAAGCAATTCAGGAAACCTGCAAGATCACCACAAAGCTGCTATCAAAACTCAGCGCCTTGAGACCCTCACAGGTGATTTGCTGCGCTTTATAAATCCTTGATTGATTGACCCACAAAAAGTTGTATTCATCAGATTCTTGTATTAGTCTCAAACGTCAAATATGTATATTAAGTATACTAGGGGGAAGGAGAGTGGGTCAGCCAATGGGAAAAGAGTTTTAAGAACCCACCACCAAAGATGTCTGGGCTTGGTGCTTTTGTTATGCTTTAGTTAACCTAGGGAATGTGAAACTTCCTGTGCTATTACTGGTGCTTTTAGGATCATTTGTTGCAATGGTAGGATTGCTTCAGAATCACATTTATAACTTCTGCTGTTTGAGTGACCTCTGATTTTGGTGCCCTGTTAAATCTGTAAAATGCCTGCAGTTTGCCTAGTTCGTTAGACAATTGTTTCAGTCAAAGCACTTTATTTCCCAGCAGTAGGACTTTTCGGACTTTGTCCTTAGCCTTTGTGAGAATCCTCCCCGCTTTATTATCTTGCTCATAGTGTATCTACGTCAAGTTCAGTCCTGTTAATTGCCTAGGTTTGGGGCATCATACCCAAAGTTATTTTCCATAATGTCATCAAGGAATCAGTGTACCATTATTGTAATTCTAGGAGCCTCACTTTAGCCTTCGCCTTCTCAAGAGACAACTGGTATATGTGATTCAGTTTGGACACTATTGCTATCCATTTCTGCCTTACATTACACCTGAAGAGGTCACAGCTCAACACCAGTGGCACCACATTCTCCCAGTAAGGTGTAAAGTTCTTGATGTGCTTCCCACTTTCTTCCTTACAACTTTGTCACTCCGCACACCTTGGTAGAGGCTATATATCCTAAGCCTTCTCACCCTGGGCCAATATTAACACTCACCAAAAGAGAGACATGATGAGGGATCACAACAGGCCATATACCATCAGGAACATACACCTCCTACTTTAGTGTACTGCTCAGTAGAACATGAAAGATGCTAGGTTCTAACAAAAGAATGTGCACACCTTTCACTTCTGGTACAATCACTCATTCCTCATTCTGTATATTGCCCTATAAACTTCACACTTTTTGGAGGACAATGTTATAGACATAGTCACCCCCCTTATTTAATTACCCATCTGATACAGAGCCAACGTCTTGCATCAGGATCACATTAACAGACTGTTGGACCGGACAGCTTTGGTGTGGTGTTTTCCTAACTTTTTGTCTTCCAGCCTCTTGTATTTGCTGACTTTAGGACTCTGCACACTTTAACACTTTGGCACAGCTAACCAGGGCTAAAGTGCTTGTGCTCCCTCCCTTAAACATGGTAACATTGGCTTACACCCAATTGGCACATTAAATTTACTTGGAAGTCTCTAGTAAAATGGTACTGCATATATCCAGGGCCAATGAAATGCTACTAGTAGGCCTGCTTATTATATGTAAAGACCTTAGGCAGCCTAATAATTTAATTAATACATATAAATATGATTACAAAGAAGGTCCAAGCTAAGTCAAATAAAAACAACTACATTTTATTATCAAAAATAAGGATTAAAATCTCAAGACAATGATAAATATGTTAACCAATTCCTGTCCTTTAGGTAATCTACAACATTATATCAAGTCATAATTTCATAATGTAGTCCAGGAATACAGATCGGTCATGGAAAATTTTCTTACAGTAATGTGCAAAAATTGCAACACTATACAAAGGTGGCTAAGATCGTGGCTGATTCTTGGTAGGATCAAGTCGAGTCTACGTGCGTTTCAGCGACCCATGTGCCTTCATTAGGAAAGCCACAAATAGAACCAAATCTGCCCTGGGAAAGATGCAGCTTCCAAATGGTGGAATAATGAACAGAAAGAGGTTGGTATACCTCCATAACAATGGAAAGACCGCCAATGAGGCTGAGGATTGGTGTCCATGGAAGGTTAAATGGACTACTTAATGTATTTTTTCTTTTGCTAAGGTTTGTTTAGATGTATATAATTATGCTCCTCGTGATAGGGTGTAGCTCAGAAGGTGCAATATCAATGCTCTGATAACGCTACACTCGCATCAAAAAAGTGTACTCCGTGAAGTTTGGCAGCTGTTCACACTAGTAGGCCTGCAGCCATAATTGTGCCACCCACGCAAGTAGCCTTTAAAACATGTCTCAGACCTGCCATTGCAGCATGTGTGCGCAGTTTTAAACTGCTATTTCGACCTGTCAAATAAACCTTTTGCCAGAGCTAAGCCTTTTTTTCCTAATACATATAAGTTACACCTAGGATAGGCCCTAAACAGCCCATAGGGCAGGGTGCAGTGTATTTTAAAAGTTGGACATGTACTTTTGAGCTTTACATGTCCTGGTAGTAAAAAAAAAACGTACATTTGTTTTCAGTACTGCAAGGCCTACCTCTCCCATAGGATAACATTTGGTTGCCTTATTACATTTAATAAGTGCTAACTTTCAATTGGGAGGTAGTAGGAAAGTCAAGTTTGGAGTCTAAAGAATTGTAATATTAAAGCCCTCTTTAATGGTAAAGTCGGATTTTAAGTCACAATTCTGAAAACACCACTTGTTAGAAAGTTGTCATTTTCCTGTTCTAATCATTTCGTGCCTGAAGCCTGTATTCTGAGTCACATGACTAGGTGAATCTGGCAATTGGTCTTCGTGTATTGCTCACAGATAGTGAGACAAAGGGGGAGTAGTTGTAGGCAGGATGGGCCATCTCTGACTTGAGGGAGGGGGGGTGGGGGGAGGAGCTGCCACCTACCACACTCGCACATCACAAAGCCTTGCCTGAGCAAACTCACAAAGGGATTGACATCAGTCTTTTTCAACTCCAGACAAGTTGGGGCCAGCGCAGGGCGGCAGGAATTTCCAATCACCGCTAGGGGAGGAAACCTCCTGAACATTCTCCTACTTTAAAGTGGACACCAAGTATAAATAAAGGACCCTCAGACCCAACTCTCTGGACTTGTGGAAGACTTGGAGGCCTGCTGTGCTGCTCTACAAGAAGGATTGCTACTCCACTGACCTGCTGAGTAAAAGGACAGGACCTGCATCTTGCACCCAGGACCACCAGCGTGAGTTCCAAAGGCTAGTTGGCTCACCTCCTGATCAGAGCCTCAGAGACAGAAAAGGTACCAACAACCTTGAACCCAGCACCTGGACTCTGTCCGCTGTGAGTCCTAACCCACAAGTGGTGAAACCCCAGTCATGGACTCTTGGAAATGGGCCTGAAGGTGCTCTGGCTAACCAGTTGTAGCCCTGCAGGCAGAACCGATGCAGCGTGATGCATCTCCATTGCAGCTCTGCTTCGGAACCGCTGAAGCACGACGCAACCCCGCCACCGAACCTCGAATTGCAGCCCATAGTCTCTTCAGAACCCCATTGAGCTGAGCGATGCATCCTCAACAAAGGCCATCACATCGCAAAGCCCTCGTCGACGCCATTCTCGATGAGGGTGCAGGACTCCACATCGCAGCCCTGTAGCTCCCTCGAAACTGCCACTGCACAACGCATCCTTGACGCTGGACCTCGCAACGCTCTGCGACCAGGTTTGGAGTTAATTTGTTCAGCGGGCCTAGCTTGGTCCCTGTATCTGGTCCATGCTCCATCACGGTCAGCTTGAACTTGCGACTTTGCCCTAGTTCAATGTGACCAGATAACTCCAGTTGGCGCTTTGTGCTTCTAGGCACCCTTTTCTCTCAAAAATTTGAAACTGCATCTCTCTGGTTCTACTGATTGGATTTTTGTTTTGATCTTAAATAATTTATTGGATTTTACTCTATTTTTCTAAATTGATGCAGGATTTTTCTTGAGTTATTTTCGCATTATTACTGTTTAAAGTGCTGCATAACTACTTTACACATTGTGTGGCTCAATGGTTAGAGCGGCAGACCCTGATGCAGAGATCTGGCCTGGGACCAGGGTTCAATTCCCGCCTCGGCGGGTCTTGGGCTCAATTTCCTCAGACCTGATAATTCTTGCCTCGGTGCCTATTCTAATCATGGTCCCACTCTGCAACTCTGGGCAATAGCTTGCTTAATCTCCACAACGGCCCCACCAGCGCTGGGATGCCTGGCTTCACCTTGGGGGTGCCCAGGAGTGGACATTTCACAGGGAAAAGACAGGAAGGGTTCCACAGCGGTATGCGTACAGCGCCAGGACACCCTAGGGTAACAGTGCGCTTTACAAGTACAAATTTCATTGCCTCTAAGTTAAGCCCGAGTTCTTTTCTGCAAACCCCCCAGGGGGTTAAGCACAGGTTAATTTGGGGTTTGGTTGTGTTTCACCCTGACAGATTGTGCTTTCTGCTTGAAAAGGGCGTCACTCCCCTCAATCAGTACCCCAATTTCCTGCACTGAAGCAAACTCCACCAGAGAATGTGTTCTGTTTTTATGGTATACACTAAGGTAACTTTAGCCTACCGTCCGTTCAAGGATTTCTTCAGCAAAAGGTAGCTGACCTGGTTTGCCGAGCTTCAGGCCACTCAGGGCAAAGGGAAAACCCTTGTGAAAGGAAATAGCAAAACCACTGTAGTTTGTAGAAGCCAAAGCCAGGAGGATCTGTGGGCATTGATTGTGATTAAAATGGTCTTTTTTTCCTCCTGGAGGTGTCACTATGGCACAGAAAGAATATCTGGGTTGTAAACAAACTAAACTGCCAGACCCAACAGATGTAGGAGCCTCATAATATAGCTCTCAGGGCCAAGTTAGGTCCAAGGCCTAATTTACTAACTGACCCTTTTTGATCCTTCTTCAAAGATCCCTTAAGGTTTCTCTTGTATTTTAGCCTTTCGCTTGTGGACTGTCAACTCCTCTCACCAGTAGCATCTTCCTTCTACGCAAGGGATATCCGAGCTCTCAGTGCCCAGCAAAGATTATCCTGTTTGAGTGTCAGTGCCTTGATTGCAACCATTTGTCGATACTTCGATCCATCATTATTTCGGTGCTTTGTGTGAAATCTCTTCCCAACCTGTGCAGTGACCCACCTTTCGGCCAACCAGTTTATCTCTCGATTGTTGATGTGGCACTTTTTTCTCCTGCGAGCTCTACTAAAGTGGAATTCCCGGCACTGTGACAGCACCTTCCTGTGCAGCATACAATTAGCTAAGAAGTAGATTTTGAAAGCTTTTCCAGATGGATAGGCTCACCTGTAGCAGATACTAGTCTCTCACAGCTTGTTCATGACAGGGCAAAATTCCTGGTGTTACTGATGGATTGTGTGACAATTCCTAGATTGAGGATGTGAAACACAGAAATGAGACCTCTTTGTCTTTAGATCCTTTGACCAGCACTTGTTCCCTGTTATCTTGTAGTGATTAAACTAATCCATGGCATCTTCCAAGGACATGTTTACCACAGATAATGGCGGAGTGTTCCATGATTTGGATCAGGTCACAGGGAGGGTAAAGGGGGTTTGAGGGTAACTGAAACAAAACATAGGATCTCAATCTTTTTCCCCATTCATGTGAAAATAGTTTATTTGCATCCACAAATGAACCAATGAATAGGCAGTGGATTACATAGGGAAAATGTCGGTTCTCTTCGAGTTCAGGACTAATCTGTGACATGGTCATATATTTGACAAATGGTATAATAGTTGTAAAGAATCCGTGCAATGGACCCATCTGGACAATGAATAATGCATGTGAATTATCATGCTGATCCATCAGGTAGTCCAATGTTGGCCTTTCTTGATAGCAAAGGGCCCAGTTTGACTTGATGTGTGCTATTTAAATAACAGGAAGTGAAGTATATTAGATGCCTACTACTGTTGTTACAATGATTAATGATAAACGTTCAAGGTGTATGCTCTGGTATGAAAAAAACATTGAGCGTTTAATAGATCACATTTTTGATACGACACAAGTCTGTGGGCCCAGTAACTTCATAAAGCAGTTAGAGACATGTTTCATAACATCTGAACCTGCAACTTTTAGAAACTATTCTAACAATAATTATTTATAATATGCATCTATTGTGAGCAGACATTTGTTGCTTCCTTTCGTTCTGCGCAACTGACAAACAATCCAAGCCATATTTTAGTAAAATATGATCTCATTCCAGCTTCTCCTTCTTTGGAGTCACCCATGAGGCTGCACCTCAGATTCCACAGCAGCTTCACACGTTTATTGGCCGCAATTTATATTCCGCCCAGAGTTGTCTCGGAATGCAAACGACTTGTTAAAACCACTTGTACTGCTTGGCAGCTCTATCTACAAACCTGTGCTGAAAAAAAACCCCACATCCTGAAGTCATCCTTGGTCTTCCCTTGTTGTGCTCTGCCTAAACATTGCAAAGACCCCAATAAGAGGAGTCTGCTATGCCTGCCTGGGAATCCACATTTTCTTGTGCTGTTGTTGCCTATTTGTCCCCTAGTGGGAAAACACATTAACAAACGATACAAACATGACATCCACTTCGGTTGGCTGAGGCAGTGACTGACCTGGTAAGCCAAAAAGGCTGGGCATGGCTTATTTTCAATGCTCCTATTTTTAGATAAATACTGCACCCCTTAAGGCATTAGGTTGTAGTTATCTGGATTTCTGATGAAGCTTCGGTGCGTAAGCACAAATAAATTACTCACCAGGAAAAGAACAGTGGACATTTTTGGGTTAAAAAAGCAGAGAACAAATCTAGGACTCTTGAAGAAAGCCGGCTGTTACCAGCGGAAGGTGGGTGGTGGTGGGGTGTTATTTGCTGCATGAAGAAGGGATGACCTCTGATCATTTTCTTTAGTTTGGAGACTAGGTGGAACATTAACTTTTCCTTGGTTTACCTATGATTTTGTACCAGTTTTTGCTACACTAATACCATCATTTTTCTATGGAAGAGAACCTCAGTTAACTGTTGGGTGGAGACTGTAACGGTATTTAAAACATTTTGCTCTATGACATTTCTTTTTAGCGGATACTAAACTCCATGGAGTAGAACTCAGCAAGTTGTCCCATGCCCTTGCACCCAAGGCCGCTGAGAAACCTGGACAATTGAAAGTTGGTAAACTTGATAATCTGTAAAATGTCTGGTACTTTTAGATCCATTTATCGGAAACTGGAAAAAAACTCGCAGTAAAAACAACAAGCATTTGCAATGCAATAGGTCTCGCATTTGCGAGAGTTTGAGCTATTTTTATTGTAAATGACATTGCCTTTTATTTATGTTTTGGTTTTTGAAACATAAATAAAGCCATTGTCATTTACAATGCCAATAGGTCAAACTCGCGTAAATGCGAGACCTATTGCATTGCAAATGCTTGTTGTTACCGAAAAGCCCTTTCCACAGCGCATACTGGCTCCTTTAACGTTACTCACAAAAACAAACAAGTACAGGTAAAGCACGAGATGGCTTCGTGTTACCAAAAGCACAATGCTCCAGCACTGGAATTTTAATCAACATAGTGGCAGAACTTAAATCCCAATGTCAGGAGGCCTCACAAGGAACCTGTAATAATGTGCTAGAATCTGTTGGAGGAATATGGTTAAAGATCAGTGTGCACACTGATGAGAGGCATGTGAGTCCAGGACAGTGTCTCCTATGAATGAGCAGTGCGGACCCTGAGTAACAGTCTCTTAATCATACAGTTTTGCCATCTGCACTAGTCCTGTTATCAGCGCTATTCTTATTGTTGTCATCGGCACTAGTCTCATTGTTATCATCGGCACTAGTCTCATTGTTATCATCAGCGCTATTTTCGTTGTCATTAATGTTGTCATCAGCACTAGTCTCATTGTCATCAGCGCTATTCTCACTGTTCTCGTTAGTACTAGTCCCACTGTTATCATCAGAGCTATAGTCCTTGTTATCATCAGTGCTATTCTCATTGTTGTCATGAGCACTAGTCCCATTGTTATCATCAGAGCTATTTTCATTGTTATCACCACCACTAGTCCCGTTGTTATCAGGGCTATTCTCATTGTTGTCATGGGCACTAGTCCCATGGTTATCAGTGCTATTCTCATTGTTGTCATGAGCAATAGTCCCATTGTTATCATCAGTGCTATTCTCATTGTTGGCATCAGCACTAGTCCCATTGTTATCATCAGTGCTATTCTCATTGTTGGCATCGGCACTAGTCTCATTGTTATCAGTGCTATTCTCATTGTTCGCATCAGCACTAGTCCCATTGTTATCATCAGTGCTATTCTCATTGTTGTCAGGAGCACTAGTCCCATGGTTATCAGTGCTGTTCTCATTGTTGTCAAAGGCACTAGTCCCATTGTTATCATCAGTGCTATTCTCATTCTTGGCATCGGCACTAGTCCCATTGTTATCATCAGTGCTATTCTCACTGTTGGCATCAGCACTAGTCCCATTGTTATCATCAGTGCTATTCTCATTGTTGGCATCGCACTAGTTCCATTATCATCAGTGCTATTCTCATTGTTCGCATCGGCACTAGTCCCATTGTTATCATCAGTGCTATTCTCATTGTTGGCATCGGCACTAGTCCCATTATCATCATCAGTGCTATTCTCATTGTTGTCAGGAGCACTAATCCCATTGGTATCATCAGCGCTATTCTCATTGTTGTCATGGGCACTAGTCCCATGGTTATCAGTGCTATTCTCATTGTTGTCATGGGCACTAGTCCCATTGGTATCATCAGCGCTATTCTCATTGTCATGG
Organism: Calotriton arnoldi; assembly: GCA_963921515.1. Lineage (NCBI taxonomy): Eukaryota > Metazoa > Chordata > Amphibia > Caudata > Salamandridae > Calotriton > Calotriton arnoldi. Next base: position 176,767 of record CAWUFW010002204.1, read on the forward strand.
GCACTAGTCCCATGGTTATCAGTGCTATTCTCATTGTTGGTATCTGCACTAGTCCCATTTGTATCATCAGTGCTATTCTCATTGTTGGCATCGGCACTAGTCCCTTTGGTATCATCAGTGCTATTCTCATTGTTGGCATCGGCACTAGTCCCTTTGGTATCATCAGCGCTATTCTCATTGTTGGCATCGGGACTAGTCCCATTGTTATCATCAGTGCTATTCTCATTGTTGGCATCGGCACTAGTCCCATTGTTATCATCAGTGCTATTCATTGTTGGCATCGGCACTAGTCTCATTGTTATCATCAGAGCTATTCTCATTGTCAGGAGCACTAGTTCCATTGTTATCATCAGTGCTATTCTCATTGTTGGCATCGGCACTAGTCCCTTTGGTATCATCAGTGCTATTCTCATTGTTGGCATCGGCACTAGTCCCTTTGGTATCATCAGCGCTATTCTCATTGTTGGCATCGGGACTAGTCCCATTGTTATCATCAGTGCTATTCTCATTGTTGGCATCGGCACTAGTCCCATTGTTATCATCAGTGCTATTCTCATTGTTGGCATCGGCACTAGTTCCATTGTTATCATCAGTGCTATTCTCATTGTTGGCATGGGCACTAGTCCCATTGGTATCATCAGTGCTATTCTCATTGTTGGCATCGGCACTAGTCCCATTGTTATCATCAGTGCTATTCTCATTGTTGGCATTGGCACTAGTCCCATTGCTATCATCAGTGCTATTCTCATTGTTGTCATGGGCACTAGTCCCATGGTTATCAGTGCTATTCTCATTGTTGTCATGAGCAATAGTCCCATTGTTATCATCAGTGCTATTCTCATTGTTGGCATCGGCACTAGTCCCATTGGTATCATCAGCGCTATTCTCATTGTTGTCATGGGCACTAGTCCCATGGTTATCAGTGCTATTCTCATTGTTGTCATGAGCAATAGTCCCATTGTTATCATCAGTGCTATTCTCATTGTTGGCATCGGCACTAGTCCCATTGTTATCATCAGTGCTATTCTCATTATTGGCATCAGCACTAGTTCCATTGTTATCATCAGTGCTATTCTCATTGTTCGCATCGGCACTAGTCCCATTGTTATCGGCATCGGCACTAGTCCCATTGTTATCATCAGTGCTATTCTCATTGTTGTCAGGAGCACTAGTCCCATTGGTATCATCAGTGCTATTCTCATTGTTGTCATGGGCACTAGTCCCATCGTTATCATCAGTGCTATTCTCATTGTTGGCATCGGCACTAGTCCCATTGTTATCATCAGTGCTATTCTCATTGTTTGCATCGGCACTAGTCCCATTGTTATCAGTGCTATTCTCATTGTTGGCATCGGCACTAGTCCCATTGGTATCATCAGTGCTATTCTCATTGTTGTCATGGGCACTAGTCCCATTGGTATCATCAGCGCTATTCTCATTGTTGTCATGGGCACTAGTCCCATGGTTATCAGTGCTATTCTCATTGTTGGCATCGGCACTAGTCCCATTGGTATCATCAGTGCTATTCTCATTGTTGGCATCGGCACTAGTCCCATTGGTATCATCAGCGTTATTCTCATTGTTGTCATGGGCACTAGTCCCATTGGTATCATCAGTGCTATTCTCATTGTTGGCATCGGCACTAGTCCCATTGGTATCATCAGCGCTATTCTCATTGTTGGCATCGGCACTAGTCCCATTGTTATCATCAGTGCTATTCTCATTGTTGTCATGGGCACTAGTCCCATGGTTTCAGTGCTATTCTCATTGTTGGCATCGGCACTAGTCCCATTATCAGTGCTATTCTCATTGTTGTCATGGGCACTAGTCCCATGGTTTCAGTGCTATTCTCATTGCGGTCATGAGCAATAGTCCCATTGTTATCAGTGCTATTCTCATTGTTGGCATCGGCACTATTCCCATTGTTATCATCAGTGCTATTCTCATTGTTGGCATCAGCACTAGTCCCATTGTTATCATCAGTGCTATTCTCATTGTTGGCATCAGCACTAGTCCCACTGTTATCAGTGCTATCCTCATTGTTGTAAGGAGCTCTAGTCCCATTGGTATCATCAGTGCTATTCTCATTGTTAGGAGCACTAGTCCCATTGGTATCATCAGCGCTATTCTCATTGTTGGCATGGGCACTAGTCCCATTGTTATCATCAGTGCTATTCTCATTGTTGGCATCAGCACTAGTCCCATTGTTATCAGTGCTATTCTCATTGTTGGCATCAGCACTAGTCCCATTGTTATCATCAGTGCTATTCTCATTGTTGGCATCGGCACTAGTTCCATTGTTATCAGTGCTATTGTTTGCATCGGCACTAATCCCATTGTTATCATCAGTGCTATTCTCATTGTTGGCATCGGCACTAGTCCCATTGGTATCATCAGTGCTATTCTCATTGTTGGCATCGGCACTAGTCCCATTGGTATCATCAGTGCTATTCTCATTGTTGTCATGGGCACTAGTCCCATTGGTATCATCAGCGCTATTCTCATTGTCATGGGCACTAGTCCCATGGTTATCAGTGCTATTCTCATTGTTGGCATCGGCACTAGTCCCATTTGTATCATCAGTGCTATTCTCATTGTTGGCATCGGCACTAGTCCCTTTGGTATCATCAGTGCTATTCTCATTGTTGGCATCGGCACTAGTCCCTTTGGTATCATCAGCGCTATTCTCATTGTTGGCATCGGGACTAGTCCCATTGTTATCATCAGTGCTATTCTCATTGTTGGCATCGGCACTAGTCCCATTGTTATCATCAGTGCTATTCTCATTGTTGGCATCGGCACTAGTCTCATTGTTATCAGAGCTATTCTCATTGTCAGGAGCACTAGTCCCATTGTTATCATCAGTGCTATTCTCATTGTTGGCATCGGCAGTAGTCCCATTGGTATCATCAGTGCTATTCTCATTGTGGGCATCGGCACTAGTCCCATGGTTATCAGTGCTATTCTCATTGTTGGCATCGGCACTAGTCCCATTGGGATCATCAGTGCTGATCTCATTGTTGGTATCGGCACTAGTCCCATTGGGATCATCAGTGCTATTCTCATTGTTGGCATCGGCACTAGTCTCATTGTTATCATCAGTGCTATTCTCATTGTTGTCAGGAGCACTAGTCCCATTGTTATCATCAGTGCTATTCTCATTGTTGGCATCGGCAGTAGTCCCATTGGTATCATCAGTGCTATTCTCATTGTTGGCATCGGCACTAGTCCCATGGTTATCAGTGCTATTCTCATTGTTGGCATCGGCACTAGTCCCATTGGGATCATCAGTGCTGTTCTCATTGTTGGCATCGGCACTAGTCCCATTGGGATCATCAGTGCTATTCTCATTGTTGGCATCGCACTGTTCCTCAGTGAAAAATCTAAGAAAGTTTCAAAAGAGCAACCTGTGCCCGACAGGCACTTCAAACTTAGCAGTCTGTCTGGAAGTACATCGAAGAGCAGAGCCCTCCACCGCTGCAAGTAGCTCAACTGAATGCCCAAATGAACATTTTGCGTGCATGGTGTACATTTATCTGGAGTTCGCCACCAAACCTGTTACACTGTAATCAAACATTCCTCCGTACATCCACGCCAAAGACAGTCAGCAGAAAACACGGGAGTTCTGCCTCACAGAAGTCCGAGGAGCGGCCTAAAGATGGGGCAGACATTTTTATACTGTGTGAACATAGTGAACATAGTGCAATGCATAATACTTCAATACTTCAACACTTTTAAAAGCAGCTGCGAAACTTATTTCAGATACTATCTGGAAACAAGGCAGCGGTGTAAAGGGCACATGCGGCTGAAACTGCCTCCTTGAAACGAAAACTAGACAAGCGGCAGTGAAAGCGATCGCGAAAGCGATCGCTATTGTTAAAAAAAAAAAAACACGCCCGCGAGTGGTGTGCGCGCGCCACAGCGAGCCATCTGGTTTCCATTATCGCACCCGTGTCTGGGCACGATAATTGAAACCACATGGCATTGGTGCGCGTAATAGACACCGATAGGCCATGGGCGGAGCAATGCGAACGCCTTTGGCCAATTGCGTGCTGTCTTTTATACAAAGACGCACGCAAAGGCCAATAGCATGGCCCAAAAGGAATCGCACACGCACGAGCGTGTGCGATTCCTAGGTCAGTGCTGAATCCCCGTTTTTCACCTACTAAATGTCTCGCGCTGCGCGAGCACTGCTGCGCAGTGCAACGCTATGCGCGAGACCTAAAAAGGAGACCAAAATCTTCTGCGGATCTGCCAAAAAATTAAAACCGCACCTCCATGGGATAACATTGTCCATGGAGTCATATTTATTGGACTGTAGTGCCTTTCTTTGTAGGTAGTGGACAAGTTACTTACCTTCGGTAACGATATATCTGTAAGAAACATTAGTAGTGATAGATTCCTTACCTTAGAATATCTCCAGGCGTCAGACTGGATCCGGAAAGTTTTCGTCAGCAGTACCCCTTCGCGTCGGTAGTTGGCGTCGTGCGGCTACGCGTCCGTCGTTGGCGTCGTAGTTGCCGAGATGTCGTGGGCGCTAGACGCCGCCCATGCGTGCTGACGTCAGTTCTGTACACGACTTTCCGCGCCAGGAACGCAGAGCCATGCAAGATACTGACCACTGGTGCATTGAAACTAGGGCCCTGAAAGGGATGACCTTAACCCTAGAAATCAGTTCGCAGAACGGGGAGGATGGGTGGGGCGGTAAGGAATCTATCACTACTAATGTTTCTTACAGATATATCGCTACCAAAGGTAAGTAACTTGTCCATCTGAAAGAAACACAGTGATAGATTCCTTACCTTAGAATAGTAAGTGGTGGGTCTGCGAACTAAGATCACACCAGAAAGTCACGGAGAACAGAACGGCCAAAGAAGCCGTCTCTCCGGACTTGGCTGTCTAGGCAATAATGCTTGGTAAACGTGTGCAGCGAGGCCCACGTGGCTGCCTGACAGATGTCTTGCAGGAGGACACCACGTCCTAATGCAGTAGTGGCTGCAGTAGCTCTGGTGGAATGAGCACGCAGCCCCACCGGAGGTTCTTTTTTAGCCAAAGAGTAACAGGCTTTGATACATAAGACAACCCAGCGGGAGATGGTTCTCTTATGGACCGCCCGACCTTTCTTGGTGCCAACGTAGCCAACAAAAAGCTGGTCGTCCACCCGGAACTGCTGTGTGCGGTTGAGATAAAAAGAGAGCGCACGTTTTGGGTCCAGACGGTGGAGCCGCTCTTCCTCTCTGGAAGGATGCGGAGGCGGAAAGAAGGTGGGCAAGGTAATAGTTTGCCCAATGTGAAAGGCCGTAACCACTTTTGGCAAAAAGGAAGGACGGGGCCTGAGCACAACCTTGTCTGGATGGACTGAAAGGAGGCTTAGAAGAAAGAGCCTGGAGCTCACTCACCCGCCTGGCGGAAGTGATGGCCACCAGGAAGGCAGTCTTTAAAGTCAAAAGACGAAGAGGACAGTTGTGAAGGGGCTCAAAGGGAGCGCACATCAAGTATGTCAGTCCCACTGAGGCATCACAAAAGGAATAGGAGGGAAAAGGTGTGTAATGCCTTTGAGAAATCTATTTACAACAGGGGACTTGAAAAGAGAGGGCTGATCAGGGAGCCTGAGAAAGGCCGAAATAGCAGAAAGGTAGCCCTTGATAGTGCCCAGAGCAGAGCCCTGCTGGGCTAAAGAGAGAAGGAACAGTAGTACTTCAGAAAGAGGGGCAGAAAGGGGATCCACAGCCTTTGCTGTGCACCATGCCACAAATTTGTTCCACCTGCAGGCGTATACCACTTTAGTGGAGGGACGCCTGGCTGCCAGAATAACGTCACAAACTTCAGGAGGCAAGTCGAAGGGAATCAACTGCCGCCGCTCAATCTCCACGCAAAGAGGTGGAGTCTGGACAGGTTCGGGTGGAGGACCGTCCCCTGCTGCTGCAACAGAAGATCCTCCCGAAGAGGCAGTCTGATCGGAGGATCGATGCTCATACTGAGTAGCTCGGGATACCATACTCTTCGAGCCCAGTCCGGAGCCACAAGAATGACTTGGGCCCAGACGCGCCTGATCTTCTTCAGCACTCTGGGCAGAAGTGGTATAGGCGGAAAGGCGTACAACAGACCGCAACTCCACTCGCGACGAAAAGCGTCGCCGAGCGAGTCACGCCTTGGAAATTCCAACACGCAGAACTGATGACATTGCGCGTTCTCTTCGGTGGCGAATAGCTCTAACCAAGGCTCTCCCCACTGCTGAAAGAGATCTTGCACCACCTCCGAGTGAAGACGCCATTCGTGATCGAGCATGCACCTGCGGCTGAGTTCCTCCGCCCTGGCGTTCAGAGAACCTGCCAGGTGTTGAACCACCAGGGACATGCCCTGATGTTCCAGCCATGTCCAGAGACGCACAACCTCCTGTTAGAGGGTCCACGACCCCACCCCGCCTTGTTTGTTGCAGTACCACATGGTGGTGGTGTTGTCTGTGAACACCTGCACTACTCTCCCTTTGACAGAGGGAAGGAATGCCTTTAGTGCAAGCCTGATCGCCCGCAGCTCCAAAAGGTTGATATGGAGCCGGGACTCCGCCGGAGACCAGAGGCCTCTGATCTCCGCCTCTCCCATGTGGCCGCCCATCCCAGGAGGGACGCATCCGTCACCACTGTGAACTCCAGTTGGGGAAGGGAGAGGGATCTGCCATCGACCCAATGCCGGTTCGTGAGCCACCACTGCAACTGTCATGCAGTGCCCTCCGAGATCTGGATGTGATCGGACAGGTTCCCCTGATGCTGCGCCCACTGGAACTTCAGGTCCCACTGCAGAGCCCGCATATGCCATCTGGCATGATTGACCAGCAGGATGCAGGAGGCCATGAGGCCCAGCAGCCTCAGCGTCACTCTGACTGAAACCCGGGACAAGGGCTGAAAGATGGGAATCAGAGCCCGAATATCCCGGACTCGCTGTTCGGGAGGATAGACCCGAAACTGCGCCGTGTCCAGAACCGCTCCGATAAAGAGGAGCTTCTGGGAGGGAATCAGGTGCGACTTCGGCACATTGATGGAGAACCCCAGCAAGTGCAGGAGGTCGGCCGTAGTCTGGAGGTGGGAGACGACTGTCTGGGGCGAGCCCGCCTTCAACAACCAATCGTCGAGATAGGGGAAGACTGAGACCCCTGATCTGCGCAGATGAGCTGCGACCACCGCCATCACCTTGGTGAACACCAGAGGGGCGCTGGTAAGGCCAAAGGGGAGCACGGTGAACTGAAAGTGCTCGTGGCCTACCGTGAACCGTAGGTAACGCTGGTGGGCTCGCAGGACGGGGATGTGGAAATATGCGTCCTGCAAGTCCAGTGTCACCATCCAGTCTTGTGGGTCGAGAGCAGACAAGACCTGAGCTAGAGTGAGCATCTTGAACTTCTCTTTGCGGAGGAAGCGATTGATGTTCCGGAGGTCTAAGATAGGACTCAGGCCTTTGTCCTTCTTGGGCACCACAAAGAAGTGGGAATAACAACCACGACCTACTTTGTGCATCGGAACGCGCTCGATGGCCCCCTTGGCCAAGAGGGCCGCAACTTCCTGCTGAAGAAGCACCAAGTGATCCCCCGACATGCAGTGGTATTGAGGTGGCATGGCTGGGGGAGGGGGTAGTCTCGAAGGGGAGGGAGTAGCCCCTCCGGACTATCTCTAAAACCCACCTGTCCGAAGTGATGGTGCGCCAGTGGGGGAGGTGATGGCGGAGCCTGCCGCCCACTGGCATTTGACAGGCCTGTAAGTTCGGACTAGGAAGGTTTGGAGGCAATGGTGGCCGGGATGGTGGTGGACTGACCCGCCCGCTGGCCCCTTTGTCCGGCAAGGTGGAACCCGCGTCCGCGCTGGGGTGATTGCTGCGCCGGCCTTGACTGGTAGGTCGCTCCCCCACCACACAGCTCCGTCTGTGTGCCCTGCTGCTGCCCCTGATTGTGATCGTTTTTTCCTTTCTGTGCCCCCTTGCTGCCCCTGATTGTGATCGTTTTTTTCTTTCTGTGCCCCCTTGCTGCCCCTGACTGTGATCGTTTTTTCCTTTCTGTGCCCCCTTGCTGCCCCTGATTGTGATCGTTTTTCCTTTCTGTGCCCCCTTGCTGCCCCTGACTGTGATCGTTTTTCCTTTCTGTGCCCCCTTGCTGCCCCTGATTGTGATCGTTTTTTCCTTTCTGTGCCCCCTTGCTGCCCCTGATTGTGATCGTTTTCCTTTCTGTGCCCCCTTGCTGCCCGATTGTGATCGTTTTTCCTTTCTGTGCCCCCTTGCTGCCCCCGATTGTGATCGTTTTTCCTTTCCGTGCCCCCTTGCTGCCCCTGATTGTGATCGTTTTTTCCTTTCCGTGCCCCCTTGCTGCCCCTGATTGTGATCGTTTTTCCTTTCCGTGCCCCCTTGCTGCCCCTGATTGTGATCGTTTTTTCCTTTCCGTGCCCCCTTGCTGCCCCTGATTGTGATCGTTTTTTTCCTTTCCGTGCCCCCTTGCTGCCCCTGATTGTGATCGTTTTTTCCTTTCCGTGCCCCCTTGCTGCCCCTGATTGTGATAGTTTTTTCCTTTCCGTGCCCCCTTGCTGCCCCTGATTGTGATCGTTTTTCCTTTCTGTGCCCCCTTGCTGCCCCCGATTGTGATCGTTTTTTCCTTTCTGTGCCCCCTTGCTGCCCCGATTGTGATCGTTTTTCCTTTCTGTGCCCCCTTGCTGCCCCTGATTGTGATCGTTTTTCCTTTCCGTGCCCCCTTGCTGCCCCTGATTGTGATCGTTTTTTCCTTTCCGTGCCCCCTTGCTGCCCCGGATTGTGATCGTTTTTCCTTTCCGTGCCCCCTTGCTGCCCCTGATTGTGATCGTTTTCCTTTCTGTGCCCCCTTGCTGCCCCCGATTGTGATCGTTTTTTCTTTCTGTGCCCCCTTGCTGCCCCCGACTGTGATCGTTTTTTCCTTTCTGTGCCCCCTTGCTGCCCCTGATTGTGATCGTTTTTTCCTTTCTGTGCCCCCTTGCTGCCCCCGATTGTGATCGTTTTTCCTTTCTGTGCCCCCTTGCTGCCCCTGATTGTGATCGTTTTTTCCTTTCTGTGCCCCCTTGCTGCCCCTGATTGTGATCGTTTTTTCCTTTCTGTGCCCCCTTGCTGCCCCTGATTGTGATCGTTTTTTCCTTTCTGTGCCCCCTTGCTGCCCGATTGTGATCGTTTTTTCCTTTCTGTGCCCCCTTGCTGCCCCTGATTGTGATCGTTTTTTTCCTTTCTGTGCCCCCTTGCTGCCCGATTGTGATCGTTTTTTCCTTTCTGTGCCTGTTTCCCGCCGCTGCGCCCCTGCGGCCCCGCCCCCTCACTGCCCATTCGCTGCCCCATTCCCTGCTCCTCCCTCCCACCTCCCCATTTATGGCGGCCGCGCGCAGCGGCCGCGCCTAAGGCAAGCCCGTCTGCGCCCGTCCGCGCCGTGCCCAGCGCCAGACCCCCTGGTCCGGGCATCCCCCGCGCCCGCCACATCAACAGACGCCGATACGACGCCAGCACCCTCCACGCACTCAACCCCGGAAAAGATCACGCCTGCTACCAGGCCACCCCGAAGCGCACCCAAGGGCCCTTCACCTGCCGGAACTGCAGCTTCGCCAGCACCCGCCCCGCCAAACCACCGCCCAGGAAAGAACCCAACTACCTCAGATGCATCCTCCTCAACACCCACTCCGCCCGCAAACACGCCATCGAACTCTGGGACCTTCTCGACTCAACCTCCCCAGACGTCGCATTCCTGACGGAGACCTGGCTGAATCCCGCTTCAGCCCCCGACATCGCCATTGCCATCCCGGACGGATACAAGATCACCCGCAGGGACCGCACCAACGGAGTCGGAGGAGGCATCGCCATCGTCCACAGGAACACCCTCAGAGTCTCATCCAACACCGACGACACCCTCAGCACCGCCGAACACATGCACTTCCAGATCCACACCGATCCCAACACCACCCTCAGAGGAACCCTCATCTACAGACCCCCGGACCCCGACCACAGTTCAGCGATTCCATCGCTGACTTCGTCAGCACACACGCCATCGCCTCCACGGACTACATCCTCCTCGGGGACCTGAACTTCCACCTCGAGAACAACAAGGACACCAACTCCACCACCCTGATCGACAACCTCGCCACCCTCGGACTCAGACAGCTCGTGACTACACCCACCCACGCCGCCGGCCACACGCTAGACTCCATCTTTTCCGCAAGCCCACACGTCTCCTTCAACCACACCTCCGAACCCCACTGGACTGACCACCACTGCATCCACTTCACCTACAGGAAGCCCACCACGCACCACCGCACCGAACAAATGCCTCGCCGCTGCTGGAGCAGAGTCACGGAAGACCAGCTAACCACAACCCTCGCCCTGAGCCCACCCGCCGAACCCTCCGACCCCGACACCGCCGCCCGCAACCTCAGACAGTGGATCGACGACTGCGCCAACACCCTCGCCCCGCTCAAGAATCCGCCCAACAGCCACACCAGCAAGAAAGCCACCTGGTTCACCGAAGACCTCCAGGCCTCCAAACGAACATGCCGAAAACTGGAGAAGATCTGGCTCCACGAACGGACAGCGGACAGCTACGCCGCCCACAAGAGCGCCACCCGCAATCACCATCACCTCATCAGATCCGCCAAAAGGGCCTCACTCAAAGACCGCCTAGACAACAACGCACACAACAGCAAAGAGCTCTTCAACATCGTGAAGGAACTCTCCAACCCCAGCTCCAACGACATCCAGCCGTCGCAAGACCTGTGCGACTCACTGGCCACCTCCTTCCACCGCAAAATCGCCGACATCCACGACAGCTTCAACACCACGACCGCCCCGGCAACCACCGAGACCACTGCCCCCACAACCACCAACCGCCTGCTCTCCTGGACCAACATCAACGACGAGGACACCAGCGAGATCATGAACACCATCCACTCCGGTTCACCGCTAGACCCGTGCCCTCACCACATCTTCAACAAAGCCAGTACAGCCATCGCACCCCATCTCCGGAAAATAATCAACATCTCCTTCGAGACAGCAACCTTCCCGGAAAGCTGGAAGCACGCCGAGATCACCGCCTTACTCAAGAAACCCAAGGCAGACCCAAAGGACCTCAAGAACTTCCGACCCATCTCTCTGCTCCCGTTCCCCGCGAAGGTCACCGAGAAAATAGTCAACAAACAACTGACCCGCTACCTCGAGGAGAACAACATCCTGGACCCTTCCCAGTCCGGCTTCCGCAGCAACCACAGCACCGAAACCGCCCTCATCGCCGCCACCGATGACATCAGGACCCTGCTAGACAACGGAGAAACAGCAGCCCTCATCCTCCTGGACCTATCAGCCGCCTTCGACACGGTCTGCCACCACACACTACGAACACGCCTTCACGACGCCGGGATCCAAGAGAAGGCCCTGGACTGGACCACATCCTTCCTTTCCGGCAGAACACAAAGCGTCCGCCTCGCCCCTTCCGATCCAAGGCCACCAAGATCATCTGCGGCGTACCCCAAGGCTCCTCCCTCAGCCCAACGCTGTTCAACATCTACATGGCACCCCTCGCCCACGTCGCCCGACAGCACAACCTCAACATCTCCTACGCCGACGACACCCAGCTGATCCTCTCCCTCACCAAAGACCCTCACACCGCCAAAGCCCACCTCCACGAAGGAATGAAGGCCGTCGCCGAATGGATGAGGACCAGCCGCCTGAAGCTGAACTCGGACAAGACGGAGGTCCTCATCCTTGGTTCCAACCCTTCAGCCTGGGACGACTCCTGGTGGCCAACATCACTGGGAACAGCCCCGCCACCCACCGACCACGTACGCAACCTAGGGGTCATCCTCGACCCCACCCTCTCCATGACTAAGCAGGTCAACGCCGTTTCCTCATCCTGCTTCAACATCCTCCGAATGCTCCGCAGGATCTTCAAGTGGATCCCCACCGAAACAAGAAAAACAGTCACCCAGGCCCTCGTCACCAGCAGGCTGGACTACGGAAACGCCCTCTACGCAGGAACGACGGCTAAGCTCCTGAGACGGCTGCAACGCATCCAGAACGCCTCTTCACGTCTTATCCTCGACATCCCCCGACGCAGCCACATCACACCCCACCTGAGAGACCTGCACTGGCTCCCTGTCAACAAGAGGATAACCTTCAAGCGCCTCACCCACGCACACAAAGCACTCCACAACTCCGGACCAGCCTACCTCAACAGACGACTCAGCTTCTACACCCCCACCCGCCAGCTCCGCTCGACCAGCCTCGCCCTCGCCACAGTCCCCCGCATCCGGAAAACGACCGCCGGCGGCAGATCCTTCTCCCACCTCGCCGCCAAGACCTGGAACACCCTCCCCACCAACCTCCGACAGACCCAAGACCTACTGGCCTTCAGAAGACTCCTCAAGACCTGGCTCTTCGATCAGTAGCAGCACCACCCCCCCTCTTCCCCCAGCGCCTTGAGACCCTCGCGGGTATGTAGTGCGCTTTATAAGTGACATGATTGATTGATTGATTATTGCGAACGCTGCGGGGCGCCCTTTCCTGTGCCACGAAAGGAGCGGAAGGCGGAGGAGGGCGGACTGCCGAGTGTCCCAAGGACTTGGCCGTAGCCCGTGAGTCCTTAAACCTCTCCAACGTGCTGTCCGCTTTGTCACCGAAGAGGCGACGGCCATCAAAGGGCATGTCCATAAGGGTGTTTTGGACATCCCCCGAAAATCCAGTGGTCCTCAACCAGGCGTGACGGCGAACCGCCACCGTCGTTGCAATCGATCTGCCCAGTGAGTCGGCGGTATCTAGGCCACAACGAATCATGAACTTTGCTGCGTCTCTCCCCTCTGCAACAGCCTGGGAGAGAGCAGGCCGGGCCTCCTCCGGACACTGGGGCAGCACGTTCGCCACCGTATCCCACAGAGAGTGGGAATAATGGCCCAAGAGGCATGCGGTGTTCACGGACCGCAGCGCAGAGCTGGTGGAAGAAAAAAATCTTCTTCCCAAACTGATCCAGCTTCTTGGATTCCCTATCCGGTGGTGTGGAAGGGAAGGCGGTTGGGGAAGCAGAGGCTTGGACAACTAAGCTCTCGGGGTGGGGTGTTGGGAGAGGAAAATGGGGTCACCCGGAGCCGGGCGATGGTGTCGGGCCACGTTCCTATCCACAGGAGCCCCTGTGGTGGGCCTGGACCAAGTGCCCAAAAGAACGTCAGAGAGGGCTTCATTGAAAGGAAGCAGCGGCTCCGCAGAAGTAGCTGCTGGCTGAAGCACCTCTGTCAGGAGGTTAGTCCTGATGGCCACAGTAGGGAGCTCGAGGTGTAGGGCCTCGGCCACCCTACACAACACCACTGCATAACTGGTGCCCTCCTCCGTAGCCACGGTAGGAGGAGACAGCATGCCAAGGTCTGGTGAGGTATCCAGACCACTGGCATCCCCCAATTCCTCAGCCCAGTCCTGTTCAGACTCGCAGGCTGCAGCTAGAGGGTCCTCAGACCCCTCCCAGTCCTCCCCTTGCTCCTCAGGCTGTTCAACAGGTCTAAAATAAGGAGCAGGGACATGGGGATAGAAATCCCCAAGCAGGGTCGAGAACGGCATCGATCGACGCCGGCTCGGCGCCGTGTCCACTTAAGGGCTGAAACGGAGGTCGACGTCGTCCCGAGGTGCGGGCGGCGTCAGGATCGGTGCCGGTGGAGTCTATGTCAGTGGAGGCGTAACAAGGTCAACCGGCGTCGACCGGGATCCAGGCCTGGATCCAAGGGTGTCCTGCGGCGCCGTGGCCGGAGCCGACAGCAACGCCGGAGCCGCCGGCGAGGAAACGCGAGAACACCGGCGGAACCCGACGGCCCAAAGAGGCGAGCCATGGCCGACAAGAACACCTGTATCTGGGCCGGAGACGCAGACGACCCCGGGAAGGGCGGGTAGTCGGGCGGCGACTCCATGGACTCTGCCGGAGCCGCGGGGTGGCACCACCCATACCCTCAGCTGCGTCGCGCGACCAGCGAGGGGAAGTCGGAGAACGATGGCGTTTCTTAGACTTCTTGTGCTTTGTCTTACCTGACCCCGAGTGCGAAGACTTGGATCCTGAAGATCGATGATGATGACGCCGCGCACAGTCCCTCGACCTCCCTCTGGACCGGGACTTCGAACTGCGCGGAGCCGACTGCCGGGCTTCCAGCAACTTTCGGGACAGCTCCCGCAAAGCCTTCGGCGCCATGGCCCGGCAGTCGGAGCACGACTTGGGGTCGTGGTCGCGCCCCAGGCAGAAAAGACACACACGGTGCGGGTCCGTCACCGACATCATGTGGTGACAATCCCCACAGGACTCGAAACCGGGCATCCTACTGCACCAGGAGTCGAAGACTCAAGAAAAACAGAGACAAAAAGCCTTAAAAGGTTAGTCAAAAATTGACTGGGGGTTCCTGCTCTTCCAAGATCTGCGCTTGCTGGCGCGGAAAAAGAAAGAACTGACGTCAGCGCGCGTGGGCGGCGTCTAAGTAGTGCCCACGACGTCATCTCAGCGACCACGACGACGGACGCGGAGCCGCACGACGCCACCTACCGACACGCAGGGGTACTGCTGACGAAAACTTTCCGGATCCAGTCTGACGCCTGGGGATATTCTAAGGTAAGGAATCTATCACTATGTGTTTCTTTCAGATACAGAAATATATGGGGAATTATCTCCCTCCCAGAAAGTCTGATTGTTTTACATTCTTATTTTAAGAGCCTACTTTCCTATTTGTAAATAGAGAGAGTCTTTTAAAAAGATATGGCTTGAACTGGACGCTGGATTTATGGAGTGTTGTTCCTGCATCCTACTGTATCTTATTTCTACACTAATACCACAAACTGAAATTAGTCTCGACTGTGCTACCCTTGGAACGTCAAGTGCACAAACAGGAGAAATGGGGGAAGGGTGAAAATGATTTTTTCTGCATAAAAAGATTGACAATGCTTTGAGGTTAAAGGAGTTGGAGGCAGCCTCCACTTCAGCTGCACCTAATACCCATTCACCCCGATGTCCTAACAAACCTGATTGGGGGCTATGCTATATGAGCAAACGCCTTATTATCACTGTCTAACTTTTAAGCAAGGCTGCCTAATGAAGAAACTAGGTGGACTATAGAAGGCTTCAGGGCCACTGAGTCTCGGACTCCCAAATGGGGATGAGGCCATATTTGAGCTAAGTGAAAGTACCTGAGTGAAGTAAGGCTGAATGAATGATGATTTGATTAGAAGGTTTGACGGTATTTACGTATGTGACTTACATTGCATGGACTTTTCTACAGTGACATATGAAAAGATTTTACAGTGGAATGTGGAGAAGGGAAAAGTGAGTGGTAATAAATCAATGGTACAGGTTTAAAGGGGGAACAAATATGCATGCATGTAAAGGTATTTTATATCTCAAACCTAGCTAAAGCTCTGAACAAAGTGCAAGAGCTCAGTAGGTTACAGAGGCAAGCATCAGGTGTGCTCCGTTTTGTGTGGTATGATATTGTTCCTGGAGGAGCTCAATCTTCAAGTTCTTTCACAATTGCAGGAGGGTTAAAGTCGCTCTGATTTTGTCAAGGGTGCTGTGTTGAATTCTACAGGATTGATAAAAAAAAGAAAGGGTATTGCAGTGTTGTGCAGTTGGGGTAGGGTGTGAGTGGAAATTCTTTGCAGGTAAAGTGGTACCCGGTGTGTACCTTGTGTACGAGGTGTTGATGAGAGAAGCTTTAGTGCTGTGCAGTATGCAGCGTGAAGCACATGATTTCTTGCCCTCTGACCTTGAC
Source organism: Calotriton arnoldi (assembly GCA_963921515.1). NCBI lineage: Eukaryota > Metazoa > Chordata > Amphibia > Caudata > Salamandridae > Calotriton > Calotriton arnoldi. Next base: position 192,528 of record CAWUFW010002204.1, read on the forward strand.
TGGCCGAAACATGCAACTTCCTTGTCTTCCACTGCTTGCTTTAGATACCCGGTTGATCTGAGGTTTAAGCTTCAGTTTAAGGTGGAACATGTGTTTGGCTTGTGATTTGCTAGAGTGCAAAGATCAGACAATACTAAAATAAGAAATAAAGTGAAACTCAAGAAGTCACATGAGAAATTTGGATGCATAACGAGAAATTGAATTTTGGTTGTTGACTATTAGGGATGAAAGCAATTAACAATACAAGTCATTTGACCACTTCTCAACAAAGTTTCTTGGATAAATTATCCTGCTACAGTATTTGGCTCAATTACAAATCGTTTATCTTAAACTAGATGAATCTTCTTACAAATCGGTACAGCAAACAGATGGAGGAGAAAGGACAATGTCAACAGCTCATATAGAGCGATAAACCCTGAGCAGCAGAGTGTAAATCTTCTCGGAATAGCAATGCCAATGCCCCTTGGTCCCAGCAGGGACAAAAAGATCCCAGAAAATTGGTCTTTCGATCAGGAGCATGTATCAACTGAGATTAACTGAGAACAAGTCCAGAAAGGGGTAATTTTCTTGGTGTGAAAAAGATCACAAAGCGCAACTGGCCTAAGTATAACTCAACTAAGTAAGCAGACTTTGTCCTGCTTTTACCCATCAAAGATTGGCATGTCTGATGGAAAAAATAATGGTGTTTGGAAGACAGGTCTCTCAAAGATTCATCCAAACATCCACTAGTACCACCATGTCATCTACGTGGACAGATCATGCTCTGGCCACAGGGGACGCTTAGTATTCACTATTTGCATGACAACATTTACAATCAGTCAATTCTGAAAAAATAGATCACAAAGACTCTCAAACCTTTGTCTTACCGCAATACGTTTGTATAAAAGGATTTATCTGAAGGGCTAGCCAAGGTGATACAATGGAGTGGAGTCAAACAGTTCCAAACCATAATTAAAAGAAGTCCTGTGGCTATGACAAAGGTTTTACTTTGTAAGACGTTTAGAAGCATGGGTTATGCTTTAAATGGGGTTAAGTAGTGTAAACAATTCCTATTTATTTTTGTGGTGCACTTAAATGGGACAGTCTCTTGAAACAATGGAATTTTTCTGTAGAACCAAAGCACAAAAGCTTTATTTATAAACAGATTCACTACACATTCTCACTAGGAAACATACACTTGTTAGCTTGAGAGATTCGAAGCGTAACCTTGAATTGGAGGCGAGATACTTCAAAAAGTGACTAAAAGTAGGAGATGGAAGATGGACATATTGTCCATAGAATGTGATGGGTAATGTATCTTTAACTTTGTACATTTCTTTCCCTATTTGCTTATACCACCATTACCAATAAGACCTTAATGTAAAGCACCAAAAAACCCTTAGAAACACATCTATAATACAATTTAGAATACCTTTCAATAACTCAGGGTTGCCTTTAATCAGTAAACCCTTACTTGGTTAAGTAGTCAAAAACTGGTTATGCAATGAATTGTCCGGGTTGGACTAATCATATGATTTGTTACAAAAATGATCAGCAGGCTTTGCAACACAGGAATATTATCAGGGATGGATTAGCCAAAAATAAGCTTCTGGCTAGCATTCCAACCTCTAAAGAAGATGAATAGTTCACTAGTATTCCCTTCAGAACTGCCCATAAAACACATCTGGAAAGATGGGCTGTAAATTGAACTGTTTAACCTTATTAACAAAAAGTCTTGATGCAAAATTCTCCTGCAAATTCTCTGGCTTACCAGCTGTAATGCAACATTCGGGCTGGCTTTAAACTTATTTCTAGCACTGTTTTAAGCTCTTAGTCCAGCCCTTTTCCTATAACGGTTACCACAGGACAGCATCAAAGCAGTGCTATTTAATGTCCATTAATAGCCTCCACTTAACTCTATACCTCCTACACTTGCTTCTTTGGAAGGAAACCTCATTATGCTTCATTAATCTACACAATTACAGATTAGACTCCAGGGTACAAAGACTAAACCTTTGACACAGACAGATCAAAAGAATCTTCCGGTGAGTTGTAGTTGCACCAGCCCTACATTTGTTTTTCCAATTCTTTCTGTTCCACAGGTCATGGTTTCCATTCTTCCTTTCCCTGATCTCCCAAAAATCAGATCTTTTACCACTGGAGCAAAAATTGTTTATCCCATTCTCGAATGTTCAGCATATAACATTCAATTATAACAAAAAAGAGGAATTGCAATGCACCTGGACTTGCTGCTGTGATTTAAAATTACAGTGATTGAAATAAAGGACAGATAACGCCTTGTTCAAAACAGTTTATTTTTCATTTTTTGTCAGACAAACACATTGATTTCTGGACCACAGTAGAGGATGGAAACCTTTCACAAACTTATTTATTTGAAAATACAAATATAAAATTATACTTTCCACATCTATGATGTGAGAGACCCCCATCCACATAGTAATTTACAACAAGGCTTTAGAAAGCCATACACAAAGACCTGAAAGATGCTTGATATATATATATATAGATACATATATATGTATATATTTAAAAAAAATAGTCACTACCAAAGTTCTCATCAGTTCATACTAAAGTATAAAAGTAAGGGCTAGGTCTGCCACAGTGCCATTGATAGTTTATATTCTTCATAGTGAGATACACAGAACCATCCTGAAATGCTTTGACCTGCATCCTCTTCTTCACGGAGGGGGTAGAGCCCACACAAAATATATATATATATATATATATATATATATATATATATATATAGTGAGATTAAGGATTCTAGGCCGCTACCAATCAAAATGAGACACAGATCCCACACTTGGTGCTATGTACAGTATACAGGTATCATGGGCAATGCCCATTTACCTTTGATCTACCCTGTTGATCGGAAAATAATGAAATTCAGCCGAAAGACAATACATTTTGATTAATCTGCAACATGCGGACTGCTCACTTGGAAAAACAACTTTTTGTGATTTTGTTTTTTGGTAAAACTTATTACAGTATATTGAAGTATTGCTTTAACTTAGAATCGCTTTGTGTAGTGTTCACATGTTTAAATGGTTGGATTCTGTACATGTATGAAGCGCCACAATGTTATGCATGTCAGGACTGTATGAAAATTGCCAGTGTGTCATCAGAATCTCTCTCTACAAACCCTGTGCAAACATCCACTAACATAATAAAGTTTGCTTCTGCAACATATTCAAGGGGGCAGAGGAGAAGCACCCTCTAAAACTTCCAACCAAAACTATTTATTTTTATTTTTTATTAAACACAGAGTACATTAAAGATAGATACAAGTTAGTGTTTTTTGTAAACAGCTTCGCACGGTAAATATATATACACAATACATAAACCATGGATGACCTTCAGTATAAATGTAGTTAACTAATATTGCTTTATTACTGATTATGTTGCATTTGTAAATTGCAAAACAATTTAAAACAAGGTGCTTGTTGTTTGTGGCTAAGTCCCTAGCCCTCATTCACCCTAAACAGCAAAATGGTGTTGTTTTCTAGCTGGAAAACAGAATAGAATATAACAAACAAACCAAACAAACAGAGAATAAAATCAAAGTTTGGAACACCTTTCAGGTCATTATTACTAAGAATTAACCCATGATTTACCTAGTCTAGCAAGATGTGTAACATTCATCAGCTGTAAAATGCTGTACAACGAGAAATAAATTTACAGCAACCGAGCCATGCTACCTTAAAGTCCAAGCTACAAGATCAAATAAAAGCAAATGAACAATATGAAATAGAGGAAATAGAGGAAACAAAAGACAGCTCACACTTCATTTTAATCAAGTCAAGTGGTTACTGCTTGCTTTGGCTTTTTCCTTTTATTCAAGGCGGGGAGGAGGGCTTTAAGCAATCCACCTTGCTCATAATATTTTAATTGCCACGGCAATTATTATTCTGATATTGCCCCTAGCAACGTTTTACTTAAGAATATAGCCACACAAGAGCAGGGATAGTGTTTAACAGGAGCATGCCATACCTAAACATTTCTGTAATAATTAATAGTCCTAGGATAAATTTAAGATTTATCATGCAATGTCTATTAGCTCTTAAAAAATAATTTTTAGATCTTCAAAACTGCTTTATGTTGTGGAAAAGCAGCCACAAAATGAATACCATGATCAGTAACAGGAATATGAGAAACCTATACTCTTCAAATTAAAAACCAATGATAGGATAAAGGTAGAGGACAAAGCAATTCTTGCTGAGCACGTCTTACGTATTGCATTAAAAGAGTACATGTAAACTTTCAAGCATGCCCTCCTACTCAAGATAAAGGACTGAAAGAAATAAGAGTCAACAGATGTTAAGTAATACATCTGCATACATTACAAAAAGTAAATTTTGGTCAGTGTAGGCAGTAATACGGTATTATAATATAGTAAAGACTGCCAAGGAATAAACCTCCACTGGATAAAACTGTAAGCAGTTTAAGAAAGATGTCAAAATAATAATTAAAAAAGTAGTGATATACGTCATTATGTGGCTTTAAAGAACAAGGATGAAGAGAATACAGTTATTTTTAGTACTTGGGACTAAAAGGTGTACTGGCTGGAATTTCTTTAGTATACCCAATCGGTAACATACCTTATATGGGTATGCTTTAATGCTCAGGTATGGCACTTTTCTGCTCCTTCCATTGACGTTGATTAAAAATAAAGGTGTATCTGGAGCTTTTGTGCTAAAATAATTTACAAAATTGTTAGTGATGGACTTCTAGATGAGTGGGGGACTAAAGTGAACCTTAGTCTAGGTAGCCACATCAAAAACATGCCAGGTTCCACAATATTTGTGCTATGGGCCACTGGGACTTTTCAAAGGTATATAAACATCTAAAACATATTCACACAAATTATCAGTTTCTTCTGAGCATTCTTAAAAAAATATTTTATCTCTTAGTAAAATCATTTTAATATACCATGCCTCCCTCTTTTAAAAAATAAATTAAAAAAATCCAGTTTTGCATATCTAGCATTAGCATTTAAGGTAGTATGGCACACCCCTTTTTAAAGTCAAGGGTGGGGTTTTACAAAATGCCTTTAAAGTTTGCCAGCATTTTAACATTGTGAGACCTTTGGTTAGTTGAAACCACATCAGATCAACAAAATAAAATATATAGATATATATATATATAAAAAAAAGAAAGAAATAAAACTGCCCCAATAAGTATTAGCATTTTTCTTAAATAAGAGAAAGTTCTATCCTTACTGGTCCTAAATCTGAATAACTATATCTATGTTTAAACCTTAATTACAATACACCTACCAATATATACTAGAAGAGAAAGAGAAAAATAAGTCAGTACACTAGCATCAGGACAGCACGCTTACAAATAGCTGTTGTATACACTATTAAGATACATTAATGAGCAACAAAGAATATTCTATGAGGTGACAGGGAATGAAATAAAACATTGAAAGTACAGTACATCAACATTGACAAAATATTCATATAAAAATCCCCTGCTTTCAATATTGAATTTCAAGGAATTTTATTCATTTTTATTTTTTATGTTTTTTTCTGAAAGAACCATTACATTTTATTTACTTATTACTTCATCAAGTTTTTCATCTTTAAAAAGCGTCCAGCATTTTGCGTAACCTGGTTGTTCTTTAAAAAAACAACACAACAAAAAACTCAACAAAAGTAAAACCAAAAAAAGTATTCTAAAAGACTTCAGAGACGAAAGCATTTTTTTTAAATTATAAAGGTTTTACTTTTCGGTAAGCATGAAGTTGCTTTTGTCAAGATTCTTGCTCTCATCAAATTTATTGAGTGTCTTCATTCGGTCTACCTGTCAGAATACATTTAAAATTATTGGAGTGCAGAAGCTGTCATTTCATTTCGCATTCAGTGTCAAACTGGCTGTACCTAAAGTACCAAGTTTATAAACAAAATGTTTTTTTTTTTAAATATTAATACAACTTGGCATAATTATGTTAAAAATAACAGACAAAACAAATCCACACTACATTATTTTTTTAATGCCACCTACACCAAGTCGTCTATTTCACGGTCAAAGGATTAGATACCCATATTTAAAAAATATATATATCCTTCATAAGTTTCCCCATTAGAGGACCATATATATAATAGCCAAATATTAAACATGTGCAAACAGGAAATTGTCAGTTTTCCCTACCAGTCACAGTGCAATGATGTTTTATATGTTTAACATTATGTTTACATCTACAATAAATTAATCTTTCATCGCCTCTATGATATTTGTAGCACTGAGGTATTCAAAAAAAATTATTTTCTTTTCATTTTCCTAGTTTGTTAATGTAGGAAATGATGGTTCTAGATAAATGCAAGCTTCAAAATGCCTTCCTAAATGGCATGTCCGGGACTGAGCATAATGCCAGGGAGCTGGTCTCCAGAAAAGGTTTGAGGACAAACCGAGCAGCTGAAATGACTGGACAAATAAATTGTTCTAATTTAAAATGTTGCGTCTCGAATGTTAAATATTTAAATATTAAAAAAAAAAAATCCGTCTGGGAAAAGCAGTTTTTCTTTCATACTTAAAATAATTTAAAAAATATAACTAGACTTTTAAGCTGTGCACACGTGATTTTGACTAGATAATTATGCTGGTATGACGCTAGTACAGTTATCAGGTCAATAACTTCTACAGAGCAAGCTAAACAGTGTTAATCTAAGAAATGAGGAAGCCTTCAGCAGTTGCCCATGGACTGCAAATGCTTTACATTTTCTTCCATGTAGTACACACCTGCCTTAGGCCATACCCACACCAAAAATATTTTTCTTTCATAATAGTTTACATGGAGTTGATGGAATATTATTTACAGTATTTTTTCAGAATTCACAATCTTCAAAAACCTTATATCACCTCTTTCAACAAAAAAAGCACTTATAGAAAAAAGGACTTCAAAAAAACATTGCAGTCCTTACCTTATTGCCGAAAATAGATATAATCAAGTTGACAGACATTGCAAAACAAAAAGAATTGCTAAATATATTATGTTAGTCAGCTACTCCGACATACTGAACAATTCAAAATAGAAACCTTACTCCAGCATATTTCCCACCTCCCTCCTTTGTAACATTTCTCTTGTTCTGAATCGATGTGTGCTAAATTTCCACCTGAAATGTTGTACATATACAAGTCATTTAAGTTTCATAAAGTGTACCAAAGATTGCAACTATTGTTACTGTTGAAGCCTACATACACATACAAAGAAACAAAAAAATAAAATAGGAAAAACTAAACCGCTAACAGCAATATTATGATAAATTTAAACGTTATGCACAACAGAGTAAATGAAACAAGGTAACAATGTCAAAGTTTACCCTCCTCCACCCCCAATCTCCAAGAAATGCAATTCCAAACATTTGAATGACAGGAAGGGCTTGAGTGTTACATGGGAACGATAATAGAAATTAAGTCATGAATAACATTAACAATTTTAAAAGCCATTGTTTATATAGCACAGCAAGTTCATGAGATGATTTGAGGAGAACAATCGGAGTCCATACAGTGCCACCTCCAGTTCGTTGTGTAGATGTTATCGATGATGATGTGGTGATCGCAGGATGACAAGATCGTCTAAACAAAGGGACCACTCAGAAACTTCACGCAGTCTTGCTCAGAAATCCAACAATTCTCTAGGAGATGGATAAAAATTAAACAATATGAAAAAGGTAAATGTGTAATGCAAGTACTTTATTAAAGAATCATTACATCTCCCAAACACAAAAGACCACAGGCTGTCAAAGAAGTAAATATGGAGTGGTCATTTAATTTCTAGCAATTTTGTTCTTACTAAATGATCAGATTGTTTTGAACACAATTTCACACGTGTTCATGCTTTTTTTTTTTGCCGGAAATAAGACAGCAACATTGACATGGAAACAAAGTTCAATAAATCTGTCCTTTAGAGTGTATTCACAATTTAAACCCTCAACAAAATCAATCTAGAGAGCAGTTTCAAATCATCGATGTGGATATGTCAGCTGTTAAAAGTTTAATTATGTATAAGGATTCACACTTTAAGCGTCAATAGGATTGAAAATATAGCCTACATTTTCTTTCTCTTGTATAAAATGTTAAACCAAAAATAATTTAGTGTTTGAAGTTGGACCGACACGAGAATTTTGTAAAAAGTAAAAACACTCTGGTGGTGAGCAGGATACATTATCCACAGATGCTGATACATCCACTAATTATACCTTTCTCTTCAAACTCAAGTAAAGAAAACTATGATGCGTGAAATGTAACAAAGTAAAGGAAAAAAGTCCTTAGGCACAAGTTTACATTATGATATTTAAGCAGTGAACGATACAACCATAGACGTCTCCAAGTGCTGTAGCAAATGTTTACTGATCAAGATTAAAAATTACGGGCCCGATTCACAAAAGTAATCTGAGACAAAATCCTAACTTTACGACTTTCGGTATTCACAGAAGGCATATAGGAGTACTAAAGTTAGGATTTTGCCTCAGTCAATCTTAAGTTTTGGTCTTAAGTTAAACTTAAGACAAACTTAAGTTTGACTGAGACAAAATCCTAACTTTGCGACTAGGATTTTGTCTCAGTCAAACTTAAGTTTCGTCACGTTACATTTACTGCTTTCACATATTACCATGTAGGGTCTGGTAAAAGCCTTTTTGCCAGACCCCATGTTTAATATTTTTCGAAGTACTACGTTGGATATGTTGGAAGGAGGTTCATGGGGTCCTGGACCCCACAGCTTCTGAAATATGGCTCCAAGCTTTTTGTGAGTTAGAAATTGTCCCCGCGGCAGCTGAAATATATCAACCAATTCCTAGAAGGAATGCATAATGCCATCATAGGTGAAGTCCTCTAAATGTTCCATACTTGCTTCTTTCCAAATAAATATATCCCTTTTAGCTATTAGCTTAAGCATGCCCTGCACCTTCTTTGTTGTAACTAAAGGTGCATATCTGACTTTAAAATGCAGTTTTTTTTTTTTTTTTTTTTTTAAATCGGTTCCAACAGTATCTGATCACAACTATTAGAATATTTACAGGTTTGGGTCTGTCTTTTTAGTCAGTCAGGGTTGCAAGCACTTCCCTATAGCCAATCTTGCGTGCCTTAGAGTCTCGCAAATTGTTCCAGCAATTTATATAGTGCAAGTATTCCACCATCTTATTTATGTACATACAAAAAGCATCAGCATATAACAAAAGAGTATAGTTCTGACCCGAACTAGTGATGCCAACCTCCTCTCAAATATGTCTCACTAGGTTTGCTAGTGGTTCCATTAACAGTGAAAATACTAAGAGAGGTATGGATCATCCCTGGCGTGTGCCTCTATGAACCGCATAACTATCCGAGACAACCTGCTCTGTTCTCACTCAGGCTGTCTACTCACTATTTAACAGCATGAGCCATTGAGTCATGTTTGGTCTCAACTGCCGCCTATGCAAAACTTGCTTCACACAGGACTGGCGCACCGTGTTGAAAAACTTCTCTAGGTCGATAGACCCCACCGTGGGTGTCCCTGTGATCATTGCAGCTCGATCCAAAACATAAAACATTATCTGATTGGTAAAATTCATATTTACACCAATCTTCATCTTATACGCCCTCTTTAATTGTACACATCTACTTATTTACGATAGCTTGATGTAGCTTGGATAAATCCAACCCTTCGTACAACCTTTTTACTGGTACAAGCTGCTTTGGTTCCCTACTCCAACAGTCGCCAAGAGCTCGTTCCATCCTGCTCTATTCATAGCTATAGCTCTGTTGGGACAAATTAACAATCTTTCTTAAATCTCTCCTTCCTTATCCTTCTTTTAGACTTCCAACATAAAAACAGAACTTAATATTGCACGGTCACCATATTATGTAATTTTTTCTCTTCGCTCATTATGAGTTTTCTCAGAAGTCCCGCTTCAATTACTTGCTCTAATTTTCCTCCATCCCATAGGACTACTTGTCATGACCTGCCAATTCCTCCATGTGTGGAACCCGATTATAATTTTTCAAAAGGTACCTTTGGTTGCAATTCTAGCCCCACACCACCAGCACTCATGCGCGCCACCTCCCCAATTCATTGATCATTGTCATAAATTTTCACTTTTCTATAATCCAGCGATCCCTTCAACAGTGTACTTTATAATTCGGTCTGGGAGGTAATATCCCACAAAAGAGTCCTTCCCAATGCTTATAATATTAAATGTTACTTTTTGGATCTTTATACTGAAGCATGACTTCACTTTTGACAATCATTTGAACCATAACCTTGAGTCCTAATCGTATCAGGGAAGTACTTGGCCACCTTAATCTAATTAAGTTTTTGTTTTTTGGTTGTAGCAACCTCAAAGGGGGTACATCCTAATCATCAATCCTTTGCTATTTTAAACCTGCTCTTAATGCTCCCAATACTTAAGAGACCAACTGTAAAGCATCCAGAGAGATACATACAACAAAATATTTTCAACATACATATTCTTTTATTAATAGAAAACGTTGTTCTTTTATGCTGATACATTTAATCCCATGTTTTTCCACTATCTAACGTGTGCCACACCATCTATCGTCTTTTGCTCACACTTGCTGTGACACTAGTGTGACCACTGTCCACGAGTGATGTAATACCTACAGGACACTCAGGACTCCATGTCTGTTCATTTACATGTCGATTACTATTGCAGCCTTGAAAAAGCCCCAGTCCGGTGAGCCTCAAGGGGGCGAAAGACATACTGGTTTTGAAATTGCTCTCCTACAATGACTTCAAGTAAGGGTTCATTCTCGAATTGTGGACATTGAAACTTCCAGTGATTTGACATCAAAATACAGGATTTAGCCTGTATCATCTACAGAATCTTTTCAACCTGAAATATACCTTTTGTTTTGCTTCATAAGTATCATTTTGTAATTATTGCAAGAAATGTATGTGTATATATGATCACAAGTTTAAATTCTTCAAACAATAAAATATACACTCATATTTATAACTGTGGTTGATTTTTGTTTGGAAATGTTTTGAAATTTCAATTAAGTTCCAATTTGCAGTTTAAATTAAAGTGAGAGCACATTACACCTTTCCTCCTCAATATTTGGGAAGTATTACTACCCACTACATAGTCAGTCTGATCAGGGTGTATAATATTATGTATGACAGAATTGGCATCTATCTGTTGACAAGGGCCTTACTAAGGCTATTGTAATCCATATTAAGTAAGGATAGTGGTTTGCATGAATAATCTCACCCTCTTCCCGCCCCTTCTTTTTTTTTATAAAAAAAAAAGGGATCCTATTAATGACTCGATGTGACAACAGTAAAGTGGACTATTTTAAAGGCAGCCGTGTGTAGTTTTAGTAGTTTAGGTGCCAAAATATAACATAAAATTCTATGGCGGAAACAGGAGTTTTCCCTCTGGCCTGTTCCTTAATGGCTTTTCTGATCTTTTGCATCATTAATGGGACTTCAAACAACTCTCACTGTTCATTCATTAGTGGTGAGTGCTGTTTGCACTGTTTTGTTAGCGAAGGCTTTCAGATCATTCTCTCTGGTCTCATTCGAATAGAACTGTGTAAAAATTGCATAAAGGGTCTGATTAATTTCCTGTTGTGTGCATCTTTCTTACCCGTGTCATCGCAAAGTTTAGTCACAGATGCATGTCTAAAATCAGAGGTCAACAGTCATGCCAATATCCTTCCAGGTTTATTCCCTGGTTATGTGTTATAGGCATGTAAGCGTTGTGATCCATACAGCATATCCTCTCGACTGTTTGATGGTATTGTTTTTTTGTGTCACAGGTTGTCCTGCATAAATATTCGGAACAGATTATCTTCTGCTATGTTCCTATGGAGCAATATATCTCATCTAATGTAACATGCAGGATATATACACCCGAGTGGAAAAAATATTCCTGATTGCTGGGTGTCCAAATTGCAATGAGTACAACAGTTAACAATATACAAGCAGAGGGACTAGGAGCGCATCTAGGTCCAGCATAAGAGCTCCCAACAAGTAGAAGTACGAAAAGAGTATGCAGTTCATTTAGGAAGGTCGATAGTGAACTGAGGAATCAGATCGGCGGATCGGATTGTTCAGGAGCAAGAGCCCTCACACATCCAGATGGGTGTCATTCTTCATCATAGGGCAGCTCCACGTTGGGCGGGTGCTGCAACACCCAACAGGCCCCTCGAGGGGACTCTTTGCCAGAGATTTTTTGCTGTATTTGTGAAGTGTGAGTGTAGGTGCTCAGAGTGTAGATTGGTGTAGGCAAGTTAAAATAAACTAAGATGTACCCTGGACATTTTAATATATGGGTCTTCTTGTCCAAGTTAAAAGCAGTCGGTGGCTTAATGCGGAAATAATGGTCCGTTCCTGCTCATAAAGTTGTGCATAAAAAGATCGACATGTTTCTTGCCAAATAAACGTATTATTGATCAAGTGCAATTTATCAGGACAGGAGACCTAATCTTCTAATTGATTGGGTTAGTATTGGCGTGTCTGTAAATACCCAAACAAAGTCTTCGGCAAATTAGCAAATGGTTCGATGACTAATACTAAAGAGTCAAGAAAGTGTAGCTGATCTGAATTTGGTGCATATGTACGGGCAAGAAGCACCTCCATCCAGTCAAGAACACCTACCACTATCACATACCTACCATCTGTTTCTATATTGTGATGTAGGTGTTCAAACGGGACACAGGGCGTATCCACACTTGTGCATGCTTCACGTAAGCAGAGTATTGAGTGTATATATGTGTTCTCAGCATCTGCATCATATCTGATTGCAATTTGCTTCTGTGAGAAGCGTTTCTTGCAGAAATAGAATAAGGGATCCTTGTTGTTTGATGTATGTGCATGCCTTACATCTTTTGGCCATTCTTTGTAGACCACGCACATTCCATGTCATGAATAAGAACATATTCAATGTAACCATTTCCAAGTTGTGTCTTTAGGTTATATTTGCTTTTAGCAGTGTATCCATAGGATCCCCATAGTATTTGCATCCTTCCTTGTTTTTTATTTTATTTATTTATTTGAGTTTTATATAGCGCTGGCTAGACCCGGAGGTATCAGAGCGCTTTACATAAGGATCTACAAAATTGCATCAGTTACAAGTTACATCAGTTACAAGAAAACATTTCAAGAGCGTCGGAAGACAAAATAAATGGAGCTTAGAAGGGTAAGGGGGAGGAGTAAAGGTATAGGAGGGAGAAGGGATGGGGATAGGATGGATGGAGAGACGAAGGAGAGTCTGCCCAAAGTCCGGCTGGGTAGGTGACGGCCGGTCCACAGCCCATCTCCTCTATAGCTATCAGGTAGCTCCACCGGGCATCAGTCAAGCGGCTAGGTCTCAAAGAGAAAACAATTAGAGAGCAAAGAGGAGGGATAAATGGAGCGTAAAGGAGAAAGTGGGTGGAGTAAAGGGGTAGGAGGGAGAGTACGACGGAGAGACAAAGTAAGGTCTGCCCAATGTAGGGTAGGTGACGGCCGAAGGGGTAGTCCACAGCCCATCTCCTCTATAGCTATCAAGTAGCTCCACCGGGCATCGGCCAAAAAGCTAGGTCTCCACGGTCAGAGGTAGGTTCATAGATTCGGCATCCTGAAGGGTAGGCCGGATGGGGTATGAGTTCGAGGTCTGGTTGAAGTCCATTTTTTTTTCCCTCTTTTTTTCAGAGGAGTAGCACGACGTGGTAGGGAACACAGTGGCAGCCATCTTGGGGTCAGGCAAGGGAATAACGGGTAGTAACAGGGAGGGCTTAAAATCTTGCTTGCCAAAAGATCATGGTGGCCCCCCATGCCCCTCATTACAGACGTGGCCTTGGGGAGCAATCATAGAAAACCAAAAGTATGTAGCAGCAGCTCAGCTTGTGAAAACACGGACACACTCGAAATATGTAAATTAGATGAGGAGCCATCGCTATTTCAAGATCGGCAATTATGGAGAGGCAACCTCCACATTGGCGTACACAGCCACAAGCAACCTCTGCTATTCAACAAAAATCGGCATTGGGATGGAGATCAAGCAACAATGGGCACTCTTCAAGGCATACTCGGTTCGCCGCGCACAAAATCCCAGGCTCGGGGTGCCCCGTAGACTCAGTTCAAGGCGCCATTCCAGGGTCAGGCAGCTCGTGGTGTAACTCCGCTGCGGAACAATAACGACCCAAGCAAAGATACAATTACAGATCCTACTGTCCGATGGACGGCACTGCTTGCCACCTGCCTAGCGCCCCGACTTATTGGCACATCAGAGAAAGTGCGGCGTCTCTACATCGCGGCCAGGGATCCTGCCTCGCCACATTTTTGGGACGCCTCTCTCAGATCGCGTCGGGATCAGGACCCTTGTGTGTCTCCCTGCTTCCAGTTATGTTCCCACAGCATGTGCATCCTTAGAAGGTTCCCTTAACCCTTTGAAAAACTATCCCCAAATAAAGCCCACCTGATAAAGGTTAGAGATTGTCTCTCAATCCAGTTAATAATAATAATCATTCGATGCATCTTTCTGTTCCAGTTATAGTGAAAAAGAGATAAGTAGGTGGACCGACTTTATCAACCTGATCTGACCCAATACATTAGAATGCCAATAATGACCAATTAAAATCTTATCTGTGCAACTTCTGTTCTCAGCACATCAGATCATCTAGATTTATAATCTACTTTGTTCCCCATGTGTCTTGCTCTTTGTGCATCCATTTGAACCCCTTTTGTTGAAATACACGAGAAGGGGATCAACTCCAGAGACAAACCACGCTACCTATATATTGTCTGCTAGTTTTGGAGTCATCCAAGATAACTTGTCACCCAGCATCAATTAGTTGGACAGACTGGGCACGGTTCTCTCAGTTTCCCCTTCGACATCACTGTCTTTGTCAACTACGTTTCAGGGGCAGCAGATGTCTAGTCTGCACCATTTTTTCCTCCATTGTCGTTGCGCACCGTACCGTTTTTCTGAGGCTTTCCTTCCTTGAACCAGGATTGAGCATCAAGGTGTCCGGACTTCCTCACGCACATTCTCACAAATTGTCGAAGGAATCTTTGGGATCTTCAAACACAAAAAAAGAACGTTTTTTCTGTCTGCAATGACTTTCAATCGCTTCAGGGAGATAAACATATATCTTAAGTTCAGGTGTCGTAGAACTTTTGCTATCATAGGTCTGGGATCCTTATGAGCTCTCTTGATGACAGATAACGTGGTTAGACTGTCTGGTACTCTTGTTTGCTTCAACCACTGTTTGCAAAATGCTGTCATGTCCTTCCCTGCTATAGGTTCAGGTAGTCTGACCACCCAAATGTTATTAAGGCGCAATCTCCCTTTGGCATCCTCCACCCTGTATTCCAAATACGATTCTTTTAGTTGAATCTTTAATTTCACATTGCCGAGAATCTAAGACAGGGCATAGTTCTTCAAGAGCAGTTTAGGTTTTCTTTACTTGTCCAGAAAACTTTTTCATGTTCTCGCGCAGTAGTCCTACATCTATCCCTGCCATATTTATTCAGTAGTCCTACATCTATCACTGCCATATTTATTTTTAGTTCTAATGTCTCTTTCGGTTTTTGGATTGCATTGAGGATTTGGTCTAATTTCTGTTGGGTGATCCCCTGTACAGGCTGGTTGCAAGTCCCAAAATTGTCCGAAGTCATTGCTAATGTAGCATGTGAGAAATCATGTTTCTGGTTGATGGGGGTGTGAGCCCTTCTCAAGCAGCAGCCACAATCCTTGTCAGGGTGAACCACAAAAAGTCACTAAATTAACCTGTGTTTAACCCTCAGTCAGGTTTAACTTAGAGACAATGTGTAAAGTGTTTATGCAGCATACAAACAGTAATAAAGTGAAAACAAAAGAAAACTCCCACACCAATTTAGAACAGAGTAGAATTTAATAAATTATTTGACACCAAAACGACAAAAATCCAATCAGTAGAAATGGAGATATGCAATTTTGAAGATTTAGATGAAAGTAGTGCCAAAAGGCGCAAAGTACCAACTGTGGGCATCTGGTCTCGCTGGACCAGTACAAAGCCACAAGTTTAGGCCAACCGTGATGGAATGCAGGCCAGGGGGAGTACCAAGTTTGGTCCGCTGAGGATTGTACCTTTGGGGCGCGGTTACTTGGCGGGGCTTCGCGTCGCTTTACACCAGATTTGATGGAATCTTTAGTTAGGCTGGTACAGCACCTTTAAATCCCCTTCCAAGGGTCCAGGACTGGACGGGCACCACTTGCAGTCCAGATGCAGGTTCAAGATAGTTGGAGCCTTTTCTGTCCCTGAGGCTCTGATTAGGAGGCCAGCCAACTAGCCATTGGAGTTACTGTAGTAGTCCTGGGTGCAAGCAGAAAAGCAGGTCTCAAACAGCAGGGCAGTCCTCTGAGGGCAGAAAGCCGGCTTCAGGTAGCAGACAGTCCTCTTGATGCAGCAGGGCAGTCCTCTGAAGTACAAAACCGGTCGCAGACAGCAGGGCAGTCCTCAAGAGTCCTTCTGTAGGTCCAGAAGTGAACTGAAGGGTTGTTCTGAGGGTCCTATTTTTATACCTGCTGCCTCCATTGAAGTAGGAGAAGCTTCTGGAGTCCTCCCTCGCTCCCCCCCCCCCCACTCCCCAGGAAGTGTCTGGAATTTCCTGCCTCCCTTCCCTGGTCCCAGATTGTCTGGGGGCACAATGACCTAGTGTGAAGTCTTCCGTGAATGTGCTGAGGCAGTCCCTTTGAAGTGCAAGTGTGGTAGGTGATGGCTCTGCCCTCCCATCCTGCCAAGATGGCCCATTCTGCACCACCCAGTCTCACTATTGTGTGCCTGTCTAGGAAGAATATACAAAGGCCAACTATCAATTACACCTATTCATGTGACTTAAGACAGGGTGCAGGCACCAAATGGTTAGGACAAGAAATTGCCAACTTTCTAAAAGTGACATTTTCAGAATTGTGACTTAAAATTAGATCTTACCATTAAAGAGGGTTTTAAATTGCAATTCTTTAGAGACCAAACACGATATTCCTACCTGGTCCTCACTTATTAAATGTAATAAGGTAATCCAGTGTTATCATATGGGAGAGTCAGGCCTCACGGGAGAGAACAAACAAATTTGGGAGTATTTCACTACCAAGACATTTAAAACTCAAAGGTATATGCCCAACTTTTTAAATACACCGCACCCTGCTTTATGGGCTGTTTAGGACCTACCCTAGGAGTGACTTGCATATTAAAAAAGACGGTTTGAGCATGGCAACAGGTTGTTTTGCCAGGTCAAAATGGCAGTTTAAAACGACACACACAGATTGCAGGCCTGAGAGACATGTTTAATAGGATACTTAAGAGGGTGGCACAATAAGTGCGGCAGTCCCACTAGTAGCATTTATTTTACAGGCCTTAGGTGCATGTAATACCTTTTTAGTAAGGTCTTACGAGTAAATTAAATGTGCCACTTAGGTGTAAGCAATGTTACCATGCTTAGAGGAAAGGAAAGAGCACAAGCACTTTAGCACTGATTAACAGAGGTAATGTGCCCAGAGTCCTAAATGCCCACCAAAACTGGTTCAGAAGACTGGAGGGTGAAGGCAAAACATTTGGAGGTGACCCTGCAGAGTGAGAAAAGTCCAACATAGTGGATGAATTATCTATTTTGTCACTGCTCTCTATAATAATTCTCTACCTTGCCATTATGGCTTTGTGGCGAATGTTAGAGGTAGCATCTGTGCAGTATTAATGTTGTGCCCTGGTAACTGGTGTTAATGTGCGTGCAATAATCCAAAAGTAACCCTAGTAAGGGAATGTCACCTGCCCAGGATATAAAAAAGCGGAAATATCTCGCTATAAATAGAAAATGAATTTCAAAATGGATTGAGTTTGAACTAAAAGAATAAAATGTATTTTTATGTATTAAACAGTTCTTGTTTTCATTTGATTGAACTTTATTGGACAATACACAAAATATTTTATATATGTAAATGCACAACATAGATATATGTTTAAACTAGATCAGAACAAACACAGTTATATACATAGTTAATGTGCGTGCAACCTAGTACTTGGCCAAAGCAGCACTTGCCAGCTGTGGTGCAATTAAATTTGGCTGTGAACAAAAGGGTATGGGGCTTCTTTTTTTTAGCCCAGTACAGAATGCAGCCAGGGAGAGCACATTAATAATCGGGGCAAGTTTGTAAATATTCAACAATATGGGTCAGGAGGCTTACCTTGCAGCAGCAGACAGCCTCCAACCAAGGTAGCTAAACTAGAAGCCAAAGCAGAAGGGTAGCTACAGGCCCCAAGGGGCGAGGCGCAAAACAACGGTGTTGGAATGGGTGCCGTGTCCACGGCAGGCCCCCCCGCCCAGTCTCATCCACTTTGTGGGGCCTGCGCATACAGATCACGCACCCCTCCTCAGGCCAGCTCACCTGCCACAACATCCTCCCCCCATACCCTCCCAATCCACCGAGCAGCGCATCAGGTCCTCCTCAGGAGCCCGCCAACCCCCACAGCAGCACAATTCCACGCAGACCAACATGGCCACATGCCCGGAAGACCATTATTCCCCATCACAGCCCAAGGTCAAGCCATATCATAGGCCCGCCCAAGCAGGTGGGACATCAAAGGTGAGCCACCATCCGATTTGAGAAGATGCTGCTATTAATGCGATCATCCAACTAAGCAAGTGCGCGCTAAGTGTATTCCTTGATCTCCGGCCCAGATCACTGCCATCTTGTCACCCTCATTTCGCCTCCACAGTGTGGCTGGCAAATCATTTTCTCGCCGTATTCTTTAGTTGATGTGCCCAGGCAACTGTCTAGCAAGGCACTGAAATGCTGAAAGGTTTTAATTCATATTTATAGCACGAGTCTGGTATCAGGATCATGTAGCAATTAGTTTGGGTTGGAGGGGCGCTGTGAAAGTACAATGTAGTCAGCCATTTTATTGCTCCACCCACCTCCCCCCCCCCCAACTCTGGAGGGCGTTATGGCACTATAGCTCATTATGAAGCTCCAATTTCTGTATACACTGTAACCATAATGTCCCTTCCACTGAAGCTTCTGACGGAGTAGTATATTTATATATATTTCTTTTTAAAGAATTCTGGCTAGTTCCTGATTCTACTAAAGAATCATAAATTCCCCTAATGAACACCTTGGGGCCTATTCACAAATGCATTTATAAGTATGTAAAAGATAAAAAGTTGTGTTCAACATCCATTTAACTTTATTTCTTAAGGAAAGGTAAATATCATGCAAATGAATTCTGCACTGTGTATTACGGGAAATAACTCATAGTATGACCTCTTTTCTATGAAATAAAGCTTTGAAACCACTGGCTGGCATAATATACATATTACCTACTGTTGGTCGCCAGTAGGTAGTTCTAGTTAGGACCTTGTTTCTATTCAAAAAGCATTTTTTCTTTTGCCAATATTTTCGACGTTGTTTGACGAATCTTCGCAAAATTTTCAAAACTAATGGGGCGGTCACCTCAGCTACTGTGTTAAAAGTTTCGGGGTGATCCATCAAGCAGGGGCCGAGTAAAAAGGGGTGGTCCCAAAACGTGTTTTCTCTATGTTAATTTCCATAGGAAACTTTAGATACGGCTACAGCCCAAACTGCTGAACGGAACTACACCAAATTTGGCAAAAAGGTAGCTCTTGGTTCAGAAAGCACTCTTTTTGTTAAATGGTGTAAATCCATTCAGTAGTTCCTGAGAAATGTAAAAATTTCTCAGATATACAACTGGGGACGTGGAGGATCCGGGAACCCTCCCGATCTCGTGCCTGCAATCTGATTGGCTGCCAACACGTCAAACCAGGAAGTGTTGGTAGGTATCTTGTGACTCGTCACAAGAAAAAAGGTTAAAAATAGATTAAAAAAAACAAGAAAAGGGGGCAGGGTAGAAACACTAGGCCTGCTCAGGGGGTCCCACAGGGTCAAAAAAGCATTAAAAAAATACAAAAATGAACATTTCAGCGGGATTCGCGGTGGATCCGCGAATCCGGCTGAATTATTATTTTTTTTTATAAAACCAAAGAGCGGGCTCCCATGCTTCGTTTCCTTTAAGCCCCCGGGTGAGCCAGGTCCAAGGGGCAATAGAAAAAATGCGAAGCGGGCCCCTGCATGCCCCGGGGACCGCCACCTCTCCAGGGCTTATAGATCGAATGCAGGGGCTAGGCGGCCCCCCTGCAGCCCTGGGGACTGCCACCTCCCTGGGGCTTTTTATTTTATAAATAAAATGTGTGGGGGGCTCCTGCCCCCCCCCACGCAGCCTCGGGGACCGCCACCTCCCTGGGGCTATATTTAAAAGTAAAGTGAGGGGGCGCCAGCCCCCCCACACAGCTCCGGGGACCACCACTTCCATGGGGCTAAAATACTGTTGGAGGGGGGGCGCGCGGCCCCCCTGGTGGAGCCGTAAATGGCCGTTGGGACTGCAACCACCCCAGGGCTGGCTCCAGCAATGTCCGGGGGCACCCACCCCCAAGACATTGCAGTTTGCTATGGTTCGGCGGGAGCACTGCTCCCGCCAAGCCATAGCAAACTCTGGTCCGCTTCATGGAAGCGAGAGCAGGAAAAATGCTCTTGCTTCCATGAAGTGGAGCAGAATTGCTTTTGGGCAGAGGGAGCTGCATGTTTGCAGCTCCATCTGCCCAAAAGCAATGCCGGCTCCCACAGGAGGCGGGGAGCCAGCAGGGACCGAGGGGGCCTTGAGGGTCCCCCCGCGGTCTCCAATGAAGTGACCATGCCCCGGGGGGTGGGGTCCCCGGGGCAATATCGGCATAAGGCCTGGCCCTGGGGGAACGGGTCCCCGGGCCGAAATTGGCCTCAGGAGGGTGGCCGCGCAGCCCCCCTCCAAAAATGTAAAATAAGAAAATACAGGGCACAGCCCAGGGGATGGGGTCCCTGAGTCCAAAACTGGCCCAGGGAAGGGGGGCCAAGCAGCCCCCCTCCCTTAAAAAAATAAATACATTTAAAAAAAGGGCCAGGTCCAAGGGGATCGGGAGGGGGCTGGATATATACACATATATATATATATATATTCCACACAAAGAGTTGCCTCAAAGATGGAGCCCACACGGGTGAAATCATCTGCACCTTTAATGGAAACTGCAACAAGGTGAATGCACCGCCAGCAGCACACAATTAAAAGTCAAACGCCGACGCGTTTCGGGCTCCTGCCCTTCGTCAAAGGCTGACTGTTCAAATGAGCACACGCAGTCAGTGAGCACTAAATAGTAAAGTACCGGCCCTATTGGGCGTGGCTGCTCCTGCATCCTCCTGGTACTCGTAGTGCTGACACAAAAGTATTCCTCAAGTGAGTTAGCGTGTGCTCACCATAGTAAAGAAAAATCACACAACCCAAGTGGGTGGCTGTCTGCACGGTGCAAATCACGATGAAGACGTGACCAGTGTCCAAAGCAGCACCTCGTCCCAACAGCAAACACCTCAGTGGCGTCACCAGGGTCCACAACAGCGGCGGGGCTTCCATCGCGGCCAGGCTTGCCGCTAAAATTCCACACAAAGAGTTGCCTCAAAGATGGAGCCCACACGGGTGAAATCATCTGCACCTTTAATGGAAACTGCAACAAGGTGAATGCACCGCCAGCAGCACACAATTAAAAGTCAAACGCCGACGCGTTTCGGGGTCCTGCCCTTCGTCAAAGGCGGACTGTTGCACCGTGCAGACAGCCACCCACTTGGGTAGTGATTTATTCTTTTACTACTGTGAGCACACGCTAACTCACTTGAGGAACACTGTGTGAGCACTACAAGTACCATGAAGCTGCAGGAGCAGCCACGCCCACTTGGGCCGGTACTTCATTTATCTCGTGCTCTGTCTGCGTGTGCTCATTTGAAAGTCAGCCTTTGACGAAGGGCAGGAGCCCGAAACGCGTCGGCGTTTGACTTTATGATTGTGTGCTGCTGGCGGTGCATTCACTTTGTTGCAGTTTCCAAATTAAAGTCGCAGATGATTTCACCCGGGTGGGCTCCATCTTTGAGGCAACTCTGTGTGTGGATATATATATATATATATATATATATATATATATACACACATACACACACATCATATACACATTATATATACACATATATACACACACATCAATACACACATCATATATACACATAATACATACACACATACATATACGCACACATACATATATACACACATACATATACGCACACAAATATCAACACACACAATTACTGGATTTTTTTAAAGCACCTTACCGATTTATGTTATTACTTTCAGATTATTTGTTAGTAAATGTAGTAGTCTGCTATCATTGGGACTTAAATACTCATTGAAAACTATTTGCATACAGAAAAAATCACAATGCAAGATTGCCATTCAGATGTGAAATTAAGGAAAAAGATGAAAATTAAGGAACTAGGAATCTTATGTTCGTACGAAAGAGGTTGAACTTACAATATTTCATAAAACGTCAGTCTGGCAAGATCCACTTAAATGGATTAAATATGTTTGACATTTGCAAATCTCAGATAACAAGCTTTGGAAAGGAAAGGTAAGCGTTTTGGTAAATTCTACACTTTTCTGATGCTAGATCATGTAAACTGCATGATGCGGGCAATTTTGTAGTGACCGTTGCATCAACGACACCTGCAAAAAAACATTTGCATAGACAAAAACCTTTAGTACCGGTTGGCTGATGCAAAACTCTCACCAGTGCAATTTTCATGATGAGGTACCTTAATCCTTTAATTAGTACTCAGAACAATGTTCTAAAGTCGTTTGTGAAATTTTAAGAGAAACTTCATAGAAAGATAAAAAAGAGGTAGGTGAAGAATAAGGGATGCGTATCATTTCGATATAGCCCCTTATTGTGTCTCCAGTACTCAGTAGACTCTTTCACATTATCAACTTTGTAGATAACCAGTCATCCAATGGTTAAACCATAAACCATTTCAAAAGCTGATAAAAAGACACCTTTGTGAGCTGGTAATGCTGTCTGACCAAATTCCCTGCACCTGCAAGCGCTCTTGTTAATTCCCTTCTTTGAAAAATTGAACCAATCTGTGCCATTATGTCTGGTAGGGGGTCGGCAGAAGTATGGTAAAGGCTGTTACTGATGGGAACAGCCTTTACCATAAAGGTCACTCTATCCTACTAATATGTTCCAGCTCTTTCTCAATGTGAACTTTGAGGGAAGATCTTACAGCAACTGAGAATGACAAATGGAGAAGACAGAATTGGGCAGCTTATGTGATGGTTACCTGGTTGTGCAAATCTTCCTGCCCAAACTTAGCATTACTTCGAGAATAAATACTGAGTGCCTAGAGACATCAAAATGCATGTGGAATGGTCCATACTGGCGTCCAGCATATCACGCTAGAGGGAGAATGTCTGTAGAACGCCATAATGCTGCTTTAGCCTTGAGGAGGGTGATCGAATAGAGGATGCAGGCTGGGCCCATGCAGATACAGGATGTAACATGTCTGACAATAGCGTGTTAGCAGCCATTTGCCATTATAGCATCCAAAACTCAGAGGGTAAAGATGCGACGCATGCAAATATCAAAATTAACACATTATTTCTCCATTTTGAAAGCACATATGAAACGAAGATGGAATAAGTCCTCAAACCAATTGGTTTCAGTGAAAATAAATGAATAGTTCTCAGGCACAAAAGAGTTTCAGCTCACTTGTACCCCTGGATAGTGTTGTAACCACCAAAGTAGATATTTTCTATATGAAGCTTCAGTTCACATGAAGGCAACAAGCAATACAAGAGGTTTGTGCATCAGTCTGGCCAGGACAGGTTGAAATCGTAAGAGAATGTGGGCCTTGCAATCAGAGGTAATAGATGCATTCAATGTATTTGTGTTTTTTACAGCACTTTTGGCTATGATGGGCTAACCAGGCCAGATCCGATAGGGCCCAATAGCCGCACGTTCTTGTAGGTCTGATTTCAACCGTTCCGGATAGCAGCTTCTCAGCCAGTTGCTCCTGCAGTGAGCTCTGGTAGTAGATACTAGAACACTGGTTCGATGCTGAGGGTTCTAGATATGTAGAGGCTGGCTTTTATGGAACTGTGTGTTCAACATAACCGATGGTAGGGGGGGGGTGTAGAACTTTCTCTCCTTTCATTGATAGGAGTTATCTCCGAAGTGGTCTGTGCAAAACATGAAGCAGCTCTGAGAACCAAACTTAGCAAGGCCAAGGAGTAGAAGCTAAAGCATATATGAACTGGCCTGTCTGGTCAAACATAAGGTCATTTCCTAGTCTTAAGCACCCTCTACCCATCCAGAGGGCAAAATGATTGTATTTTGTGTTTTCCACCACAGGTATTGAAGGGGCATTCTGGAGAATTTCTCACGTGCGTAGGGAGTAGAGAGACGCTTTCTCAGGTGTTTTCCACCAGCACAAATGGACCAACTTTGGCCAAATCTTATTTTTTTTTTTAACATCTTTTTATTAACTGTTTGCTCAATTGACCATAAATGACAGTAGTTACAGTAATTTGTACCAAGTTGACCATTCAGTCTTACCACAATATGCTTCCGGGTGGACATAAAAACATCAACAGTATACATTCCAGGAGGTACAACCCCTACTAGTATATACCTACAATCGGCAAGGTCACCCCTTCGACCAAAACAGAGCTGCACTTCCATGTCTTTATGGGTGATGGTCCTCAACGCCCAAGCAAAGTCTATACTGTCGCCATAATGACCATATTCCCTCCCACTTTTTGGCGCATTCTCTTCCTTTATAGACCGTCTCTTCTGCCCTTTGGCACCAATCCAGATCTCGTTCCCACTCTCCCAGTGTTGGTGGCAAGGGCGACCCCCACCTCCTTGCAATGTTCCTTTTGGCTATCCCAGCCGCGAGGGCCAGCCAAATTCCTGTGTACCGGGGCCAATCGAAGTCACCTTTAATCATCAGGAGGAGCCATTTTGCATCCATAGGGATCAGCACACCTGAGACGTTGGACAGGACCTCTGTAACCTCCCGCCA
Source organism: Calotriton arnoldi (assembly GCA_963921515.1). NCBI lineage: Eukaryota > Metazoa > Chordata > Amphibia > Caudata > Salamandridae > Calotriton > Calotriton arnoldi. Next base: position 217,442 of record CAWUFW010002204.1, read on the forward strand.
GTAACTAGCTATCCTCGGGCATTCCCACAAGATATGGAAAAAGGTGCCTTCTTGCTGACACCCTCTGACGCACAGCGCTGTGTGTGTTTTACCCCAAGTGTAGAGATGCGTGCGCAGGTAATATGTGCAGTGTAGTATTTTAAGTTGTACTAACCTAAATCGCATACTCACTGCTATCTCTCGTGGACTTTGCAACGCCTCCTGCCAGTCTGTGTCGTCTAGATTTCCCAGATCATCAGTCCATGCTGCCCTAAGCGTCACTAGGGGGTCCGGCATGTTATTGACCAACTTTCGGTATATTGTGGAAGTGGGCTTGTCCATAATAGGGTCAAGGAGTAGTCTGTCTTCCAGAGGCGTGTACTCCGGAATGGGGGTGCTGCGCTGGATGTGTCGCTGCAGAGCGTGCATTAGCCTAAGATAGTGGTATTTTTGCGTGTGGTGCAACGCGTACTCCTGTTGCAACTTTTCAAAGGTGAGTGGCGCTTCTCCCCTCCATACATCGCCTAGGTGTTCAATCCCTATCAACTTCCACTTCCCGAAGCCTGTTAGTGTGGCTACCCTCCTTGAGGAGATCGCCCTCCCATAGTGGGGTCTGAGAAGTCAACTCCCCGGTTGTGCCCAGTTGGTTATTCGCCTCCCTCCAGCAGTCCACTACTACCTTTGTATGCGATGGGCATTCCAGCTTTCTTTTCTTTGAGTATAGGAGAGAGGCATAATGGCCCGCTGGCATGCCGGCTCTGTCGACCCTGTAAGCTGGTTCACTCTCGTCGGCGTATACCCAGTTGTTGATAACCATAAGCTGAGAAGCCCAATAGTAAAGTCTGATATCTGGGACCGCCAATCCCCCATCATACACTCCTCGTTGCAGCTTGGAGAAGCGATATTCTGGGGGAGCCCCCTTGCCACAGTAACAGTCTGACTTCCTGGGATATTTGTTTTTTAAGTTGGTGGGGGGACTCGGTACGGGGTGTTTTGGAGAACATAGAGAAGGCGGGGCAGGGCCATCATTTTAAACAGGGCTGCCCTGCCCATCAAGGACAGCGGGAGGGTACGCCAGTGGCGCACGTCTGCGCTAAGGCGCTCCAACTGGGGCTCGAGATTTGCTCGCATGAACCCCTCATGATCTCTCGTTATGTAAATGCCCAGCTATTTAAAGCCTTCTGTTACTACCGGGGTGGGACATCTGGCTGGTACCCTGGGCGGGGTCCCCGAGAGCGGGAATATCACCGACTTGGCCCAATTAATACTGTATCCGGAATAGCTACCAAAGAGCTAAAATGTGGAGCACTCTCGCCATTGAGTGGTACGGTCTTGCCAGGTATAAGAGGATACCATCTGCGTATAGCGAGATACGCTCCTCCCATCCCCCCGGGGCGACTATACCCCAGATCATTGGATCTCTCCGAATCCAGTGCGCTAATGGTTCTAGCGCGAGGGCAAAGAGCAGGGGGGACAGGGGACAGCCCTGCCTAGTGCCCCTGCCCAGCGCGAAGGATCTGGACAGAACACCGTTGACTCGTACTTGTGCACTGGGGCTCTCATATAATAATCTTACCCACTGACTGAAGTTGGGGCCAAAACCCAGTTTGCGGAGCACTTCAAACAAGTAGGGCCATTCTATACTGTCAAATGCCATGGAGGCATCTAATGACATCACAGCCGTCTGCTGGGCCTCTGGAGGTGGAGCACACCATAAAGTCGCCGCAGATTGTGGCGGGTGCTTCTTTTAGGCATGAATCTCGATTGGTCGAGATGTACGATTTCAGAAAGCACGGGTATCAGTCTGTTCGCTAGTACCTTGGCAAGCAGTTTTGCCTCTACATTTATCAGGGAAATCGGCTGATAGGAGGCGCATTGGTCTGGCGGTTTCCCAGACTTGTACACTACAGCTATCGTGGCCGCACATTGGTCCGGCGGAAGCCTGCCCTTCTCCCGGGCCGCCACTAGCATGTCTAGCAGCGGTGGGATTATTATGGAGGCTTGACTCTTGTATATTTCTACAGGAAGACCATTAGGCCCAGCTGCCTTCCCCGAGTTGAGGTCTCCCAGAGCCTCGCCCAGCTCCTCCCCCGTGAGATTTGCTACCAATGAGGCACGGGACTCTTCGGATAACGTGGGGAGGGAGAAGTCCCTTAAGAATTCTTAACAGTCGCCCCCGCTTCTAGTACTGACCGGCGAGTATACTCCCTCAAAGTGCGCTGCAAAAGCCTCCGCTATGCCTGTGCTGGTTGTCTGCAGTACCCCCGCCTGATCAATCACACCAGTCACCCAGGATCGCTCTCTATCTCTTCGCTCCAGCCAAGCCAGGAGCCACGCTGCCTTGTCCCCTACGTCGTACAGCCTATGTTGCGTCGCGAGAGCGTATGCTCACGCTGCCTCATCCGCAATTCATGCTGTTTGAGTGCCAGTCTGTGTCGCAGGTCTCTCGAGGTGTCTTCTGCCGCCTCCCGCTCCATCTCTAGTATCTCATGCTCTAGGGATCTAACTTGGATCACCTCATCTTTTTTTCTTTCCCCCAATAAGTGCCTGTGCCTGCCCCCTCAGCACCGTTTTATATGCCTCCCATAAGATGACGTACTTTGGCCAAATCTCAGCAAATACCAAAGGTGACAATGTGATGAAATGGCAGTGCCCTGTTATAGTAGTGTTGGGTTCCACCATAAAATGGAGGTACTTCTGTGCGGCAGCAAGACTGGTATTGGGGAAGCAAACATCGTAAACATACACCAAACACGGCTACTGAGTGTTATGGGAAATATCAGGACCTGAGCCAAAGTTAACATCTTGAACATCTGGAGGAGAACAGATTCAAACCATACATGTCCAGAACAGAATAGAATTCTCCACCTGTTTGACTTATGCCGAAAATATAGGATTGGTACTCAAAATGAGGACTCTGCCAAACTCTTGCATAGATATTTGGGATGTTGATTAATGACAGATGGCATGGAAGGGGGCAGGTGTGAGGACTATAGAGTACAGTCATTATTCATCTCAAAGAAAACAAAGGCCTCAGTGGTTATCTGTGTCCATTACTTGTAGCCGAGACAATGCCTTTAACTCACAGGAGCAGAGTAGCCCTCCAAAGATGGCAGAGCAGAAACTTCTTGGCATCTACTGAGGCTGATGGACCGAATTTGTGCATTCTCCCTAAAGGGTCTCCTCTTTGACTGGTGTTTGGGACCTGAGGAAAAGGCAGCTTCCGCTGGTGGTTCAGAGCGAAAGGATGCCTTCACTTTATAAGACTGGAAGTCCTTTGCAGGCTAATGGAGAGATGGTGGTCTCAGTAGCACCTGTCCGAATGCCAGTGATAGTGCCCATCATGTACTGCTTCAGGACATCGGTAGTTGAAGAATCAAACAAGGAAGGCTGATGACATTTTCATGGACTATGGCTTAAGGTGCAAAAAATGAAATTGCGGATTGCCAACACATCAAGATACCTTAGTTTATCACCCTGGTGGCAGTATTGATGAGGTACTTGAACATTAGCAGTTCCTACATAGCAGCATCCTTGCCAAAGTTACAATAAATTTATACTCCTCTTGGGCACCATCTGGGAGCAAGAAGGCTTACTGATCAAACTTGTACCACAGGAGCCGCCCGTAGCTGCCCAATGCAGCAATGGCATGGATTTGCCTGAAGGAGAAATCATTCTATTAGTACAGTATATTCACATAGGTCTCGAGGCACTCGGCCTTCTCGTCTTAGGGGGAGGATGGTGCCTAGCCCTTCAGGGAAGGTCCCATCACCACTACAAAGAGAGCTGGGGACTACTGGCGGAAGTGCAGGCTGTTTCTGGGAGACTGATGCATGTCACCCAGAGACCGAAAATGCCAGCTTCGAAAAAAAAGCATCTGCCAGATCTCCAGAGTCTGTTTGCGGAAATTGGGATTAATTGTCATGACAGACTTGTGCAGGCAAGCGGTCGCTATCACTAGAGCATCAAAGACTTCATTCTCCAAATTGCCACGGAACCCTAATTGACAGCATTTCCAAAGAGTTGGCAAAATCTGCATCTGACAGGGTGCATGTCTTCATGGCTGTGCAGGTCTGCGCACAAACGCCCATGAGTTTCTTGCAGGAAGGAGACCTGCGGGTGGAGTATCACTTATTCCTGAGAGCTAACCAGAGCTGCCAGAAGCATATAAGACCAGCAACTGGATCTTAACTGCCAGTAGAAAAAGGGCTGAACCTGGGGCTGGACCTACAATCCCCGGAGCTGAACCAGAGTCACTGGGAGTTGTGCTGGCACTTTGGGCTGAGGGAACGGAACAGTGCCCTTGCCTTCAGAATTTCACTCCAAGCATCCTACGAAGAAACCAACCAGAGAAGGAAGCACAGATCTGTAACCAAAGCCTAGAGCAGGGTCCAACGGGTGATGAGGTGAGGGGGTTAGTTTCTTGTGATCCTTCTTTTCAAACCGTTCCCAATCATGTCACTATGTGGCAGGTTATTGACAAAGTTGACAATGGGAGAGGTCCAGAACACAGGAGTGTTATAAATTAGCATTATACTGAATTTTGAGAGGCTGAAGAGGCATGAGGACAAGTGAACAACTACAGTGTCATGAAATGCATCACAGACAGCAATTTGTCACTCGTAACCATATACAGTAGTCTGGGTTTTGATCTGTGTACAACAGAAAGCAAGAAGTTAACCACTTTCAGGCAGGCGCGTGTGCACATTTATCAGAGCATGGGACATGGTCCTGATGAAAAGCATTAGAAAGTAAGTCTCGATGGCCCTGCAAGCTTTATCAAACTATCTGCCACTATGAATTAACTACAATTATGGGTTTAGGCACATAAGCAATCCTCATTTAACCACTAGCCTCTATGCTGCTAGTGAACTTTGGTATGGGTGGTGCAGTGCTTTTGTTGAAGTAGACATCTTCCTACTCAGAGGTGAGCCGAAACCACCAACACATTTCACAAAGGTCAAAGATCAGATGGCCAGCATTTGTTTATATCTGTGCATGTGAAATGATTTCTACAGCCATGATAAGCCAATACACATACAATTAAGGCTTTATATCAGTTACATTTTCCTCTAAACAAGGGCCTTTAGTAGAAGAGCTAGCCGGAGTTATGACCCAAAATAAAGACGGCCTCATGTTCAGATTTCAAAATGACCCCAAAGTTGGCTTCAACTCCAGTTCCTAAAACTCCCCGCCCCTCCCACTGTCGTCCGGCTAATCTCATCCAAAACTGGGAAATACACGCGCCAATGGTGTCGTCTTCATATTCTTGCCACTGAACAATACAGACAAACAGTGCCGAGTACCACAATAGTGTTTAGATAGGGCTATATCAGCATTCTATATAGAGTGACAATAAAAAAAAATTTTTAAAAGCCATTATTTTTATTTTTTTAAATGACATTTGTCCACATTTTAAACCTAGCTTAAAAGGTACTGAGGCCGCTTGGAATTATCAGGTACGGAAATCACAGGTTGACTGAGGTCCTTATTATATATGCCCGGCTATCTTTCATGAAAATTTTGCACATCTTAAACGCCAGTAGAGCTGGGTGCAGTACTTACCAGGAGCCTAATTAACATGTCATTCTAATTCTGCACCTCGAAATGGAGGATAATTCAGTGATACTAAATGTCTTCCCACATTTGAATGTGCGAAAACTAAACCCAAAACGATTCAGATTTCCCTTGCAATAATTCTGCTAAGTTTTACCTAGCGAAAATTGTGCTGGAAAAATCCACAGGTCCGGTAATTACTGGAAAACGTAGAATCCTGTTTTAGAGACAATCGCGGTGAATCTGCATTTCCACCGGGACTGTAATGAGGCCTCTCCATGTTCGCAAGAGATGAAGGCAAGTAGACTATGGCCGCTGCATGAAAATCTTGCAGATTTTCAATTTCAGCCTTGTTCCAGAAGACCACAGAATAAGGTGGCTGTGGATGGATAAGCCATGTACCCGAAATAGTCAGGGTGAGGCCAAAAGTGTTGCCTGGTGTGAAAACAGCATAAATAAATCTTTGAACAGATGGAAAAAAAACGTTCAGCACTGCTGCTGTAATCTTTATAGGTGTGATTGCCACCAGTTACAAGCTGAGACAACAAGAAACACTGAGGGAATTGTGTGCGGAGACAGTGATTTAAAAAAATAATTTCACCTTTTCAAGTATTTGTCTGATCTACAAATTTGCAAATTACCAACAAAATTTTACAAACGTAAACATAAATGTAAAGTTAATTATTTAATAGGCAAACATTACACATACATGTAGGTTTCCCAAATCAGCCTGAAGGGTCAAAACGTTTAGAGCAAAACTGAAAAAAAAAGACTGTACTCAAAGATTTAGCTTCATGACTTTTGGAAATGCCAGAAAAAAAAATCACTTTAAAAGATTTGAGGGAACATAAGAACCTAATTGATGGAGCTTGTTACACAAACAGGGCATGACCGGTGCAGTGCTTTACATACACGCAACATGCAGGACTCCAACCAAACCGATAACACAACCATCTATTCAGAAAAGGTGGCTTTAGAAACACGATAGAAAGTACAATTCTGCACTCACCGAGAGGACTTGGTCTAAGCCAAAAAAGACAGGAGTGACCATTGCCAATATAAACAAAGCCCAAGCTTGAACGACAGTGTGGTAAGTATGCAACATAAGCAGGATCGATTCTTATGTTCAAGGAGCAAACACCCACCTCCTGCTAAATACGAGGTTGTGGAAGGTCGGATTTACAATGTTAACCCATGGACGCGGACGCCATGGAGGTTACTATACAACCATCTAACCTCACAACTTACTTGTGGGACTGAATACATCTGTAAATTGGCATTTTCTATCAAACGAATATTATGACATTTTATAGACAATACAACTGAGGCACCTGATCACCAGACAGAAAATACTTTTCAGAACTATTACTACAGTCAACATTCCAACCTCTTGGTTGTCAATCCTCTTGCGAACCTCAACTAAGAAGGAGGACCTCAACTACTGATACATCGACCAAGCACTGTATCTACATGAACTACAGTACTTCATTTGAGCCAGTGGTTTCCGGAGCTCAGTACCAGCACATAATTGTCAGCACCAGTTCAAGTGATAGTCCACCACATGGTGGCACTGTCTGTTTAATTTTGAGATCAGCATATCAACCATGTTTATTGAGTCAAATTGCATTTAATATGAATACCAGCCTCTCATGCCATTATTATAGCTTTGTGTGGCCTTAAATAGTCTGAATTGTCACACTTGTAGGAGTGCGATGGTTAGATTTTATGTTGGTATGGTCCTTGGCAACGCCTGCAGGGGCAAAGCGTGGTGCAGGTTGCAGTGGCCTTCCGAGAAGGGCCCTGGGCACAATTTTCAACAAATTAAGCACTGCATAAGCATATACACAGTTAGTTGAACCTTCACAAAGTGCTAAGGACAAAACATGTGTCAGGTGCTGTTGGATGTAGCAAGCACACTGACACAGTGACCCAAAAAGCAATAAATGCCATTTAGATTTTGATTAGGACCATTGTCTTTAATTCTATATCATTTTTTAAACATATGGACTTGTGTTTGATGAGAATATCAGGAATGTGATATCAGTACTTTATCTTGAAATTCCATTTGAACCTCACATTGGGACTTAATTTTTGAACATCCATTGATAATTGTATAAACTGCAGTATGAAACATTAAATAAAAATACGGTCTTACAAATGAGGGAGACAGTGCACAGCTTATTGCCAGCAAGGACACGAACGAAAAAAACTCCTCATTTAACAGAAAAAACACATGCGAATACATTAGCCATTTGTACACGCTTACTGATCACTGAAATTTGACATATAGAGCACAAACTAGAGAAGTAACGTGTGATCTGTTAAACACTCTCAATGGGAATGCAATGCACATCAAATGCTGCTCTGCTTGCTTAAACACTCATTATTTGAGGGAAGCTTTCACAGCAGCTGATACAGATACACCAAATGTGTGCTTGTACTGCCACTGGTAGCAGTTTGCCTAGTCTGTGTTTAATGCAAGATTTCAGAGCAGGGGGCGTGGCCAAAGCATCATGGTGGCGATATCATAGCCGTAGAGAGTTTGTCTCAGAGGCCCACATGAGAGCACAAATTCTGATCCACACCGGCCCCATGGACACAGACTGAACTGGGCAATGCTTGGGGGTGGGGGGACGGGACACCAGGCAGTCAGATAAAAGAAAGCGGCCGGAGAAAGGGGGCCTGTGTAGATGAATTGAAACGGAAAAGACCAGTTAGGAGCCAAGATGGTGGCGAGGTAAGCCACCCACCTGCGCGTCCAGGCAAAGATATCCCATCGCCGTACAGGGACGGAGAGCGGAGAATGGCCTCGCTGGGCCCAGCTTCCTAGAAGTCAAGCACCACTTAAAACAACTTGAGATTAGATATGCACTTTTCTTTCCTGCCAAGTTACGCATAATTTCACAAGGTGATTCCCACTTTTTTGCGGCTCCGGAAGCAGTGTGGGAGTGGCTTGAGAAACGAGGATACTCACAGCCCGTGGATAAGGGAAGGCTAAAGTCACAGAGATGGCAGAAGTGCAAGCAACGGCGTAAGCAGATTGAATCTGAAAGAGTGAGTGTGGTCGCAGCGCTTCAAAAAGAGCAAACCCTCTCCAGCCCAATAGGTGGGAAGCCCTGCAGGGCAGCTTAGATGACTCCAGTTAGGACAAATCAGAGCTGGGAGATGACGGAGAAGGAACACTCCCAGCAGTAGTCACACCAGTGACCGCAGAGAAGATCATCTGAGAAGGGGGCTGCCCCAGTGGAACTCATTGTGGTCCAATGTCTACTGGTCCCCTCTCCAGTGGACCACAAGAGATATACATGACACGATCTACGATGGATAAAATACACTCTCAGCAGGTACAACCCTCAAACCCAGAATACAAAGGCATAGCACACAAATGAAGGGACATGCAAGTTTAATGTTCATTGGGGAAGGACATACTGTGAATTAGGGTGGCGGTCAGTTTCAAGACCGTGGCATGGTAAGGGAGGGGCGGGAGTTGAGGGAAGTCTACACAGTTTACAATGTTAATGAGTTATATGGGACAAGCATCAGGGTAACATTCAAGTGAAAGTGGAAGCCATAGAGCAGGGGTTGATCAATATGAACAAAAATGGTTGTTCATACTCTTACACTACTGATGTGAAACGTCAATGGACTAGGTCACATAATTAAGAGGGGGCTTGTCGCTAGGGCTCTCATGAGATATTAGCAGGCGTAATGTATCTACAAGAAATGTACATGAAAGGGACAAATGTCCCGGTGGTAGACGGGGAAATATAGGGTAATTGGCGATGCAGGGTATACTACAGGGTCCAGAGGTAGCAATACTAGTTAAAAAAAAAATCCTTGGCAACCCGCGTCACGAAAGTCTGGACGGATATCCTGGGGGAGATGCACAACAGCGCTGGGTGATTGGGAAGGGGAGACAATGGCATTTGTAAATGTATATGTCCCTCTGAGGCTCCAAACGGACGCTCAAAAATGCTTGGGAAATATACGGACAGAAATACCACCAATAAATACAGTAATGGGGGAGGGACTTCAATATATTTCACCCATACTTAGATAGGACTCACACTGGACAGGTACGACATTCCTGCGCGGGGAAGATGGAGAGCTACATTAACACTGTAGGAATGGGAGATATCTGGAGAGCACTGCATTGGACACGCTCAGGGTACTCCTACTACTCAGGAGCACAAAACACACATACTCGCATTGATTATTTCTTCACACCCCAGTCAATGATCCACATGTTTACAGAGGCTCAATACCAGGTGACGGGTATATTTGACCACTCACCATTAATTATCACACTTGTAACACTGCATCTGAGAGGGAAGAGTGAATGAAGAATGCCTACATGGTGATTACTGAATCGTCAAGGGGTGAAACAGCTGCACAAAGCCACAGAATTATACTTCACAGAGAATATCAACTTGGTGCAAGATGCGGCTACTCTGATAGGCTTCCAAATAAGCCACCATATGTGGTGGGGGAGGGGGGAGAGAAAATCGCAGGAAAGGTGGGAGAGAAACAGTGGGAGCTAGCATGATGAGGTAGATTGAGAACTCCAGGAACTCATGGAAATGCACGCCCACAATCCCACAGAAAACCTTGCTCGACGGATAGTCCGAAAAATGGAGGAATATCGTTCCCTCCTAACCAATGAAGTCAAGCAAACCAACCTAGCCAAACAAAGGAAGATTTACGAAGTAGGAGAGAAAGCAGGTAAACTCTTGACATAGCTGGTCGCTAAAGACGCTGGGAAGACACACATTAGTGAAATTCGTAACCAACATGGACAAAGGGTTACAGGAAATGAGGCGATAGCGAAGGTACTGGCAGACTATATGCAGGAGTTCTATCTGGGGAAGTTGCCCGTCCGGGACTCAGACCTGCAGAATTTGTCCCAGTAAAATACCAGAGAAACACAAAGTAATAGGTCTTGAGGCAGACCTGAATGAGCACAAAATATTTAAAGAGTTTTATATAGCGCTGGCAAGACCTGAGGGTAGCAGAGCCCTTTACAACATTATCAAAGGCAGTATCAGTCAACAATTAGTAAAAGTAAATAACTGTGTCGAGAATTGAACGAAGGTTTGATCTTGAGAGAAACAAAACATATATACATACATCAGAGTAGAGATTCCTATTATGCGCTAGGCATTACTGTCCAGAGGGTTAAGGTGCTGATCCTTTAATTGTCACTAAAGCTCATGAAGTAGGGGTTAGTCCTGCTATATACTGGGCGGGAGTTCCAGATTTACAAACCGTGCTCTCCCAGTTGTAATCTAGGTAAGCCCCAGGCCCAAAGGGCCTACCGGGATAATTTATTAATAAAATATCTGGACTACTGCATAGACTCTACCTAGAGGCCCACCATAAGGGTGAGCTTCCCAGAGACCTGCGCATGGCAACGGTAATAACCCTTCGCCAACCAGGGAAACCCATGGATAGAAGGGACTCATACAGACAGATCTCGCTGCTAAACACAGATGCTAAAATACTAGCTAAGGCCCTAGAGAATAGGCTGAGGGGGGAGGGTTTTGGACTTGGTCCACCCAGACCAAAATGGGTTTATGCCCCACAGGTCAACTAGGCTTAACCTCCGTCGACTATAATAACATAGCTGCAGTAAAAGAGGTGAGATTGCCATGGGCCTCCCTGGATGCACATGGACTAGGTGGAACAGCTTTTCTGTATGCACTCAGAGATAATGGGCTATGGGCCCAAGTTTAGGACTTGGGCGAAATTACTATATACCAACCCTAGGGCACGAATTAAAGTCAACAGGATTCTCTCGCAGGACTTCCCTATACAGAGGAACCAGGTAGGGCTGCCCATTATCGCAGATTCTCTTTGTACTTGCGAAGGAGACACTGGCGGAATGGGTATGGGTTGATGTCCAAGTTGATAGTTGGTAATGGGGCTACACGTGGGAAGAGTGCACATCATTATACGGGACGATGTTCTGTTATATTTGGCGGAGCCTGAACAATCCCTGATGAGAATTGGAGAAATATTAAAGGTCAATTGGAGTTACTCATTGGAAGAAATCATTGATATACCTAATGGGTTAAAGGGTGATGACCGCCCGTCTCCCTATACTATTGATGGTTGAGAAATGACACTTTAAATATCTGGGATTGTGGAACTCCAGAGATGAGAGCGCACACTATGAAGAGAATTTGACCATATTACTCCACAGATTAGAGACAGAAGTGAAACACTGGCGGGCACTACCACTCTTGCTGATGGGCTGCGCAACAATTTTTAAAATGGTTGTACAGTCTAGATTTGTGTACATACTTCTAAATCCCTACACCATACCCAAGCCATTTTCCCAGACAATCAATAGATCAGTGAGGTCACTGTGGTGGTTAGATGGTCTATCCACACTCCACTGATCCACGTTTGAAGGGGGCATGGCATTGCTGAAGATTCAGAAATATTATGAAGCTGCACTGGTTTGCACTGTCAACGAGTGGGCATATGCACCACTTGATGATCCCACATTCAGGCTGGATAGGGAAGCATTAGGGGGCGAGGGGTAAGGATAACTCCATGGGCGGTACAGGGGCAAGATGGTGTAGGGCACCCCACCAGCAACTGCAACAGTGGTGCACACATGGCGTAAACTAAACAAAGAAATTGGAAGGTAAAAGTGGCTCACACCGAAGAAACCCACCCCACCCCCCACCCCCACGTGCCTCCCCCCCCATCTGGGCACCAAACTAGGCCCTGTGTAGAGGCTACTAGGATTTAAGAAATGGGACACCATTGAAATATCTATTCTAGATGAGGTTTGGGACACCAATGGCATTGTGCCTTTTGACCCTCTCCGAGAGGAATACAGATTGGCGGCCTCACAAATGTTTAAATACCTTCAGTTGAGGTTTGCAGGCAATAATATCACAGGAGGAGTAGACCATGGAAAGCTCTCTCCTTGAACGTAGATTACTGGAGGGCCAGATGAACACAAGGGCAATTTCCCTCACAAACACCACATTAATGAGAAACACGCAAGGAGAATTGGAGCAGTTGAGGATACGCTGGCAAACAGACGTGAGTAACTTAGGCGATGACTACTGGAGGAAGGCCTTACAATTCCCCAGAGAGGTGGCGATAAAAGCCTGTTACAGCTTGATCCAACTAAAAATAGGGTATATTACACAAGATCCCTTGTCTGCAGGATGGGGAAAACCTACGACAACCTGAACAGCAGAGCACATTCTACCGCACAATATGGGACTGTCGGCAACTCTACCACTTTTGGGGGAAGGTTAATTTGTGATTAGAGGACTCAACGAAATCAGAGATAGTACACAAAGAACTCTAGTACTGCTGGAGATATGGAGAGGGTCAGATGCAACCACCTATAAGAAACTTCATTATTCTGGGTTTCCTAAGTGACAAACGAGAAGTTGCATTAAAATGGGGCACCGCATAGATCGTGATCCTGCTTGATTGGAAAAGCAAAATGGACAGATCTAATGACAGAGAAAAAGTAATATATAAATGTAGAGGCTGTCCCAAGAAATTTGACAAAATATGAAATGGATAAGCAGGGGAAGTTAAAACCTTACATAATGGAACTGCAGCTACAAGCGAGGCACTGGGAAGGTCCAGCCCACATCCTGACTACTATGCTTAGAATGCAAGACATCCGCTCTGAGTATGGACCCACAGAACAGCTTCTGCCAGAAAACTGCCAAGTACAGAACTAAGTAACCGTGGTAGTTGGGGAGAGTGGGAATATATGAACGTATGAGAATTGAATGTTGTGTTATAGGTTGAAAAAACATGAATGAAATACTACGTCAAAAAAAGATTTCAGAGCAGGTCCAAGAGACAAATAAAAGTATCTCCTTCCCTACTTGAACGATAACCTGAATGATACTGAGCAAGCAAAGCAAGCTAACCACACACCTCCTTAGTGAGGCTTGAGGGATTCTCCCCTTACTGAGAAAACTCTAAAACTTAAACCAATGTAGCCAAATGAGGCATTTCACAGCTCAATTTGCAAAGAATATTGCCAAAAGGCTACAGTTTTTTCAGTATCTTCTGTGTGGAAAACACTAATGATATAAAGTAGATCAATAAGGCTGCCTGCTGAAGAGGATATTTCACGGGACTCCAAAGGCTGGGAGCAGAACTTCTTCCCAATAACGTTTTTATAAAATGGAGTCAAAAATATGCATTTCACAGCACAATTTCCATATTACTTGGGCAAAACGCCATAGGCTTTACATCAAATTCTTCAAGGGGATCTCCTGAAATATTCCAATACTTTTACGGTATGCCAAACTAGTCATCTTCCCCATGGTAAAATTAGGGTAGCAAAATGGAGCATTTTTCAGTACAAATTTTCATACAAGTAGTCTAAAATTATATAGGTTTTACAGGCAGGTCAAATAATTTCTCCAATATACAAGATGATTTTCAAAATTGAATGATTTTGCATTTGCTGCATATCGATCTTCCATATTCTCTCATTTTCCCATCTTGCCCCTTTCACAGAGATATGCAGTCTTATATTAGCAATGAGAAGTTACTTGCAGGTGGCAGGGTGGATAATGAAATGTTACGCTCAATCAATAGGCAGCAGGGTTATACCACAGATTACACAAATACAAGAGGCTCAGAAACCAGAGCAAACACTAGGTTACAGAGATGTTACAGGTTAAGAAGACAAACGTACACCTACGTCACACTAAACTTTCAGGCTGTGGGCTATATGGATAATGTAATACGCATCAATAGAGATAATGAAGTTCCTTTATGGTTTAGATCTTTTTATTGATTTTAATGTTACAAAGGTTAACAATAGCCGCCACCTACATCCAATGGCCGGTGGGGAACAATAAAGAAGGTGGGCGTCACAAAGAGAAGAAGAAAAAGGGAGAAGTTAAAGTACAGAAGAAGAAGGATCAAAGATTATTGTCCCTGTCTCAGTATTGCTGACGGTGGACCACAGGGGGGTGGTCATTCTTCCTGGGGGAGGTCTTCCGGGTGGTAGTGTGCGGTAGGGAGTCGACTACTTGGAGGTATCTTGGGCAGGTAAATTCCCTGAATTCCGAGGAAAGGAACTCGATGGTGGTGTCCCATGTTTTATCGAATCTGGGTAAAGCCCGAGACAGGCCTGCCGTGATCTTCTCCATGCCCATTATCTCCCAGATCTTGTATAGCCAGTCTAGTTTAGTTGGAACCTTTTCAGGTCCCCATTGGGACAGCAGCACCTGCTTAGCGGCGCCTAATGTTAGTGATTGCCCATCCCCGGCATGATTTGAGGGGGTAAGTGAGGGGATTTTGAAGTCCCAACAAAGTGTAGCTGGGGAATCTGCGTATTTCTTTTTTTTTCTCGTTTATATGAATTTATTATAGAATTATTATACGAAAAACATTATGTACATAAATAAGAGCCATGAAAAAATAGCTGTAAATGTTTTTGTAAGTAATCCACTTCTTTCAAAATATCCATCTACAGTGGTTTTCTAAACTTTTTTTTTTTAAACTTTATTTATTGGCATTTGGCAGTATAACAATACAGCAATGACAGAGTGTGGTAGACACTACATTAGACTTCGATGAAAATATGATTTCAGCGCATATCTGTTGTTACAGAGAAAATAAAAATACAACAGGCTCGGTGCATTACAATCATGTAATCACAACAGGCGTCTAGTTGGGTAGTCCCTGTCCCATACAAGTCGAGAATTTTCAGTACAGCAAGTTCTTGATAGTTACGGGGGGGTGTTTATGACATTGGCAATTCTTGTACACAAGAAGCCGACTAATGATCGGGGCTGAATAATCATTAGGGATGTAAGAGATAGGGGAGATGTCCCAGTGTTTACAGTATGGGCCTATCTATTGGTAGTGATGTCTCATTAGGTGGGAATCTAGCACCCTTCCGTCCCCCCGTTCGAAGCACCTCAGCGCTGCCTAGTGTGCCAGCAACCCTCCGAGGTGCCGCCTCAGCTTACGTCCCCCAAATGCCTCGTTCAGTTGGTTGCAGAATCGTATAGATCAGCTGTCATATTACCTATGGTCCCTCAGGTGCCGGTCTCAGGCCTACGTGTCTCCTGAGCCTCAATAAATGTATCGATCTGCAGTGGTGTACCCTCATCGTCTGTGTCTGTGGCAGCCATTGTGAGCATATATCGAGTGAGCGGCTCCCAGATGTCACGTGGTCTGGAGTGAGTGGGTAGTAGTTCTGCGTAGATGTTATTTTGCTCCTGGCAATATGTAATGTCTGTCAACCATTCCTTAAACTTGGGCGCTCTGCCCCGTCCCCACCTACAAGCTATTCTGCGTTTAGCAATGAGTAAGCCTATCGCCAGGAATCTCTTAGCCTGACCTTTGTGACCTGGAAGGTATCCTAGGAGACACATTTCAGGCGTCAAGTCCAAGTGTACCTCCAACATGTTGCCCAATGCATTGCCCATCTCTGCCCAGTACTTCGCTATATTTTTGCACTCCCACGCTAAGTGTAGAAAGCCTGCGCTTTCCCGTCCACAGCGGTCACATCTGTCACTGTCCCGTAACCGGAGTTTGTGTAACCGTGCCGGGGTATAATACATTCGGTGGAGAAATTTAAAATGGATAATTCTAAATCTACTGCTAGCAGTGATGCGCTCTTGTTGTTGGCAACTGTACGCCCAGGCCTCGTCCATGATAGGATGGCCCAGTTCCGTCTCCCATCCTTGTTTAGCTTTCATGGTATTGTGTGTCCCTGCCCCGATGGAGGTTTTGTATATGCGAGACATGGCATGTGCTGCCCCTCCCCGTATAAGTTGGTGTAATGGGATCAATGTGGGGGGTTCCTCTGGAAACGCGGGGGTGGCCGCTTTGACAGCCTGTCGCAAGCGGATGTATAGGAATCTATCCATTGTGGTGGGAGGTGTGTTGCCCATAAATGTAGTAGCGTCTTTGAATTGTCCCTTATAGTACATATCTCCCCATGTGTTAAGGCCCAGTCGGAGTAGCATACGCTTACAGATTCCTTCCTGAGTGACCGGTAGGTTATGTTGGTCTAATAGGGGAAGCAGAGGGGAGTACAGCATGGGAGCTTGAGATCTTTTTGCGATGGCCCGCCATGCATTATTTGTACACATCACAGTGGAGTGTCTTCCCCTGGCTGTCTTGTCATCTGCACTTAGGAATCCCCTCAGCGGTGTCGGCGCCATGGTCCCCTGTTCCACTGCGAGGTGTGTCATAAAAGGGGGGGGGTCAAACCAGTATGCCACGAAATGCGCCTGTGCACTGAGATAGTATAGTTCAGGATCAGGCGCTTCGAACCCGCCCTGTATGAACGGCAGCATGAGGGTGCTCCATTTAATCCTGGGTTGTTTGCCCCCCCCCCATGCAAGATGTATGAGTTGACCTTTGAGTCTAGTGAAGAATGGGCGTCCGGGGGGGGAAGGGAATGTTCGTAAATAAATATAAAAATTTGGGCATTACGACCATTTTCATTAGAGCTATGCGCCCCGCCATAGAAAGGGGGAGGGCGATCCACCTGCTGATCAGGTCCTCCACGTTGGCAAGGGCTACTCCATAATTGGCTCTCATTAATTCCTCCTTATCTCTGGTGACGTTTATCCCTAGGTAGCGTACCTCGTCATTGCTCCACAGCAGTGGATATTCCAGTTGGAATGAGGCAGTAGCGTCAGTTAGCAGCATAACTTGGGATTTGCCCCAGTTAATGGATATACCTGAAAAAGCCCCGAATTTTATTATTTCTCTTATCATGGCATTAAGGCCGTTGGCCGGGTTACGTACATACAATGTGATGTCGTCCGCGTATAATGATATTAAAATGGGTCGTGTGGGAGAATCCAACGCATAGGGTTTATGGTGTTGGCGGAGCATGGCCGCCAGTGGCTCCATGGCGATCGCAAATAATAAAGGCGACAGGGGACAACCCTGCCGTGTTCCCCTGGTAATGTCGAAGGCTGGGAAGCGTTCCCCGTTGAGAAGGACTGAGGCGCAGGGCTTATTATACAGCAGTTTGATCCACAGGAGAAATCCCGGTGGAAATCCCATGTGTGTCAACACCGCCCGGAGGTATCCCCATTCCAGGGAATCGAACGCCTTGGTGGCGTCCAAAAAGACTGCCACCGCCTGCTCGTCCTGGTCGATTTCATGCAGGACAGAAAAGAGAGTCCGCAAGTTGTGCGATGTTGAGCGGCCTGGTATGAAACCTGCCTGATCGGGGCCGATAAGCCTATCCATTAGCAGGGTTAGCCTATTAGCGAGTACTTTGGCCAATATTTTGACGTCGCAATTTATCAGCGATAATGGTCTGTATGAATCTGGAGATTCCGGGGGTTTCCCAGGTTTCAGTAATGAGACCAGCATTGCTTCTCGCATAGTAGGCGGGAGTGACCCCGTTTCGAAGGCCTCCTCATAAACTGCTTTCAGGCAGGGGGCTAGTGTGTCTATGTATGTTTTATATAATTCAATGCCCAAGCCATCCGGCCCGGTGCTTTGCCACTATTGATCTGCATTATGGCTTCTCTTATCTCGTCCAGCTCCAAGTCGGCCGCCAAGAATTCCCTTTGACCATTACTAAGCCAGGCTAATTCTATTTGCTGCAAGTACTGTGGGGTCTCCTACTGGCGTGACGCGCACGATGTGTACAGCGCTTGGTAATGCGCGATGAATACTTGGCCTATAGCTACTGTATCTCGCTGCATCGGGCCATCTCTGTCTCGGATAGCCAGAACGTGATTCGCTGTTCTGGGTGGCCGGATCGTCTCTGCGAGCGCTTTGCCGGGGCGGTCCCCCTCGCCATACTGTCGCGCCCTGTAATATTTGCCACGGAACAGACATTCTCGTTCTGCTGCCGCTTGATATTCAGTCACTGTTTCCCGTATCTTGGCCATCGTGGGGCTTTCATCTGTCCCTCGCATGCCCGATTCTAGTTGTTTTATCTGGCTTTCCAGTCGCGCTAGCGTCGTTCGTATGTCTTTAAGGATACCCCCTGTCTTAGCCATACAATGTCCCCGCACAGTGACTTTTAGTGCCTCCCACACCGTAGCCAGGGAAGGGACGGAGTCAACATTTAGCCGTAAGTATTCTTCTAGGGTGTCCCCCAATTCTGACACAAACACCGTATCCAGCAATGCCGTGGGCTGCAAGCGCCACTGCCCAGCCTGGGAAGACATCCCCGGGGGAGTCACTGAAATAAACACCGGGGAGTGGTCCGAGTAAGTGCGCGCCAGGTGGCCTGAGGAGAGGACCCGCATTGCAATGTCTCGTGATACTAAGAACATGTCCAGCCTAGACCAGGTGTTATGTACAGCCGAGTGGAATGTGCCTTCATATTGTGACGGATGTTGGTGGCGCCATACATCCACCAGGAGGTTGTAGGTGACTATTTGTTGAAGTTGGCGCTGCGCTTTCGAGTAATGATGCGGTAGTGGGTGTGAGCGGTCACTGGGTGGGTGCAATGTTAGGTTAAAATCCCCTCCCCATATGAGGTGTGTCGACCCGATATTTACTATGCGGGCCCAGAGGGTAATGAAATAGTCTTCCTCATCTGTATTGGGCACATAGCTGCATACCAATGTGACGGAAGCCGACGCCAGTTTTCCCCATGTGATGCAATATCTTCCTTGTGAGTCTATCTCAGACCCCTCCTCTATGTATGGCACCGTTTTTTTTTATTAAAATGGCTGTTCCTCTAGAGAAGGTGGAATACGATGAGAAATATCTGTGCGAAGCCCACCGCGTGGCCAATTGAGGCCGCGTCTGAGGGGATGTGTGTGTTTCCTGTAACATAGCTATGCTAGCGTGATGGCGATCCAGATAAGCTAGAATATGGCGTTTTTTCCTGGGATTACCCAATCCTCTAACGTTCCAGGTGAGGAGGGTAAGCCGCGGTGTCAGATTAGTTGTACGGCTGGTGTTCGCCATTCCCCTGTAACTCGTTTATATATGGTCTAATATGGATTTCCCAGTGTCCATAGCTGTGTGGTACCCATAGGAGTTGAGCGTCTGAGTCAGAGTGACATATCATCTCTTGAGTAGTGTCTACCAGTTTACCCCAACATCCCTCCCACACCGGCGTCCCCAACGTGCCGTGCATTGATCCCTCCCTATGTGCCCCCCCCAAATTACCCCCAAACATTCGAAACATGTTCATCACCATAACTTTGAATATGTAGCACTTTAAGCTTGTTAATGAGTTATACATCATACATGGCAGTTGTAACCCCCCAAATAGGTACCTAGCAGTATTATGCCATAGCAGTCTCAAGAGCTTTACTTTCTTAGGGCCATTTAGAGTCTCTGGTGACCATGTCCATGGAACAGAACAAAACAGGCACATGCCTAACACAGTTCCCACTAGTGGGAAGTAGGGGTGTTCCCTTAGAGACGGGTGTCCCAGGGGGCGTAACGGCTCCTCCCACTCTATGTTGGCGTGTGGGAGGGGGCCCTGAAATTACATTACAGTATCTGGCAGCGTCTTCGCCATCATAATAATAATAAGGACAGAAGTCCGCTGTAGAAAATTAGTTCTGTACCTGCATCATGCTGTGTTTTACCTTCATATTAAGGGCAGTGTCTGCAGTCGCAGGGTTAACCAGGCGATTCGTCGGCATCTGTGTGTTCGGTTCCTGACCCTAATGTCAGTCATCGTCCGGTAGTGCCCCGGCGCCCCCGCCGGCTAACGTTCCGCTCTCCTGGAGACCAGCACTGCTTTTTTGAAGAAGTCTGCAGCTTGTTGTGGGGTGTTGCAGATCTGATGCTTGCCATCGTGGGTGATCCGTAGTCTTGCCGGATAAGGCATCGCATATTCCACTCCCTCCTGTTGGAGTTTTTTCTTGATGGGTATGAATTTCTTACGCGCTTCTTGGACATTAATAGTGAAATCCGGGTATAGCGAGATGGCGTTGTTGTCGAATATTACATCTTTCAATTCTCTTGCCTTGCCGATCGCGATAGTTGAGCAGTCTCGCGACTATGGGGCGAGGTGGTGCACCCGGTGGGGGTCTTGGTGCCAACGTGCGGTGCGCTCGTTCCACTATAAGCATTTTGGAGAAGGCTTCTTGGCCAAAGCACGTTGTTAGTAACCGCTCTACATAATCCTCAAGCTTTCCAGTGTTTGTCGATTCCGGGACGCCCGTTATGCGTATGTTGTTTCTCCTTGAACGGGCTTCGATGTCCTCGTTTTTAGCTGCTATCACTTTTAAGAGCTTGTCGATGTCAGTGATCTGCCCCGCTGCTTGTGCATGGTCGTCTTCTAGGGTGGATATCCGCGTTTCGGCCTCTTTAATTCTCCCGTCCTGTTTTTCAAGTTTGTGTGTAATCTGTTCCATTCTGGCGGACATAGAGTCCATCTTGCCATCTATAGAGGCGAAGCTCGCTTTCATTGTATGAAGGCTCGTTTTCATATCCACCTCGTCTGGGCCACTCATCTCGGTGCTGGTACTATCGTGCTCAGGGTCAGGCTGTTGTCCTCTGGGTGTCTTGCGGGTGTCGAAGCTGAGCTTGGATTGTTTGCCATCTGGTTTACCCATTTTCTTGTGCCGAGGGGGTTACCGGTGTCTGTGCGTCGTTGGCCAGTTGTCTGTTCGCCTTTCACGTTATGGATGGAATATGGATAGTCCTGGACCTAGTCAGCACGGGCACCAGTGCTGTCCAGTAGCCCAGTGCAGGGGTCGGGGCTGCTCCTTTTCGTTTACTACCGTGAGCTTCGGCGTTGCGGCCGGGACTTTCCCAATCGCCTCGAGTTGGCGCCAGCCGTGTTCAGCGCAGGGCCTTGTGTCAAGTGTGTCGTACAATTCACTATCCAGACGCAGTGATCGCTCTGTGCGCTTCAGCGGTAATCCATCCCAGTTCCTCACTTCAGCAGTGGGGGGGGGGGTCCAGGATCGGTCCGCGGGCCGTGGGTGTTCAGGCAAAACAATTTCAGGCACTGGCCATACGTGGTGGTAAGGAATCGCAATGAGGAGGTCTTGGTGAACCAGTCGCGCACCGCAATGTCTGCAACACCACTGGAGGGTCCCCGAGGGCAGTAGTGCAGCTAGGCTCTAGGCAATGATGGCGGTCCCAGGGGGGGGAGCAGCAATGTGGCTCAGGAGAGGGGAGGGAGCGAGCAATCAGGCCCAGAGCGAAACACAATGGCCGCAGTTGTGCACAGCGAACTCCGGCTCAGCAGATTCAGGGCAAAATGCAGCAAGTTTAGGGTGCAGTTCAGCAGTCTCTATTCGGCGTTATCTAAATTGTCTCACACTCAGCGCGGATTTTCCTTTGAGCAGGACACGCTCCTTTCCTCTCCCAGGCCTCCATTTACTGAACTGTGACCGGCCAATTTAATTAATTCCCCGGCACAGCACATTGCCATTTAGCGGCGAAGGAGTTTAAGCATTTGCTTCCAGCAAACTAAGTTTGTTTTTCCCCCTTACCGGGTCCCACCATAACGCGCATTAGTTCGCAGGCTATCCCGGTCACCTTAAGAAGAACAGCGCTACGTAGACGCCTTTACCAAGGATATTAATTCCTTCTTCAGCTCAATTCAAGTTGCTCACACTTTTTGTCCTGAAGATGAACTCGAATAATTGAGTTCGAAACGTCGTCGACCCCCTACAACATGAACTCCTTATACTCTGTAAAAATCTTTAAAGGAGCTTCTATTTCTGTTGTCAATGCGATGTCATTATTTTAAGTTCACCCTCACTTCTCACGTCACGCTTATTGTCACTTACTGTGTGAGCACCTGAATACCTTCATTGTGTAATAAATATTTGTCATACATTGACCTATATGTCCCTCGTTATATTTCTACTGCTCTCCTTTATGAATTAAGTTTCTATTCCTTTACTTTTCTCAGTGCCTTTTACAGGGTTACTTCCCCTTGGACCCTTTAGGCCACTCTAGAACCATTGTTCCTTTAAACTATCTAAAATGGCGGCGCATCTGGCATTTATCACCGGATCTGATCGCTCGTGCAGGTTGTTCCTACCATAAGGTTGAAGACTGTATTTAGAGATAGGGGCTCCCAGCAGGCGCCTCCGTGCCCTCAGATCTCCCGGGGGGCCGCCCGGGACAGTCCCGTTCACCCCCGCCGCACGGCAGGGCCCACGCCAAAGATCAACAGGTGCAGGGCAAAGCAGACCGGGTGAATCGCAGGGGGCCCGTAGGCACTGGACAAGGTTCAGTGGGCCGCGAGCTCGGCTTCGCAGCCCCGGAGCAGCACTTGACAGGTCCTCTGTGGCGCCCTCCAGGCGTCGGCAGCGCCGGGCGTTTTTTTTTTCCCCTTTCTTAGCGTGCGCAGGCCGCACCGTCAGGGATCATGAGGCGGTGTGCAGGGAAGAGGCATCGCGATCTTCGGCAGACGTTGTGGTACCACGCCACTCCCGGGGGCTCCCCAGTGCCGCGCGGGGCTATGCAGCCCTTCCCAGACGCGCGGTGGAGCTCGCGGCGCGCGGCCGGCTCCTCCGTCTCAGGCCGGGTCCCGATCCCCGGCAACGTGCACCTCAGTCTGGGTCCGCCCCCACGGGAGGCCTCACCGCCGCGCTTACATTCAGGCCTGTACCTTGAATGTGGCTCTCACTCCCAGGCGCACGCCCGTTCTCCCGCAGTCGGTTCCCTTCGGCTGGTGAATCACCGCTGTGTTCTTATCCCCAGTGCCACGAGTCCGCTACCTAGATCGCGGCCTTGCCGAGTTTCGTAGGCCACCCGGTCCGCGATGTCGGACGTTCGTTTTTCGGGACTCTCACTGTGTGTGCTTCCTCACAAACGACGCGATCGGGTGCCAGGGTGTTTTCTGATGAAGCGGGTAAAGTTGATGGCAGGGTTCGCTATCAGATTCAGGATAAGTGGTGGATGTTAGGCTCAGGGCTGACAGAGCCTCACTACAGTGCGGCCATCTTGTCGCACGCCCCCTAGCGTCTCCGAATCTGCGTATTTCTATGTGATGAATGGCGTCGATGTCCTGCATAATTGTGTCCCAGTAGGTCTGTATTTTCGGGCACTGCCAAAGAATTTGAGTGAGTGTACCAGGTTGTCCACAATTGTGCCAGCAAAGGTAGTTTCCCACCAGGTTTCCATCTTGCGGTTCTAACCGGGGTATAATACCAGTAGGAACATATCATTCCCAACGTTACTACATGTGGAGGCTCTGTGAATTATATCCTGCCACTCTTTAGGAGCGAATTCACGGTCCAACTCAGATTCCCATCTACGCTGCGTGGGGGTCTTAATGTTGTGTTTGGGCTTATTCAGGAAGGAGTAAATATCTGACAGCAGGCGTTTGTCTGAGGTGCAAGTTATATTCCATAGTTCAAATTTAGTGAGGGGGCGGCTAGCGTGGGGTTGCACCTGAGTTTGTGTCACCCAGTGGCAGATCGCTAGATATTGCCAATATGTATCTTTGGGAATTCCAACGTCCGACACAAGCCAGGGGAAATCCACGATTCTTTTCTCATCAAATAAGTCGCCAATTCTTTTACAATTGGCCTCTTGCCATTTAAGATATCTGTTCCCTTCCATCGTTTGGGGGGGGGGGGGGAAGGGGGTGAAGAGTCTGGGTTGCCAATGAAAGGGGTCAGGGGCGACATGGAGGTCGAGAGGCCATGAGGTTCCTGCACCCTTTCCCACACCCCAAGGGTAGCCCTCAGCACTGGCGAAACAAACTCCGACAGGCCAATGTCGTTTAGGGAGCCAGGGAACTTTCCAGCTGTGCATGCCTGCGATTGTGCGAACAATAAAGCACCAATGTTTCTCCGACTCTAGTTTGTACCATTCCATCATATAACAGAGTTGCGCTGCTTGAAAGTATCTCTCCAAGTGTGGGACCCTAAGGCCCCTATCAACCGGTCTCAAGTATGTTTGATGTCGTGCCATACGGGCTCTCTTTCCTTCCCATAAAAAGCCTCCGTTAAGTTGCTGTATTTGAGCTAATAATCGAGGTGGAGGGTACAGTGGGAGCGTCTGCATTACATATAAGATGCGGGGCAGAAGGGTCATTTTGATGGCCGCCAGCCTACCTAGCCATGACATTGCATGCTTCTTCCAAGCGAGGAGCTCACGTCGGGTCTCACCTAAAAGCGTTGAATAATTCGCCTGAACTGTCTTTTCAATCTTGGGAAATATCTGCAGTCCCAAGTAAGAGACGCCCCCATGGGCCCACGCGAACGGGAATCTTTGCCTCAGTTGTTCCTGCTCCGCTCTGGGGAGGGTCAGGCTGAGAGCCAGCGTTTTCTGTATATTAATTTTGAAGCCCAAGACCTTGCTAAATGTTGTAACTACTTCTAAGAGGGGGGCAGGGAGAGCGATAGCTGTGTGAGGAAGAGCACCACATTGTCCGCATACAGAGAGACTTTGTGTTCCATGTCCCCCATCCGAATCCCAGTGACCATGTGGAGGTTTCGGACTCTTTCGGCAAATGGCTCCATATAGAGCGCAAAGAGTAGAGGTGAGAGCGGGCACCCTTGACAAGTACCCCTCCCAATCACAACATGGCGGGAAGCTATACCGTTCACCCTAATGCGCGCTTCCGGGGCATTGTATATACAGTTCACCCATCTCAGATTGCGTTCCCCCATCCCAAATCTGCGGCGGATGAGTCGCAGATACGGCCAATGTACCCGGTCAAACGCCTTCTCGGCATCGACCGATAAGCAGCGTAGGCTGCTGAGTGCGCTGGGTTTTATCTATTAGGTGGCAGAGTCGCCTCGTCCCGTCGCTACAGTTGCGTTCCGGAATAAAGCCGGACTGGTCTGTGTCCACTTGGCCTTGCATGTACGGAGCGAGGCGGGCTGCCAAGACACTAGTGAAGATCTTTAAATCAACATTTAATAAAAATATCGGGCGATAGGAAGCGCATTCTAGTGGGTCCTTTCCAGGTTTTGGTATCAGTACCACCTCAGCCATAGACATTGTTGGGGTTAAGGCTCCTGTTGCGCTGAATGTATTGAAGAGGCGCACAAGAAGCGGGGTAAGTTCGGGGGCAAAGGCTTTGTAGAAATCTACTGGAAAACCGGCCCCCCCGCCGGAGCTTTCCCTGAAGTGAGTCCCTGAATAGCCCGTATAACCTCCTCCGGGTGGATATCCGCGTCCAGTGCATCCGCGTCCGGAGGGGGGAG
The DNA here is from genome assembly GCA_963921515.1 of Calotriton arnoldi. Classification (NCBI taxonomy): domain Eukaryota; kingdom Metazoa; phylum Chordata; class Amphibia; order Caudata; family Salamandridae; genus Calotriton; species Calotriton arnoldi. The sequence goes on from CAWUFW010002204.1 coordinate 243,067, forward strand.
ACGTGACACTGGTGCCTGTCAGACGTAGTCCTCTGCCACAGCCGAGTCTAAGTGCTCTGCAGTATATAGAGTAGTGTAGAAGGTTTCGAATTCAGCTGCAATAGCAGCATCGCTCTGGAGGGTCTCTCCCTGGGGAGTCTTTATCCCTGCGATGCGGCGCGAGTTCGTTTGAGATCTCAGTAGGTGTGCTAAGAGTTTCCCGGCTTTGTTTCCCCCTTCATAGTAGCGGTGCTTAGTGCGCAGGAGCGCGTATTCCGCTCGGTCGCAGTCCAAGGCCCTCAGCTGCTTCTGCCCTATAGTAAGTTGTCTTCTTGTCTGAACCGCGCTTGTGCGACGGTGAACCCCTTCCTGTTCCCTGACCTGTATCTCTAGCAGCTCCCGTTTGTCCCTCCTGTCTTTGTTCAGTCCCACCGCAATAGCCAAAAACCGACCCCTCACGACAGCCTTTAGTGTGTCCCACACCTGGGGAAGCGGGACCGAGCCGTCATCGTTGGCTGCCAAATAATCTTGTGTAGCTGCCCGTATGTCAGTGACGTTGGAGTCGTATGGGAGTAGTTTGTGATTTAGTCTCCACGAACTCTGGCAGGGGTAAGTGTAGCACCAAAGATATCGGGAGTGATCCGACAGAGCAGCCATCCCTATCGTAACGTCTTTTGTGTATCTCATAACTCAGGGGGATGTCCAGAATAAGTCTATACGCACATAGGTTTGGTGCGCCGCCACCTCCCCCAGCCTCTGGAGCATAGAGTCCGAGAGTGACCCCGAGTGTCCTATCCGCAGCACTGACCTATCTGTGAGTTAGGCACTATGTTAAAATCCCCCCCCCCAATAATAAATCCTCATCTGGAGAATCGAGAATGGTATTTAGCGTATCCCGGAGGAAGACTTCTTGATACTCATTAGGGCTATAAATGGAAGCTATTGTATACGTGTGGGCTCCCAGCAAGATTCGCAGCGCCAACATCCTGCCTGGTGTTTCTGCGTGTACCCCCAGGACTGTTCCCGAGAACTGTGTAGATAAGAGGATGGCCACCCCAGCCTTTTTCCCCATGGCTGAGAAGTATTGTCTATCATACCATTTGGACAGGAGGCATTTCCAGTCGGCGCGTATCAAGTGGTTCTCTTGCAATAAGCAGGTATCGCATTGGACTTCTCTAAGCAATGAAGGAGCGCGCGCCGTTTAACGGGTGTATCGAGACCTTGAACGTTAAAGCTCATTATTATGCCCTTAAATGTTCACATATGGGTAGTTATGGGGATGCAAGGTGAATCTCGCCTGGGTCCCGTGAAGGTCGGAGTCACCCCCTCAACCCACAGCAAACCAGAGCCCAATGTGTTGGCATGCTATAGAAACAGGCCTTCTCTCCATTCCGCCTCAGATGGCTCCCGACAGGGAGCTAGCTTGACCCCAGTGCCAGTTCCCCCTTTAGTGCCCGAAGGTGCATGTAAGGCATAGTATAGTGACCCATGAGATTGAGCATCGAGCCTCTTAGGATAGAGATATTTTCCCTCCCCTCAATTTCGGACTCCCTCCGTCTGTGTATCAGCCTCCCCTATGGTTCCGTGTGTCCCCAGACCACCTGATTGATAGCCCTCCCCACCTGTGGTAACGATAGCTGTAGGCCCCGATAATAGGAAAGAGAAAGGAGAGATAAAGATAAGAAATAAGGAGAGCAGATAAACTGACAAAAACATAGAAGGCGCCATCAATTGGGCGTGAATCACACTATCGTGCATGGGTCCATGTGTCCAGTGGTCGGTCATCCAGTCGATGGGAGCGAGCCCCTCCACCAAGACCGATTTTCTTCTTCCGAGGACCCATCCATCAGTTGCTACGGCCCGTGGGTAGAGGACAACTGCAGCATGTGCGATCATACGTTCAGAGTTTCTCCGGATCCGTCTCGGTTCTGTATCTGTCGGAGAAGCGCCTCCCTCTCTTTCTGGCTTTCCGTCGCGGAAGGTTTGAAAGGTTTCTCTCGTCTGGTCCCTCGTCGTGGGCCCGGCTTTGACGACCCACGGGTTGATGCATCGTCTGTTGGCGACCCGGAAGGACCCCCCTTATCCAAATCAAGACCTAACACCTCCTGCGCTTCCTTTAGGGACCGAACTATCTGTAGCTTCTTATTCCAAACAAAGGAAAGCCGGAATGGGTGGCCCCAGCGGTATAGCTGTGGCTGGCTTCAGGGCCTTCCGTCTTTGGAGGGTGAGCGGCGACAAGTCCTGATAGACTCCAACCTGGAGACCCTCAAAGGCAATGGTCGCTTTATCCCTAGTTGCAGACATGATGATCTCCTTCTGCTGGTAAGAATGGAGGCAAGTGAGTATATCTTGTTGCTGACCAGGGTCTTTGGCCGGCCTTCCAGCGCGATGCGTGTGGTCCAGAATGATGTCTTTGTCTCCAAGATGTGGAGCAGCATGCCGGAAGAAGTGAATCACCCAGTCCTCTAGTTTCCCCCTCATCTGCCAGCAGAGAAACGCCTTTGATGCGGATGTTGGACCTCCTGGAGCGGTTTCGAGGAGCTCAAGGCGGAGGTAAAGCTCCTCGTTTCGGTCTCTAAGCTCCAGCAACTCCCGGGCCTGTTCAGTGATCGTCTTCCCTGCGGTCATCATTCCTTTCTAGGGAGTCGACTCGGTCTCCAATTTCCTGGATCTCTGCTCTGATTTGCTGGATATCGGAGGTGGCGTCCTGTCAGAGGCCTGCGAAGTCTTCCCTGAGTGTTCCAAACAGCTGCTCCAGGAAACCGCGAGTAATTGGTTCCTCTGAATGTTCTCCGGTGGGTTTCATGTCTCTCTCTTGGGATTGGGCCACCTGCTGCTCAGGGTCGCGTCCCTCAGTCTTTTTGGTGCCTGGTTTCTGAATGAGATCTTTGTCGGCTCCTTTCTTGCCCGGTGTGTGGTCATCTCTACAAGGGCGCCTCCGCTAGATTCCAAGGAGCGCACGCCCTCGGTCCGGCCTAGTCTAGGCTCTCGGGCAGCGGGGGAGTCCGCAGGTTTCTCCGTTACTTTTCTCTGTGCTAGCACGTCGCTGAGGTTCCCCTTCACGTCCGATCCAAGCAAGTGTATATCAGGGGGCTCGTCATCTCTGTAGCCCCAGATCAGTACCCTCTGTGTGTCGGTATCCTTCCTGCGGCTCACTTACAGGCCTAGCATATGGGTTTCCGCCTCATCCCCAGGACCAGCCACTGATAGCTTTCCAGTTGGATGCAACTTCTGTTAGGCCCGTCTCAGCCCCTCCAGCACTGCTCTGGGTCCCCGCACCTCGAGCAGCGTAATTTATTGCATTTTGGGGCAGCTGGGACTAGTTCTGAGCCCCTTTGCAGAACAGATCACCACCAGCAGCCGAAGTATCATGGGGGGTGGGCCTTCCCTTCTGCCCCCGGCCCAGTCCGCACTTGGCAGTTCTTCATCGGCAGCGTCAGCTCTCAGCCGGAGCGTCTTCGCTGATCTCTTCACGGGTCTTCAAGCAGGCCGGGGCCCGTCACCTAGGCTGCACGCCTCGTCCCCTTCCCGGACCGGCCTTGGCCACACAAGCCGCCCGCTCCGCAACTCGGCTTGGACGCCGCCAAGCCCGACTGCCAACCACAGGCAGCGTCCCTCTCCCTCTGTGCGACGCTCCGCCCACAGCAGCCTCATGCACCGCCGCGGATAGAGATCCAAAGCCCGGCCTCTCCCTGCTCACCGGCTCTTCCCCCTGGCCGGCACCGCAGGGCGTCACCGCCACTGATCACGGTCCGCTGATATCTGCAGATCGTGCTCCTTGTCCGCTGTCCGTCCTCCAGGACACGGGACTCTTTCCCCCGTGTTTGGCGTCCCAGATCAGCTGTTGGATGCTGTTTGTCGGCCTTGGCAAGCGGAGCTCCGGAGAAACGCTGCTACTCCGCCGCCATCTTGGCTACGCCCCCCATGAAGTTCCTTTACAGGAATCACAAAACAACCACAGAAACAAGCGCTCTCTAGCAATGTGGAAAGAGCATTAGCACAATTGTCCCTAACTCAGCATGAGTATGTGAACATATAAATAGATATGCAAGGAAATTCAATGGCTATGTACCCAAACATAGGCTTTTCATTGTCTGAACAGAAAAAAAAAATCTCAGATTTTTATTTTGGCTAAATAAATTCCAACTTTCCAAAAGATGAGTTGTACAATTTTTTGAAAATAACTTAGTCACCCGAATATAAGCTTATAATTGTTAGTAAAATCCATTAGTTTGGTCCCCAAATATCAACTAGTCATTTTCTCAAGTACTCATATATAAATCATATGACAGAAATAATCATAGTACTCTATTCGTAGACACCACAGGTTAATGGATGCCCACCTTTTTGGCAGGATTACAAATAGAAGTCATGCGTGTGCACATTTGTCAGGGCTATGCCTAGCATATCCACAATAATGCCAACGATGCTGAAAATATCCATCTTATGCAAGGGTCGCCCCTTTATGCCCAAGATGGTCGCCTTGATGCCTAAAATGCTCACAATAAGGGCCAATTTATGTCAACAGATTTAGGGCTTGATTTAGAGGATGTCGGAGAGGGTACTTGTTATGACAAAGTACCCTTTCCTCCAAACTCTTGGTCCACCTGCCCCATTTACGCAGAAAGAATGTTGACGACTGAGCCTGCTCTGGCTCAGTCATCGACAATCCCTTCCGACCCCCTGAGTACGGGTCATCGGGAGTAAGCCCTCCGACCATCTCTCAATTTAAAGTGGGTGGTTGGATGGCTTTTTTTTTTTTGGGCAGTCCGTTGCCGCGGGACAGCAAAAATAAACAAGCATTGGCAAAGCCAATAGGTTGATCCATTGGCTTTGTCATGGTTTTTTAATTTTTTTTATTAGACATGCAATGTAAGCTGCTGGGCAACATGGCATAAAGTCCAGAAAAAAAAGTGCTATGATGCAGCCAGCTTTGGCCACGTCATAGCGCTTTTTCTATTACTTTAAGCCATGTTGCACAGCGGTGCGGGCTGCTGTGCAACATGGCTTAGAGTAAAGGACAAAAAAAGTGCTGACCCGGCCAGCGTTGACTGCGTCAGATTTTGTTTTTTGGAGCCATGCTGCACAGCAGACCACGCTGCAGTGCAATATGTTTAAAAAAAAAAGCACGGGAGGCAAGCCACACGAAGGAGGAGTGGGGTGGAGATGAGAAGAAGCAGCAACAACAGAAAGGGGGGGGGTAAATAAGCAACACAGAGGTAGGTGTGGGGGAGGGAGCAGCAATAACGGACAGTGTATTGAAGCAACATGAGGGAGGTGCAGGAGAGAAAGGTGGGAGCAGCAACAACAGGATGAGGAGAAAAGAGACATGAGAGTGTTATACTAGCTGCTCAGCCAGTATGAGTGTGTTTTGTGGATTGCTGGTGCATGGTGATGTATTGGAATGTTAGGGTGCCTGTGAGTGTCCGTATGGGCTGAGCAGCAGCGAGGCTGATCCTGGTGGAGCTCATTACTATAGCTCATCATTGAAGCTTATTATTGGAACCTATTACTTACAATAAATCATCTCACAAAACTTACACTTGGCATCAAGGCCTCTTTTGTATTACAACAGAGAGGTATGGGGGAGGGAGCACCACCAATGGATAGAGAGAGGAGGGAGGGGACAAGCAACATGATGGCGGTTCATAAAAATCCAGAGAGTTCGACGACTCCATAATAACCATAAGACACAAAATGCAACTGTTGGAGCATGGGCTTCACGGCAAGCTTGTCCCTATTCTTTACCTGTTGCGTGTGTCTGAAGGAAGACTGCACTGCTATTGTCTTTGTCGTGTCTGTTCTGTGTTACTGGAGTTGGCACTATTTGGGGTACTCTTCATGAATTGATGTTGGTTACTGTGACAGAATTGGATCCAGTGCAGTGACATGTTTCTCAATGTAATGTGTGATAAGTGGATATTGATCTGGGATTAATAATCAGTGGTCTCTAAGGCAGCTGAGAGCAGGGACCAAAGACAGACATTCTGTTGTATGATCAAAAGGCTGCTATCCTGGACTTGAAGCTTGCAGTTTCAAGGCTTTGCTGCAGTGTGGTCTAAACAAGATCGGTAGTCTTACAGACTTGAATAAATGATAACTTTTGCTTGAATAGTGACTGATAATTAATCATGTTTTTTGATGAGTTTTGCTAATAAATAATTTTTTTAGTAGCAGGGTGATCTTTTCAAAATGATTGGAAAAGATGCCTTGTACAAGCAGGCACGGGCTATTGCTTCTCTGGAGAGGGGTTCGATGTATGTATGTAAGCATGTGGTATTTCTATAGCATGAACCTAGCCAAAAGGCAGTGTCGAGCTGTACAGGACCAAAGCCCAGCACAAAGTCAATCAGTGATATGAGAGGTAGCTGGGTTGTAGATCGCTAATACATTATGATGTAGTGTTCTTTCAAAGAGGGGAGTCTTAACATTTTCATGTAGGCTACAGTGCGTAGAAACGAAAGAGGAGAAATCTGAAACTATATAAAAATATCATCTCTACCTGAAGAATGGTGTCAAGCAGCCATTAGTCTTTGGGGTTATGGTTCAGCCAATGGCATTTGAGAGAATCAGTATTGTGTGTGGCTCGCACACTACCACATGTGAAGATGTTCAATAATAGACTTCAGGCATTAAGGGCCTGATTCACAAAGGTGAACTTCCTGCACTCCCTATACTTGTGTGCGGAGTTCTCTGCACCGATTGCGGAGTCTTCAGGTGATGAGAACTCCGCACGCAAGTATAGGGACTAGTTTACCTTCATGAATCAGGACCTTAGTGGACAATGTAAATGTAAAATGTAAATCCGTATTTGTAAAGCGCGAACTACTCACCCTTACGGGTCTCAAGGCGCTGGGGGCCGTTGTGGAAATTAAGTGAGCTATTGCCCAGAGTCACATGGTGCTGAGCTGAGCTGCCACAGTCGGGGATCGAACCGTGAGCCCTGTGCTCCGAAGTCAGCTGCCCTGTCCGCTGCACCACACCTCTCCGTTGGGTTTTGGATTTGCTTCTTCTAGTTTTTGGTATGTTCCGTACTGTTCTTCGACTCACTTATGCTGATGCACAGGACAGTGCTGATAACTGCACTAAATTCGTTACATGTTCGCCTGGCGAGAGGTTTGTGTTCACACCCACAATAAGCATTTTTGTCAGGGCTCAGGCATCATGCATCATATCTTGGGACCGGAGGCAGGCAGAGTGTTAATGCATGTCAAACTTCAGTCGGTCTACTCTTTGTAGACCTCCCCTTTCCACTACAACAAGGGAATAATCCAGCATATCTTTTGACACGGCCCCTAACTCACGTAAAAGGACGCATCAGCAGCAAGCAGTTGCTTGGCTTACTGATCCGATCACGTGACCACGCCCCCTTGGTTCGTTCCCTTGCCTGAATCCAGCAACTTTGTATCCAGTCAAGAATCGGCATATGTTTCCAGACTGCTGCTGTTCTCAGCCAATTACGTGAAAGAGCTGATTCACGTATTGTCACCGAGATTCTCCCCGCGTGTGTGTTTAACGCTTACGCGCTTCAGCTCATCTGCCCTCTACCATTGAGCTGAGATAGCGTGTTACTCTTGCGGAGACTCCCCTGCCGCCTGTATTACCCGTCGCTCTCACCGCCATTAGAAGCACTTTACCTAGCCTCTAGGTCAGCGCGCACCCTCCACTTCCCGGCACGCTTCCACCTCCCAATCCCGTGAAGCAGGGAATTCCAATCTAAGCTTTGCACCTACCCTCCCCGTAATATTGGATGCCCCACTGGTGCCCCGTATTAACAGGCAATACTTAGCTCGTTTGTCCCGCCCTTATACAACCTTTGTTTTCTCCCCATTCTTCTGAGAACCCTTCTTATTGTGTTCCCTACAAAGACTCCCGTTACCTTCAACGAACTGAAGTCCAGTTATTTTAGTTCTAATCCAGACTACTTGTACGCCACTGAGTGGCCCTGAACTCCAGTCTTTTCCGCTTCCAGAGGAGTGAAGATAACTCCTGCCTGTTTATATGGAGAAGGTTTTGGAAGATTAAGCTGGTGAGTGGAATTCTGTGTATGCCTGGACTTGACATGCATTATCACTGTAATCTGGGGTACTAGCCACTTGAGTTTTAGTGTTATTAAGGCGTGTATTTCATTTCAGCTCTCCGTTGTATCCTGTACCTCCACACGAGCGCCACCTGTTTCTACAGCTGGGGAAGAGTGGTGGTCACTCTATGAATCATTCCCCCAACTCTTAGGGGACAGTTACCTGTGAGAGAGTCTTCCTATATTCCACCAGGTGCTGTTTTCTGGGAGTGTGGGGAACGCATCTTCGTTCCTGTGGAATCACGCTTGGTGCAGGCTGGTATTCTGAGTCCTGACCCGACAATTTTGACTTCAATTATTTTACTCCAAGTCTTCTGAACAACTCAAAACAACAAACTGAGGAAAAGACTCCAAAAGCATTTCTGAAAAAGTCAATGACTCCTAACTATGTCGATACCATCCAGTGCGCCATTTTTCATCATCGCGGATGTATTAGAATAATTTGGAATGAATAATACTGATAGGTCTCCTAAGCAACTAAAAATCCCACTACTTCCTCACAACACAGAGGTGTTATCCACAAAGTGCTTATTCACCCAAATAGCAGCCCTTAACGCTATATAACTCAATGGCGCTCATTTTCCGACCTATGAAAGATGACAGGGCGAATGGCGGCCAACTAGGATTCCAATCGGTGAAAAAGGGCTAAGCAGATTACCTTAGTGGGACACCAGAACTGGAAAGGAGGACTATTAAGCTGGACCATATTTGTCTAAAAGGGCTATATTGTTTCAACACATGTAAGAAATATATTTTGTTTCAATCTGTTATTTATTACTTTTTTTAATGCCATTTTGAGAGCAAGCAGTAGGGTACGTCCGCAGAATGAAAGACATTTGTTCATGGCAGCATCTGGCTCGGACACAACTTGTGCACCTTCAATAGCTGTATTTTATCCTAAGACACCTTGACACACTCCGCCTGCCTCTGGAGCCCAGCCAGCAACAAATTCCTACATTAAATCCTGTCAATACGTTTTCCATCAAATCAGATTGCTTGTTACTAGGCCACGAAATCTACTGAAAGGACATCCCTTGTTTCAATCCACTCCAAATAAATATCGACATTTTTAGCTAATTAAGTAGACATTGCAGCAAAACGTCTGTCTTCCTCTTCTCAAAAGCAGGTCATATTGGCCCCAGTGCTGCTGTCGCAGCTGTCAGCAGGAGAGATTTGGCCAGGACAGCTATAGCCAGTGTCAGTGGGTCAAACTGGCCTCAGTTCTGCTATTAGCAGTGTCAGCAGGTCAGACTGGCCCTAGTGCTGCTGTCGCAGCAGGACAGATTCCACCCAGTACTGCTATTGCCATTGTCAGTGGGTCAGATTGGCCATAGTGCTGCAGTCACCGTGGTCAGCAGATCAAACTGTGCCCAGGGCTGCTCTTGCGAAAGTCAGCGGGTCAGATTGGCCCAGGACTGCTATTGCCAGTGTTAGCGGGACAGACTGGCCCCAGTGCAGCGGTCATGGCAGACAGCAGGGCAGGTTGGCCCCAGTGCTGCTATTGAGGATGTCAGCAGGTCACACTGGCCACAGTGCTGCTATTGAGGCTGTCAGGAGGTCAGGTTGGCCCTAGTGCTGCTATTGACCCAGCCAGCAGGTCAGGTTGGCCTAGTGCTGCTATTGAGGATGTCAGCAGGTCAGGTTGGCCCAGTGCTGCTATTGGCCCAGCCAGCAAGTCAGGTTGGCCCTAGTGCTGCTATTGGCCCAGCCAGCAGGTCAGGTTGGCCCTAGTGCTGCTATTGGCCCAGCCAGCAGGTCAGGTTGGCCCCAGTGCTGCTATTGGCCCAGCCAGCAGGTCAGGTTGTGCCCCAATGCTGTAACTGCTGCTGTCAACAGGTCATACCGTCCTCAGTTTTGCTACTGCCAGTGCCAGCAGATCAGACTGCACCCTCAAGCCACTGCTGCAGCGGTATGCAGGTCACTGGCCCCAGTGCTGCTACGGCCACAGTCGGCAGGTCAGATGCCGCCAGTGCTGCTACTCCCGCAGTTGGCAGGTCAGATGCCGCCAGTACTGCTAATGCCATTGCCACAGTCACACGCTCAATACCTGCAGTCATGCAATCACAAGCTAAGGGACAGCAGGTTCTGTTGTGAGTGCCTGGGGCAAGGCGATGAAGACACTTTCAAGATTAAAGCTCAATTAAAAACATTTTGCAAGGGTATTAAGCAGTGGTGAATTCCAGCACCACCAACGACTATTTTTCATAAGGAAATGGTCACTATTTGCCAAATCCAGGACAACACTTCACTTCTTTAATGCAGGGAAGAAATTGGCTGGCAACTGCATCGAACTAACAGGCAAATATGTGAGGTAAACAAAAGCTGGAAGGACAAATAACAACAATGCTTCTAGGTGGGAATGAGGTGAAGAGGATATCCTGTTTTCAGGAGCAACACACTGCAGAAGGTGCCCTGACAGTAGTTACTTATACCCTTCAATCAGGGCGATGAGCAATGTGGGAGTGACCTCTACAGCATTAGTGGCTGTGCCCAGAGTTCATTGACTCTGGGACGGGGCGCAGACATAAGTGGGATCTAAACATGTACGAGAGTGGCAGAAGGCAAAAAAGGCTTAACAAGAGGGTGTCAGAATAACAAACATGAGATGCGGAGATGGAAAAATATACACGAGATGTGAGGAGCAAGGGAACAGGTGCATTGTGGGATGTCAAGGGTGCAAAGGAGAGAAAAAGGAGTGAGATACAAGAATGGAAGGCTAAAGATATGTGAATGGAAGGATCATGCGAGATACAGAGACAGAAGAAGGCCGACACTTGAGGGACACAGATGTAAGAATAAGTATAAAATGTCAGCCAAAGGGATAGAACAAATTGTGACATTCAGAGAGAGGTTAAGGAGAATACATTAGATGCAGAGGTAGATCGAAGGAGAAGAATGAAATGGGAGACGCACCTGTGAAAGCAGATGGATGAATTCAATTGTGAGATACAGATAGGAGGGTGCAATGCGTGAGATACCATATCTATGGACAAGGACGCAATGTGAACTCAATGGATAGAAGGGTAAGTGACTTGTGATATACGCAGACAAAAATGGAATGCCCAGGGTAATGTATGGCATGCAGAGGTGAAAGAAGGATAAAAGTGAAGAATGCAAAGATGGAAGGTTGAAACATGAAACACGCAGATAGAAGGAAAAGTAAGAAATTGGATATTCAGATATTGGAAAAAGGATAAAATGTATGACATGCAGTGAAGAAAACAAAGATACATTGTGAGAAGAGGAAGAAGACAAAGTGCAAAATGTAGGAAATGGAAAAACGGAACGTGAGTTGTAGACACAGGGAGGTTGAGAGACGCCATGGTGGAAGGAGGTAGATTTCTACAATTACCTGTGTAAAGCCTGTGTGGTTAATATGGAATGAAATGGGAGATGTCAGGAGGTTAGGGATAATTAAATGGGGATGCTGAGAGGGCAAGAAAAGGTTAAGTAGGACGCCAAAATTATTGGATTTGTGAGCTGCTGTGATTGTAAAGGGGAGTAAGGAGCAATGCAGGTGGTTAGATGAGGAATACAGGAACCACAAACGTTGAGTGCCAAAATGCTCCAATGGGTGAAGGTGAGCTTTAAATGCACGTTATGTTTTGTGAGAATGCCACAACAGTTAAAGGTGGGTGACATGTGAACAGCCAAGGTGGTAAGGGGATGAAATTCAACTTGCTGTAAAGGTAGGAAAAAATGAGATACCTAAATGGCCAGAGGTGATAAAACGAGATGATCCCAGGGTGCTATCAAAATTAAGTTAATAAACCGTGATAGTTAAAAGGAGAATAAAACATAGGATAAAGGGTTAATTGTGAATAATAAACTGGGTATGTTGGGAAGGTAGAAGAATAAAGGAGGCTGGAACATGAAAGTCCACAGAAATGTGAGGAACTAGAAAGGAGTAGAATTATTGTATGAGAGGTGGATGAAAAGAAAGGATTCGATGATGTCATGCCTAGTGATGGAGCAGGGTTTTCGCGAAATAAAAACTGCTTGAATTGAACCCTCAGTAACGTTTACTAACCGTGTGCGGTGAAAAACTAATGTGGAAAAGAGTCTAACATGAGGGAAAAAGCTAAAGCGCGTACTAAAGCACTGAAGTAGGCCGCAAAATGCTTCTTGACATGACAAAAATAAAAGACAAATGCTGCTTTTATGCACATTATTAACGTTTACTAGAAAACCATACTAACGTGGGTTGCGCATGGATAGATGCAATATGGGGTGGATGAGTAATGAAAAACATTATAAGTGATTAATAATGTCTGTGTTTGTTTTTCATAGTAGCATGGTTTTCTGTTCTGCGGGAAAACACGGGCTTAACAAAGTCTGGAATAAAATTCTGCAAAATAACACTGAGCAAGATGGTGGCAGTGGAAGACAAGTGTCCTTCGCCAGTCCTGTGTGCCTGCCAAGAGACAACTGATAGAAACAAAATTTTCCTTGAGCGAAAGAACACTTCCTTCACCATGTGGCGCGAACGGATAAATGAGACATAATTTGCTACATGACTAGGATGAAGGAAAAGAATGTTATGACAGAGGCTCGAATTTGTATTCGCTGGGGTGGAAGTAGATATGCAGAATAAATGAACAATGAAGAAGATGAGCTAAGGGACAGGACGAGAGTGGCGTGATAGTACACCCCCTTCCTTAACCAATCATGTGTAGAGAAATTCTCTGTTCTGACAAGTGTGGGTTGGACATTTGGGTTTCAGGGTATAATTGTGGTTCCTGGTGGGAGGGGTTTAGGAGTTTTCACGAGAGTCTGTTGGTGTTAGTTGGTGTCTTACTTACCTGCGTGAGGAGAGGCCTTCTATGCTGTCTCCTATTCTTGAGCTGGCTGTTCCTGTCTGCTGATTACTGACTTAGTCTTTGCCTCTTCAACTCTACTTGAGGGGCCTTACTGCTCTCATGGCCAGAGAGTAGATTTTCTATTCAATTGGGTTAGTATAGACAGAAAACTGAATTTGCATAATCATTTGCAAATGTATTTTGTCTCTGAACCTTTTGTCTTTTCGCCTTTCCACTCCTTTATGTATTGTCATTTTGAGATGTTTGTTTGATCATATTTCTCTAATGTTTTTGCTCCGTGATGATCTATGATTTGTACTGTATTTTGGTATTGATGAGTATTTATTCCACATTATTTTAGATAAACATTATAAATATACAAATGTGTATGTCTTTATTAGAGGTGTTTCTTAGTTTATGATTTATTCAAGAAATAAGTATTGGTTTGCCAAACCCTGTCAACTATATAAAGATCGCATCGCCACAAATGGTATAATAAAAATGGAGATACGAATTGGATTTTGGTAATTGGTTTGGAAATTCACTAATCTCAGCGTGAAGGGGCTTGTGGGTAATTAAATTGGGCCTAGTTTGTGGAAAATTATTAGTTCCAGATCGCTGGATCAGTTTTGTTAGCAGAGGATGGTTTATATTGATTATTTTGGAAAATTAATGGTTGAATTATTGATTTTGGTTACTAATATGAAAAGTTAGCGTCTTTGTTTCATGTAGTCTGGAAGTACGGGTACGGAGTTGCCTAAGATCCCGGGATGTTAATTTAGTCCTAGTGGCAGAGGAATAGTGTGGAAAAGTATCACACTGCAGAAGTACTTTCTCTGTTATTGTAATATCGAACAGTGAAATGATGTTGATGTTATTCTAAGGGAGCTATCTTGTTGAAAGAAGATTGTATGAAAATAAGTGAAAGTCCGCTTCCGAAACTTTGGCCTTACACCCCTAAAGGAGTACCAAGACCTCTTTTCTAAAAAGTCCTCTTCCGAAACTTTGGCTAGTATCCCCAGAGGAGTACCAAGACCTCTTTCACTTTGACTGAGAGTAGAGTGGCGCTGGTCGTTATTCTGCTGGTTGTAAAAGGTTTTATTGAACGACTGAACTATCTTTCATTTAGTGGAACAGACAAAGTAGCAGCGTTTTGTGTCGTTTCTAATCGGAATTTATTTAGAAAGATTTTTGTAGTACATTGCCGTATTATTTTGTAAAGGGAGGGTCAGTCGCAGTAGTTATACTGACGTCACAAAAAGCCGCGCTGGCATTGGTCAGGTAGCGGGGGCGTGTATTGTGCTGGGATTGGTTGGTTAGTGTGAGTCGCACTGGTATTGGACTTGATTTCTAAAGTATTTTTGTGAAAAGAGAGAGAGGGAGTTGAAAATGAAGTTGATAAAGATGATACAAGATTTGTTTAAAAAAGACAAACCAATAGTTACTAGAGCGGGACTTCCTGTACCTCCTGCAAGATCGCCTGCTTCTTTCATGATGATAGAGCGTGGATATCATGCGTGCAGATGGCTAGAGAACTGGGTGAGTTATACGGAGGATGATGGAGTTTTAGCTTTCCCAGAGCATGGTACTTTCAATGTAAAGATTTTGGAGAATTTGAGAAGACAAATGAATTCGTTAAAACCAAATCCTAGACCTATGCAGTATGAGGCGCTTGAGGAATGGGAACATGAGGCGTACAGAAGGGAGAGAGATAGGAATGGGATGAAATACAGGAATACAATGAGATGATATTCAGAGGCTAAATGGGATGCGCAGTTGAAAAAGTGGAGGAGAGATGTAATGATAGATGGATTATATCCAGTAATGGTTGCTGAGGGACAAGCTAGTGGAAAGTGCAAGGAGAAAAAGAATAATGTAGAGACTTCAGAATTAGATATAGATCCAAATGAAATTGATGAGGAGTTATTAGATGAGATGTTATTGAAAAGACCTCCACAATTTCAGGAGAGTCTGGAAGAGATTACTCCAAGTGCACCATTAATTGAGAAAGAAGCTCCACAAGTTTCACAGGTTACACAAGCTTTACAAGTTCCATTAGTTTTACCATCTTTATCAGGTACTAGAGTCTCACAGGAGAGAGAGATTGAAATGCTCAATAGAGCAAAAGAAGATTTGACTCAGAAAATTAGTCAGATGAGTTTAAATGCTGAAGCGTTATCAGTTCCGGTAACAATTGGTCCTATTGTTCCATTGTATAGTGAGGGTCAAAATATTTCGAGAGTGCATGCATTGACAGTTCCAGTGAAAAGTGCTAGAGATGTTAGTGGACCAGAGTCAAATGAGATGAGTACGTCACGGATTGATATTCCAGCAAATGGAAATGTGATTGAAACGCCAAAAAGAAGTGTACAGATTGATCCTAGGAAATTGTCACATGTGAGAGAAAGGACTTCAGAATCAGGGATTTCAGTGGGACCTTCGCCAGAAGAGTTAGAAGCTTGGATTAGGGGATTGGCATCTAATAAGTCCAAACAGAGTATAGATATAGGTAGGTTAAGAGTAGATCTGGAGGAAATGATTATTGGTACAATAAGTCCGGAGATATTGAGTAAATATGAGGATGATGAGTTGTTATTCTTGTGTAAGAATATTACACTGAAAGCGAGAAATTTGCAAGAGAAGTTGGCAGAAGTAGCACAAGAATATGGAGTGGACATTGAGAAATCAAAAGTTTTACAAAAGACATATAGGTTGGATTTTAGTGACAAAGATTTGGAGAGTTTGAATGCATCTGGTAAACGATTGCAAATAAAAGAGTTGATTAATACTTTGAAAAAATGGGGTGATTTGGATCGATGGAAAGGTAGATGGGCTAGAAAGAAAGAAGAAGCGCTTGCAAGTAAGGGTGTGACTGCATCTTCTTTGCTTCCATTAAAAGAGGCAGACCCTGCTGAAATGATATATCCAATGAGAGAAGTTCCGGGTGGTGGATATGTTCATATCCCTTGGTCAAGACAGGACATATTGTCTTTCACAAATGATTTCCCGAGGTTGAGAGAAAAGCCTGTCGAGTGGTACAAACAGGTAGAGAGGTTTGTTAAGGTCTCAAAGATCCTGTTGAAAGATTTGGATGGTTTATTTGACATTGTAGTTCCAGCTGATTTATGGACTGAGAGTAAGATTGCAATTGATTGTCCTAAAGAGGAATATCCTAGAGATGTTAAAACTGGAGCGCCTTCAGAAGAGGTGATGAAGAAATATAATCAAGTGATTACTTATTTGAAGAGTAAGATTTCCCCAAAGGAAACAGATTGGGTTAAGATTGACAGGACGACCCAGGAGTCAAAAGAAACAGTACATGCCTACTACGAGAGACTTTTACAGGTGTTTAAACCGTATAGTAGTTTTGAAAGCATAACTGACAAAGATATGGGACATTTTGTGTATAAGTTTGTGTTTGAATTGAAACCTGAAATTAGTAATATGATTCAGCAGCATTTGATTTGTTGGCAGAACAAAACAGTGGATGAAATACTGAGGTATGCAAAGTATTGTTGTGATGATATTGAATCTAGGCATAAGAAATTGAAAGAGAATGATGTGGGCGCAAGTGAAAGCGGCACAGCAGAAAAATGGGAATTTTGTTGATTATTCTTCAACAAGTTTTCAGAAGAAAGGACAGAATCAGAATTTTCAAAATGGTCAGGTATCTGGTTTGAATATCGTACCGAATGGTGGTGTTCAAGTGCAATTACCGGGAAAAGGTAGAGGTAGAAATAATAAAGAGATGAAGAGAAAATTCCCTTGTCATGCGTGCAGCAGGTTAGGACATTGGAAAAACGAGTAAGTTATTGTTAGAAAATAATGGAATTGTTCAAAATTCTAAACCACAGATGCAGAATGAGGTGGTTGTGAATCAACAACAGCTGTAACAACAACAGGTAGTTTCACCACAGGTACAAGTCCCTCAAGCTCCGATGCCAAATAATGTGAATGCTCAAATAGAGATACAGTGCGAATGCTGGATTTCACACGAGTGAACAAATTGGTAAGAAACAAAATGGACAAATGGTTTCGCAATATTGGTTGCAATGTCCTGAGAGTGATTCAGATTCATCTCAATGACGGTGCCTGAGGGGGGAGGAAGAGTGCGTGCTTGGCACATCTCTAGAGGTAGATCAATCAGGTCCTTTTGTGGATGGGAAAGTGGAAGGTAATGATATTACGTTCCTTGTGGACACTGGTGCTACCCGTTCTACTGTGAGAGCAGCAGAAATTGCAAACCTACCCCTCTCGGGAGAACCTGTCCAAGTCGTAGGAGTTTCAAACAAGTATATTAGAACTCCAGTGACCAAACCAATGGAGGTTCATACTGGAGAATTCAGAGATTTGCATCGGTTTGTGGTATGTGATACGAGTCCGGTGAACCTTTTAGGTAGGGACTTGTTGTGCAAGATGAACTGCACCATCTTTTGTACTCCAGATTGTATTGCTTTTCAAACACCAGGTGAGGATGTTGCTTTCAAAGTGATGTTAGCAAGGCAAGCGACAGAAGTGAATGATTTGTACCCTTTATTTTCAGCGAAGGATTTGCCTGTTGAATTGAGAGATACTGTGACGACTGATGTGTGGGATTTTTCAGGGAAAGACATCGGATTGATGAAAGGTGTCGATCCAATTCAAATTTTGGTCAAACAAGGTGCAGAATTTCCGAAAACACCACAATATAAAATGACCCCTACCACGAGGGAGTTACTCCTGTAATTGAGCAAATGATTCAACAAGGTATTCTGAGAGAAATACTAGGGAGTCCTTGTAATTCACCTATTATGGGAATTAGATTTCCTATTCAATTGGGTTAGTATAGACAGAAAACAGAATTTGCATAATCATTTGCAAATGTATTTTGTCTCTTCGCCTTTCCACTCCTTTATGCATTGTCATTTTGAGATGTTTGTTTGATCATATTTCTCTAATGTTTTTGCTCCGTGATGATCTATGATTTGTACTGTATTTTGGTATTGATGAGCATTTATTTCACATTATTTTAGATAAACATTATAAATATACAAATGTGTCTGTCTTTATTAGAGGTGTTTCTTAGTTTATGATTTATTCAAGAAACAAGTATTGGTTTGCCAAACCCTATATAAAGATCGCATCGCCACGAATGGTATAATAAAAATGAAGATACGAATTGGTTTTTGGTAATTTTAGTAATTGGTTTGGAAATTCACTAATCTCAGCGTGAAGGGGCTTGTGGGTAATGAAATTGGGCCTAGTTTGTGGAAAGTTATTAGTCCCAGACCGCTGGATCACTAGTGAAATGACATTACCACAAATATAATCATGAGGTTCTTCCGGTACGAGCAAGCAACAACTGTTTCAAGGCTTTGCGAACCAGTTAAATGGGGTTTAACTGCTGATGGCAGGAATGGCAGCACTTGTCGGGAGGGCTGCAGTTACTATTGAGGTATTATATGTTTGGAAGAGAGCTTAGGAAGAAGGATTGCAAGCTTAAATCTATCACTTAATACAACAATATCCCCACCCGTAGTACAGTTGTCTACAATCACGCAATGAGACATCAACACCAAAGATTGTTATAACTCTAGCAGTCTCTATGTGCCCTCTCCTCCCATTTCTTTACCTACATAAAACAATTTGACAAGTAGGCCCGTGGGGTGCTGCTGTATGGACTTACCAGGAATGGCTTTAGACGAGTATAGTGTAGCTTTTGCAGGAGTCTTTCACATATTATGGACTGAACTCCAAGAAACTATAGTGCTTTACAAGTCTGTGCTTGGTTACATAAAATGTTACACTGAGAAGCCCAACAGCAGCAGGGAAAAAAAACACCAGGCAAGAAAAAAATGCATATTGTACAGTATTTGTATATTACTTTCACAGAGACCAGCTGGGTGAACGTGAGGAATTGTGGACACATATTGGTGAGCAATAAAGGGTCAGTGGGCAGGGAGGAAGGAGGACAGGGAGCGAGTATGGACTATGGAGAGTTCCACCGCAGAAGCCCAGGGTAGGATTTTGTTTTTCTAACAGCTGGTGGAGGGGACTTGGTGTGCCATACTGGAAGCACTTGAGAGGAGGAACTTGGCAGCTTTGTAGGGCAACTATTGGAAGGTTATATGGCAGTTGTGCTGCTTACCTTCACCCACTAAGCTGGGTTTGATGTCCCACAATTCTAAAAGTATTGGCAGTCCATTGTAATTTAAACACTACAATATGGACCAAGCTATTACTGATTAAGTAGAGAAATTAAACTCAGCCTCATGCGTTTTTCTCAAAGAGTAGCATGTACTCGATCATTTTCAACAAACTGTGGGGTTCGCCAGGGGTGCATACTTGCACCTTTTTTGTCCACCTTGTATGTGAATGGGTTAGAGTCTCCGCTCCTCTCGGTGTCAGCCGACTGCCCTAAGATTAGGAACAATTTCTCCCCGTTTTGCTATATGCAGACGATGCGGTCCTGATGGCTTGAACCGCACAGGGGTTGGACTTGTTGCTGGCCAAGTATGTGGAGGCCAAAAGATCAGAGTCCGTAAAAACTATGGGGGCGGTTTTTAGCTTTGCACATAGGCTTGGGTCCAGGGCACCAAGGAACCTTCTTAAACTATATCAAGCAAAGTGTATTGCACAGCTGCGCTATGGCAGTGAGGTTTGGGGGTACATTAGATCGGATTCAGATTATGGAGAACAACTTTCTGCGCAAGTTGGCCCAGGTCCCCCAGTCCACTGCGGCGTTTTCTGTGCACGCGGAATTGGGGCTTGATTATGTCTCGGACCTAGTCACCCTAAGCTCGCTCCTGTGCTGGATAAGCTTTGGAGTAGGGAGAAGCTGAAATTAAGTCAGTTGATTCTTGAGGACTGTCTGTCTTTGGACCGGGTAATTAGTATACCATGGATTGCTCATGTTAAGGCATCCTTTTTCTCTCTAGGTAGGCGTGATATTTTTATGAATCCAACTGCTCTCTTCGCCCACAAGCTGGGGAGTGTTAAAAGACTGTTCCTGGAACGCTCCCGTCTGGAGAAAGAAAGCTTAGAACTTCAGAAGCCGACAGTTAGGGGTCACTTGCTTCTAAAACCTGTACAGGGGTTGGAGCCATACCTGGGTTTGGTTTGCTCTCAGCATGACAGGTTTTTACTGGGAAGGCTTAGGTTTAATCAATTTTATCATCTTTTAGCTTCCCATCATGGGTGGGTTCGGCCTGAGGAAAGGGCACCCTGCAGCTGCAACAATGTGTGTCTGCAGGATTTGCTCCATTTTATGATGTTCTGCTCTTACTTCAGTTGGCCGAGGAAGCGTCTTTAATCCCTTTTTCTGAAATCATTGCACTTTAAACAAGTTAGGCCTGCCTTGTTTTATTTACAGATGCTACCCACGGCGTGGGTGACTTTTAGCGTTTTATCCTTTTTACGGGCTGTCTGGACATCAAGGAAACGAGATCTGACTATTTTATGTGTTCCTTGCTTTTATAAGCAACTGTATGGTCTGTTTTTTATTGTTATTTATTAAACTGATTTTAATATCAAGGATTTGTATTCTTTAATGGTGATTTTATCTACCGAATAAAGATTTATTGAATTGAATACGGACCAAGCAATTAGTTACTAAGTAGAGAGATTAAATATATTCTCCTCTTAGATAGGCATCCATTTCAGCCTCAGAATCTGTAGACCTCTACCACCTATAATCAATGCACACATTCTAATAGCTTAATATGAGGATCTTCAGTTACGTTACTTTAGGCACTCACAATTTTAATTCATACACAAAAGCATCTGAGGCGTTGGAGATATACTGAAGATTCCCCCAGTGAGCCACACTGAACACTACGGTTAAAAACATACGTTTTGACTTGCAGCACTTGTAACTTTACCACACGATCAGAACGACTTCCCCAGCCATGCTTACTAATCAGACAGAATCGATTGCTGTACACCACTGAGGCCAAGATTTGTATTTTTCAGAGACTCATCTAATACGTATATGAGTAAAGATTACAATCATGGTGTTTAGTCAAAAATAATTTAAGCAGGATATGGCTCCTTAGAGAAGTTGATTCGGCACCTTCAGTTGTCCCACATGTTATGCAGATGACACAAAACATTCTTAGAGTCGACGGACAAAATAACTTCGCCAGAGGCATCTTTTATCGGGAATAAAAGCAGTAGCTGATTGAATGGTCAATAAAGGCTTAAAGCTAAACTCTGACAAAATAGAAGTTTTGATCGTAGGGGGCTGGCCATTCTGATGGACCTTTGCTTGGTGACCTGATGCACTCGGTCAGTACCCCACCCAAGTATGTTCTGTCAGAAATTTGGGATTATGTTTGATGAAAACTTGTCGTTATACGTCTCTTCTGCCGTTTCCGCTACTTGAAGATATTAAGGATAATCTTCCGTAATTGCCAAAAGCAGCACAATGTTCTGTAATCCAGACCATGGCGAAATCCCATCTGGATTATGCACAGTTGCACACTTCTTCTTAGCCTCTCTTCTTGTGCTTTACAGCGTTTACAATAGGTTCAGTACTCCTGCAGTTCGGATATTACTTGGTTGCCCATGAAATCCTGATATTTCTGAGCCTCTGTTATCCTTACACTAGCTTTCAGTAGAAAAGTGCATTATCTTTAGAAGACTCTGTATTGCACGGGCAGGCGACTAATTTGTCATATTACTGTTTTTCCTGGTATATTTCTTCCAGAGTCTTACGTTCCTTGCTGGCCCATCTCTTTAAATTCCAAAACTAAAGAAGGCACGCCAAGAGGGCAGACCTTTGCGTATCAAGTAGCAACTATATGGAACAGTCTTCCTTTGAGCATGAGAAGCCAGACTGCCTTGATTAGTTTTGAAGAAACATCTTAGAACCTACCATACTACAGATTGATTTACATGTTAGTCTCACAGCGCCAGGGCGCATTAGGGTCATGGTGAGCTTTAGAAATACAAATAAACCTGGCTTCTGCTACAGTTAACCACTCACCTTGCTCTTCCAAATAAAATGGTAGTCTGCTATAAAGAGATAAATTGATGCAAAAGAGTACCATGTAGTCTGCAGACCTACAATATATTACAGGGAATGCAATGGAGTGGTTAAGTGGCAGAACGTGAACCCAGAAGGAAGCTTTCTTCACTAGACTTCACACAGTGACACTGGGAAAATCCATTTATCTTGCAGAGCAAAGAGGTGCAATGCAAGTCCAGGAGGCTGTCTACAAGCCAGTGCGCTGGCTAACCAGTGACAATGTAATGGTTTCCTCTCATTTAGATATCCTGAAAATCTGGATTGCATCTAGCACTCCTGGATCTTCAACCAAAACTGCGACTACTTACAAAGTGGTTAAGTTGTGCATGCTAAACTGACTGTCAGGCCGAATGTTTAGTTCTGGTGCATTTTCTGGTTCTCAAGGCAAGAATATTAAGGGATGATGGGTACAAAAATATAGAGAAATGTATTATAGCAAGGAAGGTTAATGCAACTGCTGACAGGATCTGTGCAGGACATGGGAATCAATATTATGATTACATCAGATTCTCCCAAAAGAAGTCTATAACGAGGGACAGCTGCGTCAGTTGCAGCACGTTATTTCAAAACATTTACTACACTGGACATCGCAAAGAAACTGTAAGCATTTTCTCGAACTGGAGGTGCAAGAAAATAATTGGAAACTGGCAGCAATTCAAATCTACTGACCTAAAGCTGAGCCTCTAATATGATTTGTCTGGTTCAGAAATCTGTAATCTTCATTAGTAGTTCCAAGGTCACTACACAGCAATGTCCTCTTAAACTGCAGCGTCAGCTGTGCATGACACGTTTCAGCTCAAGAGACGGGCCGTGAACCAGAGAGAAGCGGAACACCAGGGACGACTGCAAATGTTATCTGGCAAAATGAAGCGAAAAGAATAAGTTACTTAACTTCGTTAACACTTTTTCTGGTATTGACTATCTAATCACAGATTCAACTGATTGAATCCAGAAAAACTTGAGAATACCGCTGAGTACCAGTATGTGGTGTTGGGAGGCTCCACATCAAAGTCGTCCGCGTTGGAAATGATGTGCACAGTGACTATATATGTGCCACCCTGGCGCGTTGACATCGATTTCTTTCACCAGTGTGCAGAGCCTAATGGAATCTTTTAGGTGAAAAGCCAAGTTCGCAGAATGGGGAAGATAGGAGGGTCGGTGAGGAATCTGTGATTAGACAGTCTCTCTACCTGAAAAATCGTTACTAAAGGTAAGTAACTTGCTCTTCTGATAGAGACTTCTAATCACAGACTCCTCACCTTAGAACAGATACCAAAGCAATAAATACCTGGAGCTGGGTTTGCGAATAGACTTAAATCAAAACAATTTGGAGGACAGAACAGGCGAAATGCCACGACACAGCTGACTGCAGGCAGTAGTGTTTCATGCACATGTGGAGTGGCACACACACAGCAGCCTGACAGATGTCCTAGACAGGCTACACGCGTGCCAACACAGTAGCAGCGGCCTAGGTTCTGGTGGAACAAGCCTGCAAGCCTTCTGGAGGCTGCATCTTAGCTATTGCATAGCAGATTTTGATGTGGAGTACAATCTATCGAATTATGGTATGTTTCTGCAACGCCTTGCCTTTTTTTTGCATACAGCAAACCAGATATAGAGCTAGTTGTCCACCTGGTGTTCTTTGTTACGCTCGATGTAAAAGGAGAGGGCTCTTGGGTTCAAATAATGGAGTCTCTCCTCTTCCTTGGAAGGATGAACTGGAGCGAAAAATGTCGGCAGCGTGAGGTTTTGGCCGACATGGAAAGAGGTCACCACCTTAGTAGAAAAGAGGTACATGAGTGAAGAACCAGTGTCTCTGGTTAGAAGCGGGTTACAGATGATCATGCCCAAGGTTTTGGATATCACACCCTTCATCTGAAGCCTTTAGAACGACATGGGCCCAATCGGTTCTGATCTTCTTCAGAACTCGGGGCAGGAGAGTTATTGACGGAAAGGCGTACAGGAGTCCCGGGTTCCATTCTAAACACAATGAGTCTCTGAGCGAGAGCTGCTTTGGAAATTCCAACGAGTTGAAAAGCTGGCTTTGCATGTTTCGAGGTATAGGTGTGTGTCCCAATGACCACACTCAACCAGGGCATACAACTCACTGAACATTGACATGGAATAACATGGAGATGGATCCGATCATTTTTTATCACACAATGAGACGTTAATTCAGCACTGGAGAATAAGCATGAGAACAAACATTTTATTTACTCTGCTTTGTTACGGCGTACTAATCCTAACTCCTGGAGTGTCTTTAGACACTCCATGTACTATTTGGGAGGAGTTAGGATTACTACACCGTAACAAAGCAAATAAAATAAAATGTTTGTTATAAACCTACTTATTCCCCAGTGATGAATTAACGTCTCATTGAGTGATAAACTGTTTAATCTATCCCCATGATATACCATATCAATGTTCAGTGACATTGCATGTTCTTGGCAGTGGCTAATAGAAACGGAGTGGGATCTGCCGCTTACCCAATATCGGTTCAGCAACCACCACTAGAGATCTTCTGCATCTCGTCAAAATCTGAACCAAGTCAGCATGATTCTCCTGATGCTGTGTCACTGGGACTTCAGGGCTCACTGCAGAGCCCGCATGTGTCACCTAGAGTACTTCACTAGCAAGATGCAGGAGGCCATCAGACCCAGCAGCCTCAGGGTTAGTCTCACTGAGATCCCTTACCAAGGCTGAAACATCTGGGTCATTGCATGAATATCCTGCACCCTCCGCTCTGGAGGGTAAGCACAGAACTGCACCATGTACAGAATGGCTCCAATGAAGGGAAGCATTTGAGAAGTCGTCAGGCGTGACTTAGGCATGTTGATGGTAAATCCGAATGAACAGAGGTTTGCCACAGTTTTGAGGTGGGTGACGACTGCCTGTGGTGAGACTGCATTCAGCAGCCAGTCATCAAGGTAGCAAAAGACTAAAACCCCTCACCTCTGAAGATGTGCTGCAAACCCCGCCATCACTTTCGTAAACACTCGAGGGGCAATGATGAGGCCAAAAGGGAGCACAGCGAATTAGAAATACTCTTTGCCCAACATGAACCACAGGCATCGCATGAGAGCCTGCAACACGGTATTCTAGAAATACGAGTTCTGGAGTTCCAATTCTACCATCCAGACTCCGGGATCCAGGACAGACCTGAGCCAGGGTGAATATTCTGAATTTCTCCTTTTGCAGGAAGGCATTGAGAGGTGAAGATCTAGAATAGGTCAGAGGCCTCTGACCTTTTTCGGCACAAGAAAGTAGCAGAAAAAGCGACCAAGCCCTACTTCTGATGCAAGGAAAGGTGGTCCTCTAGCAGCCGATCTGAGGATGTGACAAAGGTGGTGGGGTTTCCAGAAACAAAAGTGTAAACCTGTTGGACTATTTGAAGCCACCCACTTGTCTGATGTCATTGTTTGTCATTGGGGCAGGTGGTGTCTGATCCTGGGGCCAACTGGAGGGCCATGCTGTTGCTGAGGGCTTGCTAAAGAGGCTTGGAGACTGCAGAAGGGGGATTGGGGATGGAACAGTATGCTGGCTTTGAATCCAGTGTCCTATGTGGGAACAGTGTCTATGGTCATGAAAGGACTGGGAAGCCTGTTTGCCTTGGGAGTATGACTGATATTGCAGATTCAGCTAGGAGCCCCTACTGTAGCCACAGAATGGGCAAAATGAGAAGTGTGGTTGACATGGCCCCAAGAAGGTTCGCATTGACCTGGCAGTGACCCAACTCTCCTTGAAGCGCTAAAGAATTGTATCGGCCTTGCATCCAAACAGGCGGGAGCCATCAAAGGGCATTTCTATCAATGCCGAATGGATATTCCCTGAGATGTCACTTGATCTTAACCTAGTGTGGCGGGGGAGTGCCACTGTCAACATGATGGCCCTTGCCCAGTGAGTTGGTGGGTCCAATCCACACCTGATGGTGAACTTTGCTGCATCCGGGCCATCAAGTATGGCCTGGTTCAGTAGGGACCCCGCCTCCTCTAGGACAGTGGGCAGCAGTTGTGCAACAGAGTCCCACATTGTGTGGGAGTACTGGCCCAAGAGGCATGCAGTGTTCACAGACCGCAACGCTAAGCTGGCAGAAGAACAAAATTCTGTCCCAGATGATGTCCAGCATGTTAGATTCCCTCTCCGGTGGAGCAGTAGGGAATATGTTCGGGATGACTATGGCGGACGAGGCCTGCACCACAATATTCTCGGGAGTGTGGTGCTGGGTGAGGAAAGCTGGGTCTCCAGATATAAGGTGGTGGCAACAGGCAGTCATCCTGTGCACCGGTACATCTGTGCAGGGCTTGGCCCAGGCCCACAGGAGAATGTCCGTGAGGGCTTCATTAAAGGGGAGTAGGGGCTCCATAGAGGACAGCCCCAGTTGAAGGACCTCCATCAAGATGTTGGTTTTGACTGTGACAGAGGTAAGCTGCAGGTCGAGGACCTCTGCCACCCTCCTCATCGGCATGGCAAAGGATGCGCTTTAGTTTATAGCATGTCCCAGAGGTAAGAGTAGGCCAGAATCAGGAGAGTGTCCAGTCCGCTGGCATCTGCCAGCTCCTCATAACAGTTGTCCTCATGGTAGGACGGGCTCAGGTCATCAGTTGGTTCAGGGAACCCAAAGCCATCATCAACACCAAACCCAAAGGCCAAGTCCGCACTGGGTCTGTTAAAGGACAGAGGTAGCATGCACAAACCAGGTAATTGAGGTCCAGCCGGCATGAGTGTCAACGTCAAACGGCGCCGCCGCCTTGGAGTTGTACAGGACAATGGGTTCCACACCATAGGGTGGTGCCCGTGACGTTGGAAGCAGTGTCTGGAGGGCTTGCTCGAGCATAGGTCTCGGCTTCGAGGACAGAATCAGTCCGGATCCAGTGTCCAGTTGGCATCAGGGGCGAGCCCGCCAGCATTATCCCAATTGGGGCACCCATCGGCTCCTTGGGACATGAAGGCATACCAGATGGAGTTTGTGGCCCAAAGATGGAGTGCATGGGGGCATAGAACTCCCTACGTTGGGCAAGGAACGCTCTGGCTCCAGGGAATTCAGGAGTCGTAAAGCTGACCCGGCCTCTGCTATAGGATTGCAGGAGTGGGGCCTAGAAGCATGAGGATGGGTGGGAAGGGAGACTAAGAACGCATCAATAACTTATTTTTGTGTTACTTGGACTTACCTGACTTCGATGATGACTACTTTGACTTTGAAGACGACCCATCGCGAGACCGACTCTGCGACCAGGCCCGAGATCTCCCTCTGGACCAGGAACGGCATGCGGTCTTCTTGTGCCATGCAACTAGAAGCTTCATTGCACGCTCCCAGATCGCCTTCAAGTGCACTGACCGACAGTCTGCGCAGACCCTGGAGTTGTGGTTCAACCCCAGACACCAAAGACTGACCAAGAGGGGGATAAGACACAGACATCTATCTGTGACATTCCCCACAAGGTTTGAAACCTGTAGGTTTGTTAGGGACATATCCTTGGCACACTGAAAGCAACAGCTCAAAAACATTATTTATACAGCTCCTTCCCAGATCTCAAGCTGATACTGGCATCCTATCTACCACACTATTGGTGTGAACCTTTTTGCGACAAATTTTGTGAGGTTCAAATGGTTTTGAATTACACTACTGACTACAGCCATTTTTTAGATCAAGGTCAATAAATAGTTGCCTACGGCTTCACACATTTTGAAGTTTTTCCAATATTACACATCGCGTGATTTGGAATAGTATTAAATGTATCAGATCTACAAACTTTGAACCACGTAGTACAAAAAAACATTACCCATCTGCAATCATCATCCAGCCAAGAAACAATACAGGATGAGGCATTCTGAAGATGACTGAAAAGACGATGTAAAGGAAAAAAGAAGGAAAAGCTCAACATAAAATGTCAACAATACCTCAGAGGGAGATGGCAGCCAATCAGCAGTAACGTTTCAATGGTACCCATTTGTGAAAGCCGTCGCAATCAGAGGTCCCTGGGAAGGTAAAATTGGAAAGGTCGTCAGCGTTGCGTTCATGCAAGATCAGGGAAAAGCATGGTAGTCAAGCAATTGTAAGGCGCAATCGCTGCTGCGGGCACTGGCATGCACTGTATGAAAAATCTAGAGACGTCCTGAAGCCAATACCAACACTTACACGTGGAATTAAAAGCTGGGTAAGTTATAGATAAATCTCTCGTACTCCCCTCTTATACTTGAGAGTGAACACTTTCAGTGTAGATTGTAAAAAAAGGAAAGATGGAGCATATTGAAATTCATACAGGCTAGAGCAGTGGTTCTTAGCCTGTGGTCCGAGGACTCCTGGGGGTCCATGAGGCCTACTCAGGGGGTCCTCTACTGTCTTACAAAATTAAATAATTTTAAAATGAAAACATTAACATTTATAAAGTATATACAAATAAAGAAGAAACATTGAAAATGTTAAAACTTTTTCTATGTGTGATTGTGAATTAAACAAAACATTTAAATATTTGAGCATTTGTTTGTTGTATACTTGCGTCTGTATTTTTGTGTATTGTGGGGAGGTTCAAATCATAGAAATTGCTTAGGATGGGGTCCCCGGCTTCCAAAAATGACTCAGTAGGGGTCCCTGGATTCCAGTAATCGGTCAGTGGGGGTCCACAGAAGTCAAAAGGTAAAGAACCGCTGGGCTAGACAAACACTGTACAGAAGTTGCATTTTTCAGGGAAAGAGTGCTCTCAGAACTGGGGCAAACTATAGAAGGAATCTGCGGTGGCTGAGAAGAGGCACTGGAAAATACTGCCTCACCTTTATACGTAGAACAGCAATATATACAACTGTAAACAACACCCGGACTGAAATCACCGACTAGCCATCTGCAGATAGAAGCAAGGAAGGAATTCAAAGGTGCCTCAAAGTACACAATGTTAGTGAGTGCGACCACACGTGACTTGTGGGTAAACAGCAGACAGCAGGAATTAACAGACTGAAAGACTCTCCCTTCGGCCTTTTGTTCATCCCAAAGCTCAAAGGTCTTTCAGGGTAAAATCGATGTTCTTTATAGGTCAATCTCCCTTCGTACAGTTTCAATAGGAAGCTACGAATTGCGTCAAAAAATACCTGCTGCACTGAATGCAGTTGAAAAACATCTGCTGCACCGAATCCATTTGTAAAACGTTTGCTGCACTAAATGTAGTTGAACATTTCTGGTGCACTGAATCCGTTTAAAAGCACCTAGTGCACCAAATCGAGTTAGAAAACATCTGGGGTACTGAACGCACTTAGGGAAAAGCTCTAAGAGTTCAAGAATCGAGCGTTGTCAGGATGCAAGGCCAATGATGAAAGGGGTCAGGTCATGGGAGGGGGATCTTTGACTGCAGCTATGCGCTGGTCCTTTTCGGGGGACACAGCATACGGAGGCCAAGAAACTCACGAACTCAAGGCAGCACTTTTATTTCAAGTCCTTGGAGGTCGAAGTCCTCAAGTTTTCAAGCACAGCCAGGCGTTCATTTTAGGCGAGAAATGGAAATGAAGGGAGCTCGATAAACGAGGATGGATGGTAATTCAAATTGATATATTGGAGCTCTTAGCGTATAATAATATTCCACATTTGATAGCACAACGGATCCGATGGGATTTTAAACTTTTGCAAATTGCACTGTGATAGGAATGAAACTGAACGCGAAATCGGAGGCTAGGAGAAACGGCCAGAGGGTTGGAGGAAAAAAAATAGATTATAAATTACAAATGAAAAAGGCTAAGAGGAAGGAGCGCAGAGCCCGGCTCAGCCAAACAATACGTGGTCCACGTCAGTCCAATGGACAGCACTGTGCAGTTTATACTCTATGCAGAGGCAAGATGGACATATTTAGAGCAGCAAGGCTACCAATCAGGTTAAAGGGGCTGAGAGACAGATTATTTTTTAACTCTTTTTCCACTCATTTAACAACTGGGAAGGGTACCCAACACCTTACTGTTGTGAAATTACACACACAAATATGTGTGTGTAATTTTATATTATATACACAAAATATACAACTACAAAATTATCCATCACCACAGAAATACAGTTCCCTAACCTGCATTGCTAAGAGCCTTGCTTGCAGAAATGCACACCATGGTGACATCATTCTACAGCTGTACAACTGGTCTTCTATCTTTATTTGGGAAAACCACACCAGGACTGGAAGAACAAAAAATACACTGTTGCCCACTTTCAACGATGGAGCAACAGCTGTGGCATGAACTGCGAGTGAAGCAAAGTTTCAAATCGTGTTCAGTTTTTCATCCTGGACAACAGATGAAACAAGAAGCAGCTGCAGTAATCGAGCGAGAAAAAGGTATTCTGCCAGTGATATAAGGAGCCTGACGACTAGCCCATTAGCATGTGTTATTCGGATACGTAGGCATCTTGGCAATGCTTCACTCCTGTATCCAATGCCAGAAAACTTCCCAGAAGGCTGTATCTCTGAAAGTCCACTACAGCTCAAATGTGCCTACTTCTCTATAGTTCCACAGGCCTTCAGATGCAGTAATCAGCAGGGCAACTAGCCAATCTCACTACTTGTCAGGCGCCACCTTTTCAGGCACCCTGAAGAATCTTATCAATAGGATCAGGTTTTATGCAGCTAGTCTATGTTTTCAGAATTGCTAACATGGATCTCCAAGCCGGAGGATCTAAATGTGCAATTTTTGCCTTCTGACCTAGTGCAGAAATAGTGCTCAAAACACTGATTACGTTATTCTAAATTCGACTATAGACATGAAACGCGTAGGGCACAGAGGCATAGGAAGAACACCTGGATCTTGTTTTAAACGTAGCCTGTTCCTGCTCCTGTAACATAGGTTGTGCGATGAAGAATCATCAAATTAGGAGGATTAACAAGTGCAAACAAACCTGAATTACACAGTTTTTGTGCGAATAATCCAAACACTGTATCTACGCTGTAAGAGTCAATATCCTGAGCAAAATGTCTGAAATGAAAATATGAGTCCACACGATATTTCCGTAGAAATCTTCTCCAATCTTGTTTATTCCAAGTTCTGCAAGGTTACAGCCACTTCAGCCATCAGAAAACAACTTTAGCCAAGACGTGTTTCGTCTTGTGGAAATATCCACTGACTTCCTCAGGGCAAAAACGTCAAATAGTATGGCAAAAGTATAGATCGCTCATATCCTCACGATCACTAAAATCAAGTTCCTTGGGAGCAACGAAAGCGATGTCTTCAGAAAGTGGTCCTCAAGGAGAGTACTCATGTTGCAACAGCATTTTCTGAGGACATCGCTTTCGTTAC
Organism: Calotriton arnoldi; assembly: GCA_963921515.1. Taxonomy (NCBI): domain Eukaryota; kingdom Metazoa; phylum Chordata; class Amphibia; order Caudata; family Salamandridae; genus Calotriton; species Calotriton arnoldi. The sequence continues at coordinate 274,187 of CAWUFW010002204.1, forward strand.
ACCCAAGGAACTTGATTTTAGTGATCGTGAGGATATGAGCGATCTATACTTTTGCCATACTATGACGTTTTTGCCCTGAGGAAGTCGGTGGATATTTCCACAAGACGAAACACGTGTTGGCTAAAGTTGCTTTCTGATGGCTGAAGTGGCTGTAACCTTGCAGAACTTGGAATAAACAAGATTGGAGAAGATTTCTACAGAAATATTGTGCGAACTCATTTTCATTTCAGACATTTCGCTCAGGATATTGACTCTTACTGTTTCGTAAATTTGTAGACTGCTGTCTACAAACTTAGTAACGTCAGGCGGTCGTTACTCTTTATCCTTCAAGCAATTCCTTTGAAGAAATATAATGCTTGCTGTGTGACTCTTTCACAACTTAGCGCAAACTATATCCAACCACCTGCCTTTACTCGTGTGTACTGCATCTAAGCTCATTCCTTTGATGGGTATGATAAATGTTTAGGATCATCATGAGGACACTGATAGTTGGTACATGCATCAACACACATTTGTACAGTGTTTGGAGAGCTGCCAATGTTCTAACAAATGGAGTAAATAGTGGTGCTCCTCAGGGAAAGTACTCACACTAGCATTTCATCATACTGATATTTTATGAAACAAAATAGTCTTATAGTGGCTTTGCCTCAGCATCATTGTACAACTATTAAACAATGCTACAGAGGCCAGCTTGCGTATCAAGGGTACGGCATACTACTGAAACAGGCAACATCCAGCATTACAACTATAGAACTTTGTGACAGATCCCAAAAGGATTGGCTTGGCTCCTACTGATACAAGATTAGCTCCACTTTTAGCATCTGGACAGCCTGGAGAACTGTATTTTGTAAATGCTTAGTTTGTCACCTGTACATGTACATCCAGAACACATACGATATCATGACACATACACTCCTAAAAATACACTGAAGGTATAAGAGCTTATCTCATAGGAGTGAATTGTGAATGAGGATAGATGTTTAACTCAATGTCGCAGTGAAGCTCCCAGGAGAATCACATGCTTTGTATTTCTCCACAGACTGCATAATGATAAAGCTATGAAATTTTCTCATGGGCGTGTGGACTTTTATTTCAACACACTCGGGCAATTCTAGCTTCCACCACCGAATGTGCAAGAGCAAACACTGCATGGAGTACCAAGCAAATGTAGTCAAACTTGGTGGCTCTGGACTGAACAGAAGTTGTTGATAATCAACCAAAAGATAGGAGGAGCAGTAGTTTCATGACAAAGTTGCCAGTTTTGAAAGTAAGAACTAGTTATCAATCCAGTGAGATCCTGGGAAAAGCACCTATCTTCCTGGGATCCTATTCCCTTATTTGCCAACATTTTAAGAGTTTAAAAAAAAGTCTGAATACTACACTAAGGGATTTAAAACCAATAGAATAGCCATTTACATTCCATCAAACCACCAGCTGAAGTTCTGCCCAGGTTATACACATGAACAGCTGGATCACCTACATATGCTCTCATCATCCACGGCTGAGTGACCAGTTCAGCAAAAGAAGCATAGAAGACCTTCCATGGAAGAATGAATCTTCTACAACCAAGGGTTTGAGATGCCAAACTCAATCAGTGAATTGGTAAAGCTTTATAAAATGTTTTTCGTGCAACACTTGCCTTTCTTTCCGTTACACGTTTTCGAGGGTATGGCAGGCTCTTCAGGGTGCCACTTCAAACCATGACTAACGCTAGATTGGAAAAAACTGCAATAAGAAACCTTTCAAGAGAAAATTGAGTCTGACAAGCACATCTGTTGGCTGGTTTACGAAGGTAGTGGGGAATAATGTGAAGAAGCACCAAACAAGGACTAATTTGCAGTCCTATTGTGGCGTTATGCCTTTATAATGTAATTACACAACGTGCCCATTTCGAAGTGTGGTTAAATCTGTTTGCATTATGTTAGGAAGCAGACACCTGCAGTGTGTTGCTGCTGCTTGGAAGCTGCCAGGCAGATTCAAATACATCCTAATGACAACACAGTGAGACAAACAATATAATCTGAAAAACAGCAGCTAGAGAACTCCAAACTGCTATTCTTTACTACCTTTTTCAATGTTTTCTAACGTGGTAACACGACGAGGCAACAACAGCTTTTTCCATGACCTGGGCTACAGCCACCCTTGAAAACTCATGTTATGCCTAGTTCAATCCTTAAAACGTAAATATTGCCATTTTATGTTCAATCATCTATGTCCTCATGTGGAGGTGTGTTAGTTACTGTCCTGAAATGTTCCACTATTCTTACACCAATTACCAATAAAGCCCTCGAAGAAGAGTAGTTGTTATAACCACAAAACAGGGTGGTTGTTCTTGGACTTGAAACAACATGCAATGCTCACAATAAGTTATGTTATACTGATTTGTATAACACAATAATCACCCGAGAGGGAATCCAGGCGCTTGGGCAGGTGTGTAGGTGTGAGGTCCACATGGTGCTTATACAAAGAGACAGGTCTTCAGCTTCTTGTGGAACTCAAGAAGTGAGGAGGAGGCTCTGATGTGTTGAGGAAGGTCGTTCCATGTCTTGGGTGCGATGTAGGAGAATGAGCGGCCTCCAGTTTTGCTTTTGTGGATGCGGGGAGTGTGTGAGAGTGAGAGAGAGTAGGTGTCTGGTGTGTTGGTTAAAGTGTATGCGGTTGTCCAGGTATTCTAGTCCTGTGTTATGTAGGGCTTTGTATGTGTGCATGAAAAGTCTGAATTGGCTGCGCTTGTGAAAGGGGAACCAGTGAAGCTTCTTGAGGTGCGGTGTGATGTAGGTGCGGTGTGGGCAGTCGAGTACGAGTCTTGCAGCTTTGTTCAGGATGGTCTGGAGTCTGTGTAGGAGTTGTTTGGAGATTCTGGTGTAAAGTGTGTTGCAGGTGATGAGTGCTCGTGTGAAGGTCCTTCTTGTGTTCTGAGGCAACCATATGAAGATCTTTCGTAGCATGCGTAGGCTGTGGAAGCAGGAGGTGCACGCTGCGTTGACTTAAGCCGTCATGTTGAGCTTGTCGTCTAGGATGATCCCTAGATTTCTTGCCTGGTCTGTGGGTCGTTCAATGAACCCCATATCACAAGGGAACAGGCCAACATTTTAATTATGTGTTTCACTGGCTTTGCGAATAACACTCATTCATGTATGTCACTGGCATATAAGATAAAATGTATTAAAAATGGGCTCAATGCAGGGCCAGACTGGCCATAGCGGGCACCAGGCTTTTCCCCCGTAGGTCGGGCCCCGGTTTTGTGCCCTGGGAGCCAGTTTTGTCACTGGGGGCCGGTTTTGAAGCTGTGCTGCATAATCGGCACCCTGTAACGAAAGTGGGAGCGGTGCTTCCTGCTAGTATTCCCTCCGCCCCCCAACCCCCTCCCGCTCCCAGTGCCGGTCAAGCAGCAATCTGCCAGAGCTGGCTGCTGTTCCCAGTCCGGCCCTGGCTCAGTGTTTAAGATGCTAACTCTACTCTATCTCCCATGAGGCACAACTGTGCTAATCTGGGTGATTCCAAACAGGTGGAAACCTAGATACTGTTAAACCAAAAACGTTAACAGAAAACCCCTCAACTGTAAGGGATCCGGCTCAAAAAATGGGTCCTGGGCCATTCTAGTTCAAAAGACACCTCCCACACACGAGATGTCAGGAGTTTAGATGAGGATGTCGCACTCCTTAATAGGACTACAAAGCCATTGTCATTTCATCAGTAGGGAGTAAGCGAAAGGCTTACAAATTTGTATGTTTCTGCTCACCTGTGTTGGATCAAAAAATGTACAGATCCTCTGAATCAGAAAACATCTGCACCATTGAAGAGGGGCTCGTTGAATGGTGTGCCCCTGTGTTTTTGAGCTGGGAGCCAGAAACAAAGGCATATTTTCACAACTGGTAACACCATATTTATGCACGTATGAGCACCAGGTTTTCCCAGTTTGTTTTCTCGTAAGCATTCGGGCTGCACTGGTATAGTATAAGCATGGGAGTTTTACCCGTTTTTGTTTTCTTTTTTTTTTCCTTCCAGTTTGGGTTTTTTGTAGTTTCTTTTTTTCCACGGACTTAAGCAGTAAGTGTTGTGACTACGGGTTTTGTGTACACCTCGCTGAAAAATGCTCATTTGCCATTTTTACACCATCACAACGCCACTTTGTTTGTGATACTTTGTAGGACAGTGGGCCATATCCCATGTTCTAGACTCTGAGAGGATGTGGTCACAACTTACAATGAAAGGGTAAGTGCTTCCTATCTCTGAATTACAGAGGCGGCACTGAAAGGATATGGGCGCCAAGACAGATTCTGGAAAGAATTGAAAAACCACGCTTTTACTAACCTCTAACCCCTTCCTCCTACTCGTCTGGCTCACCTTCTCCTCCTCTTCTGAACCACGTCAAACCGCTTTTTTTTTTTAAGGTTATGGCACAATTTTCGAATGGCACTTACAATGACCTACAACACATTTGCAGCACAACCTTAAATACAGTCCAGTGCAGAAGGTCGAATTCATTCGAAGGAAAGGATCGATGAACGGGGAGGGACAAAACTGAGATCTAGCAAAATATAGATCTGCGGGTCCTTCAAATCTGAAACGAGCCGGTGATCTTGAAACGTAATGTAAACGATGCTTAAGGTTCTGGGATTTTATATAACGAAGGAGCAGAGTTCAAACAAGAGTTTTCAATACAGCTTCTAATCCAAGTGACAGCCTGGGGCACTGGAGTGTGCAGTTCTGAAACAGGTCTATTAGTAAATGCAGGAGGTTAGAGAGAACGGCATCGCTGAGAGGCAAAAGGCTAAGTGTGCAGTGCACTGCACAATTCATTTTTAATAGGAAACCTGGAAGAAAATGCTGAGCTCAATTCAAATCACAGAGGTGGAGAATAATGAGAAAAAAGAAATAGTTACTCACAGCCATTCCGTGGCCGAAGCCGGAGCCCGGCTGGGGGCTGGCGGCACTTATGTAGTTCCCCACGCCAGAGTCCTGACTGGCGGAGCCGTAGATATCTGCCACCGGGCCGGGGCTGTTGGCCCCCGGGAAGCCTCCTGGTCGGCCGGGATTGGTGCCTGCCGGGGAATTGGGTGCGCCAAAGTTGGGTTGAGCACTGTAGCTATTCAGGACTGGTGTGCAGAGAATAGAGCTGGGTATCAGGCTGGAGCCTAGCATGCACAGTTATAACAAAAGCCAAACACTATGAGAAACAGCCTGGGCTCGACTTCAACACACAACCAAGGCCATGCGAAGAAACAACAGCACAAGCTGCAGCAGAGGCAGCACACTACTAATTCAAAGCATGGCACTCCAGTTAACAATGTGCAATACAAACAACAATATGGCATTCAAAGACTGTACATTTTCATTTCAACGAATTATCACAAACAAGATATACACAGGGATGTGGCCACATAGCATTTGATGCTCATGCATTAAAAAATCGTGTTCAAGATCTAGGCACGTTGAAACAGCATTCGCATCCCATGCAAACTACAAAGGAACCAGTCCGAGACTACACATTGTGTTAGTATTGATATTAAAACCTCACTGGGTCTCAAAGCAGATTACGAAATTTGAGAAACCATTTTGAGCTGCAAGAGGTTAAAAAAGAGGGCGCAGAAATGGAAGATGGAATTACATGCTCATTCTGCTAAGACTATGTTACGGAGTTAAATATGGTTCAATGCGTTGCAACTAGATACATCCCATGAGTATGATAGTGCTGGTGAATAGAATTTGGCAAAGATTTCAGAACCAGTACAGCTGCTTTTTAGCTAACACGCTACATTCATAGTAATGTTTTATGCAATATAGGATAAAGCCATTCTTTAAGTACTTTTGTATATGACTGGTAAGTACAGGGTACTCACTTAAGAAATCCTGCAGCATTCCTTTAAGCAATGTAAGGTAACCTAACCTCAGCTGTGTATACTTCTACAATATTTAAAGCTGCCTAGTAGCAGAACAGTCACAGTGTGGTAGGCCACCTAGGCACTCTCTGCAGCGACACTGCAGCCAGTGCCCCGAGAAAGGGGCACATACCAAGAGTGCGCATGCGCAAAGTATGACTGCGCTCTGAGCACTAGGCAAGGGGAGAAGGTAGGTCTAACGAACACAAAGCAACAGTACTCCCTCAAAGACTTACACTTAGGGCTATGGTATCTGAGTGAAGCCTCTGCAGAGGCTGCCACACAAGTTGTAACTGAGAACCCTTATAGGATCTATAGTCGGGAAGCTTGTAGCGCCATAAACAGTCAGACAAATGTTTTTGGCCTAAGGAAGAGTGTTTTTCCCGCAAAACAAGTGTGGGTAAATCTGTGGGAAAATGGACAATAACCGTACTGAAAATTGGGAAATGACAACTTTGAAAACACAGCATACGTGTGGATAATATTGATGAAAACGGTGTTAAAAATTTCGAAAGTAAAGAGATCATTGATACAGAGACTTGAAAATATATTTGCAGGGAGATACTGAACATATTGGGCAAATCAGGAAATACAACTACATCTAAAAATGATGACAACTACTGGATATGATTGTTTCTTCCGCAAACAAATGCCCAACTCCAAGGGTTGACATTGCCTGAAAGTGGTTTTCAGCATGGCAAGGCTCAAGACCAACATATGGGGCAATGTGAAGGGGAGACTGTTTGCCTAACAGAAAACGCTGGGCAACAGTAGCCCCTCAAAGAAAAAAAGCATTAAACTCATGCTCCTGCCGCTCTGCTTTCAACCCCACACCTTAAATGTGACAGTATTCTCAAAATGATCTTTCACACCCTCAAAGTCATTTTATTCCCAAAAGGAGGCAATCAATCTCTCCCATGTTATAAGGTCAGCAGGAAGCCCCAATCATGGGATAATCAACTCTGAAGGGTCGGACCCAGAGAGGGTCTTCTTATTCAAGGAACACAACCATCAATGGTTCTAATTAGCAGATGATGCTAAACGATTTATACATCTGACAGGGAGCCTTTCCTTCTCTCTCACGTATTTTTATTCGTCTGTGGCTTCCCTCTTGACTCCATCCAGCACAGAGAAAGTCTGGGCTGCAAGCCTTTCTTCTACTTGTTTAGAAAATAAGACACAGCCTAATGCAGAGTTAGCACATTACCCTACATGCTAAGTATATATTAAACTCATTTAGGAATACAATGTCTAGTCTGGGGAATGCAATGCACTGGTGCGCTGCCTAACAACAAATTAAAAAGGACCCGATAATACTAGAAGTAGAGCAATCTAATGGACAGAAATAATGGTGCACAGTAAATATGAGAAAATCATACAACGTAATCTAGAAAAAACATCCTTTTCCCCAAATGGAAACTACCCATGCCATCTCGATTTGTGAAGTTTCTTTGCTTATCTAATTCAAGAGTTTAGCTTATTATTTTTAATAATGTGGTAACTCGCCAAAATTTACAGCATGAATTAAGATCTTGCTTTAAAAAATGGCTGCTGTGGGCAAACCTAAACCGGGTGTGCAGGGTGCCACCTTAAAAGAACTGCAGCTCAAAAGGTACTTCTACGAGGTGGAGGGCAGCGCAGAGAGGCCAAGACTTACACCTTCCTTAAAAGAATGATCAGCTGGTAGAGTGGTGCAGGTTACAGCACACTGAAGGTCAGATGGCGTGTTTTAAAAATAACTATTTGCCTTTCAAAATACAAAACATAAGTATAAAACAAGCTAGGGCCTTTTGGCACTGTGATCAGTATAGTTTTTTTTTTTTATGGCGCTCATTTATACGGTTTTGAAGGGTCAGAGCAACCCAAGTAAAAGAACATTTTGTGCACTTGTTAAAACGATAACAATTTCATTGACTACAGAGAGAAGCAGGCTTGATGGCGACTGACCTCTATTTAGTCATCTGTTAATTGTACATAGGTTAATAGGACAATAATCATGATTTCAATGATTACACCACAAGCTAACTAGCAGACCTATGGCTAGCTTAACCTGAAATAGACTGGGCGCTCACTCGTAATTAGTGAACTAGGAATGTCACAAACACCAAGCAGTAGGTTTAACAGACTAACATATCAGTGATTCAAGATCCGTGTCTGACAACATCTGCTACTTGGTGATTAAAAACTACTGCTACTGATTAAATGAACTGATTAGGGACACTCCTGTGAATGGCTGAAAGGATACGCCGGTGTACAGACCAAAACGTTTTGAGCTTTTTCTGAAATACTATGGCTTTCTTCAGTGTGGATGGTCAAGGAAAACGTTTGAAGACAGGTCCTTGTTTGCAGCTTGACTGGGGGGTTCAGTGCATGTTGCTACCACATAAGTTAAGAAAGTTACCACAAATCTAGTGCTACAATTAATTGCAAGGGCATTGTGGGCTTTCAAATGGCTGCATTTGTAAGGAAGACAGAGGGGTTTTCAAGGTGACTCAGACAAGGACTGAAACGAAATCTAGCTCTTTGGGAGTTCAGCAAGACTGAATTGCAAAGGATGTATGATGGAACCACAACTGCCGAAACGACATACCTTTACGATGACACCCGAACAACAAACGCGTCTATACAACAGCTTTTTTTTTTTTACCACAAATATGCCTTTACCACAGAAATGTAAATATTTTACAGTGAAGGATAAACATATAGATATATACACATACATATACACATATATACATAAAATGGGTTTACACTTGCCTGTAAAAAGAACTTACATTTTCATGGTAAAGGAATGCATGGTAAAAACGTGTGGTAAAAATATTATAGGTATGTATTAACCATATATATAGGTTTAACACTTACCTATAATATATATATATATATATATCGTGCTTAAATAACCCATACCCTTGCCACAACATACATATATATGCATATACACACACACATAGATATGTATATACACACACATATATATATAAATATATATATATATAAATATATATACACACACATATATATTGATATATATATATATATATATATACACACACACACATATATTGACAGTTTTTGGGTAATAGGAATATTGCCCGGCGCTATGAGTCTCAGTTACTGGTCCCCACCAGTATAGTAGTTAAAATACATGAACAACTGTACTGAGAAACCACCACCAAAAACAAGTAATTAATCTTGCGTTGTTTCTTTATATCTTTCTTTATGCTTTCTTTCGATGACTCAGTTAATATAGCAATACAGATGTATTGCTGTATTAACGGAGTCATCGAAAGAAAGAATAAAGACAAATTTAAAGAAAATGCAAGATTAATTACTTGTTTTTGGTGATGGTTTCTCAGTACAGTTGTTCGTGTGTGTGTGTGTGTGTGTGTGTGTATATATATATATATATATATATATATATATATATGAAGACCAGGTTCTCTCCCAGGTAAGGACAGAATGCGACAGCTCCGGGGTAAACTAAACAAGCATTGGCATAGCCAATAGGTCTCGCCTTTGGGACCTTATAAGTGTTTAGCAATGCAACAGTTGATGCTGTTGCACCAAGGATATTGTGCTGCATAACTAAATACTTATAAGGTCCCAAAGGCGAGACCTATTGGCTATGCTACTACCAGATACTTAAATGGTTAACTGTGTTCTAGCAAAACTCCTAAGAATTATTGAAACCTGAGACATAGCACGGCCTCTTGTGCTCTTTAGGTTAACCAAGTTATACCGTGAAAAGAAAGCACATAGTAAATGAACTGGCAACCATCCTGTCAGGTCACAAACATTTGAAAGTGCTACTGTGCTGGACAGTGGCCTGGAGGTCACGAAACCAATAAACCTGAAGATACCGAGACCAGGCTCCGTGCTTAACTAGCTGCTGGGAACGGCCATGGAAGCTTTCTGCGGGATATTTTAATAAGTACACACTGAGATAGAAATGGCAGCTGTGGCCAGAGAGAGTGAAATTTAACACCATTCCACCAGTACATAATGAGGTGTAAATAGACATTTATTAGAATGCTGAAGCATAACTTGGCAGTTCTGCCAGCCGTATTTAGGTTTGATCCAATGCATTTACGGAGAGATGGCAGGATATAATACTGGATATTTTGGAATTAGTGAAGTGCACTTGGAGCCACCTTGGCCTCGTGCAACTGGGTGTACCCGTCAGAAGATATTGAGTTATGCTCGAGTGTGTCACAGTGGCCACTGGAGGTGGGGGAAGGGGGAAAAGGGCTCCCAGTGGTCTAAAAAGGGTTTTACCAGGACATATTAGGTGCAGATGCTTTAAACAGAAAACACTTCTGTATATTTGTGCGCTTTTTTAGATGAAACCCGACTACAACTAACACTAATCAGCTATTCCAGCTTCACCTCGGCATCATTGAGCAATAAAACGCAGTCCTTCCTCTGTGTCATTTAACAGCATCCACCACCACCTGACATCAAAGCTGCACAAAGCACAGTCCATCTGCGAATATCAATTTGAACATTTTAGAGGATGCGATTGTAACATTGCAAGCCTGGGGCTGCCAAGTTGACTCAGCAAGGTACCCTAATATAGTGGAGCTGCAGGAGACGGTGCCGCCTTCACAGACCCCAAGAGCCTTTTCTTTATGAGCCTAAAATGTGCCACTTAAAGAGAACAAAGGGGAAGGCTGCCGCTCCCTGCCACCGCCTGCCGAGTTTGCAGACACCAAGGAGGGGCGGGGACGGGACAAGACCCACCTTAGACAGCTGCCTCCAGAGACTGAAGCGCTGGACCATGGTGACCTCCTGGGTGCAGAAGAGGCGATCCGCAAGGGCACTGCCGGGGCAGCAGGCACGGTGTACAGCACATCTCAGTGTCCCAAGCACTCAGTCACTCCATTGTTCGAACAACAGACCTGGCGAAGGCACCGAACAGAAGGAGGGTGGGGCAGTGTGGGCTGGGTTCGAGGAACTACAAGTCTGACACCCAAGGGTGGGTGGGTGCTTGGCCAGGGGCTGTGAGCGGAACGTCTGGTACCAAGGATGGAGAGGGGGAGAGGTTGGCCAGGGCACGGGGCCGCTAAGAAAGGTGAAACAGATCATTAAAACGGAGGATGGAAATCCAAAGTATAAAAAAAAAAGAGAATGAGAAAAGCTTGCCAGAAGGAAAATTAAGGGACTGTGACAGTGGTGCTGAAGAGAGAAAGGAGAGGAAGGGTTTGGGGAGGGGGACAATAAAGAATCAGGTCATAAAGAACAGTAGCAGGGAAGATAGGAATAACGTGGAGTTTGAACACAGCAGCAAATAATGGCCGTGTATATATAGCGTACAAAGGGAAAGAACGAGAGGGATATTAGGGAGTGACATTGGTTAAACAGAGGATGGAGCAAGACCACGATGAGAGAAATAGGGTAAGCGGGGAATCAGGGATTGATAGGATGGAAAACTGATGGTGAGACAAAAGAGACAACAATAGTGATGCAATTATGTCTCACTGGACATTTAAGCCCTGCTATAAAAAGATGTGACCACTTAATTGCTCATGTTTATTGTTGATTTTTGAAAGATGAAAGGCTGAGTCGATTGCAGTGGGACATGAACCCGTGACACAGGTTCCACAGAGAGGTTTGAAGCGGTCCAAGGAGAAGGAATAGAGAGAACAGAGAAGAGAGAGCCTGTGTGGTGCAAAATTGGGGTGGGCTGGAAGAGAGAAAAAAAATGGAGTAAGAGAAGAATGGACAGAGAAATAAAGACGAACTGCTGAGTACCAGAAGAAGAAAAGGGTGATGGGATAAAAACGTTCATAACGATTTTGGTGAATTTTCAAATAATACATTAGAACAAAACACCTGAGGAGTGATAAAAAATGGACTGAGGATAGATATAAGTAATATGTTTCATGAATGCAGATATTTGTGGAGGGCGCGTGGAATAGACCACAGTGTTCCTTGGTTCCTCCGTGTGAGAACTTGTTGTTTTCTGAAGCGCTTCACGATACGGTCTTGATTTTTGAACCCGGGCTGGGGGAGGGGCACGCGCACCAGCCAGGCGCGTGCTGTGGCTCTGGGCTGGGACTGCTGCCTTCTTTAAGTTTCCGGTCACAGTGGAAACGTGGATTCAAGAGCAGGATTGATATTTCTCTTTCCAGAGACACCACTACCAGCCGAGCCAAGCTTAGGAGGAGCAGCCGGGGGAGGTCAGGTGTCCCGTCAGCAGCGGCTGGGCTGTCCGGGTACAGTGAGTACATTACATTTGTGTAAACGCTGTTGCTCGGTTCCCGGCCCCGCTGTCTGTTGGGCAAGGAGATGGTTCAATGCCTCATCTCCCTTTGAAGCAGTAATCTTTGTCCATCACCATCGGCTTTATTAAGGGGCTCAAACAGAGACGGGAGGAAGAAATAGACAAGACAAGCCTGGAAGTGGTGCGCGCGCGAGCGCGCTTGTGCCCGCCGCGGCGAAAGTGAAAGCGCCGCGTTTGCCCATATGTTTCAAATTAACGCGACCGCGCTGGCTTAGGCAAGACAAACAGACACACACAGCCCCACAAAGCGTTTCCCTTGCGGGAGCGAGCAGGGGCACCATCTGTTTGCAAGTTAATTACAAACAGATGTCGCCAAAGCTCGCTCCCGCAAGGGAATCGCCAAACGTGCACGCGTTGCCATTGAAAGCAATGCAAAGCGTGCACGTTTTTGGGCGAAAAAGCAAATCGATTTCAAGAGGTCTCCTCCTAAGTAGCGCATGTGCGCTGCGTAGGCGAGACCTAAAAATGGCTTTATTGATTGACTTGCGCTTGGCATTAAAAGTCCTTGAAATGCTTGGCAGATGCGTTTCAGCCTCCAATGGCTTTCCTCAGTGCCCGTTTCAAATGGCTTCTCATATATATATATATATATATATACACACACACACACACACACACACACGTATATACACACACAACACTCACTTGTGAAATACTTACATTTTCGTTGTAAAGTCGCTTGTGTTAAAGACATATTCGTGGTAAAAAATGTAGTTGTAAAGATTTTTGTTTTAAAGATGCATTTGTTGTTCAGGTGTTGTAAAGGCAAGTCGTCGTTCCGGCATCGTCGTAAATGCGGTTTCCTAATCGCAAGGCATCGTTTTGGCTGTCATCCAGGCAGAGGCATGCTGATCTGCCCGGAGAAAGGGCTAGCTAGGTAGTTGGAGTAGTAAAATCAAGAGTGGATTATAGGTGCGATCCCTGCCTAGCAGGATCAAAAGGAGGATATGTCAGGATATCTTTCGGGCCATAACAAGCCCAGTCGCAAAGAAGAATACCACAGGCCCAGAAATTCTGGCTAACTACAGATCTGTATCTAGTCTACCTTGGTTAGAGAAGGCAACAGAAAAACGCACAGCTATTCAGCTTACACGACACCTAATTTAGAAGTTGCTTCTAGCAGATAACCAATCAGATTTCAAAGCTGGCTACATCAAAGAAAGGAAAATGCTAAACATTCCTGACAACATACATCGTATACTCGACGGTGAGAGCTGCCTGCTGGTCCTATTACAACTGTTAGCAGCAGTTGACAGCACAGATCATTATAAGTTAATCAACATACGAAAACACAGTATGGGTTTCAGGAATATAGTACTCAAAGGGTTTCAATAAATAATATGTGGATGAACTCAGTTATGTAAATTGTGTATCTATGCACCTTATATAGAACCAATGACATGCTGAGTCCTGCAAGGTTCCACCCTCTCCCTACTTATCTTTGATCTATACTTAGAATCATTAAGCATGAAACTTAAAGATTCCAGCATTAGACTACAGCAATACGTATATGACATGCAACTATATTTAAAAATTTAATTAATCCAAGTCATCATCACACTACAGCATAGACAGCAAAGATTACAAAATTGGATGACAGAAAACTGTCAAACTAAACCTGAAACAACAAAAAATCATACTGATGTTTCTCGAATCCAATAAAGTAATCGATCCAAATCTGATCTTGGAATTGAAAGGTTTCACCACCTCACTATCTACAACAATGAAATCACTTGGTTCCTCAATCTACTCGCCACTAGCTATTATCTCCTGCATCAATGAAGTTGCATAATCGGCCAATATCCATCTGCATGCTCTAAAAAAAATAACCTCCTCTCTAAGGAACACATGCAGACAGCTGCACACTCTCCAATTATTTCCAGAATCGACGTTGGCAGTGCTACCATGGTTTCGCCACCCACTAATATACCAACAACAACAAAAGTGACATTCCACTCAATGCACCATTAATATGTGAGAGTAAAAAGTCAAACCACAATTCCCCCATTCGGAGGAAACTCCATTGGCCTTTGCTAGAGGAGTGAATAAAATGTAAAATGAGTTGCCTCACTTTCAAAGCAATGCACCTAGGAAGCCCAAGGTCACTAAGTATCTAATGACTATCTGGTGGAATGACAACCTAAATTTTAATAACACGATTCACCCAGAAGTACCTTAATTCTGAACTCAAGCACTTAAAACAAATATTCTATGGTGCACCTACAATTGGAACTCTTGATCAGTATAACTAAAAATATTAATGGACATCTTGGAGTTAAGAAACGATTAATCTTTCCAAGTTTTACTTGCGTCCATGTCGCTCTTAACTAGAGTAAGAAGAGAAATGATGAGCATATTGTCTCATCTAATCTGTTATTTATAAATTCATCACGGACACGGACTAGTATTCGGTCTAGCCTTATCTCTTAGCTTAATGTAGACACTGACCCATACACATTCTATCCATTCCTATCCCAATCCTACATGGGCATCTTTTCTAAATTTTCTCTTAGTACATTAATATGCAGAATGCACTGATTAGATGCCTTCTCACGGCTATTTCTGTAACTGAAGCACAAGTTACTAACTTGTGTAACGATATATCTGTAAGAGACAGTAGTTAGTGACAGATTCCTTACCTTAGAATATCCCCAGGCGTCAGGCTGGATCCGGAAAGTTTTGCGTAGCAGTACCCTTGCGCGTCGGTAGGCGGCGTCGTGCGGCTCCGCGTCCGTCGAGATTGCCGGGATGACGTTGCGGCCAGTACTTAGACGCCGCCCATGCGCGCTGACGTCAGTTCTGTACACGACTTTCGGCGCCAGGAACGCAGAGCCATGCAAGAAGCTGACATTGGTGTCTGAAAAAACACTAGGGCCCTGAAAGGGATGTCCTTAACCCTAGAAATCAGTTTGCAGAACGGGGAGGATGGGTGGGCGGTAGGAATCTGTCACTAACTACTGTCTCTTACAGATATATCGTTACACAAGTTAGTAACTTGTGCATCTGAAAGAGACACGTTAGTGACAGATTCCTTACCTTAGAATAGATACCCCAGCAATACCAACCCCGGTGGTGGGTCTGCGAACAAAGATCAGACAAGGAAGTCCCGGAGGACAGAACGTCCAAAGAAGCCGTCCCTCCGGACCGGACTGTCAAGGCAGTAATGCTTGGTAAACGTGTGCAGCGAGGCCCACGTAGCTGCCTGACATATATCCTGTAGCGGAACACCGCGGCCTAAAGCCGTGGTAGCAGCTGTTGCCCTGGTAGAATGGGCACGTAGCCCAACAGGGGGCTCCTTCTTAGCCAAAGAATAGCAGGCTTTGATACACAAGATTACCCAGCGGGAGATGGTCCTCTTGTGTACCGCCCGACCTTTTTTGGCGCCCACGTAGCCAACAAAGAGCTGGTCATCCACCCGGAACTGTTGTGTGCGGTTGAGGTAAAAGGAAAGCGCACGTTTTGGGTCCAGACGGTGGAGCCTCTCTACCTCTCTGGAAGGATGCGGAGGCGGAAAGAAGGTGGGCAAAGTGATGGTCTGCCCAATGTGGAAGGCAGTAACCACCTTTGGTAAGAAGGACGGTCGCGTCCTAAGAACAACCTTGTCTGGATGAACAGACAGAAAGGGGGGCTTGCAAGAAAGAGCCTGGAGCTCACTCACCCGCCGAGCGGAGGTGATAGCCACCAGAAAGGCTGTCTTCAGAGTGAAAAGACGAAGAGGACAGTTATGGAGAGGCTCAAAGGGAGCGCACATTAAAAGGTAAGAACCAAGTTCAAGTCCCACTGAGGCATCACAAACGGAACAGGAGGGAAAAGGTGTGTAATGCCTTTAAGAAACCTGTTAACAACAGGGGACTTGAAAAGGGAGGGCTGATCAGAAAGCCTGAGGAAGGCCGAGATTGCACAAAGGTAGCCCTTGATGGTACCCAGGGCAGAACCCTGTTGGGCCAGAGTAAGAAGGAACAGTAGAACCTCAGAAAGAGGGGCAGAAAGGGGATTCACAACCTTTGCTGTGCACCATGCCACAAACTTGTTCCACCTGCAGGCGTATACCACCTTAGTGGAGGGACGCCTGGCTGCCAGAATCACATCACAAACTTCGGGAGGCAAGTCGAAAGGAATCAACTGCCGCCGCTCAATCTCCACGCAAGGAGGTGGAGACTGGACAGGTTCGGGTGGAGGACCGTCCCCTGCTGCTGCGACAGAAGATCCTCCCGAAGAGGCAGACGGATCGGGGGATCGATGCTCATACTGAGTAGCTCGGGATACCAAACTCTTCGAGCCCAGTCCGGAGCCACAAGAATGACTTGGGCCCGGTCGCGCCGAATCTTTTATAACACTCTGGGTAGAAGTGGTCTAGGCGGAAAGGCGTACAACAGACCGCAACTCCACTCGCGACGAAAAGCGTCGCCGAGTGAGTGCCGCCTTGGAAATTCCAACGCGCAGAACTGATGACATTGCGCGTTCTCTTCGGTGGCGAATAGATCTAACCAAGGCTCTCCCCACTGTAGAAAGAGTCCTTGCGCCACCTCCGAGTGAAGACGCCATTCGTGATTCATCATGCACCTGCGGCTGAGTTCGTCCGCCCTGGCGTTCAGGGAACCTGCCAGGTGTTGAACCATCAGGCGCATGCCCTGATGTTCCAGCCATGTCCAGAGACGCAGAGCCTCCTGACATAGGGTCAACGACCCCACCCCGCCTTGTTTGGTGCAGTACCACATGGCGGTGGTGTTGTCTGTGAACACCTGTACTACCTTCCCTTTGACAGAGGGAAGGAATGCCTTGAGTGCAAGTCGGATCGCCCGGAGCTCCAGAAGGTTGATATGGAGCCGGGACTCCGCCGGAGACCAGAGGCCTCTGATCTCCGCCTCTCCCATGTGACCGCCCCATCCCAGAAGGGACGCGTCCGTCACAACTGTGTGCTCTGGCTGGGGAAGGGAGAGGGATTTGCCCATGACCCATTGCCGGTTCGAGAGCCACCACTGCAACTGTCTTGCAGTCCCCTCCGAGATCTGGACGTAATCGGACAGGTTCCCCTGATGCTGCGCCCACTGGAACTTCAGGTCCCACTGCAGAGCCTGCATATGCCATCTGGCATGATCGACCAGCAGGATGCAGGAGGCCATGAGGCCCAGCAGCCTCAGGGTCATCCGTACCAAAACCCAGGATAGAGGCTGAAAGATCGGAATCATAGCCTGAATATCCTGGTCTCGCCGTTCGGGAGGATAGGCCCGAAACTGCGTTGTGTCCAGAACTGCTCCGATGAAAAGGAGCTGTGGAGAAGGAATCAGGTGCGACTTCGGCACGTTGATGGAGAACCCCAGCGAGTGCAGGAGTTCGGCCGTAGTCTGGAGGTGGGAGACGACTGCCTGGGACGAGCCCGCCTTCAACAACCAGTCGTCGAGGTAGGGGAAGACTGGAACCCCTGCCCGGCGCAGATGAGCTGCGACCACCGCCATCACTTTCGTGAACTCCCGAGGGGCGCTGGTAAGGCCAAAGGGGAGCACGGTGAACTGAAAATGCTCGAGGCCTACCGTGAACCGCAGGTAACGCCGGTGGGCCGGCAGGACAGGGATGTGAAAATATGCGTCCTGCAAGTCCAACGCTACCATCCAGTCTCCAGGGCAGTCAAGACCTGAGCTAGGGTGAGCATCTTGAACTTCTCCTTCCGGAGGAAGCGATTGACGTTCCGGAGGTCCAAGATAGGACGCATGTCCTCCTTGTCCTTTTTGGGCACCAGAAAGTAGTGGGAGTAACAACCACGCCCTACTTCTGGGGTCGGAATGCGCTCGATGGCCCCCTTGGCCAAGAGGGCCGCAACTTCCTTTTGAAGAAGCACCAAATGATCCCCCGACATGCGGTGGCATTGAGGTGGCATGGCTGGGGGGGTAGTCTCGAAGGGGAGTGAGTAGCCCCTTCGGACAATGTCCAAGACCCACTTGTCCGATGTGATGGCACGCCAGTGGTGAAGGTGATGGCGGACCCTGCCCCCCACTGGCGTGCTGTGGACCTGAAAGGATGGACTAGGAGGGCTTGGAGGCCGCGGACGGGGCGGAGGTGGTGGCCTGACCCGCATGCTGGTTACCCGACCCGCCTCGGCGGGAGCCACGACCTCGGCCACGCGAAGACGTTTGCTGCGCAGGCCGGTGGCTGGGCAGCGGACGTGACTGGGCGCCCCTTCCGTGGCCACGAAAGGGGCGAAAAGCAGACTGTTGCGGAGGGCGCACAGCAGAAAGGCCCAGGTACTTGGCTGTAGCCTGCGAGTCCTTAAAGCGCTCCAGCGCGTGGTCTGCTTTGTTGCCGAAAAGGCCGACACCATCAAAGGGCATGTCCATAAGTGTATTTTGGACATCGCCCGAGAAACCAGTGGTCCTCAGCCAGGCGTGACGGCGCAGCGCCACTGTCGTCGCAAGCGGTCTGCCTAGCGAGTCGGCGGTATCTAGGCCACATCTGATGGTATATTTTGCTGCATCTCTTCCTTCCGCAATGGCGCGGGAAAGCAGTGCCTGGGCGTCCTCAGGACACTGGGGCAGGATCTGCGCCACCGAATCCCACAAGGAGTGGGAATATCGGCCCAAGAGGCAAGTGGTGTTGACAGACCTCAAGCCAGCACTGGCGGAAGAAAAACCTTCTTCCCAAATTGGTCCAGTTTTTGGATTCCCTATCCGGGGGAGCGGTAGGGAAGGCGCTTTGAGAGGCAGAGGCTTGGACAACCAAGCTCTCAGGGGTGGGGTGTTGGGAAAGGAACAGGGGGTCGCCCGGAGCAGGGCGATGGCGTCGGGCTACGTTCCTATCCACAGGAGCCCCTGTGGTGGGCTTGGACCAGGTGCCCAAAAGAACGTCCGAAAGTGCATCGTTGAACGGCAGCAGTGGCTCCGAGGAGGTAGCCGCCGGCTGAAGCACTTCCGTCAGGATGTTAGTCCTGACAGCCACTGTAGGTAACTGGAGGTGCAAGGCCTCAGCTGCCCTACGCAACACTGTAGCAAAGTTTGCTCCCTCCTCCGTTGCCACGGAAGGAGGAGACAGCATGCCAATGTCAGGAGAGGTGTCCAGACCACTGGCATCCCCAAGTTCCTCAGCCCAGTCCTGATCATACTCACATTGGGCAGTGAGAGGGTCCTCAGACCCCTCCCAGTTCTCTTCGTCCTCCAAATCAGGGTCAATGTAAGGAGGAGGGACATGTGGGACCCAAGGTCTCAGCGGCGCCGGAGCCGATCGACGTCGGTCCGGCGCCGAGTCCAGAGAGAACCTGGGGACGACGACGACGCCCGGAGCCTCGGGCGTCGTCGTGAACGGCACCGGTGAAAGCGACGCCGGTGGAGGTGTTGTTAGGTCAACGGGCGTCGACCGGGGTTGCGACAGCACCGGAGCCGGGGCTGGTGTTGCTGGCGGCGCCGGGACCGGAGTCACCGGCGGAGCCGGAGCCGCCGGCGGAGCCGCAGGAAGAACCCCACTAGGGCCCGTGGGGCCCGAAGGCGCACCGGGGGGACCTTTAGGCCCTAAGAGGCGGGCCATGGCCGACAGGAACTCCTGTATTTCGTCCGGAGTCGCCGCCGAACCCGGGAAGGGCGGGTAATGCGGCGGCGGCTCCACAGGGACTCCCGGAGCCACGGGGACGGTGCCGTCGGGACCCTGAGCCGAGTCGCGCGACCGGCGAGGGGAGGTCGTCGAGCGATGACGCTTCTTCGACTTCTTGTGCTTCGACTTACCGGAGGAGTGCGAAGACTTTGACCCCGAAGAACGATGAGGACTCCGCAACCGGCCCCTCGACCTCTCTCGTGACCGGGGCTAGGATTGGCGCGGAGCCGACTGCCGGACCTCGAGGAGCTTTTGAGACCGCTCTCGCAAAGCCTTCGGATGCAAGGCCCGACAGTCAGGGCACGACTTGGAGTCGTGGTCGCGCCCGAGGCAGTAGAGACAATCCTGATGCGGGTCCGTGATCGACATCATTCGACCACAGGCGTCGCATGGCTTGAAGCCGGGCATCCCTACTGACACCGTTGGAGTCGAACGACTCGAGAAAACAGTGACAAAAAGTCACAAAAAGTTCAGTCAAAAAATGACTGGGGCACTGCTCTCTCCGGATCTGCGCTTACTGGCGCGGAAAAAGAAAGAACTGACGTCAGCGCGCATGGGCGGCGTCGAAGTACTGGCCGCAACGTTATCCCGGCGATCTCGACGCCGACGACGGACGCGGAGCCGCACAACGCTGCCTACCGACGCGCAAGGGTACTGCTACGCAAAACTTTCCGGATCCAGCCTGACGCCTGGGGATATTCTAAGGTAAGGAATCTGTCACTAACGTGTCTCTTTCAGATATTATATTTGATTGGTTTTTGTAAAGCACTCATACTGGTCAGGTCAGCAGAGCTATATATAAAACAAAATGTAGAGCTACGCATTGGGTGCAGAGTCCTGTCCAAAGAACTGACTTCTGCATTAAGTAATTTTTGGCTCAGACATTTGATTAACTGATGTATGAGTTGTAGCAGTATTTGGATTGATGGCAGGTTAGTATCATGCATGACCATATGTTTTAGATTAATTGGTTTTAATAATGCTCTTGCTGTTCATGTTTTTATAGTAGACAGTCCGGTTTCTTATATGTGGTACTAGATTTCAAGTTGGTGATGCACTGATATTCACCACTACTCGAGGCATGAAAGAAACTGGTCGAGAACAGTCCTAGTCAAAGTTACTGAGATCTGGGAAATTGACAAGCTAGGGAGGACAGAGCCCAAGAATCATACAACTGCAGAGGTGAGGGAGTAGGATCGTATGGAGTGCAGGTGCAGCAGGCCTGGAAGCAGTCTAAAAGGAATGTATTTTCTTTGTTGGCTATCTCAAGGGGGTCATCCTATATTGCAAAGAGGGTCGTTTCAGCATGTGCTGATCAAAAATCAGGTTAATGGATCAAGAAGAGCACAACTGTTGAGATGAGGCTAAAGTTTATCTAGCGGATTTACGACAGAGTAGGAAGGATTACAAATGTACTGTAGTTGGTGGAGATGTTTGTATTAAGTTCAGCTTTTTGAGTAGGGGAGTGTAGATGGCACATTTGAGGGTGGCTGAAACTAATATTTCTTCGAAACACAGGTCTAAGAGATGAAGTATGTGTAAGATTAAGATGTCTTTATGCACTGAAATATTTTGAGGCTTAAAAGTACCTGGGTCAGAGGTTAGCACATGGGCTTTCGAGGTGGAGGTTTTTGGGGAAGTCTGTGTAAGGAAAGGCAGAGATTGGTTACTTGTCTGTTTCAGCAATCATTTGTGGCAGTTTTTATCAAGGGTGTTGGTTTTCCCATTGAATGCCTAGCGCAGATTTTTGGGATTTTGTGAAACAAGGATGATTGGCCTTTGCTATTTATCTATGATTGGAACTAGGCTGGTGTTATTTAATTTTTAGGAGATTAATCGAAACAATTTGTTGGCAAGGTTTGCGCATTTGCGAGACTGGCGGTGAAGCGGTCTTACTATGCAAACAAATGGCTTCATAAGGCACAGAGGCAGTACTGTACTGTTCAGGATTGCATATGTTTGGCAACCTTGCATTTCTGTCAAAGAGTTATTAAAACAGTTCATGGTGTACTAGTGAATGTTTAAGAAAGATGGAGACCGATTCTGTGGTCTGACGAATGCTGCTATTGAGAGATTGCAGTATGTTTTGTGGAGTGGCAATGAAATTATGTTGGCAAGGAAAGTTTGGGGAGTGATGAAATAAGCTTCTATAGTAATCCAAAGCAGCAGGTGCTTGTTCGTAGTGTTATTGCTGATAGCTGGGTTCAGCGATAGTGGTAATGGACTGGCACAAGTAACTACTGGACTGCACTGCAACCATATTGTCTCAAAGTTTCAACACTTCAAAAAAAAAAAAACACTGCTTAATTATTGGTTAAGAGAATGAATACTTCAAAAACAAGCAATGGCATAGCCAATAAGTCTCGCCTTTGGGACCGTATAAGTGTTTAGCCATGCAACAGTTGATGTTGTTGCACCAGGGATATTGTGCTGCATAACTAAATACTTATAAGGTCCCAAAGGCGAGACCTATTGGCTATGCCAGTGCTGAAGTGGTTGTTCTCCCTCCCGGGGATGCTTCTGCCCCCTTGACCACTCTGAATGCTTGCTTGATTGTTCAGACAGATGGGTTTCCTTGAGGATTTCCCTCCCCTCCCCCGGCATACTGGAATATATATCCTGGGGCCCAGAGTGATGTAAGAACTACGGTGGGTTACTGCATGCTTCCCTAGAGTTCCGACCCGCAGGACTGTTTTTGTTTTTTCCTTTATCCGAGTTCACGTAGTTTATACTTTTTATTTTTACAATATGGCGTTGCTGGGTTTAGTTCTCCAGCTCCCGTTAGGAAGCACATATATAGAGCAGTACATATTAAAGGATAGGAGAATAGACACAAATGTTAGTTGCCAAACCTAATATCCAGAAGTAAGGAATACATATGGTCAACCTGGACCCGAGTTACACTGAAAGAAAAAGTTATTTGATTGATGTTTGCACCATGGTATGATTAATGTTTCCTCAGGCACAGTATTGTGTCTCTATGCATCATATATTATCCACTGGATTGGCACAATGGTGAAATGTAAACCGGTTGCCTAAATATGTGTACAGTGTACAAAATCCTGCTCTTATGTACATTTATGTCTCATTATTATTTTAAATGCCACTAAAAATATGCTTTAAAAAAATCTATAAGTGAGGTTTTTGTGGAGCGCAGCTCTTTGATACATTACTTCAATGTGCTCTCAAACTCGAGAATTAACGAAAAAAGGCACACATGGAAGTGATGCCATGGGCTGTGGATCACACAATTTGGTCAAGTGGAGAAGCTGAGATTTGAGTCCAGAATTGCATATTGAGTATAATTCAGAGAGTGTAGGGTTACATCCTTCTCCAATCTGTTCAACATCAAAAGTCACTGCCTTGTGTTCAGGTATTCAATTAATGTTATTGGGCTAGTGCTAGTATATGGAACTCAATTAATAAATGTATCGTACCTCATGTAAATCTGACACCATGTACCTGAACGGTCATAAGATTTTCTGCTTAGAATGTTTCCACAGATACTGAAAATCAAACGCAGTGACAGGCAGCGCCGGTCTGACGTCAGTTGCAGGAGTGGCATCTGGGGGGCTCTGAGGCCTTTTGGTTTCTTTGCTAATTATCTAATTGTGGTCAGTGTGCTTTTTAAGTCACAGCCCTTCAAGAAGACCTGGGTGTGTGAGCGTGTCTTCAGGCAGATGGCCTGCCACGGTTTAAAACAGTTTTCATGTAGAAATCTGGGGGAATATTGTCCACTGCGTCCCTCACACACCAAAACCTGAGACACACACACACACGCACACACACACACCTAGAAAAGCAAACGCATGAAGCAGTAACTTTAGAATTATTTGAGTTGTCTAAATTATTATCTAACAAACAGATAATTAGCATGCTCAAACTAGACAGGGAACAATGGGAAAGGGAAACGAAAGAGATGAATTTGAGGACAGAAGCAAGTGATAGAACTAATGAAGAGCGAAGATACGGGGTGGGAGGCTGAACAGACGGGGCCATGGGGAGGAGGGAGAAAGATGGCGAGATGAGGAAGTGAACCGAAGGAACACGGATGAGAAGAGGGGATGCTGCAAACAGGAAGACAGGGCACCGAGGGGGAGAGAAGGAGGGGGATAGATGGGAGAATATGCAGGGGTTCATGGAGAGAAAAGAGAAGGGACCAAAATAGGAGAACGTGACAAGGAGAGCAGAGAAGCATAGAGGACGAGGGGAGATAGAGAGGAAGATGCGACAGAAAGAAAAACACGTAGAGGAGAAATCGTAGAGAGAAGTCAGAAGGGAGGAGGGATGAGAACATTCCGGACAAAGGCACTCCAGGAAGGGGAGACGAAAGAGAGGCAGAAGAGGAATGGGGCAAATACAGAGGGTAAAAAAAAAAAAAGAGGCAGGCAAAATAGAAGGAGAGAACGGACAACCGAAGGGAAGGGGTAAACCAGAACAGTGAAAGCTAGCAAGAGGGAGACAATGTGAGGAGAGGGAGAACGTGAGAAGGATTGAGTGGGAAAGAGGACACAGAGGAAGATTAGAACAAGGACTGGGGCAGAGGAGTCGGAGAGAAAAGGATGAGAGAAGAGGGGAAAAGATTCAAAGAGTGAGGATGAAAAAGAACAAGCAGGGGGTGGTGAGACCGAGAGAAGGAGGAGCGAGGAGGTGCAGAGGAGTGGGGTCCTGGAAAGGGAAGTCCAAAACAGTGGAGGGGGAGAGGAGGATAAGTTGTGGAAGAGGGAAGTGCGGGCCTGGAGAAGAAGGAGGAGCGGAAACCTCCGGGATCAGAGAGTATGCGAGCAGAGGCCGTGGGAGTCCGTGTTCAGGGGAAGAGATCAGACAGCTGCAGACTCGCTGCGAAGAGGGGACCGGAGCGCAGCAGAGAACTTAGAGCCAAGGAGGGGGGATCGGGAGCAGCCTCAAGGGACTCCCCAGAAAGGTCGGAGAGCCGCAGCAAGGAGTTCAGGGCTACTCACGCGACGACGGGGAGCAGCCGGTGAGAAGTGGAGATTTGAGGGCAGCGGCGGAGGACTCTCACTGTCCACCAGGGGTCGCGCTGGAGAGCTACGGAGGACTCGGACCCGGAGAAGGGTGACCCGGGCGCGCGCTGCAGCTGAAGACCCGCGGGAAGCAGATGAGTGAGCGCGAGACCCAGAGGAGGGAGAGGGCGTTGGGTGCCCGGGCATGGATGGGTGTGAGCGGCGTCTGGAAACAGAGGGTAAACTGCACCACATGTGAACACGCTCGTGCGTCATGGCCTTTTGCTTGCGGTTACCCGCACGGCCGGCATGTGTTTCCAATTATCGCGCCCACGTCTGGGCACGATAATTGGAAACAGATGCCAGCCGTGCGGGTAACCGCAGGGAAAAGGCCATGACGCACGAGCGTCTGGTCAGCTTTCAAAAGCCCCTTACATAAAGTCTCGCAGAGCAGCGCTTGCGCGCTACTCGAGGCTCGACCTAAAAAGAACACATACCAAAATATATTTATGTAAGGACACTGTGAAAGGGATGAACAGTAAAGGTGCTAATGGTCAGGAGTTAAGAATATAGAGCAAAGAGGGCTAAGGGTATATATTTAAGGGTTGAGCTCAAGGGGTGAAGGGCTAGAGGTATGAGGCTAAGGGTATAAGGTTAAAGGTATAGAATTAAGGGCATATAAGTCAGTGTTATAGGCTTCGAGGATATGAGGTATGGAGTTAGGAAAATAATCTTAAGGGTTTGGGGCATGTGTTTAGAGGTTTGGAGTACAGGGTTGAGCTTAGAGGTATAGGGTTTATAGGTACAGGGTATTGTGTTCCGGTTGACAATATAGGTTTGGGTATAGGTATAAATTTGGGGTATACAGGGATGGGTTAAGGTTGTTTAGTAAATGAATACGTCTAAAGTTATATGGTTAAGGCTTCTGGGTACCGTAGTTAGGAGCATAAGAGGATACTAATTAAGTATATAGGGATTATCCCTACAATTAAATTTTTTAGTGTCACAGTTGGAATAGGGATAACCTCAACAATTACATTTTTTAGTGTCACAGTTGGAACTAAGCTTAAATAAATCAAGAAATGTTGCTGGTAGTTATTTTCACGGTTTCTGTAGAAGGAAGAAAAATACGTGTTACTTTTCCACAGTCAAACTGCACTTAATTGTAGGGCTGCTGCTCTGCGCCGGCCCATTACAAATCCTGCACCATCTGCGGCCTGGGGGCGATGCGGTCTGTGTTACCGACATGTACTTGGTGGTGGCTTCCTTCGGGCCACTTCTTAGGGGCAGAAGGTTTCCTCTCAGATGTGGTGGCGGCCGGCCCAGCTGTGTGCCACGCTGGCGACCCCAGCCTCTAAGACGGCGACTGGGGATTGATGGAGCTGCTTTCACCGGTCTGAACAGCCCGAGCTAAGAGGGCAGTGCGGCCCCTGATGCCATCATACAGCACGACCATGCACTGGCTCCTGTGTGGCTCCTGGAGGGGGCGGCTCTGTGCTGCTCCGTGCCTGTGAGTGGTGGGCGGCATCCCAGCTGACGAGCTCTATCTCCAGGGGAGCCGGGAATCTTGGGGCCTATTTCGGGGCCCGGTGGCAATGATTGAGGCAGAGGTGAGGCCGGGGTCCGATCGGACGATTCCTCCTTGTTGTCCGTGACGACAGAGCCCTGGCTTGGGGCTGATTGGGTGCGATTTGGAGCGGGGTTGCCGTCTCGGCCCCGTTGGGGGCCACGATCCCCGAGGTGGTGCCTGGGGGGCCTAGTGGAGTTGCTTCCACTTCAGTTCGGCCGGCTAGTACTGAACAGGCGGCGAGACTTCCGCAAATCCTGGAGTGGGAGACACGTGGTGCCAAGACTACTGACAGGGGAGAGATTGGGGACCGGCCGGTTACCTCACCTTGAACCTGGCGACGACCGGCGAGCCTGACTGTGGCCCCTGAGCAGTGCTGGTGGAGCACAGCAGCTGGAGCCTGCCATCGCCAGGGAGCACGGAGGACTGGGTTTACCTGCAGCCCTTGAGGAGAAGCCCGCTGCTTACAGCGCAGACAGCCGAAAATTCGGACCCCCGACTGCGGGCACTGAGGAGGCATCGGAGACGGCCGGGAAATCTGGGGGGGCACCAGTTTGTGCAGACTCTGCCCTGTGATTTGTGGGAAGAGGGCAGCCCTTGCCTCCCCCAAGCCCCTCAGACTCACCCTTGAGGTGAGGAACGGTTGCAGGGGGGAGACTGGGGCCTGCTGGGATATAGGACGCCTCTGTGCGGGGGCCCCGATTTTGCCTGAGTTTCATGTGCCAGAATCCCATGCTGGGAGTGACAGGGAGTGAGGGATAACTGGTGGGCCTGGAGGCCATCCCTGGCGGTTGATCTGGCTTGAGGCACACTGATGCGTGGAGTACTTTTCGGAGAGGTCTTTGTTCCTGCCGAATCACTGGGGTGCCTAAATGGGCAACTGACAACGTAGTCCTACATCTCTGGAGGACTTGGAGAAGTATGGGTCTCTCACCTGCTACAACATACACAGACTCAGGGTCTCTGGGATTGTTCCCCTCCCTGGGGAAGGAGCTTATACCACATAGCTAAGTTTGGCTCAAATACACCTGGGGATGGTGGCCCTGAACTTTGTTGTGGCCATATTCCCATAAATTTCCCCCTAGATAAAATTCTTGCCACCACAGCAGACACCAAAGACACCCTCCGACAAGACATTAGTGAGGTATTAGTGCAGGCTGAACACCGCAAGTTGGCTGACCAGGTTAAGGAAGTGGAGACCTCCGTGGGTGTACTGCAGCCAGAAAACCATGACTCGCTGAATAGAGGATCTGACCGACATGGTGCGCATCTTGAAAGATTGGACGGAAGATGCATTAGGGCGCAACCACCGAAACAATATACAGGTGGTTGGCCTTCCTGAGGGAACAGAGGGAGGTGATATGGTGACATAACTCGAACGTTCGCTTCAGTCAGAGGTTGCCCCGAATCATCTTACTGCCTTCTTAGCTCCGGAGCGCGCCCACAGAGTGCCGGCCCACCCGCAGCCACCAAGTCACCAGCCCCGCCCGGTGGTGGCAAGGCTACTCCATTACAAAGACATACATATATGCGTCTGTGGTGGCAAGGCTATTCCATCATAAAAGACATACATATACTTCAAAGGGGGCAAGTGGGGTGCCCCTTCACAGTGGACAACAGTGAAGTATTAGAGTTCCCCGACTTCACGGCTGCAGTGCAAACTAAGCGTGCTTCCTTCCTGGAAGTAAAGAAGGCCCTCAGAGAGGAAGGCTCGCAATATTCTTTGATGTTCACTGCCAAACTCAGAATCATACTTGATGGGACTACTCACTTCTGTGACAATCCAGGTTTAGTATGGGATTGGCTAAAGGCCTATAGAGCTGGGTCAACTCTGCTGGCGGTCCGATACAAGATGGGAGCACGCAGACATAGGTCCCGGAAGCGCTCCAGGTGGCCGGTCACGGAAAAAACCTTCTCCTTCACAGAATGAACAGGAGCTAGGAGCCGCACTCCAGGCTGTGGCTGAGATTGCAGCGATGGGGGAATCTGACTCTGAGACTAGCTGCTCTTTAGATCGAAGGTCGGTAGCCTTGGAGTCTAGGACTTCACTGGTGGATGGTGGTGCTCTGCCTTTGGTGACTCCGCAGTCAGTGGATGACCTGATCTGAAGTGCTGGGTTACTGGCAAAATGGCTAACAGGCAGCTGTGGGTCAGGGTGGCGATTTTGTACTGCTGGGCGCGGGGTTATGGAAGTTCAAGTTTGGGGGCACTGCCTATGTATGCTTCTGGTGATTATTATATGGCCCAGGATCGAGGGTACCCTGGATGCAGAGTGTGAGCTGGATCAAGTGCTGATAATACAGTATGGGGACGGCGCGGACCAGGCTTAACCTACACATCATGGCCTCCCCCTACCTGATTGGCTCCTGCCAGGACACTGGAGGCGGCGTTCTACTGACACTGTTTTCACTTTACATGTTTGGGTGACTAGCCATTGCTGGGCTGCTCTTGGGTAGGGGAGCTCACAGTTTGGGTTCTTATGGTTTGTCTCGTGGATTGCAATGTATATTGATGTGGGAGAGTTGGTCCCCAGGGTGTGCCTGGAGGGAACGCATGGGATGATCACACTGTTCGACTGGATGCAGGGTCAGCGCCGTACACCAACGTTCTTGTCCTGGAATACCCGGGGGATAGGCTCAGCAGGTGGCTATGTTGCAAGAGACTCATCTTGCCTGGGGTGAAATTGAGCGCTTGTGATGTAGATGGCGAGGCCTGTTGTATGCTACCTCCTATTCTGCCTATGCATGAGGGGCACTAATCTGGATTAGAGCATGGACACATTTCAAGCTTAAGGGCAGGCTGTTGGGTAGAGGTCACATTATGAAATATTTATGCCCCAAACCAGGACCTAGTGGCCTACGTTTGCTCACTCTCAGCTCCACTAGCATCTTAGGTGACAGATGACCTCTTCATAGGTGGGGATTTTAATTGTGTAGCCGATGTCATGCTTGACATTTCTACCCACCATTGCCCGGCGCAACAGCAGAGGGGTTCAGGGAATGGCTGGTAGCTGTCAGATGCCTGGAGAACCAAGCATGGAGTAACTCAGGATTTCTCCAATTGTTCCCACATTTACCAGCTCCACACTCTGTGTGCCTCCCTTCACCTCCCCACCCAAAGGCATCATAGGCAGCGTACCACAAGGATCATCCCTCAGCCCCACGCTGTGCAACGTCTAAATGACCCCCCTTGCCGATGTTGTCAAATCCCACAAACTCAACATAATCTCCTACGCAGATGACAACTGATCTTTCGCTTACCAAGGACCCCACCAAGGCCAAAATCAACTACTGCAACGCCATGACCAACGTAGCCGAATGGATGAGAGACAACTGCCTCCAACTCAACTCAGACAAAACTGAAGTACTGATCTTTGGAAAGAACATCTCCGCATGGGTCCAAAGCTGGTGGCCGGCAGAACTCGGACCCACACCTACACCGACCGTCCATGCATGCAAACTCAGCATCATCCTCAACAGCCAACTGACCATGAAACGACAAGTTAAAGCAGTCACTTCCTCCTGCTTCCACACTTCACATTCTCTGCAGAATTTTCTGATTGATCCAGACCAACACCAGAAAGACCATCACTCAGGGCCTCGTCACCAGCCGCATCGACTATGGCAACACCCTCTACGCTGGCATCTCCACCCAGCTCCTTAGAAGACTCCAGACCATACAGAACACTGCAGCCATACTCATCCTGGGCCTCCCCCACCTGAGAGATCTCCACTTGCTCCCCATCCAGAAAAGATGTCAGTTCAAGATCCTCACACATGCCTACAAAGCCCTCCACGACCTAGGACCTGCCTACCTTAACCATCAACTGAACTTCCACCAACCCGCTAGACACCTGCGCTCCTCCTCTCTCGCCCTCGCACACACCCCCTGCATCCGTTACAGCGGTGTCCACTCCTTCTCTAACATCGCTGTCAAGACTCGGAACGATCTTTCCCTTCAGCTCCGTACAGCCCCTTTGCCTGTAGACTTCAGAATGACTCAAGACCTGGCTTTTCGACGGAGCCACAGCGCCCCGATACCCCTTGGGGTGACAGTGTTGTGCTTTACAAATGCCATTTGATTGTTTGATTAGACAAATGTGTGTGTTCAACTAGCTCAGCCAGTATGTGACAATGCATTAAATTTGGGGCTCTCAGACCACAATCCCTTGTTAGGTTTCTGGCTGGTGGAGGAGCGCCGAGGGATTCCTACATGGCATCTTAACTCATTGTAAACATCTGTTATTCAGCGCCAAGATGCCCCTTTGGGGGTGAACGTGTGCTTTACAAATAAACGTTATGTTATGTTTATTGTCCCTTGAGGATGCCTGCTTTGGGGACTCCTTGGGGGAGACCACTACCCAGGTTCTGCATCCTCTGGCCTGGTTGAGTTGGAAGCTTTTAAGGTGATGGTTACTGGTAACTGTTTAAGTCACTCGTTCGGAGCGAGCTGGATGGGGAACTTTGGCGCTGGATAGCAGGCTGCATGAGTTTGACAATGCTCTGGAAAGGGACGAGGCTGCATTACCTAGACTCCGGGAGGCTGGCGAACAGTATAATATCATTTTAGAAGGCCTGTGGTGTCATGATTATAAGAACTATATTGCTAAGGTGCACAATGAAAGGGACATGTAGGCTCCTAGCTTGGCTCATAAGGCCGGAGTCCCGAGGGACCCCTATAACACAACCTCTAACAGAGGATGGCGCGTCACTTTATTCTCCCAGGGCCTAAACTTGTTTCGAGAATATTATTAAACATCATATAAGCGGTCAGTGGCTCTCTCACTAGGGATACAGG
Organism: Calotriton arnoldi; assembly: GCA_963921515.1. Lineage (NCBI taxonomy): Eukaryota > Metazoa > Chordata > Amphibia > Caudata > Salamandridae > Calotriton > Calotriton arnoldi. Next base: position 305,255 of record CAWUFW010002204.1, read on the forward strand.
CTGTCTTCCTGAAACGACTGCCACTGAGAGAACTTGCCCTCGAGGCTCAGGAAGACCTGGGGGGCCCTGTAACGACCCAGGAGATTCGGTTCGCCATCAAGGAAATGCCTACAGGGAAAACCATGGGCCCTGACAGTCTGTCTGCAGAGTTCTACTCTGTTTTTACAGGGACACTGGACCCGAAGTTGGAATTGCTATACGCTGACTCTTTAAAGCAAGGAGCACTGCCTGAGTCCATGAGGGACGCTGCTGTGATCCTACTTCCCATGACTAAGGTTCAGGTTGACCGTACCATGGCATTTCGCACTCTGTCCATGCGCAACATGGACTTCAAAATTCTTAGCAAGGGTCTGGCCCTCTGGCTACTCCAGCATATGCCCACATTGATATATGGCGATCAAAACGATTTCATTCCAGCCCACAGTACTTCCCTTAATCTTTGGGGGGTGTACCACATCCTTTATCATCCGGAGGTGCAGTCCCAACCGAGGACCAGGCTTATGTCAGTGGACCTTGAAAAGGCCTTCAATTTGGTGCAGTGGGATTTCTTGTTCAAGGTTATACGTCGGATGAGATTGGGGTAGCATTGGATCAATTAGGTAAAGTTGATTTACCCTGCCCGACTGCGTGGGTCAGAACGGGCATGACCATCTGCCAGCAACATAATATATATAGAGGTACAAGACAGGGGCGCCCGATTATCCCCCTTTCTCTTTGCTTTGGCCATTGAGCCACTGGTGGACCCCTTCGACGGAAGGGGGTGGGCTCTGGCATCATGGTGGAAGGCCGAAGAACATATTTCTCTATATGCGGATGACCTCCTACTTTACTTGGCGGGATGGTCCTATGGGAGCTACGACCACACTTCGCCTCCTGGGGGAATTTGAGATGCTTTTTGGCCTACGGGTCAATAAAACAAAGACTTGCCTGTTCCTAATGTCACTGGTATGCAGCGACTGCTGGATATTTCGCAAGACTTGACTTGGTCCTGCACATCATTTAGGTACCTGGGAATTCAAGTGTTCCAATCATTAGAAGATCTTCTGGAGGGCAACTTAAGAAGGGCCCTCTAATCACTCAAAGCTTGCGTCCTCTTTTAGAGATCTCTTAAACTGCCCATTATGGCCAAGATTTTGGTGTCCAAAATGGTTATGCCCCTAAGATTATTGTACTTTTTTTTATCATCTACCGGTTGGGGTGCCTGTTTCTTGGTTTCGGCAACTGGACATACTACTTAGGCAACTTGGGGCCGCCATAGTGTGTCCCTGGAGGTTCTTCGGTGCCCACCTGACGAGGGGGGCCTGGGCGCCCCAGACTTTGAGCTGTATTTTTTAGCGGCGCAGCAGTGGGTCACCCAGAGGCTAGACTGGGCCCAACAGGAGGAACTGGGCCCGATGTGGCTGGCCCACCATTAGGGCGCTGCTGGCAAAGCTGATCTGCCCAGCAATGGTAATTCCCAGATCAGGAGTGTTATTAGCAGTGGCTTGAAATGTTGGAGGTGCTGTTTGCTAAAGACTGTGGGACGCCCCTTTATGCCCCTGCCCTACCATTAGTGGGTCTCCGACATTGTGACCCTCTCTATTTTTTCATGGCTGTGCAGTTGTCTGCCTGGACAGACGGCGGCCTGGTGACGGTTGGTGACTTATCAACTGGGAGCCTTGCTTCGCTGGAAGACTTGGTGGCCTAATACAACCTACCCTCATTTCTAAACTGTGAGGCCTTGAAATGGACATTTATGGACTTGTGGGCTGGAGGGTGGGATGAACCAATGACACGTGTACTACAGCTGCTGGTGTCCATGGGCATGGCGAGGCATTTGGTGAAGTGGTTTAATAGGTTGCTGACCAAAATGGTCTGGAAACCCCTGTTGGCACTTTAACATAGGTGGGGAGGGATACTGGGGCAGGACCTTACAGATCCAGAGTGGCGCAGGGTTTTGGCTTATCCTCAGAAGGTCTCCAGGAACATGAGATTGAAATATACTCAATTTAATTAAGTATATATGACTTACCTAACACCCCACAGACTCCATGTCATATATGGCGGTGAACCGCATAGTTGCCCCCGATTTAAGCTTCTGGATGCAGATTTCTGCCACATGACATGGAGATGAACACATTCAGGGCCATAACGGGATACGGTGATCCATACCCTGAATGCAACTCTGCACTGCGCTTGTGAGGTCTGTCTACTGGGATTGTTTCATGGATCTTAAAAGGTGGGCTCTAGTTTCCTTCATTTGGCCCTTATGCTGGCTACCAGAAGGATAGCAAGGGCCTGGAAGTCTACGAAGGGCCTGGTGGTAGGTACCTGGGTGAAAGATGTCACCATGTGGGCCAGGGCCGAGAAGCGGGCCCTGATCCGAGAAGATGCACGGGTGTGCGGAGATGACCGATTGCGGGTTTGTGGACAGAGGTGTTGGGAGGCCTGGAAGCACCCAGAGGGTGACACAGAGGAGTCCCCTACTGACAGGCTGGGACGGCTGAGAGGGACATGAAGACTCGTTGGGAGACACCGATGAGGAGGGGAATAGGCTCTAGATGTGGCTGTCTACTCTTCCCTTGGGGTGCACTGTTACCTCCTTTTGTTGTAGTCCATACCAATTTAAGAAGCTCTAGGTGGTGCAGAAGGCCGCAGATTGATTGCTGCTAGGACTCCATAAACACGTTCATATTCGTTTACACCAAAAGGAGTTGCATTGGTTACATGCTGGTTGATTTTTGGATGACCATTGTTTGTACGCTGGTTGGGTCTCTTGAATATGCCATGTTCTTTGTAATGATGGTTATATTCGGACATGTCATGACTCAAGTGTATGGTTTTATTATAAAATGCCAATAAACATGTTTTAAAAAAATACTACACTTAATTGTAATCGAGAAAACTTAAATTTTGAAGTGATGAAATTCGAAGTGTTATAAACTACCTGATGCCCTATCTCAGTAAAAAAAAATATTAAAAAGCTGCACCTCAATGCAACAGGCTGCAAATAGTTTTCACATGAAGGAGAAACGAATGCTAGATGAACAGACGGATGAATGGACTTCAGTTAATTACAGGTGCTTAAAACAACAGTGCTGATCATAAAGTGATGATGTTTGCCACCCTGCACATTTCTGCGCGCCTCCGTGAATATTGTTTTATGGGAAAAACAAGCTAGTAAAATGGCTAAAACCAATCTTCACAGAGCCAACCCAGCCTTTCATCCTTTTGAAGTCAATAAATTAGGTACTGTTAAATTGGTTAATTGTCAAACCTATTACCGTAGATAGAAAGAACAAAACTGCAGTATTAAACACCATTTTAAAAAATAAAACAAGTTTAAATCCTTATATGTAATGTGGTTTCCATAGTTGGCCATTTCTTTATCTTCATGGTACAATCCGATTGAGACTAAGAAAGCAAATAAGGTCGGCCACGCTCCCTTAAAATAACTATCAATCTGCAACACTGCATACGGGTTTCTCTCGCATCTTACTTAACTGTTTGGTAGGTAATATCAAATGTACTACTTTCGCAAAATTAAAAAAAAATTGTAACCAAAAAAGATTAAGGAAATCTTGTAGTGTGTATAATTCAAAACAGAAGTAAGATCCGTTTGGCTTTTCGTAGCTTCTGCCTAGTTTTTAATAGGAATATGAATGGTACACGGAGTGACACAGCACGAATGAAATGGGGTTTTCTGTCTTTCTAATCTTGCCAATTTGCAAGCATAGCTCACTTCCTCAAAATTCGCCTGGGGCAAAATTGAAAAGTTACTGTTGATGAAAAGTAAGAAGCGAAAAAGTGTCAAGGGGTTTCGAAGAGTCTGGTGTATTTTTACCCTATCACCTCTCCAAAACAAAATACTGCAGATGTATTTTTAATGGTCAATGAGAATCTTAAATCCATGGGAATAGTACAAGCCTTGGTAGCATACGAGGGGGATGGCCCAGAGAGCCACCATTATTTGGGTGAGAAAGGCTAATCCTTTGTGGCAAGCACATGCTGTTGGATGCACCACATGCCGGGAATGGCTCATCACCAAAGGAGTAATTCATTTAAATTATATGCAGTGTGTCAACTAGACAAAGACGCCATAATTAATTGAACACAGGACTAGTAAGCCGACAGCGACCAGTGGCGAACGTCACTCACTGCAAACCCTTGCACCTTTCTAAGCTGTCAAATACTTCGCTTTAAAGGCAGCAGTAAAGCAATGCTTAAAATTCACCAACTTCCCTGCCTCGCTTTGTGCAGAGGGTAACATGAGATTAGTCTCACAAGAGTAAGAGATGGAGGGGCCTGGTGCTACTGGCAACTTCACACACATTTCGAACAAGTAAGTATATTACTAAGTACAGCGTACTATTTCCATTAAGTGTACTGTAGTAAGAATTCTGAATTCAATACGTGAAAAAATAAGCTGTTTTAATTTGCAGTATGGTCATTCTTTACTTTATTACTCTTTTTAACCTGGTTTCTAAACCGTTTAATATATATTTTGTTTCAGCTTCTGTGGAACATCACGTTTCACTTTTAATATTTAAACTTTTTCTGCTGCCCAACCTTGCAGGGATATATCCTTAACTTTGCTTGGGTATACTATCGTTCATATGTTCAGTAAGGACCAGGTGATATATAAATGCAATTACACCACCTAAGTAAACAAATGCCACCAAACTTTTCTCCTCCGCCCCCAGGAAGCCAGAATGTTCTCTGAAGTCTACCTGGGATCCAAGATATTTTAGTAATAGAAACACAGGCAATATGTGCATGGGGTTAAAAGAAAATAGTAAACTGCACTAAAGAGGGGAAGAAAATACTTGAAATTAGGCATATTCCTTATGAAAAGAGCTTCACTGACTAGGAAAAAAATCAAGGAATCAAAATACGTTTTTTGCACTAGTTTCTCAATAGTTCTACAGCAATAAATAACAGTTTCAGAGTGATCACTAGTGGATGAAATTAATTCAAGCATTCTGTCCATCACTTTTTAGTTTCTCTCAAATAATGCCCCGTTCCCACCCATCCAAACTAGCACCTTCATGGCACTTTATTCCACAATCAGTACATGTCAAAATGTCTGTCACCCATGAATAGAAAAAGTACATTATGAAGTTATGTTATGTTATTTCCATTTATACCGTGCACAGATACTACAAGAGTGTCCCGGCGCGAGCCTTGAGAGGAGGAAACCGGCCAGCTTAGTTGAAGAGGAATGTTTTCAAAATTTTTTTTTTTTAAAAGAGCGGAGTCCTGAATGCTACGGAGGGCAAACGGTAGCGCGTTCCAAGCCAGAGCGGCTTTCACACTAAGTGAGCTGCCCCCCGTCTTCTGCAATCTAAACCGAGGAACCGTGGACAGAAGTTGGTGCGTAGAACGGCGTAGTCTTGGTGGAGTGTAAAAGGAAAAGTGTTTTTGGAGATAGATTGGACCCAGGGCGTGAAGAGCGCGATGAGCTATTACTAAGGATTTGAATTTAACCCGTTCAGCAACGGGCAGCCAGTGCAGCGCTCTCAGATGTTGTCTCACGCTGCTTCTGGCAGCGATGCCAAGAAGAAGCCTGGCTGCTGCGTTCTGAACCACCTGTAACCTGTTCAGCAGATAGCCTGGAGTGCCGACATAAAGAGCATTTGCATAATCTATCCGAGATAGAATAAGGGCCCGGGTGACCGTTTCCCTTGCCGCCCTAGGAAGAAGGGGAAGGAATTTCCTGAGGGTTTTTAAGAACCCAAAACACGTCCCAGCTAGCTTCTTAATCTGAGTCGAGAAGGTGAGGTTCTCCTTGAACCAAATCCCCAGATTTGTAACGGGTTGGCCTGTCGAAGCTGGCAAGGCTGAGTCGGACTGCCAGAGTGTTTCTCTAAATTGGGGGGGGGGAAACTTTCCGAAGAGAAGAATTTCAGATTTTTCTTCGTTGCACTTAAGTTGCGCGGAAGACAGCAAATGGAAGACCGTAGTCAGGCATTTTTGAGCGGCATCGATGGAGTCCTCAGTTTTTCTCCAGATGAACAGGAGCTGCGTATCATTGGTGTAGGCAATGATTTTTGCTCCCAAGTCCTCTGCCAATTGAACCAGGGGAGTAACATAGATATTAAAAAGGAGAGGGCTCAGGGAGGATCCCTGTGGGACCCCTGTAGCCACTCTCTGAGGTAGGGAAGAGGCTGAAGGGAGCCAGACCTGTTGTGTTCGATCCTCCAGAAAGGATTTAAGCCAGCCCCAGGCAGAGCGAGAGATGCCAATCTCAGCCAATCGGGTTAACAGTGAATGGGGAACAGTGTCGAATGCCGCTGAGAGGTCAAGCAAGATCAGGGCTGCCTTCCCACCGACATCCAGGCAGTCACGGATAGCCTCCGAGACTTCAACCAAGGCCAATTCGGTACTATAATTGGCTCTGAATCATGATTGAGCTGGATGGAGCAGGCCTGAGCATTCTATAAATTCAGTCAGCTGTCTGGTCACTACTTTTTCACACACCTTGGCCATACTAGGCAAGAGGGAAATAGGGCGATAGCTCCCAGGGCACATAGGATCAAGAGAGGGCTTTTTCAAAAGAGGCAGAATCTTGGCCTGCTTCCATGCTGTCGGGACACACGCCTCCTGAAGGGACATATTGATAAGCCTATTAACTTCAGGATTGACAGGTTCCGCAACAGCAGCCAAAAGTCTGGCAGCACAGGGGTCTGATGGTGAGCCTGATTTCAGGCCTGGATAAGTCAATGGGGGCAAAGGCAGCTAAGGTTGGAAGGGGAGGAACAGGTGGAACTCCAGGAGCCAGGGGGATAGCTGTATCCCTACTACAGGAGGAAAAGGACACCTGAATAGTGCGGATTTTCTCCATGACAAAAACTGGAGAGATTTTCGCACCAGGAGTTGGAGGAGGGGGGTATACTTGCTTGTGCCGTGGGAGTCAGGAAACTCTGGACAATGGAGAACATCTCCTTAGAGTTATTCCTGGCTGCATCAATACGAGTCGAATAGTAAGCACCTTTGGCATGATCTATGGCAGTGTAGTAAATTTTTTGTTTGTTTCTCAGTCTAAGTTTAGCCCCCGGACAGTAGTCCTTCCGCCAGCCCCGTTCCAGTTTCTTGCACTCCTGTTTAAGTTCCCGGAGGGCGGGTGTAAACCATGGTTTAGAGGGAGACTCCCTGGAGTACCTATGGGGGGTGGCTGGGGAAATATGTCCCACGGCACTAGCGATCCAGTTGGTGAATTGAGTCAGCCCTCCTTCGAGGTCATCAGAGGAATTGGGTCTAGATGCAGCCAAAGCCTGGCTAAAAGCAATCGGGTCAATTCTAGCAAAGGTTGGATCACGCTTGGGTCGCGTCAAGGAATTGGCGTCTGGTGAAACCCAGGTGAAATAAGTCAAAAAGTGATCAGACCAGGAAACCGGAGTGGGGGCCTTGACCAGTATGAAAAAATTAGAGCAGATAGGGTCAAGAATATGACCTCCTGAATGTGTCAGTAAGTTAACCCATTCGGTAAGCTGGGCGAGATTAAGTGATTTTAAAAGCTCTAAGGTATCTCTCGTAGATACCTGGTCAAGGTGAATGTTCAAGTCCCCAAGGACAATAAAGTTGGAAAAGTGGAGAGCCCGAGAAATGATAACATCCCCCAATGCCTTAAAAAAAAGCCCCTGCCGGACCAGGGGGTCTATAGATCAAGGAGCCACCAAATGTGAAATGGGCTGAGATTTTGATACTAAAATCAAGTGCTTCACAATCACCCCACCTTGTGGCCTCACCCCGTTGAAGGACCCACTTGTCTCTATGGATAATGGCCACCCCTCCCCCTCTCCCTGTTGCCCGGTCAAGCCTAGAAATCTTATAACCATCCGGGATAGCCAGCCTCACTGTATGATTTGAAAATTCATCTAGCCAGCTCTCGGTGATAAACAAGAGGTCGACTGGTCTATCTACCAGAAGATCAAAGACATCCTGATGGTGTCTCTTACGTGAGCGTGTGTTAATTAGACCCACCTGAATTAGAGGCTCTTGCAAACCTCCGCTAGTAGAGATGCTAAGAGGAGAACGATCATTGCAACCAATATTCAGTTTAAAGCCACAATTAAGGCAGACGGAGTTGATGCACTCTAACACATCCCACCTACTAATGTGACGACACAGATGCGGGTGGAGACTATGAAGCTGCTCACCGCTATAACACCTTCGGTATCCAGTTCGGACAGTGGAATGGGCAGCATGACTGGCCGCTTCCGGGACGCTGACGAGAGCAGACGGGCTTGCCTTAGGCGCGCCCGCGCAGCGTGCATATTTATATGCAAATTGTTCGAACGACTAGAGAGCGCGCTTCCCCAAGATGGCGTCTCTCATAGTCGACTAGTGGAAACCAGGAAGTAATGTCCCCTCGTGAGCCCCAATCATCAAATTCATACAATCAACGAATATCCTGTAATAGCTTAGGTTAAAAAGAAAAGGGACACTGAGCTGGGTAAAAGGAGCACCTCTTTTCAATGCTAAAGGAAGATGCAGTTTATGGAAGGGTTATATAAATGTACCAATTATTGATTAAATTAGTGCTCCCGTAATGCCAATCCTGTATAAATGATGCTTCCCTCCAAGAATGGTTTGTTTTTCTGGATGCCCATTATCCTCCCCTGGGTATTTTGTTTTTCATTTCTCAACACACATGACCTGTTCTTGGAAACGTCCAACCCTACTCGTGTGAAACCTTCAATACTGTTTTCGAACACCTCACACGCCGCTCCCAGGCTCTTCCTAGTCCTGGTTCCAGTTACCTCCAGTCTTGCTATTAGCTATCCACAGTCCTTTTCCCAGCTTCCCCTAGTCTTCAATCCAGTTAACTTTAACTGTTCTCCCAGATAACATAGCCTGCTCCCAGCACTCCCAATCCTGCTCCTGGATGTCCCTTATCAAATCCCAAAAATGTCTGTGATCCAGTTTGACTCCTAATAACCTTTCTGCTACTGAGTTCTAAACCAGATCCTGAATAGTTCTAATCAAGCTTGATATTATCTAAATTCCCTCTCCCGATACTTCAAATGCTGTAGCATGGTTCCAGCCCCTACAAACCTCCAATTCAACTTCTGCTACCTGCAATCACGCTCCTGGATATCTAATCAATTTCTGGACACCTGAATCTTGCCAATCCGGGATCAGAATCATACCCACATTGATCCAGCCCACAGTCTCCTCTGATCCTACTCTTAGACACCTATATGCCATTTCCTAGGTATCTCTAATCATTTCTCCTAGGTAACGGAACAATCTCATGAATATCTGTAAGTCAACTCTTGTATACTTGTATTCAAGCACTGATGCAGTAGATACAGTCCTGGAGTCTCAGTACTGCTCCTGAATACCTCTCATAAAGTTTGTTTATACCTCCCACCTGCCCATTATTAACTCTATGACTTATACCATTCTCATACATACTCTTTACCTTGGTGATAAATGCATATACAGTTTTTCAAAATGCTTTTGAGTGCAATTTAAATGCTACAATATTTGTGTTGCTTTGAATCCTGCTCCTGAACCTCTCTAGTGGTGCTCATTTAACGTCTCCAAATCTACCTCGGATGACATCCAGTAACAAGTGTAGTTTCCAAAGACTAGAGTTCTAATGCGAGCATGCTATACAAGTGCCTCCATTATTCTCTTCAAAATCGGATTTCATTGAAACCCCAATGAAGCCACCGTTCCAAGGTCTAGGGAAATACCAATACAACTCCTCACCTCATCAGGTACTAATGGACTGACGAAGTTAGGTTTTAAATTGTGATAAACATATTGAATGTGAGCTACAATAATCAAACCAGCCTCCATGTCCAGTGATAGTAGCACCTAAACAAGGAACCGAGAAAAGTAGTCTACACACCCTGCAGAACCCTTATAAAAGCACCATAGAGCTGAAGGACACTAAACACGTGGTGGGTGATGGACGATGCAGCCTGTTACTTGAAATGCCCTTGGATAGCTTCGTTCACAGTATTTCTCAATAAAAGGATTTGCTGATGCTTGAGATCTTGTCCTCCTCGGTTAGGTTTTTTTCTAAATTGTTTTCGGGACATTTTACTGATAAGCAGGTTTATACAGATCAAGAAATCAAGGTCCCAAATAATTGCTGAGCACACATCGAGGAGAAAAAACGTCCCCACTCTCAAATGCAACTTAATTTCATAATTTAGAAAGTGCATACTTCAAAACTAATTATTTCCTGGCACAAGTAAATAGTCTATGCTATTACCAAATTCATTTTAAATTATTTTAGCAATCTTAAAGTATATAAAACTGAGTCTGCCCAGTGAGGAAATTTGTAAACTAGACATAGGAAGGTTAAAATTAGAAAATGTTCTGCTACCTGCCGTGCCCACATTATCTCAGCACAGCCCTGACTCAGGAAGTAGTTTCATTCACTTGACTACATTCATGAACACATGATTCAACTTTGAGACACTACGCCTCAGAGGTTAAGCTTTGCAATTTTATCCAAAAACAATTCCATGGCACACGAGGCAACATATTCGGAAACATACAAAAAACTTTTAGCATTAACAATTGTTGTTCTCGGAGTGTGATGCTAAAATCAGTCAATCAGGCTGACGTTCTGAATACTCAGATGGAATAAACGACGTTTTGTGCTGCATTAAGGATACTCGAATTGGCCATAAATTAATCTTTCGAGCCTTCAAAGTCTTTAGACCTCCATGATAGGGACATTACTCTTACATTTGGATTCTGAAATGTTTCAAGTCAATCCCCTGCATTTCCTCCTTCTCCTATTATGTCTGAGAACTAACAATCAATGGATATGTACATGAGCGCCTGGCACCATCGCTTAATAGTCTCTTAAGCACATTACCCAGAAGGGGATAACGCACAAGCGCCATTCTAAAAACTCTCCTGCAACACCGTCTACTGGAATGATAAATACAACTAACTCTTCAATGCAAGTACCAATATGTTCTAAAGTCTCCTTTTTTCAAATGGAAAGTACTCTAACCTTTTCTCCTTCCTTTTGAGTCCTGGTACGGACTAACTTGAACCTAGCTTAAACGTACAGAACACAGCGAGAGCCCCCATGGAGAAAGTCAATTGGTCTAGGACAACCTTCATATATGGCTTGTCTACTGCAACCATCACACCTCCAATTTGTGTCCTCATCAGGTTAACATGTTCCAGACAACTTTAACAGACTCATCCAGCTGACTTATCTTCTGCAGCACGACCCTGACGGCAGTTAAAATCAAGTGGTGTACATGGAATAAGTGAAGTGTGAGTATTCATGGAGTCCTCGGGGTGTACACAGTTAAAGAGCTTAATCCACTATGCTTGATTAGTGATACAGCCTCGGGTGCTTACTTGTAACTTCATACATCTGGTCCATTGCTGAGCAATACTGCATTCCATGAAGCTTCGATTAATGAGTGGCACCTAACCTGTGTCAAAAAGTGAGATCCTGTGCAGGGGTTCATGCTTTTATGGACAATGTTTTTTTTCCCACCAGCATAGAATACCCCCATAGTTATTTAATGCTATAGTATATGTAACTTATGAACACTAACTGTACTAAAGAAACATGTCCTAAAAGGTTCTTGATGATCCCACACAAGACTGCACCAAAATATCACCTTTACACCTTGCATCTCTCTGTGAATGTACGATCTGAGGTTTTGTGGCCATAATATAGGTCTGTTAAAGTTCGCTACAAAAGAGGTTTGTCTTGAGTGGAAGGCCCCTAAATTCTGGATTGTAAAAACATTTGACTGCTTACTCACAACTGCTCATTTTCCATGACTCTATATGTGCTGCACGGTAATGAAAACTAATTTTTCGGTGTTCTTATCCTAATTACCAGGATTACACTGTCCTCCGATACCATATTGGGAACTAGGATGCTTGCAAGGACACCTTGCCTTTTTGTTTCTTCACTTTCGTTTCCGAAGCTCATTTGGTTTTTGAAGACACCCGTTATAAACCATCAGCAGCTGCCTGGCTTCAGCGGGTTGGGTAGGAATGGATGGCATAGAAACTGCAAGAGATTTGGCATACTTTCATCAATGCATTCTAGAAAGGCTGGAATGTGATCTAAGTTTGTATAGGTGATGTGCTTACTTGTGAAAACTTTGGTATGTTAAATGTTGACCAAAGGCCAATCTGGTTCTCCATTATTTGAAAAATACACCTTACCCATAAATGTATCTATAAATCCAGGACAATTCCTGATTAGCACAAATAACTGCAACGCACTCATGAAAAGTGCGTTTGTTTTACTCTAGATAAAGCAACATAGGCCTCGAGTCACTATTGACTTCAGCTTCCTCACACCTTTTGAGTTGCTACGAGGCTTGCACAATGGCCAAGAAGTGCTTTGCAAATCTTCGACACATACTAGATAATATAGGATTTCTGGCGCCATACAAATGTATTTGGCAGTAGTAGTAAGCTGCTAGAGCCCTCCTTGGAGCCGTATGCCTCATCTGCTTCTCTGTGCTGATGTTATAGCTGTGAAGGAGTTTCCATATGCATCCCAGTGCAGACATCGCAGCCAGTGAATAGAAACGGTATGCAGTGGACGCTCCACAGCACACAGACCAATATTAGCTCAACAAGCTCCACTGGGTTACAAGGTAAGGTAGGAAGAAGCACATTTCTGTACGTAAGGTACGAAAATACTGGGCTGCCCAAAAACAATAAAAACATTTCAAAAGCTTCAATACAATGGGAGTGTGCAATACAAAAGATGACGTTCTTCAAATAGGTGACAGTGAGCGATAAAATGAGGAGGTAAAATTATGATAAAAGGAGTGGGATGCAGAATAGGCAGAACACCATGCATATGCTCTATATATGTGCCCAATAATGTGCATACATCAGTCCTATGTTGAGAGATCTGGAAATACTATGAACCTGAAGGAAAGTGCAACCCTTTATTCTACAGCACTTCCTCACTGGACAAATGGCGTACCTCTTGCAATGAACTTCAGGAAAACTACTGGGGTATGCTGTTCTTGTCTGTGGTCAAACAGAGAAAACGTGAAGAAAACTTACAAGCAAGTTTATGAAAAAGAGCTGGAGAGCCATTGGGGCCCTGAACATTTTTGCTTGTGACTAGGGATGTATAAAGTTGTTTTTTTTGTTTTTTTTACTCCTCATTCACCTCAGACCTTAGTGAACATACAAGTCGCCCGTACCGTTACTCGATCACGAAGAAGTGTAGGCTATTGGATGGGGACCAGGAGGAAGCGCCACGCCTACCGGCACCGCAGCAGGCTTGAGTGACACTAACCCCTTAATAAAGGGGAAGGTCACTCTCCCAGTTGGTCCAGATGACCCTGGAGACTGTTGATGTTGGCAAAGAGCGGATGGGAAAACTGGGACTGCCCAACAGCCTAAAGAGTTTTCAAGGAGGCGAAATCATTGGACTAAAGTGATGTATAAAGTTTTAATTATGCGAAAAAAGTCTATGGTAGATCTCGATTACTGACCTACCCATAGTTTGCGGAGTGTCCCGTTTTGTCTACATCTGCCTTCTTGTGTCGTTTTTCTACACAGCCAATATTTCCTCATAAGTGCTGAAAAGGGATGTGCCATTACCTTTCAAGATCACCTTCGAACGATTTTCATCCCCACTTTGAAGTTGGATGGATGTTGTATATTTTTTTTTTTCTCCACACAACTTAAAAGGGGCACTGGAGTCTGATTTGGATGCGCACGCACATGGAGAAAAATGACCTAGCTAATAGCTATGGGCATTAAACATAGTATCCACACAGATGACAAGAAGTTAGAAAAAACTCATTGGCTCATGAATCCCTACCCCTTGTTTGTTCATGGGTGAGCTCTAGATTTATTCATCGTAATCAAAGGCACTATGGCTACGAAATTATTTGATCAATGGTCCTCGTGGCCGAAAAGAAAATACTATACTCTATGACTGAAACCTGTTTTTTTAATTTTTTTTATATGTCAACGCTTAGGCAGTGTCACCATGGCCAAACTGGCCAGCTGGGCAAGCGGGCAATCCCCCGGGAGGCTGGAACACCAGGAGGCCATTTTTTCTATTTGGAGGCCGCTTTCGGCCTCCAGGAGCAGTGGGGCACGGTACGTGATCCCGGCGGCAACTTGAAACAGTTGTTGTGGTTCTAGCGTGCAATAGCATGTCTGCACATTGGGGCTGAATTCATCATTTTTGCTAGGGATGTTTTAAGTTTCCAGTCCGGTCCCGAGTGCCGCCCTTACAAGGAAGGATACCGCTTTTGTAACAAAAGGCAGTCAATGAGTCGGCCAATCTTTCCAAATGAGAAGCAGGCGCTCTGCCATTCTCTGGGAGTTCCAAGGAAAAGGCTGAGCCAACACGTCCTTTGGTACAGGAGTTCTGGTTGAACCAGTAGCTTAAGGCGTGCTGTGAAAGTCCTTTCCTGCGTTTCCTTGGTGAAGGTAAAGAAAAGAACGGCTTCCTTGGAAATAAATTATTTTATGATTATTTCTTTCTTCAAAGAGAGGGAAGAGGTCTGATTAAGCCAGCACATCACAATCTGTGTGTACAGGAATGAGATGCTAAAACAAAAAAGGGACTATCTTCGCAAGATGGGCAACTGGTAACCATCACATTGGCTCATGGTTCAAAGGCACTTGGAGGAGTCACAACATGCCTGCACATCAGTCTTTGGAAGTAGTTTTCATGAATGCCCGATCTATAAAAGACATTCACAACCATATGCTGTGGGATGTCCAACTTGATCACCCAGAGGAATTCAAATGCAGCAAGACCAACATCTCAAGGCTAAGCCAAGAAAATGGCACCAGAACCTCTGGCTTAGGTGCTGTGCGTCATCCACCTTTTGAAGGATGCATTCTCCTAAAAACAATGCTTATGTTCAGAAGTAAGAGTGCCAGACTCGCTGATCATGCAAGAGGTTGATTTGCCAGATGGGTGACAAAGGGAGATCGCCGCTATTAAAAAAATGTTGTGGGGGGGGATATAAGGGGTATCTCAAAACCAAGTGCAATTGAGCTCTTACAATTTGCAAGGATGAAACTGTTCAGAGTAACAAATGAGCAGGCCAGGCCTCTCACCCCTATCCCCTATAAGGGTCAAGGACTTGGAGTGCTTTTGACTACAGCACCTGGATATTTGGTAGCTCGCGCTTTGAGATGTCATATTTTTCATGGCTTTCCTAATTGTATAATTTGACCTGCCTCTTCAGCATTTGGCACCAAACGTATTGACTGGCAGCTCTTCTGCACATGTTAGAGATCTAGGATAACGTCGGAGAGGTATGCTACGAGGGTAATGGCAAGTCAGGTCTAGCACCATTCTCTCATTCTCAAAAGGTGAGGTCTATAGCAGCTGCACTTCAGAATGTTGTAGAAACTTTCATACACGGCAGAGGGACATTGAATAATTACTTCCTCCATAAATTTGTGCATTTGGTCATTTAACCATCGATGAATAGTGGTTGGTCTTTGTGTCCAGCAGCTTCAATCACCTTGTTGGGTATTCATTCAGCATGCAATATTATACAGGTTCATCTATCACCCAGAATGCCATCATCAGATCATCTGGCTTCATTTGACCACTTTCTCTTATATCTGTTGCGTACCTTCAGGATTTTCCATTTTGTTTGGCAACTTTAAAATGTTTGGCAAGCTTCTGGAACACGTTGTGAAGCTTTCTACAAGGAACTGTCCAGTACTATTAAGATGGGTGTGTGGGCGCCTTGAGACCCTCACGGGTGAGTAGCGCGCTTTATAAACCCCTGATTGATTGATTGGGCACGTCATCAGTGGTTCAGTGCATAATGCGGCTTTAAAACCGCTCTGGCGGTCAACAAGTCAAAAGGCAAAAATAAATTGTTTTTAATTTTTCTGGGTTTTAACTGTATTGTTTGAATTGTGTAGGATACTAGTAGAAAAAACTGCCTGCGTGTGGGGGACGTGGTCTAATTTTTCACACACAAGGCAGTAGGCGCATGGCAACATCAAAAGAGTTTGAGGCAGAAAAGATGGTCGTCGACACACACCTTCATTATACATTGTTAGCTCCTATATCAAAAGATCCGGGCATTCCTTGCCAACCAATGGTGCGTCATGTCTTGTCCCCCTTGGTGGGCGCAGTCAAGCCTAATCAGGTTGTCCAACAAGCACCTTGCAGAGTAGCTGTTTGTTAAAAGTACTAGATTTTAAGCCTACAGGTTTGTGACAACTGTTCGAGTTGAGTTGGTTGGAAAATAGATTTATCTGGTAAATGAATGCCGGACATACATACAATACCATTGGACCAGCACTGGTAGTCAGTCAAAGACAACGATCTGCGCTGTGCAAAGCCAGATGTGTTGTCTTAAGGGAGGAACTGCAAACACATGGACATGATGACCAGAAGCCAATCTACCATATACTGCAGGAGCAAAGCTAGGAGTGTTCATGGGAAATATTACTCATTATTTAATGCTAATTTCTCGCACCTTCCTGCTTTCAGTCAAACTGTCCATTTCTTCCTCGCTATATTTTTGTGCGAGCAGTGGCTAACACATTTTTTACATTCATGATGTTCCGGACTTTTAGTCACAGTGGCATAATTTACAGGCTATTGCTCACATGAGATTTATAAGGAAAAGCTAATTACTGTAATCCTACTCAAATGGTTCACAACACCTTTTAAATTGCCCTTTCCACGTGCGATCATTCTAGTCATAAAAACGTGACATCCACTGTACCTTTGTGCAGCCAGAAATGTGGGGGGTGGGGGTCTCTGATTTTTGCCAAATGTGCTTGATTTTCATTTTAGCCTACATTGTTAGAGAAGCAAAATTGCCATGAATGCCCTTGCTGATCAAAAGCACATTGTCTTAAGCACCTGGAATGGCATCCCCACAGGGCGTTGTGGCCACATGCCTATGCAGATCATCACAGCCAGTGAACAATGATGGAGCAGCACACCATTATTCAGATTCAAACAAGAGGTGACCTGTGTTAGACACACGCAACCCTATAATACAGCGGCTTCCCTTGCAGGCAGTACCCGATCTGCAGTTTGGTTCTCCTGTTCCTGTCAATGAACTTCCGAAAGTGTTTTTTACTGCCCAGCATGTGTATCACACATTTACTGGAAATTTCAATAGAATGTGTTTTCCAATGTTCATCTTAGCCACACCTTTTCAGGTCACGCTAAAATAACTTCTCGACTTGGTCTTCTGCTGAACAATTCTTGCATCTTATACATTGTTTATTCCCTTTGGGATAAATAATACGTCACGCTCCTATCCCTATACCCCCTCCATTCTAATGTTTAGATGCATCTTAAGTTCTGTTTTCCAAGACCGCTTGGTTTAAATCATGCACCGTTCTGGCAGTCAGTCTCAAATGCACCCATGTCTTTATCCTTTCTGTAATATGACCAACATACCTGGAAACAGTAACCCAGATAAGGACGTCAGAAATGCACAAAATACTTCCAATCAAACCTCGAGAACTGGCTACAATGCTCCAGGTGAAGGCTCCAGTAATGGATACAATATGCCAGATAAGACATTATGGTGAAATGGCACCCTCCCTTACTCTGATGGCTGGCTCCTACTTACAAAAAAAACTAAACAAAGGAATAGAAATATATACAATGAAATTCCCGGTGATTAATAAGGATTTAAGTATTTCATCAACACTTGTTTTATGTCAAGTGAAGTCTCCAACGTGAAGCGTTTGCCAAAACCGGTCTTGAGCTCGCTGTGCTGTAGACATTAACCTGACCCTTTAAGAAGTGGCTCAAGAAAGCTGAAACTACTTTAGAATGTCTTTAGAGCCTTCTGAGAAAGCATGCAGCCTAGCAATTTGGGCTCGACTGCTCTTTTTTATTGTTGCATATTGTTGTTTCTATTCTGTGATGGTGCAGGCGAGTTTAAAGGGGGGCCGAGGGGGGTTAAAGACTATGCAACTGCAGGGTACCCAGAGTGGCTTAGAATCGTTCATGCATTATCGTCCATCACTATTTTTGATGCTCACCTCTCAGTAAGCACCCCTGAATTAAGCTCGCTCTTTGCCTAGACATTGTTTATCCAATTCAAGGATATTTTCATAAGATAGCCTCAAAATACATGCCCTGTTGCTTTCTTATTAAGACATTGTGCTTCTTTCTATACTAGCTTTTTTTCAATATTTTGTGGCATAACACTGCTCCTGGGTGTCCACCACCATAACTCTAGTGGTCGCGTAAGTGAAGTGACATCATGCACTCTTTACGACATATATTATTAGCGCACTGACCCGTTATTCCAATCTTAGACCCTCAACAGCTATAGTAATTCGGCTCCTAGAGCTCTACGTACTTTCCATTTCTACCTCTGCTTCATAACTCAGAGGACCAGGTTTGACATTGCCAATTGCAAAGGGCAACCAGGGATAACAGCTGGTGCCCCTAACTTCCTCTTATTCCGGTCATGACTACTGCTAACTTCAACTAACCCAACCGGGTACCTAATAGGTTTAATTCCAGTTATTCCGTTTTCTGTGCTGCCTCTGGTATGATGGACGCGGTTATAACATGTTCTAGATTACTGAAACGGAAAAGGTTTGACTGACCCGGTTAAAACAAGTTCTCGATTACTGAAACGGAAAAGCTATGAGAGGAACAAGAGTAAACAATCATTGAATCAATTGGAGGAAATCGGCTATATGAGGTGCAGGTGAATCCACATTAAGGACATCGATGCGTATGGATGCTGTAAGTGGAACTCTGCAGTGACACATTCATTGTTATATTCATGTGCCCATTTAGGCTATGAAAGGAAATCTGACGCTCACACCTATCTTGCATGGAAACGGTGTCACGGTATATATACCATTCATTACCTTCCGCTCAACGGGAGAGACCAGGATTTATCAAATGAATCATGCAAGCAATTAGCGAATACCAGATGGAAGACTTTCCTAATTGTGGCTGTAGAATTGTTAAACTAGGTGACCTGTTCATAACTTTATTAAGGTGGGCAAAAAAGGGCTTGACAGAAGCACTGTGAAATGCAAACCCGGGCTGGTGTAATGTAATAAGCGTTTATTGTACACAGCTATTTATGAAGATTAAATGCTAAACAAGAATTCGAATGAGATTCGTCTCTTGATTTGTTCTGTGTCTGAACGTGTGTAGGAGCGGAAGCAGCAGACATGTAACGCTCATGAAATGATTTGTATTTTTTTAACCAGTTGGTTCGGCACTTTTTGGTGTTCAGTCTGGTGAAAATAAGTACAAGGGATAAGGGTGGAGAGGGCTAGAATGCAGTGCAGAATTCAAGCTGGTTCCAGAACAGGCCCTATATTCTAAACAGTGTTTCTGTGAACAAGTAGATAGGGCCAATTGCCAAATTCCTGACTGTGGAACCAGGAGACTACATTACCAGATAGTGTGAGCCTGGACAACAATTATTTCCCTGTGCTCCAATCTATGACCTGGGAGTATCGGAAAGTGCTTGGAAACACGCTAACCAATATTAATTACTTACTGAACTTCTACATTTTAGCTGTAATGTGCCTGCTGGGACATTTATTTTATTATTTATTTTGGGTTGTTGATGTGCGATAGTGATTCATTTGTAAAGGAAAGAGTGCCAGTGCCCGAAGCTCTGCTCACAAGCCAGTGGCCGGTACAATTAAATGTCAACGTGCTGAATACCAAGGCTCGTACTTTGAAATCCACCTAATCACTCTCTAATCCACTGCCAGACACTTCCTGCGCCTTAATCTCACTCTTGCAGGTTCCTGCTTTCTCCCTTTGTGACGCTTTTTCCGTCTTTCTCTTCCACTGTCTTTCCGATTTGTGTGTTTCTCTTGCTTGCTTTGTGTCAAATTCCATTGAAAACAGGGTCCATAAAAATAAGTGCCAGCGACATCCACCGGCTCAAATTAAGCACTCACGTGTGAAAGCTTATCTCCAAAGAGCAGCTCTGAGAAATTTACAAGGAAGATCTGTATTGCAATAGAAACATCTCAGGCTGCAGGTAGTGGACATACAACATTGTGTGGTGGATCCAGTTTAAAACCACGTGGGATGAGGAAATGGTGGGCACCTGTTTAATTCATGCTTTTATTATTTAAACCTATTTATATTATACTGCACACAGTTCTAATTTGATGCACAGTTGGATACAAATAATTTTGTCAGAATCCCATAATTTTTGTCCAAGGGCTTAAGAAGCCACTAAGCCCAAATTTCCTCACACTTGCTGATTTCCTATTCCCATACATATGGGCCTCAAAGGACCAGAGTGCAAAGTGATAATTGGAAAGCTAGGACTCGCTCAAGGTGCCTCACAAGGTATGGAGCCACTTGAAAACCAGCAGGTCTGAGATTTTAACTTGAATATCACAGTCCCGGTATTGGCCAGCGCATCCTTCGGAGTTGGATACATTGAGAACTACTGAATTGAGAAATAACACCTCTCAGAGCGACAAGACACTCGGCTCATTGCATGCTCTAGATAAATAATCGCATTTTTTCGATGTGTTACACGGCTCGGGATTTATAGCACAGCGCATGCCGACCAATAGATTATCCATAGGAATTGTTCACAAAAATCCATTTCCTTTATAAGCTTTCCAAAGATGGCCGGGTGGCTTTAATTCCCTTTAAAGTCTTTCCACCTGCCAACATTAAAAACAAAAAAAAAACAGATAAAGTCCTGACCAAAATAAAATCGATTTTATTGGTGAATACGAGGCGAGTTACTTGTTTGTGTTTTAAATATTAGCTCTGGGGATAGTGGAAGGTAAATTTTGAATCATGTAATTTTCCCCTAATTGTAATCAATATATTACCCCACACTAGCTGATCGTAAAAGTGACAGCAGGAGAAATGAAGATAATAAAAAACACCTACACTTCATTATGCTGCGGATATTCTTAGCTAGGGAGGGACACTAAAGCACATGCATTTATGCATGGGCGATGAAAAGGCGGATTGAGACATTTCGCTGGAGGCTGTGGAGAATTCTGTCTAGATTCAGCAAATACCGAGGGGAAGCGCTCAGGGCTGCCATAAAGAAACCAAACCTGTGTTTTAACGCTTCACTTGGCAGGGCTAATAATCTAAATATTTCCACTGCAATTTTTCAGATGGTATATTTAAAGCGTTTCTTGGCTGCCAAACGTCCTCCTGTGAAAAGGAAGCAACTGATTTCAATAGGCAGGACCCATTGTGGGCTTAGTGGGGAACAATGGCTTTACCGCCCACAACTGTTGTCCAGGCAGAAAACGGATCCGAGAATTCTTTACACGAACAGGTGGATAAAAGACGCACTGTAAAGCGTGTCATGCACAGAGACCTTGTGTTGCTCTGTCTGACATCGAGAAGCAGAGACGACAAATGTAGCCAGATTCTCTGAAATTCCCTAGAACCCGTCTTCCAGGAGCCATTACCGCAGGTTAGTCTCGTCTCTAGAAGGGCTATCCACATAGCGTGTAGCGCTTTATAGAAAAGAGGGATGGACGAAGTCAAGTTACTACCAATCAGAGTGACAGAAAGGAGGGGCAGATCTTAAAAGCGGCACAAAAACCCGCATGGGGGTCAGGAAGAACATTAACATGGTGGGTCAGGGAGAACATGAACATGGTGGGTCAGGGAGAACATGAACATGGTGGGTCAGGGAGAACATGAACATGGTGGGTCAGGGAGAACATGAACATGGTGGGTCAGGGAGAACATTAACATGGTGGGTCAGGGAGAACATGAACATGGTGGGTCAGGGAGAACATGAACATGGTGGGTCAGGGAGAACATTAACATGGTGGGTAAGGCAGAACATTAACAGGGTGGGTCAGGGAGAACATGATGGGTCAGGCAGAACATGAACATGGTGGGTCAGGGAGAACATGAACATGGTGGGTCAGGGAGAACATGAACATGGTGGGTCAGGGAGAACATGAACATGGTGGGTCAGGGAGAACATGAACATGGTGGGTCAGGGAGAACATGAACATGGTGGGTCAGGGAGAACATGAACATGGTGGGTCAGGGAGAACATGAACATGGTGGGTCAGGGAGAACATGAACATGGTGGGTCAGGGAGAACATGAACATGGTGGGTCAGGGAGAACATGAACATGGTGGGTCAGGGAGAACATGAACATGGTGGGTCAGGGAGAACATGAACATGGTGGGTCAGGGAGAACATGAACATGGTGGGTCAGGGAGAACATGAACATGGTGGGTCAGGGAGAACATGAACATGGTGGGTCAGGGAGAACATGAACATGGTGGGTCAGGGAGAACATGAACATGGTGGGTCAGGGAGAACATTAACATGGTGGGTCAGGGAGAACATTAACATGGTGGGTCAGGGAGAACATTAACATGGTGGGTCAGGGAGAACATTAACATGGTGGGTCAGGGAGAACATGAACATGGTGGGTCAGGGAGAACATGAACATGGTGGGTCAGGGAGAACATGAACATGGTGGGTCAGGGAGAACATGAAGCTAAGTGGAAAGTTGTTTTAAAAAGGATCACTGTCGCGCTATTTGCCCATCAAATTAAATGTCAGATGGAGATGAAAACTCCAAAGCTCAATTCAAGCACTTTAAAGGGCATCTCACCTTTCACGTAAAAGCGGTCTTTTGGGTGGACATAGTGAAAAAAAGTTTCACCAAGTGCATATCATCCCAGGCCTTGAGACTAGTAGGTCGGTCACTTGCGGTACAGCATAAAGAGAGAGGCCAATATGTAAATGAACTGCTGGTTGAAAGTATGACAAGTCAAGGGCAGTATTTGCAAATTATTATGCACTCCAATGGTCGATAGAAGACAGTCAGGCAGTCCTTACCAGAAGGAAGAGCACCCAAGTCAAATAATGTCAGAGCTTGAATTTAATGCGCTGGTATTAACATCACACCAACAGCAGCGCATGCTGAGGTTGGTCAACAGGTGTGTGGTGCTATGCAGCACACGTGCAAAGGCAGAGGCCATCAGGGTCAGACTGGTGTATAGTGCAGTCTGGCAGTGTCCGAAGGGTTGGTATAACATCAGTGAGTGAGCCGCTTTTTGGGCAGTTTGTAGGCCTGTTTTTTTGGTCTAGTGGGCCAGTTTGTTACTCTGGTATTCCCACAAACACTGGAACACAAAGAGAGTGAGGAGAGGGTCCAAGGGAAAAGTTTATAGACCTGCGAGAAGTGATTCCCCTTTAAACAATAATCTTTAACACAATACTTCTCGGGTCTAATAAAAAAGTGAAAAAATGTGAAAAAAATGTGAAAAAAATGTGTCTCTCAACAAAGGACCATTGGGGAGCAATCCCTTTTAGGACGAATGCCCTCACCCACCATAGGTCCTCCCAGGGAGGAGAAGCCCATATGATGAAGCAAGCCACCTATGGTGGGTGAGGGCATTCGTCCTAAAAGGGATTGCTCCCCAATGGAGCTTTGTTGAGAGACACATTTTTTTCACATTTTTTCACTTTTTTGTTAGACCCGAGAAGTATTGTGTTAAAGATTCCCACAAACACTTCATGCAGCGAAAACAAATTCAAGAACTTCTTGCCTTCCGCTCTATTAATCTAACCAGGTATGATAATTTTCAATAAAATCATGCCAATTATAGTTACATTAGGTAAACCTGCATACAAGCCAACGTCCTTTTGCCTGTACAACGAACTGAAAGATTAATACAACACTTCAAATATACAAATAGTGCCCTACATTCCCTACCCTTCACACTCATAAATGCATGAACTGACTGTAGTTCGGCTCAGGTTTTAGAAAGAGGCCAAGTTACTGGGCTTTAATGGAATTGGACTATTACAGATAGCGAAAGGGCACCAGTGGATTTCGTGCTGATGCTCAAAGTATGTTGGCAGATCATACACCTGTGCCGTTTGAAGTTCTACTCACAGTTCAGACTATGCTACAGTGAGACGAATCGCAGCCTCATACTTTGGGTAGTGCAAAGAAACCTAAAGGCCAGGTGTAGGGTCAGTCAACCTTGCAAGTGAGGAAAGTTCATGCGCTTACAGGTGTAGAGTATGGTTGATCTTAAACAGTAATCTCTGAAACGACATAAAAATGGCTTCGTGGTGAGACACAGGGAAGGAGCTCCGCAAACTCACAGCACTGATAGAACGCACTCCATGGATCTCTCAACTGTTCCAGTAAGAGTCTCCAGTGTGCACTCTAACGCATTAAATTCTGTTCCAAATTCTGGAAATGAACGTAAAACAAACTTCACACTACGAAAGCCGCATTGTGCCAGCAACTGAAAACACCAGAGTGCAACAAAGTCAACACAGCCATATGCCGAGAGCTCAACTGGACCATAACCAGCTCCGAGAGGCGAGCGCGGGAGCAGGAGGATAGAATATTAACTGGGATTAAACCTCTAAGTCTATAGCAATTTATATAATAAACGGATACAAAACGGATGAAGCAGTTCTTTGCCACAAAACGAGAACTCTAATCCTTTCAAACTCTTAACCACATTTCAACTGTCAATGAATAGCAGACCCAAGCTGCTTCAGCATAGGTCGCATCATAATAGGAGGAGCGAGGAACAGGAACTGGAGGCAGTAGATAGCTTCATGTTCCATACAAAAATTGATAGATCCAGTCCCTAACAAGAGACAAACACTGCAGTCTAAAATAAAAAAAAGACTTATGCGCCCAACCGCAATCAGCCTACTGTAAACCCTGATGCACCGGGGGTAGCCATCAGGTGCACCCTGTATGCGCTTCACATTATTTCACAATACACGCAAGGGAAACACCTATCTGTTAAAAAACAAAGCTGATTGCTTTGCAAATAGTTGATGAGACTGTCTTTGTATTTTAAGCTGTTTGCAAAAATGTGTGCTTGAACGTAAGGAGATCAGTGTCGAGAAGAAATAGTCTTAACATTAAAAAGCAACAGCAAAGCTTAGACCTCATAGGGCATTCCTCTTCTGTTCATTAATCAATTTGATCTAACTTACCAAGAGCCCTCAACCAACCACAGCACTGTAGCAAACTTTAGGCGAATTTAAATGGATTGGTCTTGAATTTATAAAAGTGGAGTCATCTTACATTCACATATACCAAGTTTGTGGCTGCCAATATTCAAACTCCTAAACGACTTTTTTTCTTGTTCAAAAGTGGGAACTGCGTGAGTCGGTTGATAATAAATGACAACGTCTCTAGGAGGCCTCAGCTTCACAGTGATGGCCTTCATACAGCGTGAGCCTTTATTCCAGAAGGCTCTGTGTATCAAAAACGAAACTTGAAGCACGCTGCCAGAGGAATGACGGCAGAGGAGCTTGCTTGTGCTGCTTCTCGTTGTGTTTGAGCGCCATTCTGGCAGAGCTCTGTTCTGCACTTGATGGAAACATTGAATCAAATTGGCTAGAACCCTCGTATGAGCAGTGCTCGCCTAGTCAAGTTCAGGCAGACCTGCTGAACCACACAAAGGCCATCACCGCTCTCTAGTTACTCACTGTATCCTAGCCAAGAATCATGCTCCGGGCAAGCACACCAGCCTAATGAATCTCCGAAGTTAATATGCTGATTTGAGCTCAAGTCCAAGAACCTCTGCATAGGGTAAAGCAGGAGCAGGGATGTGTAGAAAGGCCACCTTGGTTGTAACCCGGGCTCCATCTCAGTGCCCTGCAGTAAGACCCAAACGCTTTTCACTGGGCCGGGTCCAAACGTTTTTTCACTGGACCCAAACGTAAGTTTTTCATTGGACCCAAATGTACGTTTGGCACTGGGCCCAAAAGCTTTCCACTACACATAGGTGCAGTGTTTCAAGTGTAAGGTAAGGCCACCAAGCCAAAGGACACCCACATCAAATAAAGGAACTCGCACATAAGCTCAAAGGCACTGAAAACTAATAGCGAGTCAGACAAGCAATCTGTAAAAATGTTTAGACGTCATGATTTAGAGTAGAAGATCGTGACATATCGTGGTATAAAATGCAGGTTCTGGAACAACATGATCTGAAGCAGATGTTTAGAGCAGGCCTTTGACTGGTCATGGCACAACATGGGAGAAGCTGGTTAATGCACACCATTTTATGGAGTGGCAAGCCATGTTTTGGAGCTGGTTGAAGCACTCCAAATATTAGAGTGGGAGCTTCTGATACACCACGGTTTGGAGTGGGACAGTGTGATTTGGAGTGAGAGCTTATAGTAAATCATCAGCTAGACAGGGAGATTTCAGCACGCTAGTGGTGTAGTCAGAGGCTGACACACGATGGGATGGAGCGCAAATATGTGCCACATTCATGGTTTGAACTGGCAGCTTGAGGCATACCATGAGACTGTGGTACATCGTGGGTTGGAGATCTTGGAGCTGGAGGCTATGGTACACCATAGACTGGACTGGGAAATTGTGCCACATTACAGATTAAAGTGAAAGGTTGTACACACAAAGGGTTGGAGTGCAAGGTTGTTGAACATCCTGGGTTGGAGTAGGAGGTTGTTGCATAGCATGGGTTGGTGTGGGAGGGTGGTGCATACCATGGGTTGGTGTGGGAGGTTGGTGCATACCATGGGTTGGTGTGGGAGGTTGGTGCATACCATGGGTTGGTGTGGGAGGTTGGTGCATACCATGGGTTGGTGTGGGAGGTTGGTGCATACCATGGGTTGGTGTGGGAGGTTGGTGCATACCATGGGTTGGTGTGGGAGGTTGGTGCATACCATGGGTTGGTGTGGGAGGTTGGTGCATACCATGGGTTGGTGTGGGAGGTTGTTGCATACCATGGGTTGGTGTGGGAGGTTGTTGCATACCATGGATTGGTGTGAGAAGTTGTTGCATACCATGGATTGGTGTGAGAAGTTGTTGCATACCATGGGTTGGAGTGGGAGGTCGCTGCATACCATGGGTTGCAGTGGGAGGTCGCTGCATACCATGGGTTGCACTGGGAGTTTGCTGCATACCATGGGTTGGAGTGGGAGGTTGTTGAACACCCTGGGTTGGAGTGGGAGGTTGTTGAACACCCTGGGTTGGAGTGGGAGGTTGTTGAACACCCTGGTTTGGAGTGGGAGGTTGTTGAACACCCTGGTTTGGAGTGGGAGGTTGTTGAACACCCTGGTTTGGAGTGGGAGGTTGTACACACAATGGGTTGCAGTGGGAGTTTGCTGCATACCATGGGTTGGAGTGGGAGGTTGTTGAACACCCTGGTTTGGAGTGGGAGGTTGTACACACAATGGGTTGCAGTGGGAGTTTGCTGCATACCATGGGTTGGAGTGGGAGGTTGTTGAACACCCTGGGTTGGAGTGGGAGGTTGTTGTACACACAATGGGTTGGAGTGGAAGGTTGCATTCCATGGGTTGGAGTGGGAGGTTGCTGCATACCATGGGTTTGAGTGAGAGGTTGCTGCATACCATGGGTTGGAGTGGAAGTTTGCTGCATACCATGGGTTGGAGTGGGAGGTTGCTGCATATCATGGGTTGGAGTGGGAGGTTGCTGCATATCATGGGTTGGAGTGGGAGGTTGCTGCATATCATGGGTTGGAGTGGGAGGTTGCTGCATACCATAGGTTGGAGTGGGAGGTTGTTGAAGACCCTGGGTTGGAGTGGGGTGTTGTTGAACACCTGGGTTGGAGTGGGGTGTTGTTGAACACCCTGGGTTGGAGTGGGAGGTTGTTGAACACCCTGGTTTGGAGTGGGACGTTGTACACACAATGGGTTGGCGTGGGAGGTTGCTGTATTCCATGGGTTGGAGTGGGAGGTTGCTGCATACCATGGGTTGGAGTGGGAGGTTGCTGCATACCATGGGTTGGAGTGGGAGGTTGCTGCATACCATGGGTTGGAGTGGGAGGTTGCTGCATACCATGGGTTGGAGTGGGAGGTTGCTGCATACCATGGGTTGGAGTGGGAGGTTGCTGCATACCATGGGTTGGAGTGGGAGGTTGCTGCATACCATGAGTTGGAGTGGGAGGTTGCTGCATACCATGGGTTGGAGTGGGAGGTTGCTGCATACCATGGGCTGGAGTGGGAGGTTGCTGCATACCATGGGTTGGAGTGGGAGGTTGTTGAACGCCCTGGGTTGGAGTGGGGTGTTGTTGAACGCCATGGGTTGGAGTGGGGTGTTGTTGAACGCCATGGGTTGGAGTGGGGTGTTGTTGAACGCCATGGGTTGGAGTGGGGTGTTGTTGAACGCCATGGGTTGGAGTGGGGTGTTGTTGAACGCCATGGGTTGGAGTGGGGTGTTGTTGAACGCCATGGGTTGGAGTGGGGTGTTGTTGAACGCCATGGGTTGGAGTGGGGTGTTGTTGAACGCCATGGGTTGGAGTGGGGTGTTGTTGAACGCCATGGGTTGGAGTGGGGTGTTGTTGAACGCCATGGGTTGGAGTGGGGTGTTGTTGAACGCCATGGGTTGGAGTGGGGTGTTGTTGAACGCCATGGGTTGGAGTGGGGTGTTGTTGAACGCCATGGGTTGGAGTGGGGTGTTGTTGAACGCCATGGGTTGGAGTGGGGTGTTGTTGAACGCCATGGGTTGGAGTGGGGTGTTGTTGAACGCCATGGGTTGGAGTGGGGTGTTGTTGAACGCCATGGGTTGGAGTGGGGTGTTGTTGAACGCCATGGGTTGGAGTGGGGTGTTGTTGAACGCCATGGGTTGGAGTGGGGTGTTGTTGAACGCCATGGGTTGGAGTGGGGTGTTGTTGAACGCCATGGGTTGGAGTGGGGTGTTGTTGAACGCCATGGGTTGGAGTGGGGTGTTGTTGAACGCCATGGGTTGGAGTGGGGTGTTGTTGAACGCCATGGGTTGGAGTGGGGTGTTGTTGAACGCCATGGGTTGGAGTGGGGTGTTGTTGCACGCCATGGGTTGGAGTGGGGTGTTGTTGCACGCCATGGGTTGGAGTGGGGTGTTGTTGCACGCCATGGGTTGGAGTGGGGTGTTGTTGCACGCCATGGGTTGGAGTGGGGTGTTGTTGCAGGCCATGGGTTGGAGTGGGGTGAGCGGGAGGTTGTTGCATGCCATGGGTTGGAGCGGGAGGTTGTTGCATGCCATGGGTTGGAGCGGGAGGTTGTTGCATGCCACGGGTTGGAGCGGGAGGTTGTTGCATACCCTGGGTTGGAATGAGAGGTTGCTGCCATGGCTGGAGGAGGCTGCTGCCATGGCTGGAAGAGGCTGCTGCCATGGCTGGAAGAGGCTGCTGCCATGGCTGGAAGAGGCTGCTGCCATGGCTGGAAGAGGCTGCTGCCATGGCTGGAAGAGGCTGCTGCCATGGCTGGAAGAGGCTGCTGCCATGGCTGGAAGTGGCTGCTGCCATGGCTGGAAGTGGCTGCTGCCATGGCTGGAAGTGGCTGCTGCCATGGCTGGAAGAGGCTGCTGCCATGGCTGGAAGAGGCTGCTGCCATGGCTGGAAGAGGTTGCTGCCATGGCTGGAAGAGGTTGCTGCCATGGCTGGAAGAGGTTGCTGCCATGGCTGGAAGAGGTTGCTGCCATGGCTGGAAGAGGTTGCTGCCATGGCTGGAAGAGGTTGCTGCCATGGCTGGAAGAGGTTGCTGCCATGGCTGGAAGAGGTTGCTGCCATGGCTGGAAGAGGTTGCTGCCATTGCTGGAAGAGGTTGCTGCCATGGCTGGAGGAGGTTGCTGCCATGGCTGGAGGAGGTTGCTGCCATGGCTGGAGGAGGTTGCTGCCATGGCTGGAGGAGGTTGCTGCCATGGCTGGAGGAGGTGGCGGCCATGGCTGGAGGAGGTTGCGGCCATGGCTGGAGGAGGTTGCGGCCATGGCTGGAGGAGGTTGCGGCCATGGCTGGAGGAGGTTGCGGCCATGGCTGGAGGAGGTTGCGGCCATGGCTGGAGGAGGTTGCGGCCATGGCTGGAGGAGGTTGCGGCCATGGCTGGAGGAGGTTGTTGCAATGGCTGGAGGAGGTTGTTGCAATGGCTGGAGGAGGTTGCATCACACCAAGGCTTGGAGTGGCACACTGTGGAAACATGGTTTGAAGTGGCAGACTACGGAATACCAAATGTTGGAGTGGGAGGTTTTGGTAAGCCATCGTTTAGAGCCGTCTGCAGCACACAATACATTGTAGTGGAAGGTTGTGGGACATCACAGTTTGGAGTTTGGGGGTATGGCACACTATGCAATGGTATAATAGGTTGTGGCAAAACAAGGGTAGAAGTGGGAGGGCATGGTTTAGATTGTGAGGTTACAGCACACCACAAATTGGACTCAGAGAGCGTGGCACACCATGGGCTGGATTAGGAGGGTGAGGCACGCCGCTGGGTGCACTGGCAGGATGTGGCACACTATGGGTTAGAGCAGGAAGATGTGACCCCATAAATGAGAGGTTGTAGCAAGCCATGGTTTGAAGCAGGTTGTAGCACACAACAGATTTGAGTAGGAAGTTGTGGAAAGCTATGGTATGAAGTGAGTTTGTGAGAAAACAGGATTCGGACTGTGAATTAGTGGCACACTGTCGGTGGGTGTGGCATGCAATAGGCTGGAAAAGGAGCTTTTGGTACACCATGATGAGGAGTGGGAGTTTGTACCAAACCACGTTTCAGAGATTCTGGTACACTATGAATCAGAGCGGGCTGTTCAAGAGGGACTAACTTCATAGTACTGATGTAGAGGACTGGGTCGCTAAAATGTTTAAATGTCAGTAACGCATATGGAAGGCTATCATGAAACCGTACTTTCCCTTCTGACTCCCTATTTCCCAGTTCATATAGTAGTGTATGGATACACTTTTAAACTGTATTAAGTTAAAAAGGAAGTTCGAAACATCCATATGTAGACTTCCCATCCACAAACTGTTGTTCCTTAAACAGGAAAGGACCTATATTGTCATCTTTCAAAGCCTCATTTCGACTATAAAAACAAAGGTCTCGGATCGAATTTCTAAATTTACCATCTAGCGTTGGATTTTAGAAGCGGTTTGGCACATTCAAGTTTGCTGATCATTAAATGTCTGTAGATTTATAAGTACCAAGCCTATTACTATATATGCCGATGGGTTTGCAAAGAGCTTGAAGCCAATGTATGCAATCGGTATATATCCAAACGGGCGAGAGAAATGAGCTTGCCATACCAGTCACTGCTCACCGTACAGCCATGATAACTAATAAGATTCTTTCATGAAAGCACTGCTGCACATGCAAGGCCATCAATAAAGAAACATTTCTACAGTTACATTTCCATTTATACATTTTGACATTAACACATGGGCATTTAACCAGCTAAATGGAATAATTCTCAGGTGGGCAACGAAGCCACAAAAGACATCAAAACAAAATACGAAAAACATGAAAGCAGCTTCTGAACAAATGGCATATACAACAAAGTGATCAACATGGATGAAATTACAAGGTGCATTTTATTCAGGTTCAAACATGATTTGACTAATTAAACACGCTAAAAGTTACACTCTATTGAAATTGATTGATAACTGTTTTTAAATGTTACTAAAATGCCCTGTATTCCAGTAGCGTGGTGAGCTAGTAACATTTTCTATATACATTTTTAACACTAAATACAGTTGTACCTACTCCACCACAGTGTGCATAAAAAACAAATACAAAAATAATCATTATATTTATGGACTAAAAGAACCAAACCGTTTTTATAAATTTGATTTAGTCTTTGACATATTTTGAATTAAAAACTGCACCTTGACAAAATTCACCACGAAGTATGTGGGATGACTAAGGATGCAGAGAACTTGCTTCAATGCCCTACTGGCAAGCAGATGCTCGGTCTGCCATTAAAGTCTATGCGCATCTCCCCCAAAGGAATGAAAGGTGATACAAACCTGGGCTCTTAAACTGATCCGGGCTGGGCAGGTGGTGGAGGGGGGAGTTACTTGCTGAAGCAGCATGCTCACTACGAAGCATCTGAGCCGCCCGAGGACCCATGGAACCGTAATCCGCGTACGAGATCTGAGCCCGTTGCTCACCGGGCGAAGAATAGAAACCGTAATCGGGGATCCCTAAAGATACAGGGACTCTATCATTGTGGAGGCCATACTGACACGTCTCTTCATTAAAATAAAATATTGTTGTACTTTACATTACAAATGCCATATGTAAAAAGTAATAGGCTGAATAGAGTGGTACCATGCATGAGCCCAAATTTGATTACATGTTAAAACAAACCATCGTTACACAAATGTCTTGGGTTTCACACATGTGCATGCACATCTGTGACCATAAACGTGCACACACTCACTGAATGTGCACTTCATGGAATATAGCATTTC
Source organism: Calotriton arnoldi (assembly GCA_963921515.1). NCBI lineage: Eukaryota > Metazoa > Chordata > Amphibia > Caudata > Salamandridae > Calotriton > Calotriton arnoldi. The sequence continues at coordinate 337,378 of CAWUFW010002204.1, forward strand.
AAGGAGGAGAAGGCAATATTTAGTTTGCAAGCTATTCCAACAGGACCACTGGGGAAGTTTTCTTCGCTAGAACACCAGCAGAAATCTCTGTGGATACTGGATGTAAAAATGTTGTCCCAGCCATACTGACCATGCCTTCGTAGGAGGCAGAAAGAATTGAACAAATTGATTAAAATCATGCGTATTTGTTTACAGAGTTATGTACGGCTCACAGGGTAAAGCACTACTTATAAACTATTCATTCTATTACACTGTACTGTAAAATCACAAAACTGATTCAGTCGTTCAAAATGAACCGCATAAAACATACACACTCAGTGAAGAGATGTTTCAGACTGAATTGCATATCAAATAAAGGCCGACAAAAGACAAAGTGGGTATCAGTTTTCTGAAGACAAAAAAACAAGCACATGTACATTTATTATAAGACAAAACAATTTTAAATCCTAAAACTTATGCAGAAAAGATCACACTCGTTTGTTTAAAATATAAATACGCACACATATGCCCAAAGTGTGGGGGAAATCATTATGTACATGTTGCTGCTGCATACATATTCATCCCCAAAACATGTCTGGTGAATGGTTCTGTTCTGTTTGCACAAGGCCTTTGTACATCTGACATCAGCATGTATAGCTATCAGCGCTTATTCTGCCAAGTAACATAAGACAGGACAGTCTGGCTGATTAAAGCAGTTCTAAAACATATTGAAAGTCAATAAGAAGAGACTCACCTGTAACACTTATTTTCTCTCTTGCTTTATTCTCTACACAGATTACTAAAACATGGGAAACCCTGGATGCCACACTGTGGATACACAAAGGTACTTTTTTACCCGCCCAAAAAACTTTCTCCAGCTTCTTAGTTTTCTAGTTCTAGCATTAGCAATTGGGGATCCCCTCCCCTTTTGCTAATTTAGCCCAGCATCCAATAACCAGGAGAGGGCGGCTGGCATGCTGTTTGTAATCTGTGGAAAGAGTGAAGAAGCAGGGGATCCAGTGTTACAGGCACATAACTGGTTATTCGTGAATATAGGACATGCATTTTACAGCCTGTTAGCAAAATGGAAATTTAATTTAGCAGTACCCAGAAGACAAACTTTGGAATTATGGAATGTATAAGACTAATGGGGAAAAACGTAAAAGAGAGGACTTGTTTTTATAATTCTTATGAGGACTCAGCATTGCTGTAAGAAAGTGGGTTATTAGTTGGGAAGGATGTGGGTTCTTCTCAAGTAATATGTCTGCAAACTTCCATTGACTGGGAACCAATTACCCAGGTCTAGCATCTTGATTCTCTCATTGTAGTGAGGCACAGCAGTCCAAAGCCCACGCAGGGAAGGTGATGTGGACTAGTACCCCACTCCGCAGGCATGTGACACAAAGCCCCCAAAAAATCAGGTTCAGCCAGGGCTTTTACTTATAAAAAGGCAAATTACTTTATTACGAACATACTACCCAATATTACACATTAATGTCCAAATTCCTACACGATGGCAGGTGGAAATACCTCTGGTGGATCCTCCTAACAGTTAAAAGCACCTAGCAAGCCCTGAAGCCTAAAACCATTAAACCCCCACCTTTACAACACAATACATTGGGGTGTAGTTATCAAAAGGCAGGCCAACTGGCTTTGTCAGTGTGTCAACTCATTAATAAAAGCAGAGGTATTTAACACTAAACCAATTCAACACCATTAAAATCACTAAGGTTGGTACCATCATACAATGACATTCATAAATACCTGTAATGATTCACTGCACAGGTAAAGTTGAGTTTTGCTCTTGGTGGATCGGTCTAGCTACCAGGTATGGATTTTTCAGGCCTACTGGTCTCTAAACCTTTTATATTTCTGTAGGAGCTTGCTCTTTCTGTGCTCCTCTCCCGAGTCAGGGGTCTTCCTCAGCAGGCTATCAAGGCCGTGTTCCCTCCCTGCCTGCATTCCCAAGGTCTTATGGCTTCCTAGCTGCTTGCAAAGACCATGTGTGTCAGCAGGAGTGTGGAACTTCTTACTTTGAGATCACACCTGCCAGAAAAGTCCATGTAAGATCAGGTACATCACCCACCCCAAGCAGGTAATCTCTCTACTGTCCCCATAAGGTTTATGGGGCACCACACGCACTAGAGAAACAAATCTTAGTCCCTGGGTGGCAACTGAAGTCAGAGGTCCTTGAATCCATCCTTGCAGTAGGGGTTTGGTGTCGTCTCTCTTCCAGCAGAACATTACTTTAGCATCCCCAGGTCCAGACTGTTTTCAAAGGTGTCTCCCTTTCGCAGGTTTTTAAGTGGAGTGGAAAGTTCCAGAAGGAGCCCAATCCTAGCGACACCCATCACTCCACCCAGGCCCCAACCCTCCTACACAGCATTTTGAGAATTCCAAAGATGGTGCCACCAAGTGGTCTGTGAAAAGAAATTCCCTGAGAGCCTAAGCTCTGCCCCCAACTGCCACAGTTCCCTTCCCTTCAAATCATCAAATAGCAGCCTCTCCTATAACTGGCTACGGGTTCTGGTTACCAGATTTGTTTCAGTGAGGCACAACATTCACAGGCCAGGATCGGTCTGAAAATTAATTAGTTAATGCAGACCACGTCCCTCTCCCAAGAGAAGGCCTAATTACTGGCAGTGGCCATGTTGTGTAGAGAGGCCTTTGATCCTCCGGCTGGCCAGAAAAGTAATTAACTTGACCGAGAAGGGTGATTCAAAGGCCCCAATCTCATTAGGAAGGGAGTCAGAGAAGAGTGATAAACCTTGAACTACCACAAGGAGTGCAGGTAAGTAAAAATTAACGTCAGACCTGTATTCGGTATCCTGATTTTCCCTAGGAATTGTGCATTACTCTTGCCTCTAGGCCTTCCTATGGCAAAACTGTATTTTGGTGCATATTTTGCCCATAGTGTATTAGACAGTGAAGCACTACAGATGTACATACTCAGACTATTAATGCCCACTCATATTATAAAGCCAAACTGGTCAGCACCAATCCAAGAAGGGTCCCTTCGGATTAATGTTGCTACTGTTGCTCGTTTGCTTGCAGAACGTTTGTGGAAACAGACTGATGTAGCATCTATCCCTCTCTTCCAAAAAATAGAGTACATATTTGAAAGTGTTCTTTTTTCAAATTAATTGCGACCTACTAATTCTTGTAGAATGGTCTGATCACTTTTTAGTACATTGTACTAATTTTACTTCTTGGAAAAAAAATATTTTTGAAAAAGAAACTACCCATATGCAGATTCGGCTCTTTTGAGGAGACTGACTTGTTAAAATTAAACAAACAGTTGGGAAATCGATGTTGTCACAGTAAGTAACAGCGAAGATGGCATTTATAAAGACAGCTCATTTTAGATCTTGCAAATCTCCTTGGTGTAGCCAATAACTGTACTTACTGGAATCAAGTATAATCATGCTGAACAGGAAGATGAAAAATTTCACAGATAACTTTGAAGTCACTTGAAGATAAAATTGCACCCAAAGATTATTTGTAGTGGTCTAATAGAATACTAACCAAGCTATCAGTTCCTCTGTGGTGTTTTCAATCCATGTGTATCAACAATGTCTGGTCACTGGGATACCCCATTAAGCAAGTGATCAATACTCATACCAAGTGACAGATGTTATTTGAAGTGGTATAGTCCAGCATCTACTTTAAGGATGTCCTCCAAGCTCGGTAAAATTGCACTTCATACTTTTGTTCCCACAGTGGCACCACCTGGCAAATTGATTGATTCTTCACTCCCTGAGGTTGATCGTGTAATGCATTCCTGAAGAATATAAACCTAAAGACAGATCTTGCCCAGTACTGGATCAGTAACTGACATTCCCCAAATTGCTTGAGATAATCAGCCAGAAACTGAGATAAGAAAGAAGAAGAACTTGCAAAGATATGATCATTTTAGAGCGGTAATTTTGTGCTTGCCTTATGTGGACAATGAAAAGGTAAGGAACTGAACTATTAAAACCTTTAATTACACCTACACATCAGCTCTAGCCACAGCGCTTCAAGCTGGAGGAGTTTTTAAACAGGTATAAGCTAAACTCTTCCACGAGCCACTGGGAGATCAGAGAAAGAAAGACATAACTTGATGAGGGCAGATCCAAAATAAACGAACCCATCACCAACAAGGGTTGGTGGGTTGAGGCGATTTATGATGGATGGACCAGAGAAATCAATAAGAAATGTACTACATTCAATGATGGTCTGAAATGACAGGTAATATATGCCACATCACGTTCTTAAGAATTTTCTTACAGTTAGACTTTTTTTGGGCAGTAAGCGTCTGCTTTCTAGTTAATAAATATGGAGTTTGCAAGGAAGACCTTGAGTTTAGTAAGGTCCATCTAAAAAAATATCAAAATCGGTTAATAGCAAAACGAAAGACATGTCATTGTCATATTGGGATACAAGCTTGTACTCAAAAAGCACACTACAGTCCAAGTCAACAATGTGCTTTCAATACAAAAAAAATGCAAAGATTGTCCTTTTTGAAAATTCTGTGGAATTTAAGAAATGCTGTTAAAATGGTTCAAGATACATTTCAACAATGTGATCCTCAATTTTATTAGTATGAAGGATTAATTGGTAATGATGTTTGACATCTGGCGGGCACTCCACTAACTTCACTGTCACAACTACTTATTTTGACTCTTTATGGGTCACAAAAAGGGCATATGCATTACAGTTCTGTGACTATGAGCTATGACAGCTGATCTATTTAAGCATTATTTGCAGATATGTCTTAATAGCTACATATCGTCTGGTGTCTATAGCAAGCAGGGTAGGCATGGCTTAATCCTTCAACTAAGCCGGTCTAATGCTGCCCACTGCCAAATGCAATAACTAGGTCCTTGGTGATATCAAAAGTGACTTATTCAGCAATGGCATCACTGATATATGTCATGAGCAGTATTAGGGGATTTCAATTAGTGATGCTACCTTAAATTACATATTCTGTAGCTTATAAAATGTTGCTCTGCAGGTTTTCCAAATCAAAAGAAAAATATTATGTTACAGTGCCATTTGTAATGTGCACAGTCTGCCATTAGCATGGTCACGTAAAATGTTTGGCTATCAAAATTGGGTGGTAGTTCAGCACGCAGTTCCAGGGTTTACATCGCAGACCAGATTGAGTAATCCTGTACTTATATGTTGTGGATACAGTATTCTGCTCTATTACTGTTTGAGTACCGCCTTCATGCTCAATGGGGTTTCAGTGTGCAATTTTGCTGTCTGAAAGGTTTAGCAGAAGGCATTCACCCCTTGCATGTGCACCCCCTAACCAGTAATACCATTTACCAAGACATTAGAAATAGTGCAAGCCAGGTGTTGCTGGCTGCTTGGATATTTGCGGGTGGTGCGCCTTGGTCGCAAGTCCCACTGGAAGCAACGTGATGTGCAAAACATTTTAGAAAGGCGGGCCCGGCATCGGACACGCCACATGTATGGCGGTCGTGCCGGCCCCCGATGACCACAGGGGCGGGCCTGTCGCGCACAATGGTGACGCGACAGGCGCGCCTCGTCCTTAATTGGTCAGTGGGTTCGGGGCGCGCCCCAGAAGTGATTGGAATCACTTCCGGGGCACGTGTCGCGCTAACGCTAGGCCGGTTAGAACCGGCCTGGCCTGGATTCTCTGGGGGGCATTAAAAGGCTGGGGAGCGGTGGAGTCTGCCTCTTTGCTTGCCGCTCCCACAGCCTGCCATAACGACGCACCAGCCTCGCTAGGAGGCTGTATTTTAATTTCTTTGTCTTTTGTTTTTACAGGTTGTCAGCGGGGCGTTGGAGCTGCGACATCGAGACGGGCAGCCTCTCCTGGGAGGCTTTCTCAACCCTTTGTGCTTTGTTTTTGCAGGGATTACGGCACGGCTGGTAGTTGTGCTGGCGTCGGGGTGTGAGCCTTCGTTCCCGGCTCGAAGGAACCGGCTGGATTCTCCCGCTAAGTTGAACACGGGCGGTTGCTAAGAACAGCGGTGGGTAAGGCGGAGCAGAGTTTAAGAACCCGGTATAGCGGCGAGATAGCGCGCTACAGCGCGAAGAAGTGCACGAGTGTGGTAGAGCCGGTTTTTTAGCGGCGGGACAAGCGCGTTCAAAGCGCGGTTGGGGGCAAGCTTAGTCTAAGCTAATTTCTGTCTGGTAGTCTCCTCGTGCAAGGGTGTTCAAGGGGTTGTGGAGTGCGCGTGAGTAGCGCGAGTGTGGTAGAGCCTGTTTTAACGGCGGGACAAGCGCGTTGAAAGCGCGGGTTCGGGGCAAGTTTATTTAAAGACAATTCTGTCGGTTAAAACTGCTGGACAAGCGCGATTTGGGCACTTTAAACACAAAACTCGCAGGACCTGTGCAGTAAGGCCGTCACTGTGTGCTTTGAGCACAGCATCCATCAGCATAAGAAGCCTGGGGCATGTGGCCAGCAGCCTCGTTTTTGGGCATTGCAGCAGTTTTTAGCCTCGATTAGAGGCTTCACTTGATTTGTTTTGTGTTTCAGAAACAAGAGTGCTTCGTGGGTCGGCAACTGACCAACAGCTTGGTTTTAGGACAATTCCTTCTGCGATCGGCAGTACATAGGACGACCTCGAAGGGGACACGGACAGGCCTGCATTCCAGCGCTTCCGGGAGCCACGCGGGTTTGAGAATACTCACCTGACCCACTGGATTAGCTGGTGTGGCGTGGCTCTGGTTGCGTGGGTGCTTGTGGCCTGTTGTGTACCTCCTGCGTTCGTAAGGTAAGGGCCTGGACAGTGTTCCAGGCCGTTGGTGTGCAGTGGGGTATGCTAATTTAGACTGCTCCAAAGGTGCCTTTTCCAGTGGTGGAGGGCATTGTGTTTAAGTTGGGGTAGTTGCTAACACATTCCAGTAAGAGTGTTTTTTCAAAGTATTTGTGGCGGTGTTGTTAGAAATAATGGCCAGTAACGCAAAGCGGGGCGAACAGCGTTCTCGCATGGAGAATTTGATGGAAGCTATGATGCGAAAAATGGTTGATATGGAGGATAGATTGAAGAAGGTTGATGAGAAGGGACAGGCTCTTGCAGACCTCAGAGAAAAGGTAGACGGGCATGATGGGGTAGAAGAAAGGCCTAGACGTACCCTTGTGGCCCCCAAAGCGGCGTTCCCCCCCCCTTCCCAAAAGGAGTAGAGCTAAGAAAGGGGTGGCAAATGAACCCGTTACACCAGTGGCCCCTGTGTCACTCCCCCAGCCCGGGGAGGAGGGGGTGGAGCTAGCCGGGTCCCCCCCCGGTTCCCCCCTGGCTGCCCCCCTGACCCAGCCGGGTCAGGGGGGCAGCCAGCACCAATTGGTGGTAGCCCACAGGCCCCAGTTGCCCCTGCGGGGGGGCCCCTACGGGTAGTAGTCCACAGGCCCCAGTTGCCCCTATGGGTGGGGCCCCCATGGGTTGTAGCCCTCAGGCCCCTGTTGCCCCCATGGGGGGGGACCCAGTTCCTCATGATTTGGTGTCCAATTTAGCAGCAGTTCTCCCTTGGCTAGGGAAGGTGGGGAACTGGTCTCCAGCAGCGGGAACATCTGTCAACGGGGAGGATTTACTCTCTAAAGCTAGGCAGATAGTGTCTCAGTTGAATGGGGCACCTGGGGATAAGCCAAGGGAGGGGCTGGGTGCACCATTCCCTGTCACTCCAATGGGTGGGGCTATCCCGGTTGAGACCAGCAAGGAATTGCCAGCAAACAACCCACGTGTGGATCTTGCGAAGGAGAAGCCAACAGAGCCAGCTGGGGCAGCTCCATTAGGTAAGCAGCAGACGTTGCCGGTGTTAGGTGTGGGGGAAGCTCGCACCCCTAGGGAACATCTGGCAAGACATGTCACACAGGAAGTTAAGGAAAAAATCTGGAAAGGGAGCTATGTCAGTATGTTTTCTTTGTTGCTTGATGAAACTGAAATAGAAGAGGCCAAGAAAAAGAAAGATTGGATGCTCCCGAGGAAATGGGCAAGCGAATTACAGAAGTATAGGATTGAGGAGACTTTGATTAACTGGGTCAGGGGTTTCTCAATTTACATGGCAGTTATGGCAGAGCGTTTCCCAAACCTATGGGCAGAAATGGCATGCTACCAGAGCAGGATCACTGGGGCGCATGACAAATATGGTGGTGTAGGGTGGAAGGAGTATGACAAAAATTTCAGGAGAGCAAAAGCGTCTGACCCTGCCCTCTCTTGGGATCAAATCGATATGATTGCATGGTTAGACCAATTTGGCTGTGGGTCTCAGGACAGTTCCAAGGGCCAGTCCTTTCAGTCCTTTCGGCCACATCCCCCGCTAGTTCCAGCAGTGGGGGGGGGGGGGAGGGAAGGAGGGGGAGGGACATGTTGGGACTTCAATAGGCGCACATGCACTAGGCCTGCAGGCACGTGTAAGTTCAAACATGCATGCTCTATCTGTGCCAATACATCACTCCCTGAGTCCAAGTGTTTTAAAAAGTCAAAAGATAGAGGGAGAAAGAAACAAGAGTAAGGACTTTTTACTACATTCAGCATGTTCACCCATTAGAATAACGGCATTGACACCATGGTTAAACAGATACCCTTGTCCTGCAACTGCCAGGTTGTTGCTAGATGGTTTCAGGTATGGTTTTAGGATTCCCGCTCCAGAATATGTAGGGACACCAGAATGCAAGAACCAGCTCTTGGTAAGGGCCAACCCCAGTGTGGCTGCAACAAAAATAGAAAAAGAGCTGCGCTTAGGCAGAGTAGCTTGACCATTTGACTGCATCCCGGTAAAGAATTTTGTCTGTTCTCCTTTGGGGGTGGTCCCTAAAAAAGAAATGGGAGAGTTCAGAAAGATTCATAATCTATCTGCACCTAGGGGGAAATCCTTGAATGATGCCATTAGTGATGAATTGTGCAGCGTAAAGTATTCATCCTTTGATCAGGCGGTTGAGATGCTCAGGGGTTTGGGTCCTGGCGCACTGCTGGCGAAGTCAGACATTGAGTCAGCTTTCCGATTGTTGCCGGTCCATCCGTCAGACTTCCATCTTCTGGGCTTCCAGTTCCAAGGAAAATTTTACATGGATATGTGTATGCCTATGGGGTGCTCGGTCTCCTGCGCCTACTTTGAGAAATTCAGTTCATTTTTGGAATGGGTTTTTAGGCAGGTGACGGGGCATCAGTATGTCTTGCACTACCTCGATGACCTCCTTCTCTTGGGGTCACCGGACTCCCGGGAGTGTGGGTGGGCGCTGCGTGAATTTTGCGCGCTCATGCAGGCTTTTGGGGTCCCTTTGGCACCAGGGAAGACGGTCGGGCCATCAACAACGATTGAGTTCTTGGGGATAAAGTTAGACTCCATCCAGGGTTGTTTTCGGTTGCCCAAAGAAAAGATCATGAAATTCAGGTCAGGGTTGCAGCAATGCTTGGCTAAAGAAAAGGTTACCTTACATCAGCTGCAGCAGACGGTGGGACAGTTGAACTTTGCTTTGCGGGTTATCCCTATGGCGCGACCATTTTCGCGATCCATCTCACAAGCCATGTCAGGTCTCAAGGAGAAACACCACCACACCAGGTTGTCTGCTGAGGTTAGGCAGGATATGCGGATTTGGATGGCATTCCTGCAGGACTTCAATGGCATGGTAGTGTGGCCCGGTCCGCTCACCACTTCCGCTGAGTTGGGTTTAATGACTGACGCTGCGGGTAGTGAGGGATTTGGTGCTATACTCGGTACTGAGTGGGTGGCAAAGCGGTGGCCGGCATGGTGGGTGCAGAGCGGCTTGACAGATAACATTGGATTTTTGGAGCTGTTCCCCATCTGGGTGGCATTGACAGTGTGGCCAGAACAATAGCGTAATCAATCTGTGGTGTTCTGGTCAGATAACATGACAGTTGTGGAATGCATCAATCAGCAAGCAGCACGGTGTAAGATGATCCTGCGCTTGTTGAAAGAAATAGTTTTGTTATGCATGAGATTGAATATGCAATTTAGAGCTAAGCATGTACCAGGGGAGATGAATCATGCTGCTGATGCACTCTCTCGCTTCAAGATGCAGGTTTTCAGAGCACATCTCCCGACTGCAGCAGAGAACCCCACACCCTTCCCAGAACTACTTTGGCAGATTGGTGCCCCCAACTACCGGACCTCGTGGCAGCTAGCGTAGCACCCAGGACGGGGTATGAAGGGGCGTTTTGGGCATACTGCACCTTTTTGGGAAGGGAGTGGGCAGAAAAGTGGCATGACACGGGGCGGTTCTTGCTTACCTGGGGGCATTGCAAGAGGAAGGGCGCTCAGCGGCAAGGCGACATGTGGCAGCAATCTCTTTCTTTGCACAAGCAAAAGGTAGGGGGGGACCCCACCAATAGCTTCACGATCAGAAAAGCTTTGAAGGGGTGTCAGCGCCTACAGGGGTCTGAACCAGACACACGGCGGCCGATAGGGGTGGATCTCCTGGCATCCTTACTGGGGGCTCTTCACCATATTTGCCACACCAAAGAGGAAGCTCTTTTGTTCAGCGCCGCTTTTTCATTGGCATTTTACGGCGCATTTAGAATTGGGGAGCTGGTGTCCAAAAACAAACAGGCTGAGCAGGGTGGTCTGCAGCTTAACCGTGTTAGGATCCAAGGTGATTCCTTGTTGATATCTATTCAGAGGTCCAAAACTGATCAAGAGGCCCGCGGGGAGGGCGTAGTATTGCACCGAGCACGTGGCAATCTTTGCTGCCCTTTTACCAACCTAGAGGCATTTCTGAAAGGTAGGCCTAGGAGCAAGGGAGGGCCATTGTTAATTCATGCTGATGGTATCCCACTCACGAGGTTTTAATTTAAAAGAGTCATGGATATGGCAGTGCGGGAGGCAGGTTTAGATCCCAGTTGCTTCGGAACACATTCATTCAGGATAGGGGCTGCCACCGAAGCAGCAGCTAGGGGTTTCCCCAGAAGTGATGTGCAAAGGATTGGCAGGTGGTCCTCCAATGGTTATAAGCGCTATGTGCAACTGCATATGTTATGAGTAAGACATAGACCGTTGTCCTGATGCTTGTTCTCTTCTCTACTCATTTACAGTTTCTCAAACCTGTCACGCAGGGGGGAAACTAGCGGCAGCGCAGCAACAACATGGATCGGCGCAAGAACGGTTGCACGCCCGGAAGCAAGGACCACATATCGTACCCTCATGGTGAACGGGCCCTCTGCGCATGCGCACTCCGTTTGGAGGGCGGGCATAATTTGATAAGGATCTGGCGCCAGTTATTGACCTTGCCGTAGGCTCAAATAGGGATACGCAGAAAAAGTGAATGCTATGATTATTGATTATGGTATGTTTAGATTCGGATAGGAATATCTTTGTATTAGAGATATGTTAAGGTTAGCAATTTGACATCTGTACCTATCCATGTAATCAATGTAATGCAAATGGTTTCTGCGTATTGTGTAAATAATGTATATATAAAAATTGTTGATTTAATTTTATGTGAATAAATACGGCCGGGGGGTTTAACGACTCCCTAATCCAAAAAATTCCTTGTGGTAAATGTGTTACTGTCTTAGTATGGATAAGGGAGGAGGGGGTCTAGGCCGTACCTGGCCATATCAAACGTCTGCAAAAGAATGCAAGCTAAAATATGCTAAATATGCAAAGCCTCCTCTTGCACAATCTCTCTTCAGCTGTCTTTTGAAAATAATGATGCTAGGTTTGTTGCCTTCCAAACACATCTGAGCACACATTTCGTAGAATCTGCATTCTGTGTTAACTTGCTGTCAGGGACTGTCCGGGACTATGTCGGGAACACAGTCAGAGACTTGGGCAAGGACTGGGAACTGGGTAGAAAACGTACACAGAAAGAGTAGTACAGCGCTGCCCAGGATCACACAGGAAGTCAGAGGAGAAAAAGGGATCCAAAGGGGAAGCCTGTACAAGTGAACAAGATGGGTGAGACTCAGAAAGGACAGGCACTCATGAGGCGGCTCAGCATTCAGAATCACTACACTCAGGACGGATGTGCAATACACTTATATGTAAAACAACATTAACAATAAAGGGGATGTGGGGTAAAACACTCGGGAGCTCCACACGATAAGACTGAAGCTCAGTAAGTTCCTCACCCACAATTGCTGTTACAGATACTGACTGAAAATATCCACATATAGGATATGTATGCAAAGGCAAGGTCTGTGGAGCTTATACCTATGGTGATGTTATAACAGTAACTCAAAGACAATACTCACAGTGAACAAGAAACACCACCTAGGTAGTCAGCTGTGCCCATGGATCCTGGCGATCAAACAGGAACACGCAAGGCAGTAACAGCAAAGGGGTAGAACTAAACACAAGCACAATAGACAAGGAGCTAGCAAGGAGGAGTGCTTAACAGGAAAGGAAGGAAATCACAGGGCACACTTGGCAGAATGCAGGTAACAAACATACAAGGTAACAGAAGCAAGACAGCAGAAATAGAAAGACAGCAAACTAGAACTGGAACCAAGGAAATGGGAAGAAAGGCAGGGACTGGAAAAGGATATACAGAAGGGGAGGCTACAAGGGTATACTAGAATAGTGCAGGTTCAGGAATCAAGAAAACAAAGTAGCATAGGAGGCAGTGCTGGGGCAGGAACAAGAATTGAGCTAAGGCTCAGGAGTCAAAGTAGCCCTGCAGGTAGTGCTAGTTCAGGAGAAGGGAAACTGCTGCAGGTCAGGAACAAGGAATGCTAAGGCTCAGGAGTCAAGGTAGCACTGCAGGCAGTGCTAGTTCAGGAACAGGGAATTACTAAGGCTTCAGGAGTCAAGGTAGAACTGCAGGCAGTGCTGGTTCAGGAAACAGGAAATAGCTACAGCTCAGGAAACAAGGAGTCAAGAGAGCACTGCAAGCAGTGCAAATCAGGCACAAGAAATAGATGAAGCCCAGGAACAGGAACAAATAATAACTATAGCTCAGGAACTCAGGAAACAAGGTAGCACTGCAGGCAGTGCTAATTCAGGTACAAGGAATAGCTATAGCTCAGGAACTCAGGAAACAAGGTAGCACTGCAGGCAGTGCTAATTCAGGTACAAGGAATATTATAGCTCAGGAACTGGGGAAACAAGGTAGCACTGCAGGCAGTGCTAATTCAGGTACAAGGAATAGCTATAGCTCAGGAAACAAGGTAGCACTGCAGGCAGTGCTAATTCAGGCACAAGGAATAGCTATAGCTCAGGAATCAAGGAACAAGGATTAACTATAGCTCAGGAATCAAGGAATATCAAAAGCACAGGAATCGAGGATCGGCCTCACCGGTATACAGCTACAATGACCAACCCTGGGCTGAAGGGAGCTGGGGCTTAAAAGAGCTCACAGTAATCACATGCAGCAGGTGTGAGCAGGCTAGCAGCAGCCAGCCACAGGTGAGCTGAATTCCTCCACCCATCCTTGGCCTGCAGGGGTGGAGACAAAGCAGTGAGCAGGGAATTCTAGGTAGTGGAGTTCCACACATGAGCAGGCTGGCTTCAAGTATGAGCAGGCTGGCTTTCACAAAACCCGGCATGGATTGGGAATGGATGTCAATTCCCAAAGAGTGTCGAAATGGCTGGAAGTCAGTATATACATGAAGGGGAGGGTCTGGAAGCTTATTAGAACACTGGAGAGTCCCACAGTTCAGCCCCCTGGTGGTGGACATGAGAACGCAGGGAGCTAGTCATGACACTTGCTAAGTAGTCTGCACCCGCACACACCTTTCCTCAGGTTCCCTTGCTTGTTTTTACACCCAACCGCACACGTGTTTGCAGCATTCTGTTATAACAGATAAAATGAACTAAGTGGGTGACTAAAAGACACGGATGGACGGCATCCCTGCAGGGGCGCACTGCCCAGCTGGTACCTCAGCCGTCAACAAATGAATCTTCTATTCAATTGCTTATACATAGTCACTGAGCTTAAGATGTCACAAGATATCACCAGCTCAACCTTGCCACTCTAACCTTTGCCCTTTATTTGGTGGGTCCTCTTCACAGAATGATGGCTTTTTGCATAAGGAATGGCAAGGAGATGTGTCCTAGAGCAGAATGTCGACTTTGGAACTTGCAGATCTGGGCTCTAATCCCACCTCTGGTGCTTGACTAACAATTGTGCAGCTCTGGGCAAATCAATTAACCTGCTTGTGCCTACAATTATAGATATCCATGTATGTAATGTACTGCAATTGCCGATATGTGCAATGCAACATTTTTGTGCATTTTATGGTGTATCTATAACCCCTTGGCGTACATGATCTTTTATCATCTCCCAGCCACTCCCCCAATTAATGTACATTGCTCTGTTGCTACCCAGCTAGTTCTCACTCTATAAATAACAGTACATGCAGGAAATTACCCATACTGCATCTCATCTTTAATAGTGAGACGGGTGCATGGTGGAATAAGACATATCAATTGCGTCTCTATAAGATGTCGGATAGGATTAGAGCAGGGCAAAGTATGTCACGGTACTGGATGGTTCCAACCACTACACAAGCATTAACAAATATTAATCAACAACACATATGCAGAGTTCATGGAATGAAATAAATCCTCTTTAAACGTGAACCTCTTTTCAAAGTTCAATCCTTCAATTATGTAGGAAGGTGAGAAACACCCTTTTGACAACCTTATTGCTGCATCAAAGCCTTCACAACCCAGGTTTTATACCAGATCCCTTTATTGGTACAGGGAGCTCTGAGTGTTACGAATACCTAACATAGTTATGTTGCTTCGTGTACACTAAAAAAACACTCTTAAATGTTTTAAATTATTCAGGACCCACTGGCACTCTCCTCCTGATCCTGAAAGGATGTAGCACAAACGTGGTCTTGAGGGAATATTTTTTTAATAAAACAAAAAAGAGCACTAAAACCAATTTTGACCACGAATCTCTCATCCTCATCAGATGCTGGTGCAAGATTGCTAAAACTCGGGGTTCTCCAAAGTTGGTCCTGGGGAGAAGGATCCACGGCAGAGTTTTAGTATATCCCCATTTAGATAAATGTAGTAATCTTAAAAATCTGGCATGGATCAGGCATCCGGGACAGACTTAGGAGAACCCTGCTCTAAGTGATGAAGGTAGGTGGGATGTAAGGCGGAAAGAAAGAACAGTACACAGGTGGCAAAGTGAATCACTTTCTTAATAGGCAAGTAGGAATACTTGGGGAGACCAGGCAAGCAGTAGGTCAAAATCCAATCTAATCATGACAGGCCAGTTAATGATGAATTTTGCAATGTTAAACATAAGACGAGGACAAATCCTTCCGATGGTGCTTGAGGTGCTGTTCATAATGAAGGAGTCCATATATATGCATAATACAAATAGTATGCAGAACTTTCCAGAGCTCAAGGAGGCAAAATACATATGTGTAAAGAGTAGTAAGGTTAGAGAGGATAGATGAGGCAGGGATTCAGAAATGTCTATTTTGCAGGTGTGAGAATGTCCGGCTATGTAGTGTTTAACGGACAGATGGATATTAGAGTCACAGTCCATGTCAAAGAAGTAACAATGACTCATGTATCAATAGCGTGCTTAAAAGAGTTGAAAGAACAATGTTTTCAAAAGCAGTCGACAAGTCCAGCAAAATTAATGCAGAGGGTTTTATGCCAGGAAGAGGTAATGAAGTTAGTGACATCAAGGAGGGCTGTCTCAGTCAACTGAAGAACAGGAAAGACTCGGTGGAGGGGATATAGTGGGATATTACTAAATCGGTATGTAGTGAGCCTACTGAACATAAACTATTTAAGAACCTTCAAAAATAAGGGTAGCTGATAGAGTCCCTTATTACCTTGCAGGACTTCAAGGTACCAAAATGGTCCACTGACCTCTTTCTCTGTGCACTATTCTAAACTGTTTTTCTTCGAACAGCCCTTTCATATTACACAATGTTTAAAATAATATTTTTAAGGAAGGCAGGCAAGACACTCTTTTTGTCCTTGATCATCTGTAAAGCGCTCTGATACCCACCTGGGTTATGTCTGCACTATATAAAACTTTATATAAATAAATAAGACTCAACTGCCTGTAAACATGCGCATTAATCTAATGGCACTAAATGCGGATTGTTCACTGATTTCGTATTCTGATCTATGTAAGGAGTTCTGCACCTTTAGCATGCTGTGAAGGTAACAAATGACATAGCACCCAATACCAATGCATTCACACAGCCACAAACTGGTACATATAAAGGGCCACCCTGATATAAGCGCTATATTTCCACTCTGAGGGGCAAGATTGTGACAAAAACTGATCTAGATTGTTAGTGGTGTTGCAGTCTGCGGAAAAGGAAATTTGGGCTGCAATCCCAGCTTTCCCAGTCTGTATAAAGCTCAGTAAATCACGATCTGCTTAGGCCACAGCTCTATCGCACACAACTGGGAACGCGCAGACCCGAGGCAGTCACTGACCGCTTGCTCAGTTCAGTCCGCGTGTGCCTTGTGGCTGTTCTCCTCCAGACTCCCTGTTTTTACCGTTTTTTAAAAGAAACCTTTTTAAATCTAATTTTCACTGTTTTGCCGCTATTGGCATTTTACTCTCACCTTGTTGTTCTCTGGCTGCTTTGTCCTCGCCCGCACCCCGGTCCACCACGGGAATCTCCCGTTTGCTGTGGAGGGTGCCGGCGTCGCAGCTGTTGGGGGCGGAGTTGAGCGGTTAGCGCTCTAGCGGCCAATCCTACTTCAGTCGCATGCCTCCCTCGTCGCGCAGCGGACGCGCGCAGACCCGAGGCAGTCACTGACCGCTTGCTCAGTTCAGTCCGCGTGTGCCTTGTGGCTGTTCTCCTCCAAACTCCCTGTTTTTACCGTTTTTAAAAGAAACCTTTTAAATCTAATTTTCACTGTTTTGCCGCTATTGGCATTTTACTCTCACCTTGTTGTTCTCTGGCTGCTTTGTCCTCGCCCGCACCCCGGTCCACCACGGGAATCTCCCGTTTGCTGTGGAGGGTGCCGGCGTCGCAGCTGTTGGGGGCGGAGTTGAGCGGTTAGCGCTCTAGCGGCCAATCCTACTTCAGTCGCATGCCTCCCTCGTCGTGCAGCGGGCGCGCCGCCGGCGCGCCGCCGGCGCGCCAAAGGCAAGCCCGTCTGCGCCCGTCCGCGCTCGTCAGGGGCCAGGGCCTAGTCATCATGCCCAAACCATCACTTATTCTGCCCCGGACTTGCTACGACGACAGGGGAACTGGCCTATTGATCTGGCTATTCAGACTAAACTCTATGAGGCAGGAATCCTTATCAACCGGGTGTCTTGCCCCGAACTCTCTTCTTTGGCCTGCTGTAAGGAGCTTCCTGCCAACAATGACGATATAGCCCCTTCAAAAACTGCCACTCCCTCCCGCCTTGAGTCGCCAGACATCACTATCTGCTACTTAAATACCCGCTCCATGGTCAAGCACCAGCTTGAAATTTTCCAGCTCATTGATTCTGACAGACCAGATATCCTCCTCCTTTCAGAAACCTGGCTCACTTCAGAGTCTATCCCGGATATCTTGGCAGCAGTACCTGCCAACTATTATATTCTTCAGGCCAATAGGCCCCCGGGGAAAATTGGAGGAGGGGTAGCTGCCATCATTCACTGCAAACTTCAGTTTACCTCTCTGGGGGTTACAGGCATCCCCTCAGTTGACAGTCTTATATTGAAATTTGAATCCCCTCACTCTGCATTTATTTGTGCCTTGTTTTACAGACCCCCCGCTCACATGCCCTCGTTTCCTCTCTTATTGGGCGATATGATCTCCCATCTAGTCATTAATCACGCCCGCACCCTCATTATTGGAGATTTTAACTTTTGGCCTAACGATGCCCGTGAAAGTGTTATTTCCTCTGAATTCACAGACCTTTTCCTCGGGTTGAATTTTACCCAGCACGTGAATGTAGCTACGCACATAAAGGGGCACACTCTAGATCAAGTTTGGACATCCAACCTTGACATTTCTAAACCTTTAATTTCGCCCTGTACCTTGTCTGACCATTTCTTTATAAAATTTGCGATACCCAGGGCCGCGTCCGCTAAAAACTCACTGACTGGAAACTTATTGGCTAGAAGCTGGAACCGTGTTAACATCAAGGACTTTTGTTCTTTATTAGCCACCACGGCCCCCAAGGCACAGGAACCTCTTGACAGGCAAGAAAATAACCTTACTACATGGCTGGAGTCGGCCAGCGACAGCTTTGCCCCTCTTAAAACTTTAAAAAGTTTGCGTCCCCACGATGCTCAACGTTGGTTCTCTAATGAACTCAAGTCTAAGAAACTCGCCTTGAGGCAAGCTGAACGCAGCTGGAGACGCAATTACTCCTCACCTGAAAAGGCTGCTTTTGTATCTTTACTTAAAGATTATAAACAAGCTATTCTCCAGGCTAAGGCCGATTATTTTTCCTCTAAGATCATTAGTTCGGCGAACAAATCCAAGGATATTTTTTCCATCGTCGACGAACTTGCCAACCCTGATAGAGTTATGATAAAACCTGTCCCCTCGCAAATTTTATGTGACTCCCTTAACTCATATTTTATTGATAAAAGCTAGTATCCCCTCTTCTACCCCCTCTATAGCTCCCTCTACCTTCTGTCAGAATTTTCCCTCAATTGACCACATTCCTCCTATTTCAGAAGACACCTTTGTTACTCTTCTTAAAAAAGTTAGCTCCGGCTCCCCTACCGACTGCTGCCCCTCTCACATTTTACGGGAAGTTTTCCTTGCCTGCCCTGACCCTCCCTTGGCTCTTCTTAATAACTCTCTCAAGTCCGGCATTGTTCCTAACACCTTCAAGAGTGCCGAAATTCTTCCAATTCTGAAAAAGCCTAATCTGGACCCTTCGGTCCTCAGTAATTATCGCCCTATCTCGTTGCTGCCCTATCTGGGCAAAGTCTTAGAGGCCCATGTCACCAGCTGTCTTAGCTCCTTCATCGAACAGTCGCGCTTCCTGGACTCTCATCAGGCAGGTTTTAGACCTGCTCATTCAACTGAGGCAGTCATTCTTGCAGTTATGGACGAGCTTAGAAGGGGCGCAGACAAGGGTTTTTCTCAAGCTCTGGTACTCCTTGACTTATCCGCCGCGTTCGACACGGTCGATCACGGTCTCCTGATCGACCGTGTCAGCAATGCCGGGATCCAGGGGCCAGCGTTGAAGTGGATATCTTCCTTTCTCAGTAATAGACATCAAGCCGTCCGCCTTGGCAATTTCTTTTCCAAAAAAGTACTTTGATCTGTGGGGTTCCACAGGGATCTTCGTTGTCGCCGCTTCTTTTTAATTTGTATATTGCACCTCTGATTCGAGCTCTCCGCGAAAGAATGGTCAATATTTTTAATTACGCTGATGATCTCCAGCTGGTTTTTGACATTCACTCTTCTACCTTCTCAGTGGCTAACTTTCAGGCTACTCTCAGTTTTATTTGTAACTGGATG
Organism: Calotriton arnoldi; assembly: GCA_963921515.1. NCBI lineage: Eukaryota > Metazoa > Chordata > Amphibia > Caudata > Salamandridae > Calotriton > Calotriton arnoldi. The sequence continues at coordinate 356,679 of CAWUFW010002204.1, forward strand.
AATTGCAATCAATTAAAGTTGAATCCGGATAAAACAGAACTCATCTTAACTGCTGGTTCGGCTAACCCGTGGAATTCCAACTTCTGGCCCTCTTCCTTGGGTAGTCCCCCTCTCCCTGTAGCTTCTGTTAAGAGCTTGGGGATTGTGATCAGCAGCGATTTGACGATGAAAGCACAGATCAGTTCGGTGGTCTCAGCCTGCTTCTTTCATCTGCGCAGAATCCGTAAGATTGCCAGATTTCTTACCACTGAGGCTCTAATTTTGGTTACCCTTGCTCTGGTAATCTCGCGGATCGATTACGCTAATTCTCTATATGCAGGCATTCCAGCTTACCAACTCCACCGCCTGCAGCTGGTGCAGAACCATGCCGCCAGACTAATCGCCCGCCAGTCTAGCCGATGCCATGTTAAACCTCTGATGCAGAGCCTACATTGGCTTCCAGTAGGTAAACGCTGTATTTTCAAGATGGGATGCACCATCTTTAAGGCCCTTGCCGGCAATGGCCCTGCTTTCATTTCTTCCAAATTGCAGCGGTACGCCCCTCCCGAGAACTGCGTTTCTCCACTCTTAACTTATTGACCGTTGTACCGTTCAAGCGCAAAAAGCATGGAGGACTCAGATTTGCGGTCTTAGCCCCCAACTTTGGAATTCACTGCCTTTTGAAGTAAGATCAGTGACCCTGTACTCCCAGTTCAGGCAAAAGCTCAAGACCTGGCTGTTCTCTCAAGCCTATCAGTAATACTGCCTCTTCACTCTCTGCATCGTCCTCCCGCCTTGAGCGCCATGAAACCGTTTTCGGTGTACGTGCGCTTAATAAGTACTTTTAACATAACATAAGCGGGGTGCACATGTGTGTCCATCTCTATGAGTGTTTGAGCAGTCAGCCAACATTTCATACACTCTTGAAAATCAATGCCTGGAATAATAAGGGTGTGAATGGAATTCGAGGGCACAACTGGCACAGATATATTTATTAATCCCTCCTGAACTTTTAGACCGCTTTCCATATTCGAATTGCATCTTTCCCTTTATTAGATTATTCACCACACTTGCAGTGCAGAGATATACAATTGTCTGAGACACTCTGGTACAACCGGTGGGTAAATTAAAACTATATAAAGTACGAGAAATGGAGCGTGACAGTTAAGTGAAGAGACTAAGGAAGACCCCCTTCGCGTGATCAGGAGGATCAAAGGAATCCAAAATGTCTTGTTTCTGGTTATTAAAAGGGTCTTCTCATTCAGCATGGATTTGTCAGAAACCTATCTTGTCTGCTCCATGCGTCTGTTACATAATCCTACTTGTGACATTGCTTTTGTTCTTTTTGCAATTTATTTACTCTCTTCGTTTTTTGTATTGCATTTTTCACCCTTTGTCAATAATATTCTTATTTATATTATGCATATTTCCTTTTCTTGTTGGGATGCAAAGCAGTTTGCTACCCTACCTAGTAATGGTTGGTGCGCTGTATGAAATGTAGAAATAAATACACAAGGGAACAGTTTAATAACTTCTTAGTAAAACACTGGTTTCTGCAGAATTCCACTCTAAGAAGAAAACATACAATATAAAAATGTCCAGCATAGGCTGGCACTTGGCAGCTGATCCACACACATCCTTGGGGACCCTGCCTTACACTAATTAAGGCCAACAGGGGAAAAAAAGACGACCCCAGCTGTTTTTGCCAAATAGATTTAAAATTCCTTTTCTGTACCTTGAAGGGATATTACGCAAAGGCACCACTGCAAAGATCTACACGCTGCAAATCAGCCTGCTCAATATACCATTCATTCGGAGGAACACTGCTCGAAAGAGTTAAATTAAGAAAACAAAAATATCGCCACAAGTGACATGACATTACTAGCAGGAACAAAAGTATATGTGGAAATGTGTCTATAGATAATATACAGGAATGCAGGACTTGCTTGCTGCTTCCATCAGTGGAAATACTCAGAAGCTGATTTACATTAGAAAAAAAGTTTCTCCTGAGTAGGGGACGGCGTGACGTGCAAGAAATCCAATAGAAGGAGTTGGGCACAGCAAGTTGTAACTTGCGGGCGCGCAGGAGGGCGGGGGTGTAATGCATTAAATAGACTCAGCATCAGTTTTATTTCATTCATTGGCAAAGGCCCAACAGGAATAGATCACGTTGCACCGGTGCCGGCATTACACCGACCTGGTTTCTAATTATAGGTCAGATGTCAGCTCTACGTGGAAACAAGAGTGCACGCAGGCAGTGGAGCCGGGATTCTTCACACCGCGAATCACAAGATGTGGGCAGACGGGACAGAAGCAGGAAGAGGCGGCCTGTGAAACTCCCTCCTACACGTTTTGCTTTTTATTTATCAGTCTGCGTTTTGGATGCGACCTTCTCATTCGGCGACCAACATTCTCCACGGGTACCGTCTTGTGCCCCCCAACACTGCCTGCCCCTTTGGCGACCTTCTTGTGCCTCCCTGCGTTGCCTGTCCTTTAGCGACCCACCCTCGTTCCTCCCTTCCCAGGAAGGCAACACTCTCTCTCCCAACCCTTGCGCCCTAACAAAATCACGCCCCCCTCCCCCCCTGTACATTGTGGTGAGGGACTCCTCATCTTTCCATTTCTCAGATATTTACAGGCCCAGGGTTAAGTGGGGGCCCTTCTGCTCCACAGGGGCCTGTGTTAGCCTCTAGCTCTTGGCCCCATGCCGCTGAAGCCACAAGCACAGGTCAGGATCATGTTAAACTTTGATGAGGGTTGCTAACCAGGTTGCTGGCACTTACACAGCTATTATTTTATAAGTAACTGCACAGCTACATATGACACGGACATTCCAAACTACAATATTGTTTTAGCTGTCTTTTGAGACCTACTTTTTTTTTTTCCATTCAACAGGCTAGGATTAACTGGCGGCAAAGTGGAGGGCAGACAAATTGTTGTTCAAGTTCAAAGAGGCCACTGTCACTGTCAATATCACTAATCTAGAGGATAAGAGTTTAAGGTCGGCTGCACTAGTGATTCTTTACAGAGCTTGCTTTTTCCAAGCCAGTTCCATAAGGCTTGCAACAGCAAAAGGCACCCAAATGATTCACAGACATATGATAATGCACCAGCATCAAGGCAGGAACTAGGCTTACCTCCAATGTCAATACAAATCTTCCTTTTTTGCATTCAAGAATCCATGCTATTTAAGCACTGTTGAGCAAACATGAGAAACACAAACGTACGTCCAGTGAGCCACTGATGGTGCAGGTGAGTTGCGAAGCATCAATCAATCATATCAATCAGGGGTTTGTTAAAGCGCGACTACTCACCGTAAGGGTCTCAAGGCGCTAGGGGTGGGGGGGTGCAGGTTCCATCCATCAAGGAGGGGGTCTGTCGAAGAGCCAGGTTTTGAGGTTTCTTGCGAAGATGGGGAGCGATGTTGTCTGTCTGAGGTGGAGCGGAAGGGCGTTCCATGCTTTGGCCGCGAGGAAGGAGAAGGAGCGGCCTCCCGATCTGGTCTTTCTGGTGCAGGGGACCACGGCGTAGGAGAGCTGGGCTGATCGTAGGGTCCTTTGGGGTGCGTGGAATTTGAGTCGGCTGTTCAGGTATGCTGGTCCGGTGCCGTGGAGGGCCTTGTGTGCGTGGGTGAGCATCTTCAAGGTTATTCTCGCCTTGACAGGGAGCCAGTGGAGTGTGCGCAGGTGCTGGGAGATGTGGCAGTGTTTTGGCAGGTTGAGGACCAGTCTTGCGGCGGCGTTCTGGATGTTCTGTAGCTTGCGGGTGAGGTTTTTGTTTATTCCGGCGTAGAGTGCGTTGCCGTGAGGCGAGTCTGCTGGTGACCAGGGCGTGAGTGACGGTCTTTCGGTGTTCGAGGGGATCCATTTGAAGGTCTTACGAAGGAGGCGGAGGGTGTGGAAGCAGGAAGACGAGACGGAGTTGATCTGGCGGTCCATTTTGAGCTCGGAGTCCAGGATGATTCCCAGGTTGCGTGCGTGGTCCGTGGGGGTTGGCGGGTTTCCGAGGGCGGGGGCCACCAGGTGTCGCTCCAGGCATCAGGGTTTGGGCCCATGATGAGTACTTCTGTTTTGTTGGTGTTTAGTTGTAGGCAGCTGTTTTTCATCCATTTGGCGACGGCTTCCATGCCTTCTCGAAAGTTGCGTCTGGCGGTGTTGGGCTTGTTGGATAGGGAGAGGATGAGCTGGGTGTCGTCTGCGTATGACACGATGTTGAGTCCGTAGGTTCTGACAATGGGGGAGAGTGGAGCCATGTAGACGTTGAAGAGCGTCAGGCTGAGGGAGGAGCCCTGGGGGACTCCGCAGGTGGTAGGTGTGGGGTCCGAGAGGAAAGGGGGGAGTCTGACCCGCTGCGTCCTGCCGGAGAGGAAGGAGCGGATCCAGTCGAGGGCCTTGTCCTGGATTCCTGCGTCGTAGAGTCTGCGTATTAGGGTGCGGTGGGAGACTGTGTCGAACGCCGCTGATAGGTCGAGGAGGATGAGGGCTACTGTTTCTCCTTTGTCCAGTAGGGTGCGGATGTCGTCTGTTGCGGCGAGGAGGGCGGTTTCCGTACTGTGGTTTTTTCTGAAGCCGGATTGGGAGGAGTCGAGGATGTTGTGTTCTTCAATGAATGTGGCGAGCTGGCTGTTGATGGCTTTCTCGATGACTTTCGCTGGGAACGGGAGCAGGGAGATGGGTCTGTAGTTTTTGAGGTCGGTGGGGTCCGCTGAGGGTTTCTTTAGGAGGGGTTGACCTCGGCGTGTTTCCAGTCGTCGGGGAACGAGGCGGTCGCCAGGGAGCGGTTGATGGTGTGGTGGAGCATGGGTGCGATGGTGTCGGCGGCTCTGTTGAAGATGTGGTGGGGGCAGGGGTCCGTGGGGGCCCCTGAGTGGATGCACAACTCATGGTCAGTATCTTATCCAACGTCCCCAAAGTCTAGCCCAATCTTGTCCAAAAAAAGGTCCACGGGGTGGATCTTAACCACATTTTTGGGACAGTCGCTCTGCAGATCAGCTACATTTAGAATCCCTGTGTGTCAATTTAACTTACATAGACACCTACAAATCTGGCATATGCCCAAAGTTTTGCTGGACAACTCTTGGCTAACCAGTACTGCACCAATAGAGTAGCTCCCACTTTCGGTCCTTTGAGGAAGGAATCAATGTCATCAGGACTCTCCCCTACCTCATGGCAACCTCCAAGATATTTCCCCTGAATACACATCTTCCCAATTGTACTATGTAGTGGACAAGCTCCCCCTATGCATATGCCATGCTACCACTTACTCCCCTCCCAGCCTATAATCAAGACTACAGTACTAGCCACACATGGGCACCATCAGAATTGTAGCAATGTAGGACATTATGTGAAATTGAAGAACAAAGCGGAGGACTAGGAAAGCAAATCACACACTTTGACTGGATAGCTGCTTTATAAAACGATGTATAGCTAGGCAAGAAAACAAAGCTTTTTCACCCTTTGTTTGCATGGATGAAGGAAACCGTAAAAATCACACAATGGACAAATTCACAACACTATCCACCAGCACTTTGATAAAACGATATATATATATATATATATATATAGATATCATAAGACATAACTAACAGCAAATAGACTCTAAAATAGTTTATCACTTGTACTGGTACCAAAACGTCAATGTCTTTAGATAAGCTTTCAACTTCTTCAGTGTAGAGTTCCTAATAATTTCCTCCTCTCAACACATCCATCTATTTATCAAGCCACACTGCCTTGACGCTGCTGTGCCCTAGTGTGGATACTAAGCCAGACTTCCAAGAAAATGTTTTAAAGGCTCTAAATAAATAAACATTGCTATGAAGCATTTTCATGTCCTCAAGTATTCATTGGTCGATTTTTACCATCTTCTATTGGGTAAGCTTTCAAATGGCCCAAATGGGTGTGAAAGAGCTCAACTATTCCTTGAACACAAGACTGGCAAGAGAAGGAATCCGATCACTTTTGAAGCATACAACTGATAAATGGCAATAGACAACTCACTTTTTGGAGTCGAATTATAGGATCGATACTTAAGTGTACTAAGACTGCAAAGTCTTGACGTCTAATCAGCCAATGGCAAGGACCATCCAACATAAACCCTCACATCAAAATCTAAAAACAAATAAACTTTATTTCTTACAATTGCACGACAGATTGGCCTCTGCTTCTTCGGCACCAGAATGGTATAAATTGGTTTTGTCTTGTAATATTTTCAAATGGGCATCCTTTTCCTCTGAATCACTGAACATATACTAGGTTTTCTTCTATTTCTATGATAGAATCGTCACCCATTACCTCTGTACAGGAGGAGTATAAACTAGTTTTTCTTGCAATACTCAGTGGTGTAACGAAACTTGAGGGGGCCCCATGTAAAGTACATAGAGGGGGGTCCCACGCTCCTGAGCTTTCAGGCCAGGGACCTGCCAGTTCCGGAGGGGGCCCCCAGAGCTTGGGGTCCCCCGCACGGCAAGTGCTGCGGGGGCTGTTACGCCACAGGTAATACTATGACAGAATGGGCACCTGCTTCCTTTGAGTTGAAGGAGTATAAACCAGTCTTGTAACTCCATGAAAGGACGGGCATTGACCTCCTACCGGAGGAGTATAAACAGGTCTGTCCTGTAATTCTATGATAGAGTGGGCATTCACTCCCTCTCTATTCATTTTAAACTGGTCTTTCTTCTAACTCTTCAGCAGAATAGGAATTCGCCTCCTTTGTATTAAAGGGGTTTGAACTGTACTTTCTTGTAATTCTAGGACATACTAGGCATTCGATTCCTCTGTATCAAAGTGGTATAAACTGACCTGTAATTCTATGGTAGTATGGACATCCACCACCTCTGTATCGAAAGAGTATACACTAGTCTTTCTTGTAAATTTATGATAGTGGACATCACTTGGTTTCATAGGCGTATAAACTGTCCTGTCCTGTAATTCTATCATAGAACGAGCATCCACCACCTCTGTATCGAAAGGGTATACACTAGTCTTTCTTGAAAATGTATGATAGTGGACATCACTTCCTCGGCTTCATAGGGGTATAAACTGTCCTGCAATTCTAAAGTAGGACAGGCATCCACCACCTCTGTATCCAATAAGTATACACTAGTCTTTCTTGTAAAATTATGATAGTGGACATCACTTCCTCGGTTTCATAGGGGTATAAACTGCCATGTAATTCTATCGTAGAACGAGCATCCACCACCTCTGTATCGAAAGAGTATACACTAGTCTTTCTTGTAGATTCATGATAGTGGACATCACTTCCTCGGTTTCATAGGGGTATAAACAGTCCTGTAATTCTATAGTAGAACTGGCATCCACCACCTCTGTATCGAAAGGGTATACACTAGTCTTTCTTGTAAATTTATGATAGTGGACATCACTTCCTCAGTTTCATAGGAGTATAAACTGTCCTGTAATTCTATCGTAGAACAAGCATCCGCCACCTCTGTATCGAAAGAGTAGATACTAGTCTTTCTTGTAGATTTATGATAGTGGACATCGCTTCCTCGGTTTCATAGGGGTATAAACTGTCCTGTAATTCTATCGTAGAACAAGCATCCGCCACCTCTGTATCGAAAGAGTATACACTAGTCTTTCTTGTAGATTTACGATAGTGGACATCGCTTCCCCGGTTTCATTGGGGTATAAACTGGTGTGTGCTGTGATTCAGTGATAGAATAGCCATCGCCTCCTCTTCTCGAGGACTCTATTCTAGGTTTTCTTGTAATTCTGTGACAGAACAGGAGCCCCCTTTCACTAAATGAGAGGGCGCACACCGGCCTTTCTTGTATTTCTGCGATAGAATGGGCATGCACTAGTCCTGTATCCGAGGGGCACCATCACAAACGGAAGTCCTGTGACACACAGCTTGCAGGTTCCCGCGTCACACAGCAGCGCGACGAGATTTCTCTGATGAGGCGTTTGATTCCTACTACAGGGAGCATCTCGGACTGCTTTCACTCCAACAGGCTCGCTCTCAAAGCAAAACGATAACACGGTGGCGCGCTCTCTTCCACTTGTGAAAATAATGACACGAGCTTCTCCTGCGCTGGATTTTTCCACTCTGTTGCTATGTTCAATATTTATTGCCTCATCAGAGGTGGCCGTGCTGCAAGTTAATGGTGGCGCGCCGGCCCGAGGACAGCGGGCCACGCCCAGCTTCCCTTGGAGGATCCGCAATCAGAGAGCCCGCTCTAGTCCGCTAGTCGCAGCCTTTTACAAAAGATTTCCACTTGAGCGGCTCATCTTTAATCATTATAAAAAGCACAGAGGTTTAATCCATTTTTGATGTATACGCTAATCGCTTTGTGTCCTTGAAGTTCAAAGTGGTCTTCGTGCATGTCGCTAATTAGCCAAGCAAGCAGCCATTCAGCTCCCTCTCATGTTCCTAATTAGATCTTTAACAACAAACAAATGTCGACCTTACGCAGGCTCCGCTACATTCCCCTCCATTACGGAAGCGGTTCAGGAAGGGACGCGGTCACTCTGGTTAGGTCTTTCTAGGGGTGAAGAAAGCATCTCGACTTGACAGTTACCGTCCATCCGATAATCCAAATGAAATGAGTGTTAGGAGTTTGCGGCCCTCATGTGGTCCCGGCAAGATGCTGAAACAAAGCTTCGGAACCTATCTGTCGCCGATGCATCTTCCTCAATGCCCTCCTTACTGCATCGGGAATAGATATGTATGAAATTCTCCATGGAAGATTATTAATTAAGCAATACAGTTAAATGAATGAAAAATGCATCAGCAAAGCAGATTCAAAAAAGCAAAAGATGTTTTGCTACTTACTGCAAAAAGTGTAAGAATAGATAACAAAAAATAGCTTACATTTTTGTATTTAATTGAAGCTGAGGAAGACAACTTGCTAAGTACATGGATCGGGCTCAGGTTGTGCCCCAGTGAACAAAGGGACTTCCTACACGGGCATTTTTATGGAGTGCAATCCCTTGTTTCAGTCTGGATCCAACTGAGGCTCACTGACATTAGGAGGAGTTTGAGAACTAGCATTAGAGACATCCTGTGAAGATACACCTATGAATAGGGCAAAGACTGGACATTACATCTTTTCCATAATGGTGATGCAGCTCTGTCCCAAGTCTTCCAATGGGTCGGCAACTTTTCTGGACTTCTTAGATAATAAACACAACAAGACGATGGACGGAGTGCAGACATTTTTCAAACATTCTCCCCCAGTCAAGAGATCTGGATTAAATCCATTGTTCTTTTGCTCACTAGTCCACCCCAGTTTGGACCCAGTCATATGCAAATCAGTCTTGACCCTGCTCCCCATGGTCCCAGGATGCTTGTTTTGGTCCGGGGAAGACCTGACCGGGCAGTTCGGGCTGGACTGTTCCCATGGGGAACAGGGTCAAGACTTATTTGCATATAGCTGGGTCCACACTGGGGTGGCGTGGTATTGAGTGGTGAGCAAAAAAACAATTGATTTAGGCCCAGATCTCTGTGCTGGAGGTGAGTGTGTGACACTGTTCAGCATTAAATTCATAATTTGTTCTTAGGTAATAAGCCTTAACCGTTGGTCATGTTGGGTAGTATATATATATATATATATATATATATATATATATATATATATATATATATATATATATATACACAACAATCTAACCACGTGTGTGTGAGACATACTCTGCCCGTTGCCCCCTAATACCTCACTCCGAGATGAATGAGACCCTGCCCCGTCACCCCAGATGTTCCATGTGTTGTCAACCTTTACTACCACCCCCCCTCCCCCAAAGTGTCTCCATACATCTGCAGGCATTAATCATGTTGGTGTGGTGAGTGACGTTCACATGATGTCAACTAATCTGTACCAGGTCCCAGCTGCTTCACGGCAGATGATCGTCTGAGTGTACCTCAAGTTTCTCTATGTAGGTGTCCCATCTAAGTAGTGAATCTTCCCCCGTCCTCTAGTGCGCAGTCTACTATGGACTGCCTACCCAGCCGCTGCCCATTTCCTTAGTTCAGCACGCCATCTATGTACCAACAGTGCTGCAGGTGACTTCCACACCATCGTTATGCAGCGGCTCGCTAGGATCAATGCTAGGTTCTGAAACCGCATCAGGCCTCTCGTGTGCCTGGTATTTATTACTCCCTACGCCAAGAATACACTGCAATGGATCGAGGGGAAACAAACTGCCCAGGAATTTCGTCACTGTCAGTGCAACCCGCTGCTAGAAAGGCGATAGCACCACACACGACCACACCATATGTATAAAGTTTGCCATCCTCCTTACCACACCTGCGGCATCTACTAGCAGCCCCCGTGTTGCAGTCAAAAAAAGAAAATCATAACTGTACAAAAAGCATGTACTAAAGGTGATTGTGTAAAGACTTCACATATTGTTATGTTACATCCATGTGTTAGGATGCCATTTACAAAGCTCTATTTCAAGATTTACAAAATAAAAAATAGCAACCTACTTGTTTCGAGCAGTAGATAATACCTAAAATGAGTATATGTAATTAAAGTTGTTCAACTGTTAGTTGACGAATATTTTAGATTCTTCGGAGCATAGAGAGAACAAAAATAGGTCTATAGAAATAGGACAGAACCCTGAGCTGTCCGCGCCTGTTGTGCCCTACATCCCTTTAATAACTATTTTGCACCAAAGAGCAGTTTAACAACTTTAACTAAACATACTAGGTTTATGATGTTCGCCTCTAAAGTTATATTCTTTCAAGCCTGTACACAACTATATAACACTTGCTGTTATTACTGGATAGCCATATTAAATGTACAGTAGTCAAGTCAAAACAAGCTTTAGTCGAATTCACAAATGATTGATAAAAGCTACAGAACAACATCCGTATCAAAAATAGTTAAAAATCAATATAAAAGTTATAGCGGATTAAAAAGGATAAAAGCAGCGATACATAACTACAGGTACGATCAAATACACAGTCGATGTCAGTTTTAGTTTAAGTTACAGATTACAGTTGCTTCCTGCAATTAATAACTGCCAACAAAAATCGAGACATTACAGCACATATATATATGTTCGGTAGCATTTGCAGGTACAGAAAAGCTGGGCGACATTGTACAAAGCCAAGCTGCCATAGCAGAGGGATAATATGTTTCTTCCTCATCCCAGAAAAATGTTTACAGAACAAAACAGTGTGCATTGTGGTCTGCAAAGAGATGTCATCACAAGTACATTTCCCCATGTCAGATGACCAGTTGTTAATAGTGGGGAAGCTAATTAAGTGATGAAAGATGTTCAACCGAAACAGAGTCAGCACAAACCTGTGGTGAGCATTAAACACATTAGCCAAGTAAAATTGCATATTGAAGCTAGTCAATATCGTCTGATTCCTCAGTACAGAAGGTTTTAAAATTTCAGATGCTAGTCTAGTTTCCTCTAGAAGAGATAAGCATTTCATTTTGAGTACTTTTCTTTGGACTGATGCCAAGGTATCGGGATGTTCAAAGTACTCAGAGTGACCGATATCAGACAGAAAGTTATGCACGTATTTAAGCCAGGGAATTTTAAGGGCCGACATCGATCTGAGGCAATCGGTTATAATCGCTCGGTTGAGTGTAGTGTGTACCGATGACCAAATTTTGTGCCACAGTAGTACTGGCTGTATCTTAATCAGGTCTGCAATATACGGGACTCCCAGTTCTGTATGGCAGACGTAGGTTGGACTACTTTTCGGAACGGCAAGAAGGTTCCTTAAAAATGCATTTTCTTCCAATTGGAGGCTGTCTATCTGCCCATGGCCCCATAGTTCAGACCCGTACATGGCAGTGGGTCTGCCTTTGGCCTTGTATATAGTCAACAATTCCCTCGGGTGTTTAATTCTTTGAGTTCTGGCAAACTGCAGCAGGGCCCTTGTAGTTTTAACAAATTGAAGTTGCCTAGATTTTATAGCCCGCTGTCACTTCCCAGTGTGGCTAAATACAATCCCCAAATAGGAAAAAGTAGTGGTACACTGAATTTTAGCGCCCTCAATAAAAATGTCACGAGGTCGAATGCCCAATTTTCATAGCAAAAGTTTTACCGATGTTGATTTTTAGGCCGTGGTTCTGCATAAAATTAGCAAACTCGTCGACTAGACGCTGTAGTCCAAGAGGAGTACGAGCCATTAGAACAGCGTCGTCGGCATAAAAAAGTGCTGGGATTGGACGATGGCCTACTTGTGGTAAGTTGGCGCACTTACTTGCCAGGATGTCACCTATGCTGTTAAGATAGAGATTGAACAGGAAAGGGGCGAGCACACAGCCTTGTCGTACCCCTCTTCTTATATTAAATGGCTGAGTGCAATCACCGTTAACGCCGTAGCGGACTCTACCACGACCTAAAACGTACAAATCTCTAAGAAAATTAATAATGGTGCAGTCAACTCCCAGGCTAGTCATGATGGACCATAGTTTCTCATGTACCACAAAATCAAAAGCGGAAGATAAATCAACAAAGGCCAAAAACAAATTACCTTCCTTAATGTACGTGTATTTGTTAATGAGGAAGTCCAGATTACTGGCCTGTTCCATAGTCCCCAAACCAGACCTAAAGCCATACTGCAGGTCCGAGAGAATGTTGTTGGACTCTGCCCAGTCCTTCAGTCGGTCGAGGAGAATGCGCCCAGCCACCTTCACTAGGGAATCTAAGAGGGAGATTGGCCTGTATTGTGCTGGGCTGTTACGATCGCCCTTCTTAAATATGGGTACGATGAGAGACTCAAGCCAAGTTTGCAGAAAACCTTTATCCCGACAGGCTCTAAAGAGCAGGGTAATAGTGGGGCCCCAAAAGTCAATGTTGGACTTAAACAGGTCAATCGAGATCCCATCCGGGCCCGGGGCTTTACCACCCTTACTTGTCTTCAGTGCCACAACTACCTCATCCAGGGTAAATACTGGATAATTCCTATTGCTTAGTGGTAGGATAGTGGCAGGTTCACTGATAGCGGGGGCAGTGGGCAAGGGAATCGCAGTATCGTCCGTGGAAAAATAAAGATCTGAAAAATGAGATAGCCAAGCAACCTCAGTAATGGCTATCTCAGCTCGGGGGCAGTCCGCAGGATCATATAAAGGAGAATTAATGATACACCAGAACATAATGTTGTCATTAGACAGACTGGCTTCGAGTAAACGGTTCCAAGTATCCTCCTTTAAACTTTTTTTCCGTTGGTTAATAGCCAATTTATATGCGGATCTGCATTCCCGGACCTCCAAAACCGGTCTCGGTTTTTTAGCTAAGGCTAGTTTTAAATTTCTGATTTAGTACATGATGCGTCAAACCAACGAGGATGACGTGCCCTGGCTTTGCTCCGATTAACGTAGAGCCCTTCACCAATGCCCTTTTTTATAAGGTCAAACGCTTGTATGAGCTCATGGGCCATTGTATTCTCATCAAGGCACTGTTCAAAAGCCTCCCTCTCTTTCCAAATTAGTTTTGCTAGGAAGTTGGGTGGATGCACCAGGGACCATCTCAGTGCGTACCCGTTACGATGAGAAATATCGATATTCTCCAGAGTAGTGACTCTATGTGCAGCCCCCCTCTGAATCAAAAGGTTGATGTTCAGGACAACACTTTGGGGGAAATGATCACTAATTGCAATACTGTGTATGGAAAATCCTAAGACCAGCTCCGCATGATGCTGGGAGAAAAGTAAAAAGTCGATCACACTATTCTCACCTCTACCATTATAAGTGCAGTTCACTGTAACTGGAGTACTAGTGAGCTCGTTACAAAAAGACAAGTTGTATTTAAAAAGTAGATCGTTTAAGGTATCCCCGTATACTGAGTGAGAAAAATGGGTAATGTCGCTATTGTCAGGAGACGTCATGCTGCATACCTTATTAGATGGATATGGGCACGCACGTATGTTAAAATCACCGCCCCATAAAATAATTGGGTTCTTGCAATCTATTGGAAAGGCTGTTTCCAAGTCATGGCCTAAACAATTAAGAGCTGTAATGATTTCCTGGGTGCAGGCATTATTGTAAAAGTTTATGATAGCAATGGAGGAATGTACAGACATCTGTAAGATAACAATTGATAAAATGCGCTGGTATCAATCACAATTGTATTCAAGGGTGTCAGCAGATTTGATACATAAATACACAAGCCCCCTTTTGAGCGACCACTAGTGGATTGGATAGCTTACAATGATATGTTTTGAAGCCAGTTAAGTGGATTGGATCCACTAACCAAGTTTCCTGTAGGCATAGAATAAGAAATTTGGAGATAAAATCAAACCACTCAGTCATAGAGCTTTTGCTGCGTAAGCCAGTAACATTCCAGTACTAAACTGTATTGGCTTCCGCAGAAGGCTTAATGCCTGTAGGAGATGCGCTCGGAGATAAACTGCGATACAAGGCTTCAGGGGCACGGATTTTGAAACATACACACCGTGTCAATATCCGGGCAAAGGACCCTAGCGGGCTCTGGAAGAATAACAGATCCACACAGTTTACCATCGTTGTTAGGGACCCTCAGTCAATCCACACCACAAGAGTGGACAAACAGTCAAACCTGTTAGAAGTTTCTATCGGGGGATATTGGGGCGTGGGGAAATGTACCTGATGGTGTGTGCGCTCTGCTGTTAGAGAAAAGGCTGGGGGCTGGTAAAAGAAACCAAGAGGTAGAACAGCAATCTGCTTTGTGGTAAGGGATGGTAGGCTAGCTTTCTCAAGTATTAGTTTCACTAGGTTAGGAGATGTAAACGTAAGTACCACGCAGTCACCCTCCAACGTTTTACTTCCCGTACCCACCCATTTGACTCTCCTTATCATTTTCAAGTCAGCAAAAAGTACTCCACCAAGACCTACCCTTGCATTCAGCCAAAATGAACAGTAAGTAAATAATGTACTGGAATTATGAACTGATTGTGTCCACTAATTATATGTACGTTCATAGATACACAGAACATCTACTACATGCACAAAAACTATACTAGTCCTAGATTCCTGGAATCAGAGTTTTCCCCTCAAAAGAACATATACGTACTATATATACCCAGTAAAATTACCGGGGCTCTCTATACGGTGTGTAACGACTGAAAATGTTGGCAACCAAAACAGCTACAACCATATTGCAACTAAAACATGTATTGGACAGTATAATTATACCGCATTCACATCACTGATAATGTCAATAGTTTTGGCTTATGAATGAAAATGCCTTGTGTGTCATTGATAGGTTTAGGCACTCAATAAGCCACTATACATGTACGCTCGCATTCATCTTTGTATTCATGCATCCATTCATTCATCCACTGGCTCATTCTTGCATTCACACTCGGACACACCCACAGTAAAAACCATAAAAACACAACATATGCAAGATAAATTAAATGAATACAAATAGAAAAAAACATATTGCTGTCTAACCACGTTAGGCATATGTGTACAATAATAAAACTAAACACAGCAGCAGGTATCCATCCTGCAGTGGTATTGTACATAGTTTCTTTGTTTTAAAGATCCAGAATGGCCGCCATGTATAGAACGAATCTTCTGGCCATCATGGAATGAGAAAACAATGATACACTAAGGACAGCAGCTTCCATAATGGTTACCAGATTTAGACGAAGTGGCCACATGAGGCACGCTGCAGATGAAATGAGCGGCAAGCCAGCGGCGTGTTAGCATTGCCTGGGAAGTGTCCTATTAAGAAAAATTAATATGAAAAGAGGCGAAAAAAACTGAAAGGGGAACTGTAAAAGGAAAACAGAGAACTAAAGGAATGGTCAACCAGTCCAGATATTGAAGTGCACAAATTTGCAGTTGGATGTGCATATGTGGTTAGAAAATGCCATCATTCACAGGGCAAGAAAGCTAATGGATGATGTGGAACCAGGATCCATGGAGTATAGTGTCATGGATGGAGGGAAAGTGTAAATGACACTCAGCTAGACCAATGGCAGAAGAGGACTGACCAAAAGGCACTCAATGTATCTATTTGGATATATATTTATATATTAATGGATGTAAGCATTATTTAATTATTTTTCGTTATGACAAGGTCCTGGTAGACAGCTAAAATGAGATTATAGTAAGAATTATTACTGTGCAGATCTTCTACCCCCTGGGGTTGAGACCAAGGAGGCTAACCAACACTAAAAGCCTGCCCCTTAAAGATAGTTGTCAGATTTTGTGTACCTGAATAACAAGGTGTATAATCAATACACCCTTAAAGGCCTTTTGGTTTCAACGTATGTGTAACGTAGTAAACAAAAATAAAATAATAACCAGACCTACTGCTTTCGTCATAACATTTCATAATAAATAGATCAGACTTATGGCATCTGAAATACAGTTTCCTAATGAACCAATCAGGTCTATGGTTGTTAGTACTGGCTTGTCAACATAGCCAACTCAGGCCTCCAGTAATGAGCTTAACCTTTCCCACAAAGCAACCACTCCATAAGGCGAATGTGGTTCAGCACCTGTCCGCAGCATTCAACACATTCTTTGGCAAGTTATGAAATATGCAGAGATCATAAACCCCCTTGCTACTTAACATGCTGGTGCTAGGGAGAAAAGCACCGTTTCTGTTATTAAAAGTGAACAGAAAGAATTAGTGACTAGTGTGCTGCTGGTTTGTGTAATTTTGCAAATCATAGGGTTTGCAACTGAAATAATGGCTTTTCACATCAGGTTCCTAGTGCTGGGTGAAAGCTAGGTTCAAATCCATCCAGGGTCATGTTGTGGAGTGAGGTCTGGGCTTGTTCTTTGAAAATAGTAGGAATTCTGTTTTGCTGGGGTTGATCTTCGAGTAGGTGCTGGACATTCAAGTCTGGATGAGGTGCTGGCATTATTTAAGGCATTAGAAGTCTGGAGTGGACAAGACTTCCAAGTAGAGTTGAATGTCATCGGCAGACAGGTCAATTTTGCTGATGTTATCGGTGAGTAGAGTCCAAGGGATTCCATGTTTTACCTGTGGCTTGGCAACACAAATATCTGTAGGGCCAAAAATATACATAAAGTGGGCTTACGCGCCATTCAATGGAGTATCTTTGCTCATCTCATACTAATGGTTGTTTGGTGCATCACTCCGACTCCTACGACGCACTGCATTGCAATGCATGAGAAGCTATTTGAACACTACCTGTAATTGTTCTAATTTTTAAGAATTTTTTTTTTTCACTTTGAGCCACTTTCTCTTTTTGGACTGGGACAACATGACCTCAAGGAAGCCACACCCAAGTCTTGACAGATGAACGGCAAAAGGTGCAATCTTGCAAGACGTCAAGAATTTATCTTGGGCTGAGACCATCTGACCTTCAGCAGCTCTTGGATTGGGACTCATCCTGCAGCAGCATGCTTGGTCGCATCTTCTCATCCTGCCGCTAGCCCATTTGTAAAGTTCTATGTGGATTTTGCTCCTTTTCATCCTACTTTCTAGCCACTGCTGCTAAGGGTGCCTGCAAGCTCGTTCTGATTCGGCCACCGAGCCCCTAACAAGCACTGGCTTATAACTCAACATGCAGTTCAGGTCTATGGGCTTTCCTAATGCTTTTTATTAGCAATACATATACCAAACGACTATGAAGCAAAATCAAAGCAAAATTCCCAGGTTGAACTCTGCCTCTATCATGCTGCTGCAAACTGTGCATGTTTTTTGCAAGCATGGCTCTCAGCAGAAAGGGCCAAGCACTTAATATCTGTAATCGTGGAGCTAGACTGAAGAAGCCTGCAGAGATCTAATGTTCCTTTCTACGCAATGAGTTGTGTAAAACCTAGTCAGAGGGAATGTCAAGGTTGTATTATGGTCATCAAACTGGGTCAAATAATTTTCCGGCATGAATAAAGTGTCTGTTTTGTAGAACTGAAGTAATAAGAAACCAGGATGCTTAAGAACCATGTAAAACTTCTTGCCTTATGTGTGCAACTGGTAGCTACGGAAGACTTTTGGAGATAAGTGGCTTTAAGATAAGTAGCGTATTATTTTTCAGCCAATAAGTGTCTAGAGCCAGTGCTTAATTTGAGCCGGTGGTTTCCGGTGCTGGGCACCGGCACTTAATTGTCAACACAGGTGCTTGTGTCAGTCGGCAAAAAGGTGGTGCTGTTTGGCTAATTCAGAGATGACCACGACAGTTAATTATTAATTCAATATAAATTAAAAATGACTATTACCTGCTGTCCAAGCCAGTCTTGCAGCTTTTGGTAGGCTGAAATAGTCCGAACTATCACACTGGTAGGAGTGTGAGAGTTAGTAGTTATGTTGTTGCTATCCTTGGCAGCTGGCAGGGGCAATTAGTGGTGCAAGCTGCAGCAGCCTCCTGATGAGCCCCCGGCACTTATTTATTAGTATATTTACAAAGTAAGCACTGTCTAGAGTACAATTACTAAATGTCAGTCCGGACCAATAAAGCCAATCATGCAGGGAATTGGAGAGCAAAAGGCCAAGTGCCTGAAACAATTGCCAGGAAATGACAACTTGCACAAGAAAGACCAGGCTTTTCCGTGAAAACCATACATCTGTCACTTCGGTCTTCTATCCACTACAAAACACTACTACAGGCCTAGCACCACACCAACCATGAAATCCGGCTCCCGAAGGATGCTCAAGTCCTGTGAAGTCTCCAGTTCATGAGCTGGAGTTGTCCTCCTGATTCACTTCAATGGATCCAATTGACTATCAGACCTAAAGAGAATGCTTTGTAAAGGAAAAGCTCAGGCCTGGAGAATTCCGTCCTTAATGACATGGAGTCATCAAGTAACCTTATTTATGAGGTAAGCGCCTGTCGCAAAACAAAGCGGGAAGGACGGGGCTTTTTGGTACATGATGCCAATCCGCCCAGAGAGAGAACATCTTGAAGGAGGTGGGGGATGAGAGGCGTCCGAGAGGAGATGCGTTTAGTGCTGCTTCGGCCATGGGCAAGGCCACATTTGCATTAATTGTTTACTAGGCCCTGGACAGACCTTTTTATTAATATTAATGAATAACCAGAGACAAAGGGCTCGCTTATTTTTAGCCTGCTCTAATTGCGTTGTAATTACTCATCTACAAAACAAATGAGGCGATCCGAGTAGTCAAGGCAACGCAAGCTCTGGCCTCACACTGTAATTCATTAACGGGCTATCATTTCTGAACTGAAGCCTTTTTTTAGACAGAGCGTGGAAGCGGAAAAGGGAAGCGATCTTGAAGCTCGTTTCCTGGACTATGTAGTTAAGAATGTCGAGCGAGGTGTCTGCAAGAGAGAGGCCATCTAAGGGTTTTAAGAAAATTCATTCCAAAGCCTAGCGGGAAAGCAATTACTTGGGGATCAGTGAAAGATCACTTAAGGAGTGCATGATGAATACTTCATAAAAAGGCAACTGTAAAACCAGTTATTTCATCAACAGCTCTGCCAGGGGCAGAGGCACACTGTTAGAATTCCTGGTTAATGGCAGACTGGATTACTGCAAAGTCTTGGACACTGGCCAAACCGAATGCCATCTCTGCAGGCTCCATGAGCCATGAATGCTGCTCTTCTTATGGTCTTGTGAATGGTTCCATGCCAAGAGAACGTCTAGTAGAGGGCATGTTGCAAGTGCCACGTTTCATTTACTCACTCATAAGGAGATGAGACCACACCAAGAGCCTGGTGATACCTGCAGCGGTATGCAATGCAATGGCGAAATGCCACAACTACTCAATGTCCGCAGGTCTTGTGTTTCAAACGTGCCCACAAAGTTATTGACTTTGCCAATGAGCACAGTAGCCATCTTTGAATGCTTTTTTGATAGTTAAAAAAAAAATCCAACACTGCCATACGAACATGCACATGCATGCGTTTGCACACAAGAACATGCATGGGCAAACATCTCACAATTTCTTTCACAGTATAAAAGTTCATTCCAAGTCAGCCATCAGTGCATGTGTTATCGAACAGCAGCCACCACATTTTTTTCGTTATACTTTATTATTAATATTACTAATATTATTTTAATAGTCTGAGATGACTGACATCTATTCTGGTAATTTAAGAAAATAAATATGCAAGGGCATGGTGGCCAAAACACAGACTCAAGTGGCCCAGTCGTAATGTGAAACTGCCTAGCCCTCTCAAAAATACTATTAAATATTGTTTTTATTAAAATACACACAATAAAGCAGATGACAGAAAAGGATAGGTAGGAAGCAACAGACGAGCAGGCAAGTAAACAGCGTGGTAGTAATATGCAGCTGCGTGGCCCTCCAAAGTCAATTAAAAAAAAAAAAAAATTAAAAAAAAAAGGGTGGGAGCGAGTTGGTGTGGAAAGCAAAAAAAGAGAAGAGTGGTGTTGAACATGAAGAGAACGGACAGGAAGAGAGTGAGGGAAGTCGCACGCTCCCATGGACTGCTAGAAAACACAAAAAATAGTTTCCTGACATCAGCAGTGGCAAGTTAATCAAGCAAACCAATGAAAAAGGAGCTATGCTCTAGGGTTGGTACAACAAAAAGAACAGCAAGGAAAGCCATCAAATAAGGAGCATCGAAATCGGATAAGGCAAGAAAGTCTACCAATCATGGGAAATGGGCTGGCCCAAAGCCCGCCCAATGCATGGTATTGTAGTCAATAATATAAAATCCAATCAATAGCTATAGGTGAGACCTAGTGAAGAGTTCAGCAGCCGTGCCACCTGCATCAGTCCCTTAATCCACCCCCATCCATTGTTCGCCTGCTCTGCACTGTCTGTTAGTTGGAAAACAGGAAATTCAGTCAACAGCAAACTCAAGACAGAATCTAGGACTTACCTGGGTTGAAATTTGAGGTGGTTTGCAGGTCATGTCATCCCCTAAGCATTACTTGCCCTATGTTTTGCCTAGTTAGAAATGTTCTACAATAAGTACTGTTTAACTGTTCAAGTGCATTTCTCACATGTATCAGCTAATTGACTTTTAAAGAAATTAAAATATAAAAACCGAGTTTGACAAACATGTACAAGTTCAGTGTTTATTGAACCTGCACCTCATTATTAACTTCAAGAATGTGCACAGCTCCGATACCTTGGTTAACTTGTTCTTCCAATATTTTTAGAGTTTTTTTAATGACCTGACAGACTGAAAGGACCATCAGCAGTGATCATACACATTGCTTTCGGATTACCTTGAATTTAAACCATACTTCACGTTTTGACACCAATTACCTTACAGGTGATTCATCACTACCTCCCACCACTAAATTATTGATTGGCGGTGATCTACTTTATCCATGTACTGTTCAGCTAGAAGCCTAGCAAAATGACTAAAGCCGCGGTCAATCCAGCAGCCCAGCAGGAGATCAGAGACTCACTACTGCTCCTGAAATTTTTATAGGCTTCTGCGGCCAGGTGGAAGGAAGAGGATGAAATGGCCCTTTTCAACATGCCAAGCGATCAAGAACTCACTCGCACGCTTGTGCATATGCTGGATTTACATGAAATTTTAAAAGCAGAAAAATTAATTAAATATATTTTTCAACAGAACGTTTTTTTCTAGTTTATACCCACCACAAGCCAGTGCTTATTGCTAGAGTAAATAGTGCAAGGCATGACTCTTTTACAATTAAAGCAGCCAATATCTTCAGATCGAAGACTGAATATTGCGTCCAGTATTTTTCAAAATCCATATGCCTTTTAGTTCATTATACGAGAGCAGATGAGTGCTATTCTTGTAACACTGTCATTAGCTGGAATTTCATTCAAAAGGGTGAGAATCAATTTTGTCGGTCTTCTGTACCGTCCTACTTACAAAGACAAAATATAACCAAATTGTTTCAGGAACTGCACCACAAGGTACCCTAAGGTCATGCCTTACCCCAACATTACTCCCTCATTATGACAAGGGCACTCTATGGGATATTTTCTTCAGTCAGGTTTGCAAGGATAGTGATCTCTAGCTAAAGATCAAACCTCATGTTTGACTTTATTAAGGGCCACCACTCATCCAAGGGCAGGTTCAGTATTTCAAAAAGATGCGGAACACCATGACGAATGCATTGTGAACAATCTGCGGAAAGGTGGGAAATCCTCCTCCCATCTTCCTTGTATGTTTATTGAGAAGTGAGGAAGAAAGTCTGCTTCAGCCCATTTGAGCTTCCGCTTGGCTGCCCCATCCCTGAACCCTTCACTTTGACAAAGTAAGGTTGGGAAGAAAACTTGAACCCCTGCAGTGGACTCTGTTCTGAGCCTTTAAAGAAAGATTGCCCAGCTGAAACACAAGTCAAAAGACAACTTAATGTGATGGATACAATATTCTGAAGAAATTACATGATCAAATGGCAGCTCTGAACTGTCATTACAAAGGCAAAATGATCTGAGTCACAAGCCCATTCTTCCGTCGGTTCTGGAGGACATATTCCACAACCCATACTTGAGATCAAGAAGACATTGGTCATATGGGGGAACCCCCTTTTTGTTTCACATTAAATCGTTTCAGTTCTAGCCTAAGAAGATCTGGCACCAATCCTTAACAAGCCACCATCCAATCTCTTACTATGTGGATCTGAAAAGAATGGATAATTAGAGGGAGTTAATCACAACACTAAACTGGCTCCTTCATGGAAGATTGTGTGTTATGTTGTATTGTGCATGATCACTTTTCCCATCTGCTATTACAAACCAGCTAGCTGATTCCAGTCTCTGCCAATGATATCGAGTTGAATCCACTCTGCACCCATGACGAGGGACATGGGTTAAAAACAAGATTGTGCAGAATGTCAGGGAAAGTATATGATTCATCAAGGCAGGGGTTCTAGGATGTTGGGTTTGTAAGCGATTGAGTGCTTTCACAGTCTGTGGTCCAGCCCACTAGTGTATGTTTCTAAGCAAAGAGTCAACATATCAGCAATTTATGTGGACTATTGGGGTCTCAAAGCTGTAACCAAGGCAGATTTTCATCCAAATCCCAGTGGGGACTAGTAAATGGATACAGTGGGAGCAGCCACATTCCGAACTGTCTATGATTTGACCAATGTCTATTAGCAGATTGCTTTGCCTGGGGCAAATTAGAGATGCTATTCTTGACTGCCAAGAGGTCTACCAGTTCAAGGAAATTCCCTTTTGGTGAACCAGGTGCTAGCTGGGTTGGAGCAATTCTCTATCACTCATTTAGAAAACATATTTGCCTTTAGTGGCAGCGAGAAAAAGGACCTGCAGCACATCTGAAGGGTATTGGATCCACTAAAGAAGATAAAACTGAATATTAAGGAAACCAAGGGCTAGTTAGAATAAACGCCTGTGGGGTACCCTAGGCAGCAGGTATGGAGAAGTAAGAAACAACCTCCAACAGTCAAAGAGACTGTGCTGGATAGTGCAGTTCCCACTACAAAGATCAGGCAATAGCCTTTTTACGATTTACAGGGTAGCAAAGGAATTGCAGACCATGTACGAGTCCATACATACACCGACGGCTGCTGGAAGCTATCTAGGCATTTATCTGGACTACAGAGTGTCAGGAAGCATTTGAGGCCCGCAGCAGTCAGTGCGGAGATTGTCTCTACAGATGTCGTCCAACTACGATAAAACTTTCATTGTTCCTGAGGTGTGTCAGACTAATTTTGGGACCCTTATAATGGCCCAAATAGTTTTTTTTAAAAGCCTGAAGTACCAAAGGCAATGAGACTCTCAAGCTTTTGAAGTGTTCCAATCCCTTGCAAATATAGGACTATGTAGTGGGAGCACAAGCTTAGGAGCATATACAGATTATCTTGAAGGACTGCCCAGTTAGATGACAGAGGTCCACTTGGACAGGAGTGATCCCGGCATGCCTGATTTAGCAGCAAAAGGGGGCATGGGTGAAGGTCCTTGCAGTGCCACCACAGTCACAAACTGTACAAATGTAACCATGGTTTTGTAATGCCTCCTCGACATAGGCAATGGGGATACTCTGTGTAGCAGCTGACTTGAAGTTCAAGGACAGGGAACAGTTTACCTGTATCACTGGTGAAGAGGAGGCCTACAATCCCTTGTCAAATCGGTCTAGTCCCCATAATTGGAACTTTTATTCGTCACCCCTCCCCAATGGTGTACGGTGCATAGCAAAATAAATGTTGTGTGGCTGTGAGACCATGTGCAGGACACCATCGCTATTGTATGCAACAATGGTATTCATGCTGGTTATCCTTGTCATGCGTGTGAAAAAAATACTACAAGCTGCTGCCCTGAAGCCTTTACTCATAGACCTCAGGAATATCCTGGTGGACTGGTGCATACACCTTAATTTCCTGTCAGGCCACAACCTCCGACTAGTGATAGTACCAGAACCCTGCTACTTCTCTGATGTATGCTGGGCATCCTCTATCAACAGAGACACCAGATCTAAAGTATCTGGCTAACCACTTCATGGAGTCCACAAACGTGGTGCCTATCCCTACCCACTTCTGCAAAGCACAGAATAAAGGCCAGTGAAGAGCAAACCCAGCGGCAGAAGACTGTCATTTCAAATCTTAAAGTTAGCTTGCACTTTGGTTAGTCTGGCTCTTAATGCATTACTCTCAAAATACCACAGATTAGTCCTCTCGAGCTAGGAATTGGTACTTCATTTGTACTATTAAAAAAAAGTTCCTTATCTTTAAAACAATGGGGCTCTTGTCAAGAATAGGACTCTGCATGTTGCTTTATACAGTGGGATAGGGACATGTGACAGGTCACAAGAAGTCCTGCTGTTGTGACCCGTATTTGAAACCCTGACATGGTTATCTTCCCTGATAAATGACAAAGCGGACTGCTGGTGTGGAGAGGCACATGCCCCAGGAAACATGAAAAGAAACATCAAGGCCCAGAGGAATAAATGATGTATGCCTCAAAGATATGACTTGATACTCCAACTGGCGGTAAAAGGCCCATACAAATATTTGAGGAGTGCATGCAGCATCCCAGGACTAAATATGCTGAGTCTGTATTCCCAGTACCATGCACTATCCTTTTTTCCCCTAGGTATTAATGTGGTTTTCTTAGACAGGGACTGAACAATTGAAATTTGAGTTTTTGAGCCCTCTATCTCGTACTCACGGTTTTTGAGATCTTGTGGTTTAAAGTCTTGGGAGGACTTGATGTTTAAATCAGAGTTACCCAGTTCGGTATAGCGAACTGATAGGTCCAGTTGGTGTCCTAGATTGCATAAATGCCTCTGCCAACCAAGACAGCCAGTTTGAGAGATGGAACCATAAAGATTGGCAGTCCTCAGCAGATGTTCTTGGAGGTCCAACACCAGTTAACACTCATGAATGCTGACTCTCAAGACCAGGTGGTATATTAACTTGTCTCCAAACTCTCTCAGTTGTGTCTCCTTGCTTAAGTGAGCTAATAAACTAGAGCAAATGACCAACTTACTGCAGACCTACAGCACTGTAGGGTGCTGTTTGACCCTGGCTAGGACTGGTAAAAACTGCCAAATACCTGCATCTCAAAGATTCCCATAAGTCAATCCCATACCCAATCCCTTTGGGATAACATTGCCCATAGGCCCGAAACATATATTCATAACGTAGCACCTTACTTCAGAAGTGGCTCCATATTCCAATGGAACAAAGCAGGTATTATACTGAAAGGATAAAGAATATAAGCTTTGAGGAGCAGTTACAACCCATCTCGAAAGCTGGGTGAACTATGCTCCACCTTTAACTGGCCAAACATAAATAATATACAGGTGCTAGAAATAAATATAAGATTCCAAGAATAGGGGCCTTCCTCTGAATAAGGATCCTCTTAACTTCAAAAATTCTTTCTGCATTTCACCTGTTAAGGACTTGTATTGGCCCAGATATGGCATTACACCCTCCAGGAAAAGAAAGGATGCATTTTTGTAGAATCGAGAATTTAAAAAGGTATCCTCAAGATAAAGAGAGAGGGGGATATGGGATGACTTAATTCTGAGCAGCAGAATTATTTCTGAATGGTTTCTGGAAGAATGGTAGAATCAGCATGTAGACATAGAAGCATGGAGTAGCCACAATCCCACAATCAATAGAACAGGCCAAACACAACTTAGACATGATATAATATTGAACAATAAACCACAGCTAACAAATGAAAAGAAGAAGCACAATGATGGTGAGATGGGAAAAGAGTAGTTTGGAGAAGACGGATTGAGTCACATAGGAGCCAAGACCACAGATATGTTTTAAGATATAACAAAAAATGTTTCAAGTGTGTACTGGTCCACAAAAAAAAAAAGATTCTATGGCAGCCCACCTTTTTACATATCCAACAAGTAGCAGTGGTGGTCGTGTGGGTGTTTGTTTCTAGCAGCACCAGCAAAAGAAAAGGATAAGATTTTGGACTACAAAGGAGGTCGTTCTGCAAAAATTGGTCAAACCCAATGTAGAGTTTAAGAGAAAAGAGGATGGGAAAGTGTAAAAGTTATAGTGGAACTGCTCCCTAAAACCTTAAGATGTAAACGGAAGGCTGGCAAGATCTTGTGCAATTGTTACCATCAACATGTTCTTGATTCCAATGCACGGATGAGACTGAAGCCACACTAATACTGCCACACCCACATACGAAAACACTTTTGTGCTCCAAATAATCAGAGATTGTGTTTCAGTCTACATATAGTTAATTTAGGATGTTTGGATTCCATTTCTGCTGGAGCCAGACTGGGAAGCAGGGCAATGGTATGAAGGGATTCAACAAATGAAATTTCACCACCATTCTCTGGGACCTTTGATAGGAATATCCAACGTGATGTTTGACCAAGTATCCTCATAGACCATCACTGATACTTTGGTGCCCCTATCAGAACGCGCCTGGTAGCTTTATAGTACTTTGGTTTAATGGAAGCGCAACCATCAGCACTTTCACTTCATTGCGCTTAAGGAGTATGGTCAATGGTAGTCTGATTCCCCTATAGGGCTGACAAGAAACGCATTGCTGCGTAGTTCCTAATGACAAATAACAGGAACAGCAGAATCAACGACTTCCACCTTCTTCAGCTACATTGAGGAAATAGGCCCCCAACTGCTAAGAACGAAGGCATGGCTCACAATACAGATTGGAATCACGTCTAGAATAAGAGATCCAGAATAATTAGTCAAAAACACAACAATTTGAGGATTTAGAAATGCCAAAATGGTACCTTACGGCCTATCAATCAAAGAAATCAATCAAAACATTTATAGAGCGCGCTACTCACCCGTGAGGGTCTCAAGGCGCTAGGGGGGGGGGGGGGTGACGCAGCTACTGATCGAACAGCCAGGTCTTGAGGAGTCTCCTGAAGGTCAGCAGGTCCTGGGTCTGTCGCAGGTGGATGGGGAGGGTGTTCCAGGTCTTGGCGGCGAGGTGGGAGAATGATCTGCCGCCGGAGGTCGTTCGGCAGATGCGTGGGATGGTGGCGAGGGCGAGGTCTGCAGAGCGAAGCTGGCGGTTCGGGGTGTAGAAGGTGAGTCGTTCGTTGAGGTATGCCGGTCCGGCGTTGTGGAGGGCTTTGTGGGTGAGTAGCTTGAAGGTGTTCCTCTTGTTGATCGGGAGCCAGTGCAGGTCTCTCAGGTGGACGTTGATGTGGCTGTGGCGGGGGATTCCGAGGATGAGGCGTGCGGAGGCGTTTTGTATGCGTTGGAGTCTTTTCTGGAGTTTGGCCGTGGTTCCCACGTAGAGGGCGTTGCCGTAGTCCAGCCTGCTGCTGACGAGGGCTTGGGTGACCGTCCTCCTGGTGTCGTGGGGATCCATCTGTAGATCTTGCGAAGCATGCGGAGGGTGTTGAAGGAGGAGACAGCGTTGACTTGCTGGGTCATAGAGAGCGTTGAGTCCAGGATGAAACCCAGGTTGGGCGCGTGGTTGGTGGGTGTCGGGGCAGCTCCCAACGCGGCTGGCCACCAGGAGTCGTCCCATGCGGAGGGGGTGGAGCCGAGGACGAGGACTTCCGTCTTGTCAGAGTTCAGTTTCAGACGGCTGGTCTTCATCCACTCAGCGACGGCCTTCATTCCCTCGTGGAGGTTGGATTTGGCGGTGGCCGGCTCCTTGGTGAGGGAGAGGATTAGCTGGGTGTCGTCGGCGTACGAGATGATGTTGAGGTGGTGTGCTCGGACGATGTTGGCGAGCAGTGCCATGTAGAGGTTGAAAAGGGTCGGGCTGAGGGATGATCCTTGGGGTACACCGCAGGTGATCGTGGTGGCTTCGGATCTGAAAGGGGGGAGACGGACTCTCTGGGTTCTGCCGGTGAGGAAGGAGGTGATCCAGTTCAGGGTTTTGTCACGGATCCCTGCGTCGTGGAGGCGTGTGCGTAGGGTGTGGTGGCAGACGGTGTCGAAGGCGGCCGAGAGGTCTAGGAGGATGAGGGCCGCGGTTTCGCCGTTGTCCAGTAGGGTCCTGATGTCGTCGGTGGCGGCGATGAGGGCGGTTTCGGTGCTGTGGAAGCCGGATTGGGTGGAGTCCAGGATGTTGTTCTCCTCCAGGAAGTGGGTTAGTTGCCTGTTGACGATCTTCTCAGTGACTTTCGCTGGGAACGGGAGCAAGGAGATGGGTCGAAAGTTCTTGAGGTCCTGATTGTCCGCCTTAGGTTTCTTGAGCAGGGCGTTGATCTCGGATGGTTTCCAGCTCTCCGGAAAGGTGGCGGTCTCAAAAGAGCTGTTGATGATCTTTCGGAGTTGGGGTGCGATGATGGAGCTTGCTTTGTTGAATATGTGGTGGGGGCAGGGGTCGGAAGGAGAACCGGAGTGGATGGTGTTCATGATTTTGATGGTGTCTTCGTCGTTGACGTGGTTCCAGGAGAGCAGGAGGTTGGTGTGTTCGGTGGGTGTTGGGTCGGGGATGTCGGCGTCTGACGTCGGTGTCTGGGTGTCGAAGCTGTCGTGGATGTCTGCGATCTTGCGGTGGAAGAAGGTGGGCAGGGAGTCGCAGAGTTCTTGCGACAGCGGGATGTCATTCTTGCTGGAGCTGGGGGAGGAGAGTTCTTTCACGATGTTGAAGAGCTCTTTGCTGTTGTGTGCGTTGTTGTCGATACGTTCCTTGAAGGAGGTCCTTTTGGCGGATCGGATGAGTTGGTGGTGCTTGCGTCTGGCGTTCTTGAGGGATGCGTGGTTGCCTGGTGTCTGGTCTTGGCGCCACTGCTTCGATTCTTCGGCAGGTTTGTTTGGAAGACTGGAGGTCGGCGTTGAACCAGATGGCTCTTGTGTCGGTGCGCCTGTTGGGGGGGGGGGGTTTCTTGATTGGGGCGAGGGTGTTGGCGCAGTCGTCGATCCATTGTCTGAAGTTGTGGGCCGCTGCACTTGTGTCGGAGGGCTCGGTTGGAGGGTCTCGGGCGAGGGTGGTGAGGAGCTGGTCTTCGGTGACTTTGTTCCAGCTGCGGTGTGGGATTCGTTGCAGTTGGATGTGCGTGGTGTGTTTCTCGAAGGAGAAGTGGATGCAGTGGTGGTCGGTCCAGTGGAGTTCGGTGGTGTGGCTGAAGGTGACGTGGTTGCTGGCGGAGAAGATGGGGTCGAGCGTGTGTCCGGCGGATACCAGACCATAAAAAAGTGCAGTGTACAAAACCAGAATCAAAAGAAGAGAGTAGGGCAAGAGGCAGAGTTACAAAGCCACTTGCAGCGGATCAAAATGAAGAGATCAGAACAACTGCAGTATAGTGTGCCTTGGGGGACAGGTCAACGCTGGTATAATACGTTGCTGTTTTAAAAGGAGTAAAATGATGTACGATCATTGTAGAGCAAGACATTCAAGAATACAGTTCCAAAAAGAATACATCGAAAGAGTAGAATGGAAGAGAAATTAAATGTTGGGGTCAAAGACCATTACATTACTGTTCTGGGTACGTGTAAATTGCAACTATCACCATTATACGGACACTAGCTGCTGAAAGGTCCTGTTGATGCAGCAGATTTTCAGAATGCCTAGGCCAAGTGTAACAGTTATGTGGTCCTAGCCGAAAACCACAGCTTTTGCAATTTTCAAAAGAGGGAATCGTTCAAGTCCAATGTCCAGTTTTTCTGGCGTTCATCCTTTTAAAAGAAATAATTAAGAAATAACTTCTTCCTGGACGCACATATATTTCCCCAGAGCTTATAACTATATATATTTTGAGGAGGGGCATCCTTTGCCACAGACTAATTTTTGTAGGTTGGCATTGTGCAGCAAATGTTGGAGTACTCTGTTGAATGTCACTGCATGAGAAGGAGCAAAGCAAGTCAAAACTGGACCCTATCTGTTCTTCTAACTGCAGCGTCAATGCTGGGTCCCCTTCAGCAAGAGTGCCCCTTTCTCGTTGCATCTGAAACTTGTTTAAGCCATGAATGTTATTTACTTGCTGATCCAGTGGAGGCGCAGGTGCCTTCTGTTCAGCACCAGGGCACAGATCCTACCTACCGAAGCAGTCCTTGGCCACAGGGACAATGCCTTCCTTAATAGCCTTCAAGTGCCACAAGGTCATACGCGATAGCGCTGCAGCGTTTCTGAAGAGGAGTAAACTTACAGCCGTGTACAATTTTACACTTCTGTCGCTGTGCAGACCTTGCAGAGCGCCAGATGCCAACCTATGCTGAGTAATTACTGATTGCTACGGTAGAGTGAGAAAATCCAGCCAGCTCACTTTTCCCATGCGGTCCCCAAGCTGGAGTCTGGCTCTTTGAGATTACATGGCCTCGATTGCATTGAGCGTACATTTATATAAGTTAGAGAAGAAACAATGACGGGGAGTGTATTTTCAGCTGTCGACGGAGGCGGCATACATTGCATGCAAACTATATTCTCCAAGGCAATTCATCTAGGTCTCTCTCATCTGCTTTGCACCACAGCACCACCACAATTTGATCAATGTCCCTCTTGACTCCACACCGAACAGCTGCTGTCCCACTTTTTACTGCTGTAATTTAGGGACATGATTGGCGATTAATTATGAGGCAACAGTTTTGCGGAGGCAGATTTAAGAGCAAGAAGTAATTTCAATATGTTCATCTGCTACAACAAAGGGGGATTGGCCCAGAGCCTATCCGTGCACTGTGGACAAGTTGCATTATTCTCAATGATCTATAATTATGCAACCCTGAGAACACAGGAGCTGTTCAGAGAAATGATTTTGTTTAAGAACATGTGGACATGTAGCCAAAAGGCTTAATAAAATGGTAATTTTTAGGGTCAAGCCTGCGAGAGCATGCGCTTGCGAGAGACTATTGTATCCAATAAGGGCTTGGAGCCCACCCATGGCTTATCATTTGTTGGCTTCACGTCACTCTTCTTTGCAGCTTCGTTAATTGGCCAGTGCAGGCCAAACGTCACTTCCGATCCGTTATGTGGAGCAAGGACCAAGCAGATATTAATTAAACATAATCAGTGCCCCTCCGCTGCTCCAGACGTGATTGAGGTACTATTTCTTCCCCGTTCCCACTTTCCCTACCTGCTGCTCCCTCGAGCACACCTTTTTCCTTGTTTGAATTTGATCCATGTCATCTCCTAACATTGTGAAAGTTTCCTAGTGCACGACTTACTTAGAGGTAAAACAGACACCCGCAGTGTCTTCTGATGGAAAGCCTCTGCAAGCTGGCACCACTGTATTTAAAACTCCCTCCCTTCTCCTGCCGTCCGTGGTCTTGGATTTTATTGCTAACCAAAGTGTGTTCCTGTACTAACAAATCTGGTACAAACGTAAACGGTCTTCGCAGGGCAAAGCAAGTGGCTTGACCACACCTCGGCTTAACACTTGGGCCCTGCTAGTCCTATTCCACTGAACCCCTCAGCTTCAAGGATGAGGCTGCTGGTGAGTGAGGGCTTCAGATGAACTGGAGCGGAGAAGGACGCACCTCACCCTCCAGTGGGCATTCCATCAAGGCAGCTGCAGGCTTCTCATTGGACGATCTCCTGCCTCCAGTCGTCCTGTGGGGTTTGTAGGATGTGCTGTGTTCATTCAGCCCCTCTCTTATGCCTCTGTGGTAGGGCACTCTGCCAGACATAGCGCTTAGTACAGGTAACTTCTGCTGAATGCTCCAGTGCCAGGGCTCCAGATTGTCTCCTGGTACACTGTGTATAGGGTGTAGGAGCTGACCCATTATCAGCCTTGGAAGGATAAAAAGGCAGATTTCACGCAAGAGGATCTGCCCAGTGGCGCAGCAAAAAGGGGGCAGTCCGCCCCGGGCGGCATGAGTTTTGGGGGTGACTGCCATCCCCACACCTCTGTTCTTACCTGTGGCCTTCGCAGGGCAGCAAAATCATGAATCGCCAGCACCCCTCACCCCCACCCCTACATTTGGCAGCTGCTGGGCGGCAAACACCGGGACCGCCACGGACGGCCAAAGGTCTAGCTACGCCACTGGATCTGCCAACTAAAATCTAGGAATGACCACGAGACCAGTCTCTCTGTGCACTGAAATTCGTGTGTGCTGCTTCAGACGCTGTGCGTGGCTGCACTTCCCCAAATACCTGGGCATCCCGTGGGACGTGAGGTCATTTATCACAGATCCGAGTTTTTCAGTAGTACAGAGGGCCAAGTTGCTGGATTATTCAGTGGCCAACGTGTGTGATTTAAGTCTGTGGCCGAAAAATGTGTGCACGGTTTTAAGTTAAATAAGCCCTACGCTGCTGTAGGGCAAAGGCGTTTTGTATTGTAAACATGAAGGTAAACTGAAATACATGCATCATGCATGTATCCCGTTGTGCAGGACCTGCAGTGTATCCTAACATTACCTTCAAATGCATCACTATTCTGTCTGTGTGTGTGTGCATCTCTGTAACTAACAGGAACGAAAGATTTGCGCAGTGGTGCAATGATTTGTCAATGCTAGAAAGGGGTTTTTGTGTTTTGAAAAAGTGCCACATGCTGCATAAATACAGACTGACAATCCATGATCGCTCAGTGTTGTACATTATGCCTCAGTTAGAATAAAAATGCATAAAATATACATAATCCAAGAGTATGAACCAGGAGCATTAGACATTATCCCGAGTGTGTCGCTGTCAAATGAACAGCTTCCTGTCACAGATGCTGTCAAATCACAATATGGTGCTTGCGGTTTACACAGCACACCATAAACTAGATCATCTTTGGAAGCATGAAGTGCTGTGTTGACTCTGCTATATTTGTAAATGCCCTATTCATCCCAGCATATCTGCTTAAGTCACTTCCCAATAAGAGGCAGACTTGCTAGGCACAAGGGCTTCTGGCGGCATTGGTGTGTTGCAAACCTCCAAAGAGCTACTGCTGCTCCCTGAGAACTAGAGCACATTACAGTGCAGCAGAATGTGGCTTATTGGTGCATTTTCAGTGAAACATCACCGCCCCAGCCCTGACTATTTAACGGTGATCTGCTGGCTTCTTTTTGTCTGTTACCCTTTGAAGCACCCTAGTCAGAAATGACTGTGTTCGTCGTGTGTGTATTACAGTGATCTGCTGCCCTCCTTATACCTGGTACCTCTTATAGCACCGAAGGCAGACCTCACTACTCTGGCCCTAGCTGTATAACAGTGATCTGCCGGACTCTTCATGCCCGGTGATATTTATATCACCTAGTCAGATATCATTGTCTGGGCCTTACTGGCCAATAGTGGTCTACTAGACTCTTCATACCTAGTGCTTTTTATATCACCCTCGCCAGACATCACTACACCAGCCATGGCTGTGTAGCAGTGGTCTACCTGCCTCTTCGTGCCTGGTACCATTTAAACCACCCAAGGCACTTTGTGCCTTTTGTCACCATAGTCAAACATCAGTCAGCCAGCCATCACGGTACGTACAACAGTGATCTACTGACTTCTTCATGCCTTGTATATCACCAAGGAGTATATCTCGTCCTGCTATGCAACAAAAACAAAAAAGAATGCAAAATCCAAATAGCTCTTACATGAGCGCGAGGGCTCTTTGGCTTCGTCAATTTTTTTATAAGCCATCTAGTGCAACATGGCTGAAAGTAAAGACAAAAAAGCACTATGAGGCGGCCAGCGTTAACTGTGTCATAGCACTTTATTTTAGGTCTGGCGTTAGCAAAGACCTTTTGATTTTACCAATCTTATATGTATAACATACTAACATAAAGAGGCTTTCAGCCACCTCTGTTCATTCATTAGTCTGTTCTTATGTCATTCACATTTTGCTTCCGCCCACTACAACAAACAGAATGGAGCAGCCGGTCAATCTACTTAACCCACTGGTTAACTTCATTTTGAGTGACTGCATTTTTCTCCTTCACAATGAATACATCCACAAACAAGGTAGTTCCCTCAGTTCCAGTATTTTTGTTTACACTTTATAATGACTTTAGTGCTGCCATTGTGTTTAGAGCCTGATATGATAGCAGGATGCATTCTAGCACAGGGCACATTCCAGCTTTATCAATTCCTGTCTCCTGCTAATGCTGCTTTACATTCCTTTTGGAGCCTCCTTTGTTTATCTAACTAACAGCATCCATTTGAAGCTGTTCAGTATTAAGTTATCCTCTTTTTACTATGCATGCAGCACATAAACAGAAAGCTACAATATTATACAATAAGAATTCATAAGCGCACAATTCTTCAGAACATGTTGATTCTGAACTCAAGTTTCACCAATGGCTTTCTAACAAACTTTGGCCAGGGAGAAAACCGGCCTTTATTGCGGTTGATTTGCAGCACTTGTAACACTTTTTCCTTCCTTCCTTCATTTTCGCCTTCTGTTTCTTTCTACCTTCTTTCGTTTATTCTTTGCTACTTTCTTCCTTTACGTCTTTCTTTCCTTCTTTCTCAACTTTTCTTTCCTTCCTTTTCATTGTCTTTCTTTGCCTTCTTTTTTCCTTCTTGCTTTCCTTTATTCTTTATTTTATTTGTTTCCTTTCATTCTTTTCTTTCCTTCTTTCTTTTTTTGCCTTCTTTCGTCCAGTCTTTTTTCTTTCCGACTTTCTTTTTTCTTTCATTCGTTCTTTTTTGTTTTTTCCTTTTTTGTTTTCTTCTTTCTTTCATTCTTTTCCGCCTTTTTTCTTTCATTCTTTTTTCTTTGTTTCTTGCTTTTTTCTTCTTCCTTTCTTTCTTCAGAGCAATTGTTTTTTTTAGGTCTGTGTTAGCCCAGAAGTTTTAATTTTATTAAAATTATGTATAACAATCACTTATAGGGGTTTTCGGACACGTCACCCATTTGTCAGTGGTCAAATCATTCACATATTTCTTCAACCCATTCACACATGCATCAATGGGCAATCCGTCCGCCCACGTCAGCCGTCAATGTTCAATATGCGGAGATCCTGTGAATGAATAATATCCAGCAGCAGGCGAGGGGCACATGCACAGTGATTGGGCTCTGACGGCAAGATTGGCGACATGATGAAAGAGGAAATTCCCACTTGGGGACTGTGAGTGACATATCATTGTTACTTGGAAAATAACATGCATATTAAACATTGAGGTAAAAATATCAATATTTACATCACTATTGAGGCCACAGTCTTACTCACCTCCGTGAATCACAGGAACAAATAAGAACTTTGCCGCTTGCTTATTGGTTTGAGCTCCACCAATGGGAACAATAGATGGAGCTTTTAAAGGAACCAAACACTGAGCACGTTTTTAAATGACATGATTGCACGGAAGAAGGCATAAAGCCGAAACGCGTCTGCAAAAATAAAGTCATTAAAATTACCCCGTGAGTGCTCCGATGCGTTTTTCAAGTTGAGATATATATATATGTATATATATATATATATTGTAATGTGGTGATGCTGGTTAGGTTTCACCATGCAATACGACCCCAAAGATGGTCCTTGGATTCACACTGATAAATCCTCAGCTCAGTCCTGGTACAATGGCAAAGAGCAGTCAGGCTTTAGTAGAGGAGCGTATTAAGCATTTCCAAGTACCAACATGGACGATAAGTAACTGACAACTCTAAAGAACTCCAACACCAATTTATAAAAATAGGTTGTATTTTTATCTTAATTTAGACACTAAACGAACGAAATAGTATACATTTAACCGGAGTTTTAGATTTAAGAAGCAAGATATAAATACAGTCAGTCAATCTTTATCACTGCGGTCAATTGAGAAAAGCCCTAGTGACATTCGGTCATTTGCACGTTGAGTTGCGTTGTAGCCTTGCAGGGTAAAGGTGGTGCGGGTCCCTGGACCAGGCCACAACAGTCAGTTCAATTTTACCTGGCCCGTGGACCATGGGTGCAGTTTTGTCCTGGCTGTCTCTGGTGCTGAACGGGAGCCACAGGTGAGCTGTTTTTCCTGCTTACACAGTGCTGCAGGGAATAAGATGCAAACAAAAAGACAATGGGGCCGTTGCTAATGTCAGGCGAAGGTCGGATGGAGTTCACTCAAGGTGCAGCGTCGGGGGGAAGTTGACGGACTGCTGACCAACATGCCTTGGCAGCGGTAAGTATTCACACTCAGTCCAGAATGGCAAAGAGCAGTCTGGCTTTACCAGAGGAATGTGTCAAGCATTTCAAAGCACCAACATGGATGATAAGTAAGTGCCTCCAGGGTTGGATGTCACGTAAAAATAAGCAGGGACATTTTAAAAGATGTTTTATATGCTCTGGTGAGGAAAAAACTACCAATTTCGTTTTTCCCCATTGTAGCATTTTAGCTCCATAGGCTAACATGGGAATACTGTAATATAGTAACACTATTTACAGGAGTGAGCTAAAATATTTCAAGTACTTAAAAGATTAGTAATGATAAATTCAACAACTTGCCACTGAGGAATTTATCATAACTAATACAGAAAAAAAGGTATAGAACTTTGCTTTCTGTGGGCCAAAACCCATCCTTCTAGCAGTCTCTCCCGATTGGCCAACCGTGACGGACTTAGCCAAATTGCTCTGATGAAGTGATAAGTGGCCTGCACAGAGACAAAGCATATCTTGTAGGGGGAGATCTGCAGCTGCAGAGAAAAGGAAGGAAGGGGGCTGGGTAAACAAACTGGTTTTCAAAGAGAGCAGGACTGTAAGGATTCACGCCAGGCCTACCCCTTTCTTCCTGTATCCCCGAGCCAGATGGGAGCCCGAAGATTGGAATTTGTAGAAGGCCTGGAAGGGGAGTGTTAAGGAAAATGACCCACACCAGTAGGTTGGTTTAGCCAGATCTTAACCCCAAGGAAAAATTTTCTCCATCTTGAATTTTAAAGTACAGTGCTTTGTGGGACAAGAATATGCCACAAGTTAGAGGAAGTTATGTTATGTTATTGGTTGTTTATAGAGCGCACGATCACCGGGTAGGTCTCTAGGCGCTATTGTCATGCTTTTGGATGGCACCCTGTACCCCACTGAATTTGGCCAGGTGCATTGTGGGAACTGTAATCCTAACTTCCGAGGAGCAACTCAGACTCTGAAACCTTGGATTGTGTTTGTGGACACATTGAACCCTCAAGAGGAACTTTAGGAAGAAGTTCTAGATGTTTGTAGATGTTTTGAGCAACTTCTGCAAAAAGCTCCATAAGGTGAGTGACTAAGCGTCTAGAATCAAGCCAACCGTGTCCCAGACTGGATTTCAGGTTCATCCCGCTGTAAGCTCCAGAACTCTAGACTTCCAGGAGTTGACCGGGGGCGATGAAGCCGGCATAAATCCGGCCTGCTGGAGAGGCCGCCTGACGTCGAAAGAAAATCCTCCAGAAATGGTTCCAAGTGTAAAGGTAAAATTGTGACCGAGGCCTCCCACTTGGGGTAACTGACCAGGGTTCCACCGCTGACAGCCTCAAACTTTGACTTTGTCCAGGTCAAGCACGACCAGATGTCCCAATTTGGCGCCACTGGTTTTTAAGCACTAGAAAGTGTTTATTCTTTAAAGAAAATCATATCTCCGGTTCCCTACATTGAATTTTATTCGTTTTGGTGTCATGTTATTCATAAAAATATTTTCTATTCTGATAAATTGGTTGTGGATTTTTATTGTGTGTTGTGTCTTACTTATTTAATGTACTGGTGTTTTTAATTGCTCTACACACCTGTCTCCTAAATTAAGCCAGCCTGCAAGTTGCCAGCTACCAAGGGCTGAGCAAGGGAATCATTTGTCGAGACCTTGTCTGGGCCTTATATTGTGTTGGGGGCCTTATTGCTAGTGGTAGGTGCATACTTACCCCTACTAATAATCCACTTTCCAACAAACATTGCTTGAGAGTAACTGTGTGGCTGAATGGGATAACAATTATCACTCTAAACTAGAAAGGAAGTGCTTACCAAACACTCACAGAAGACACTTATTGGCTACAATTGGTCTTTACATCGCACAAGGGATATAACAGAGAAAAGATAATCAGAGCAGGTCACTTCACGAAGTTCCTAATGCACTCAGGACTTTCAACTAGACCATGCTTGAGAAGGCGGCTCTTCACAGACCAACCATCAAACAAAGAAAGGATAAATAGGATGATCAGTATGTTGATCGTTTGAACACCGTGCACTACTCTATCGCAGGTCTGTTTTCCATTACGATTGCACAACTGTCAGTCCCATGCCTTTTTTTCCAAATTTGGTTAGTCGTGTTGCCCACCCCACTATGTTTGAAAGAACATCCTTTTGTTATATTTACACTTCCCTTACAAGTGTGATGGCAGGACCATACTCAGGATCCTAACCTTAGCTGAGAACTGCCTAATTCATTTACTATGTGTCAAACCTAGATATCTATATAAATCTGCCCTATATTGTGTCCCTCCACTCTTCCAGATTACACACAAAAAGTCTGTCTCTCTCGTCAGAAGATTTATGATGCAGACTTTCTATCCTATAAGCATCTAATCTTTGGACTTTTCAGTGCTGTGACCTATGGAAGAAGACATGATCACCTTTATGACCCTCACTAAAGATCTACATAGTGGCAATATCTGCGGGTTCATTTTCTTCACAGCTCTTAACATTTCATCATTACAATGGTCGAAAAAATTGGTCACTGGACAGGATTCTGCCCCTGTGCAATAATCTAAACACTCTTCCCTGCCCCCTATCTTGCACATTCTTTTAATGATTATTCATTGAAAATTTGCAACCTTGCACTATACTCCATCTAGGATGAATAGAACCTATAAAACTCTTTAACCACTAATCAGTGTGTTCTTAAATCTCAGTGCTTTTAGGGGTTGAACTCCATTGCTGAACATAGCGTATCACCTGTTTAAAAAAAAAAAAAGAAAAAGCCACCTTCCCTTCTGGTATGTCTATAAGTGAAAACTGCCGGAACAATGCGGCAAGAGCCACGTGTACCGTTCTAACACAAGCACAACCACGCTTGCCTGAACCACGCATCTGCCTTAACCATGCAAATGCGTGGTTAAAGCAGATATCGGTCTAGTGTTCAGTATAGG
This sequence comes from Calotriton arnoldi, assembly GCA_963921515.1. Classification (NCBI taxonomy): domain Eukaryota; kingdom Metazoa; phylum Chordata; class Amphibia; order Caudata; family Salamandridae; genus Calotriton; species Calotriton arnoldi. The sequence goes on from CAWUFW010002204.1 coordinate 395,754, forward strand.
TGGGGAGAAGTGGAGGAAGCGTCAGAACAGGAAGCTTCAGACGCAGACAGGTAAGTGGGGCTGGGTTTGGGGGTTAGTTTTAAGGGTGGGGTCGCTTTTAGGGCTCAGGGTGGGGGGGAGTCTGGGTACTTTTGGGAAGTGGCAGGGTTTTAGGACTCAGGGGAGGGGGTTGGGGTAGTGTTAAGAGCTGGGTTTGGGGGGAGTTTTTAGGAGTAAGGGAGGTTTTAGGGCGCAGAGTGGGCGGGGTCGGGGTACTTTAAAAAAAAATTGAGGCAGGGGTTTTGGCTTCAGGGCAGTGATAGAGGTTGGGGTAGTTTTATGGACAGCGCGAGGGTAGGTGTTAGGGCTAAGGGTGGAGGGGCTGGGGCCGGGTAGTTTATGGTGGGGGCAAGGTTTTAAAGCCTCAGGGCAGGGAGAAGGGGAAGGTGTAGTTATAAGGGCAGAGCAGGTTTTAGGCCTCAGGGGCGGGGGGGAAGAGAGGTAGGGGGATAGAATTTTAGGGCTTAGGGCGGGGTTGGGGTAGTGGCAATCTTAAACACGCATAGCCCCTTACCAATCCTCCCTTTACAACGAAATTGCTTGGTAAAGGCATGCGCGGTAAAGGCATGTGCTAAGAGGCTTTCGTGGTTCGGGCTGCGTAGTAGAGGTATGCGTGGTTTAGCCATGCGTGCCTCTGTCATACAACGTTTTTACAATATTGAAGATAAAAGCATTAGAAAGGATAGAAAACAAGACAGTGGCAAAACATATTGGGTCTATCAGATACAACTCATCTGACTGCCAAAATCTGGCAGTCTTATGGTGGTCATTCACAGAAGGGTACAACCCTAACCAAAGTGGTTCTAAAGCACAAAGAAGGAAAAAAGTTCTGCACTTGCACAGCAACATCAGAACTAAACCAAACCTAATTTCAATATATACCAAATAGTATGAACAGCCAATGATGCGCCTCCAAGGAATCCCCTTCAACTTCTGGAAACACATTTTTATTGATCAAGCTTAAACATAGGTGTGTCTTTACATCACAATTCGGTAAATATTTCTTGAAGTTGTTGCTTATAAAGGCTACTTGATTAAAAGAGGGATATACATTTACAGGCAGACACTTGTACATTTATAATTATTGAAATATGCACTCCTCTGTCCTATCTCATACTCTATAGAAAAGATCTTTGGAGCTTGCAAATAAATATGAAACTATCACACAAGTCGATAAAGTGCACACTTGGCAAGCCAATAAATTAGCAAAGTTAGCTGAATGTTTATTTTTCCTATTTATTTCTAGCAGCTCTGAAGCAAACAACTATCTCTTGTCCACAGACTTTCACAGCAGTCTGACCATTCCAGTGACACATTTACTAAATTATAATACTTTAAAAAAAGTGTAGCTCTGTTAACCTGTCTTTGTCAGGACCATCTACAAAGACCTAGTCCTCAGGACACTCTACTGTTTTGTAAAGGCTCAGAGTTTGACAAACAAGGGTTTGGAGAAAGAGCTACCATAAAGTTTATTATATGAAAATAAACCCTAAATAAAACATTTCTGAGGGGAGGGCTAACAGTTGCCGCCTTCTCCTATTTCGCTTGTTAAAGGTGCTGATAGATATCATGGCTACGGTCTGCTATGGCCCGTTAACCTCTACTCAAACATGGGGAAAGCAATGTCCTAACTACTCTGAAAATATGCAAATGAAAATTGCAATCCAAATTGACCTAATTGCTAATTAAATATTAATTAGTTATGCTTGCCAATCAAAATCCTGAAAGTAATTTGTACCTTCACTAGGTTTTTAAACACCATTAGCGGACGGCGCTTCCCTGCCATCAATCACAGGCGATGAGACACTTCTGTATAAACAAGCGCTCACACGGCCGGGCAAGTTCACATTACCTAAACCCACACAGGCTAGAACCGACAGAATAGAAATGAATCGTCCTTCGGTTACATTCTGACAAAATGATTCAGGGAAAACAAATTAAATTCAGTATTTCAATTACATACTCAGATCGGCTGCACTGGACTCATTTTTGATAAAAAAATTAAACAGGCTAAGTACACATTAGCGTACCAATAGGTTAACACTGCCACGAAGTGTGTTTGGTTAAAGAGCAATAAGTGAGCTCCTCTCGTGTGCACCAATGCTTGCATTTCCATGAGTATTACATCCCAATCAAAAAAGCCTACAATCTCAGAGTAGGCTAGCGCCTAAATTGATTCTTCTCAAAATCTGCCACCTGTTAAAACTCTTCATAATCCAAACCGTATACTTCTGCCTCTATACAACAACATTTTAGACTAACAAATTATGTGCTTGCCCGAAGGGAAAAAATAGATTATACTCAACTAACAGAATAAACGAGGCCCTTTTTCTTTTCAATGATTAACATGTAAACAGAATATTTTGTGAATATTTATCCTTTACATGGTTCTAAACCTATATGTTTCCCTCTTGCGAAACACATGGCTCAATGAGAATAATGCGCAGAAGGGAATGGGTCAGAACAACGAACCACTATCAAGCACTGTATATGTTGCATAAAAATAAACTATGATAACTTTAAAAAACATAATTTACCAAACAAGAATGGGTTAGTAAGTGTCATAGAAGGAATAGTGTATTAGGGCTAATACCTTAGTTGACTGAAGTGCTAAATTTGAGTAGGTGTTTTCCTGGGCTCCGAACCAGAACCCAAGAAACCAGGACTTAACTGAGGGGCTTGCATTACTTCATTCCCACACTGACTGGGGTGGACATACATTTGAACATTTTGCATGAAAGGACTAAGTTACAACAAAAGCATTGCAGATGTGCCAATACCTGGTGGTCTGGCAAAATCAATTTTAGATTTAGAACCTCAGCTAAAACAACAAGCATTGGCATAGCCAATAGGTCTCACCTTTGGGACCTTATAAGTGTTTAGGTAGATCTATTGGCTTTGCCAATGTTTGTAAGCTATGTTATAGAGAAGTTAAGTATTAAAATGGTTAATAAGCTGTCATTGAATTCCAAGGTTTCTTTGGCAACAGGAGAAACAATGTAACTGCATCGCAGAGGTACATAGCTGTAGAAACAAACACACAATTAAGGAAATGTATACATGTATAAATACATGAGTCAACAATAAGCGGATCTGCCCAGAACATACATCAAACGTGACTCCCTGACCAGAACATATATCAAATGTGCTTCCTTTAGTAAGCAGTGCACATTGGAATATAAATGCACAAATTGATCGCGCCGTCAATCCGTCAAATATCCTTCATAACCACCGCCATCCAGCGGTATAAAGATCATATATGGACTTCTCTACAAGAGAGGAACGAATTGCTGGGTGATACATCGCCATCCGAGAGCTCTGTGAACAGTTTTCGGCAGAAGCGAGAAATGCGCAACATGGCGGCTCCCGCAAGTCACTCTCTCGCGGTCGATCTCATGGAGCTGTAGGCACTGCTGAGGGCTTGGCAGGGCCTCTGTCCGGTGCTCTGATAGCGGAAAGAAGTGAAGGACCTGAACACCCCCCTCCGCCCAAAGACGCGGTAAGGTGTTGCCACTGCACGCACGCACGCACGCAAGCAACCCGGCCTGTCAGCGGGGGGAGATATGTGATACGCGCCGCCCGCAGCCTAAGCATACGGGCGGTGTAGCGGAGACCGCTACACTTTACCGAACTAACCGGCTGCTTCAGTGATATTAATGCGGGTCCTGTTGGGGCAGAGGAGCGAGCGGACTGCTGCTGCGAGCACTGCAACGAATAATATGCGACATTGAGGCCATCAGCGGTGCGGTATTGGCCTGGAGTAGCCTGAATCGGAGCAGCCGCCCGCAGACATAACAAAAGCGAACTACAGCAAAATCACTAACCCTCACTTACAGGGTTGTCCTGCTGCATCATTACTGTCCGTGCCGGCCAGGCGGGAACGGAGGGGAGTGAGAACCACCGCTACGGGCACTACAGCGACGTATTGGGGCCAATGAGGAGCAAGCTGCCGCGCTGCCTACAGAAAATAAGCCCGGGAGTGGTGCGTGCGTGGTCTTTACTTTTCAAGCACTGCACTCGTGCTTGTGGCGCGCCTCTGCTCGCTCCCGCAAGGTGGATGCCGCCACAAGCACGAGTGCAGTGCTTGAAAAGTGAAGACCGATGGCTAAAGACCTAAAAAAAAAAACTCAAGTTGACCAGTGACAGGAAATTAACATATCCATTTGTGCTTCTTAAATGAATTCTGCTACCTGCAGCTTGCTTTCTATCATAAATGGTGGACTACAAAGACCAGAGTGCTAAAGGAAAAAAAGATTGGACAAGCTACTCACACCAGTCGTGACTCAGCATTGGTCCATCTCTGCATAAATGTGGAACACTGCTGAGCAAACTGCAATGTACTATTTGTATTGCTATAGTGCTGCAAATCTATCTGGGGGATCAATGGTGTGCCCTAGATAGTAAATGGGATGACATAGGAACTGTGTCACTGAAAGGTCCTAAGGACAGGGGCAGCGCTAGAGGTGCACCGGACAACGCAGCGGTCTATTAATCAAATCTTTGGACCCCAACACTATTTAATCAGCGGTTCGAGATTCTTTTTGTAGGTGGATTTTTTGTCAACCTATGGTTTTTGCAGACTAAGAGAGGCGTTTTATCTGCTAGAATATTCTAAAGTGATGGTTATCAACTCGACAATGCATGTTCTATCACTACATCTACAGCTACTACAGAGCATGCATCTAGTTCAGTCCAACAGATACATACAATCTAAGAACAGGCAAGGGGTGTGGAATGCTTATGCAGGACGACAGGTGCTTGTTTGGGTGGTTGTTTCATTTCATTTATGCAAAGGAAAGTTATATGGACACCAACACAAGAGTGTTCACAAAATAAAAAGAATAACACATTTGGCAGAGTTAATAGGAGTTGTTTTTTCGGATTATAATCCGAACAAGCAAAAACATGCAACCAGCTGTTACTAACAGGAAGCTGGACACAGAGGAGGAATTAATAGGTGTGGACAAACCTTCCCGCAGGGTGCGCTCAGAAGAGTGTTTGAGAGGAGGAGGCGTGCAGGCCCGAGTGTAAGAGAGGCTGGAAACACCTCAGAGACACACTCTCTCACAGCAGCCCCAACCAAACAAGAAAAAGACAACAGAAACATAACTGCTCACACTCACCATGAGGATCAAATCCACAATAATTCATTTATTACAGCTGGCAAGAAACAAGGGCAGCAAGATGTCCTGGCTGAGAACTTATTACACCTAGTGCCATAGTAGGGCACCAAACCCTAACCTAAGCCGGTACAGTACATCTTAATTGAAAATGCCAATCTAAACACCACTCTGAACATAATGCGGTCAGCTCATTGCTCTTTAAAATATCAGGGTTACCATGAACCTGTCATATCCCTAACACAGTAATGATAAATACCTACTGTTGAGGAAAGAAGCTGCCTTACGTCACAGATAAGTCCAACTTCATTCGGTAGGAAGAACTATTTTCTAACACTGCTCATCCATTAAAGATTTCTTAAAAGGTTCCACCACGTGTTGCAAAAGATGATGAATCCAACTTTGGAGGCCAAACTTTCGAGAAAGCACTGTCAACATCTGAACCTCTTCCTGCACTCAGCGGAATTCGGTGGCTCAAGTTGTTTTGAACAGTTTGCTCTACTTGATTTCTTCCTGATATGTGCATCGTCTTAGCGGTTGCTTTAATGTTAACAATTTGTAACGTTACGTAATAAACAATTAATTTAGTTTATTTAAAAAAATGACCAGCTTCGGTCACAGCCTCTTTCACAATTCTAGGGACAGTTAGGGTCGTCAAGTGTTTGCTCAGAGTAACTTATGCTTTTTCAACTACTGCATGGTTCAACACCCATTAAAATTCCCCACCCTTTCTATTAAAAAAAAAAAGGATTGTCTTTTATTATAAAACAAAAAGGATACAGCTATTCCATTTACTGGATAAGGAGAAAGGGGACCGAAATGGCTGTTGACAATGCAAAGTTTGTCACAAGCGGTTGTGTTAGATAACATCACTGTTGAAGAGCTTACACATGCCTAAATGAGTGTAGAACTGCAACAGCTCATGTCCCAGATTTGAAGAAGCCCAAATTTGAGCTGCTAATCCACAACAATTCTAGGCAGGAACTATTACTCCACTACTGCTAGTTTCCTGCACGGACTTCCCATGAGCAGAGAACAACATTTTTAACTATGAGCTTTGTGCACACATTAATTTCTCAGGGTCCCATCAACATATCTAAACATTCTTGCAATTGCTTTTTTTTTTTTTTTTAATTCATCCACATGTGGGAGAAACATTTCTACAGAAAGCTTTAGCTCACTAAACTGTTTTGCACTGTCTTCTTCAGAGTAAATATTACATGTTTGTTTGTTTTGTGTGCTAGTTATAAAGTAGGGCAAAATGTCCTGCAGTTAGAGCTTCAGGACGCAAATGAAACAGACAAACCAATACTGACACTATATAAAAATAACCAAAAGTCTTAACATACACTAAAAGCTACAATTTAGTCAAATTTGCCAGATGAAAATCTGCTCAAAATGCTATAAATATTCTTTCCTTATACATTCGAAGGATTAATTCTCTGGAACCTAAAGTGAGCAAATCTAGTTGTAAATCAGCTGACTGCTGTACATATTCTACAGTTAGGGAACAGTACAACCTGTACAAAATGACAGTGAAGAAGGCATGGAGAAAAATGCCCCGCACAATTCAGCCAAGGATTGGGGCAACTCAAGGGTTTTTACAATGAACCTGTACTGTAGTGTTTACTCTGTGTGATTACCTGTGACATAAGATCTATATATTTATATGTAAATTAATTTATATGTAATTCCTTTCAACCGGATTTGGTTCAGAGGCAATGTTTGAATATGACATTCGTACCCAGTGAAGAGACAAATACTATATACACTTACTGTCTTAGGTTTATGTTTCCATTCCTAACCCAAGAGTGGAGCTTTTCCTCCTCTACCAAAGATTCATTAGAAAGATATAAAACTGTTTTTTAATCTATTATAGACTAATCAGCAGGGAGGAAATGTCAGCTGGACTAAACCACCAGCTTATTCTGTTGAGTGTTTGACCTAGGTCTCGTAAAATAATAACTTAGTCTTTTGGAGTATCTACTTTTTTTGTTTTAACTGATGTTGGTACTTGGAAGCTTGTCACTAAATAACGCATTTGTTAAGCTTTAAAGTGAAATGGGATAAAGTCAGTGCTCAAACCTTCTGTGCAGCTAGATGCAAACTGCTAGATCTCCCATGCAAAAAGAAACCAACAAATCTAGCTAAAAGTAGAGAGGGGAGGTAGGAATAGCTACTGAAAGCCCACTAAACGAACAATGGCAATGGTTCAAGAGTCCACTGTAGGACTATACACTTACTTATAAGTGATCAATAACGGTTGAAAAGGAAGTTCAATATAAAACCATGCACTAGATCAAGTCCCATCAAGAGTTTTATCAAATTTGTGTTAATAAATGTTGTTAGAATAACAAACATAATTTCTCTAAAAGGTTGTGTAACGCACAAAGGGTGGTGTTCATATCATTTTCAATCACATAAGCAAGTATGCAGTATTAGCAAAGGCTGGTATAGGGATTGATACAATTATGTGTAGCATTTTTCAGGCAAAACATTACATATGATCAAGACTTAACAAATGCAGTACTTAAAGTACACTTTGTGAGACCTACATCAGCAGGCATGAATGCATCTAGAATGTGTTGTCATCGACACATTTTAGTCCACTGTATTGTTCTATGGGGCCTTTTTCCAGTCATGATAGGGAGGGGCTTTGGAACCACATATATGAAGATTTTAAGTTTCAATCATTCATTGCTCTAACAAAATCTATATTTCGTAAGTGTTTTAGAGAATTCATTCCCTAAGATTTCGAGAACAAGGTACACCCAGTGATAATTATACGATTTTAATTTGTAAAGGCCTGTGGAAAAAAAACCTCCTTGGGAGTCTAAGAAACTGCAAGATCAGTTTCACATGGTGGACTATCGCCACAAGTTCAAATACCAGACAAAATAACTCTGAGGAATCGTTTTCTTCAAATGTTAGTAAACCGATTCCCCTTCGCACTTACAAAAGACTATTTCAACTATACTACTAGAATAAATTCCTCAATCCTCAAAAAAAGTGGTTAAAATGTTTAACCCACTTTGATTAAGTCCTGGTAGAACATTAACTGTGGGCAAAAATGCTATCACACATGGAGGTCTGGATTTTTGTCAAACTGTTTACCAAATTCTATGCGATGTGTGACTTAAAAATATGCGGACTGCGAAACAGATCAATGTCATTCATATGTCACTTATGCATTGGAAAGACACAAAATATCAACCTTTGTGCAATAAATAACATTGATAGAATCACCCTTAGATTACACTAGTGGGTGAATGAAATATTACGAGTTATGTAAAACACTTTAAACATTTTTCTAGCTATTCTATCACTTACTGCTCCCCTGGAACACATACATAGAATTGTGATCGAGTCAATCTTCTGAACATAGGGTAACAGCTGTTTATAACATTCCTTCAAAGTCAGAGATGGGCCTGGATCTCCCAAGAAGAATTCATGAAAGAAATAATTTCATCCATACAAATATCCTCAAAGCTAAAGATCATGGCACATCTGCTAGACGTAAGTGAATGCACCATATTGTCTGCTTAATTAACAATTTAGCTCTCCTGGGCTTCTTCAAAGCCTAAAAAAGCGTCTTAGTAAAGTTGGAAGATCCCTTCCTTTGTTCAGCATTGTATACTTTTGCAGACAAGATAGCCTTCTTAGCATTTTTCAAGTTCCAACTTATGAGCATTGCTAGAGTCCTTCTGCTACATTCACACCAATTTCCTCACTTTACTTTACAATAATTTAAACATAACCCTTAGACCAGGTCAGGTCTGCAATTTATTAGATCAATATTGCTTGGAGGATTTCACTGGGACAATTTCATCAACAAAAGGTCTAATGGATGTATGCAGGTGCGCACTACATCTATCCTAGCACAACAATTAACAGCAATGAACAGACATGTAAGAATGTATGTCAGAACAGTTTAGGATGTTTGGAGTGCTCTGTATTCCCACCTCTCTCACCTTTATGGTGACATGGGTTTTCGAAAGAAAAAAAAACTGTTTTCTGGTGTGGGAGTAATATCCATGTATTGTCGAATTTAACAAAACGTATGAAAACATTTGTTTTTAAAACAGCGATGCCTCAGCACTTGTAGATATGTGATTTGATTGCCTATATGCATCATCACCTAACAATTATAATTGCGTAGCAATAAAGGCCGAGACCAGCCTTCCATTTCCTCCCTGAGATTTTTGCTTGGAATTCCGAATTTTTGCCTGTAATGGTTATTAAATAAGTGAGAACGCCTTGCTGCTCTTTAAACTTGCTCTTGCTGGAAAGGGCAGTGTTAATCAAAGGTTAGAATTCGTTTTTGTATTGCAAATGAAAGAATCATACATTATAAAATAAAATTATAGTTTCAATAAAAGAAAGAAAATAAAAACACCAAGGAATTAAAAGATTTCAGGCACATTCTTGATTGATGCACGAGTTGTAATGGCATAAGAAAGTACAAAGCAAACCCAGAACAATCACAAGAGGAGCCGAGTTGATCACTCCATACCCTCTCATATGCTAATGGGTTCAACTCACCGGCCCTTGTAGCACGGACCCCTTTTGAAAAGAAAGGATATGCTTGAGGGAAGGGCAGGGATGAGGGTTAATTTTCCTTAATATATACACATCAAGTAGTTCCATGGATAAAGAAAACATCGTAGATCCTAACAAATTCATAAGGGGTAATTGTGAAGTGGCAGGAAATAAACAAGGTGTGGTATTAAGTCCTTTGTAGCCCTAAAAAAGTGCCAGTTTGCATGGAACGGAGTCATCTTACCTTTGGCGCACGCAAGATTTTCTTTCACAAAATGCATGGTTCTGTCTTTTCTCAATCTCATGAATAACTCAGTTCTACAACCTAGACTGTAATCCACTCCTGGTTGTTATACTATCATTCAATGGTAGGAATCATTTTTATGTACGACACCAAAAATTGTCAACAGGCTCCGAGTATCAGCAATGGAGTACAATCTTAAACTTGCAGCTGAGTGATTCTAGAGCTATGTTTTTTCAGCATCAGATTCCACAAAACCATTTCTATATATCGTTTTATTAAAAATGATTATGTGTTCTCATGAGTGAGCTGTTAATTGTTCTCACAAACTTGGTGAAATTAAGGCTTGTTCACTGGATTAACATGGCATTGAGCAATAACCGAGCATCAAGTTAAAATACAAAGGATGCCCTTTTATTTCCATCTGGACTTAACCTAAATAACATTTAATGGAGGTACGGCACTGAATGATCAACCTCAGATACTTCACTTCAGTTTACCATGCACAGTGGGTCGAAGACAAAAGGCTGATTCCTTTAAATCTTTATTTTATGGCAATAACCAAAGACTTTGCTGTAATCAAGTGTCGTGATTGCAGAAGGATGTTTACAGGTCTATGGTAGTTTGGATAACTGAATAGCAAATGAATGGCTTCTGCTGGAGTGATTGATTAGGCAATGAGACCATGAGATGGTAAACAGTAGTTAAGCGAATACAAAGACAAATGTAAAATGAACGCAAAGTCTTTGTGAAGAGTTCTAGTTTCGGATCTTTTTCATCCTGGTGAAGGTCAGCAGTATCATTGGAAATTATAAATATTGGTGTACACGCTTACACAACAGTAACATGTAAAACAATAAATCTCCACCATGAAATTTTAGGCAATCCATGACGCCATTACTTGTTGTGTAAGAGAGTACGCCCATTGGTGGTTTATTCCCATAAATGTTCTAAGAACTAAGCTTTCATTTGTCATCACGAATGTTAACATTAATGTGTAAAACATTTTCACAACCCACTCATGATTTTGAGGAATATTTTGCTTGCTGCATTTTGTTGCACCAAGAGAAGTATTTCAGCCAAGTGCTTCAGCTATGACCACTGTACGTAATAAACTACACATATATAAAGGTAACTTGAATACTACCAGCCAAACAGCTAAACATTTCTCATGAAAATTTACAGGTTTCCAAATGAGTGTAAAATGAGCTTAATACAGACACAGTCACAGAACCGAAAAACGTGCTTTTACACTACAAGAATCATGGTATACATTTATAAGCTTTAAGGGAATGTATTTCTACACTTGTTAGTTAGAGGCAGAAAGCTTAGACCATCAGGAACGGTATGGGCAAACTTAGGTTCAGTATGAGATCACATCATGTACAATTAAAACATGTTAATTACATGAGAAACAAGTTACTTACCTTCGGCAGATCTTTTTCTAGTAGAGACTATCTAACTGTAGGTTCCTCACCTTAGAATATTTGGCAGGCGTCACAGTGGATTTGGAAAATCTTGAGCAGGACCTCTGAGCGCCGGTAGGTTCGGCCCATATAGGCACCACCGCGGCGGGCTGATATCAGTTTCTTTAGTGACCATTCCTGTGCCAAAAATGTAAAGCCACATAAAAAAAATGTTTCTGTTTTGTGCAGAGTCTAACGGGATCGTTTGGATGAAGAGGCCAGTTCGCAGAGCAGCGAGGATGGGAGGGTCGGTGAGGAATCTGCAGTTACATAGAGTCTCTACCAGAAAAAGAGCTACCAGAGGTAAGAAACTTGTTCTTCTGATAGAGACTTCTAACTTCATAATTCTTCACCTTAGATTAGAGCAATACCTGGAGGTGAGTCTGCAAACTGGCTTTGATCAAAAAGTCCTGGAGGACCGAACAGGCGAAATGCCCACCATGACGGACTTGATTTTTCAAGAAGTAGTGTTCCCTGATTGTGGGGAGGGACGTCCATGTAACAGCTTGGCAGTTGTCCAGGACAGGTACCCTGTACAGGGAAGAGGTGTGGCGCCGCGGCCAGGGCGACTGACGCTGGAATCTGGGGCTCACGGTTCGATCCCCAGCACCGGCGGCAGCCCAGCACCATGTGACTCTGGGCAATAGCTTGCTTAATCTTCCCGACGGCCCCCAGCGCCGGGATGCCTTCGGGTAGCTGTTCGCGCTTTACAAATACTGGATTTACATTTTTAATTTTTTTTACCCTGCACACTAACACAGTAGTAGTGTACTTGGTCTTGGTGGAGGGAGCCTGCAAACTCTCAAGGGTTTGCTTCTTCACTAAAGCGTAGCAGATTTTTATGTAGAGTACTATACACAGGGAGATGGTTCCTGCACAGCCTTTTCCTTCTTCCTTCCAGCAAACCCAATAAAAAGTTGGTCATCCACTGGATGGTCTGGGGTGCAATTAATATAGGAGGAGAGCGCGCTCTCTGGATCAAAACAATTGATCTCTCCTCCTTGGAAGGAAGAGACAGAGCGTAGAAAGCAGGCATAGTGATGCTCTGGCCAATATGAAAGGGGGTGACAACCTTCAGGAGGAAAGAAGTACTCGTCCGAAGTATGAGCTTGACCAGGAAGAAGTTGAGTATGGAGGGTGAACCGACAGAGCCTGATCCTCGCTGACTCTGCTGGCTGATGTAATGGCCACCAGGAAAACAATTTTGATGGTCAAGAGCTGCAAAGTGCAGCTATGCAGAGGCTCAAATGGAGAACACAAACGGTAGGTAAGAACCAAATTAAAATCCCATTGGGGCATCACTAAGGGTGTAGGCAGGAAAAAATATTGAAAATCTTTAACAAAAAAACGAATCCTCTGCTGCCCTGCACGTCACAGTGGCAAAAGATGCTTGTAATCCTCCGAAGCCTGGCTGGGAGGAGAAAGTATGCCCAGAGTCTGGGGTGGTATCCAAGCCACTGGCAACACCCAGATCCTTATACCAGTTTTCCTTTTAATGGTCCTCCTCTAGGGGGCCATACACCTCCTCCTTGTCTCCCCCTTCAGAGAGGTAGTGCTTGCCAATTAGTGGAAAGTCCAGGGGATGACAGGGCCGGGACAGTGCCGGCATTGGCACCAGGTGGGATGGAGCTGGGCTGGATGAAGGCACCTGTTGTGCCATTAGTCTGAATCTTGGAGCAGATCCTGAGGGCCTAGCTGACGTAGAGGGTAAACCTGCCAATGGTTACCAAACACCAGAGGAGTCAGTGGCCTAAAAATGGCATGCATGGTGTCATAGAAATCCTTAAGTTGGGCGTGCATCGCTCTAGCGCCGGGAAACTCTGGTTAGAGTAGAGCAGGCCCGGACACCGGGTTTGCTGGTGGAATGGGCCTAGAAGCACAAAGTTGAGAGGGTGAAGCCAAAGAACACTAACTTCTTTTCCTTGTGCTTCTTCGTCCTACCAGACTTCGATGAGGAGGTCTTGGGGTGGGACCACAATCACCTGTGGGAACGACCCCTAGATCTTACACAAAAACAGGACCGGTAACAACGCAGAGCCTTCTTTTGCTGCCGCCAGGAGCTTCAACGCCAGGTTGTGAATCGCCTTTGGGTGCATTGACTTGCAATCGGCGCAGGCCTTGGGGTCGTGTCCCGACCCCAAGCACCAGAGACTGACCAAGTGGGGATCAGACACAATCTCCCTGTAACAATGTCCACAAGGCTTGAACCCTGAAGGTTTTGCAGCAGACAAATCCCTAACACAACTGGGAGCAAATACACCTCAAAAATGTCAACCACAAAAAAACCAGCAAATTTGGTCAGAAAATGACCAATGTAGCTGCTCTCTGGATTGGAAAGAAAGGAACTGATGTCAGCGCACCAGGGTGGAACCTATACGGGCAAGGCAGCGTCACATCCGACGCAACGCCACCTACTGGTTCATAGACGGCCCTGCCAAGTATCACGCATCAGGCGTTAGACTAACGCATTTCAATGTGGTGGTCCGCATCACCGCACTGAAATGCATCGTCACGCATTATAGCGCCTCCTCAGCTTTCAAGCAGCCCCAGCGCTGCTCAAGTACCACTGACAATTTGGTATTACAGGCAGCATGATGCGTTGCTGTGGCATGTTTGGGGGCTGGCGCTCAGGCAGCTTGCCCTAGCCAGGGTTGGATACATTGTTTCAATCAGCGGAAGTGCGGCTCGGCAAAGTTACTGAGCTCAACCCGTCACGTGAAGACTGAGTCTCAGGCAGGGATTACTTTGCCCAATCAACACAGCCCGACTAGAGCCCAGGCGGGGCCACATTTGCAGCAAGCACAGCTGGGTGCCCTGAAATGCAGCTGACCTCGCACGCCGGCCTGCTAGTTACCTATAAGATTTGGAATGGACCTTACCCGTAAGGCTGCTGTGAGAGAACGGTGGTCTGGTGCAGCCATGAGTGGAGTCACAGAGTCCTGGACCGCGGCGCTGCTCAGACCGGTGGACGGACATAACGGGGCTCGCTGTGAGAGTGTCACGAGCAAACCAGGCCGGGCTACCAAGCTCAGCTTTCCCCTGCTGCACTGCCTGAGGGCCCAGCCATCCTTACTGTGCACTCAAATTGTTGGTAGCTTTGCTTTCAAGACTCCGTGCTTGGCGTTAATGCCTCCATCCATATTATTAGAACTCCATGTTTCCAGTACCGGACTTTCGTTGGACACGCTAAGGAGTCTGGGAGCTGTAGTTTTCAGAGCATATTTACTAACGTTAGCCTGTAAGCCTCTTCAGTTCTGAGATCCCCGAACAGGCTCCCAGCGGAGCCAAAGCATTGTAAAAAAAACGAGATTTACGAACTCACTTCTTAGCATTAATTTATATCACTCTCTACGTTCCAGCTAGGTTATGTGATGAGGTCCTTCCTCACTGTTTACACAGATATCTTCTGCCTGTACATTGTTATTACATTTTCATCCTATCACATTGTGTCTTGTAATGATTATTGTATGTCTGCCTTCTTCTTTGTAACACACTCTTCATCCGTGATCGGCATGTGTAAAAGGAAGTCACCAGGACTGGAAAGATTGTGCCCTAACAACATGAAGCGAGATGGCTGTCCTTGATTCACTGCACTGCACAGAGGTGCAAAACTCATCCTGGGCCATGTAACTAGCTCATGCCAGGCGGAAACACTTAATCTCAGCCACAACCCTTGTCATCCTGGCATTAGAATTATTGCTGCAGTTCTAGTTGGGAAACATTCAGTTAAGGCACCAGGAACATCCAGGATCCCAGCACTTCAAAGATCACTTCTCTTGTGACTTTGCACTCAGTCCTTCGTGCTGAGGCCTCTAACATCCCGTTTGGTACAGTCAGGTTCCACAGTGCCCTTCCATTTCTGGTGCTTTGAAGCAATTTTGGGAGCTTCTTAGGGTTTCTCGTTGCTCAAATGGGTGTAATTTCTGACATTTATATGTTTCCCTCGTCTTTATTGCTACATTTTGCTCGCGAGAAAGTGTCACTCAGTCATTAAATGTCACTCATAATTACACTGAAGTTATGAAAATGTCACACATAAGCAATCTGAAACCTTGGCAGCTATGCATAGAGGTACTGCTCAAGATTTTCTGGATCCAGTCTGATGCCGTGGGAATAATCTAAGGTGAGGAATCTGCAGATAGAAGTCTCTATTGAACTGTAGCCTTCTGTATGTACTCTTTAAATTTATTTACCATCAAAGGTATGACCGAGAACTCTTCAAAAATGTCTATAAGTGGTATCGGGCATCCTTATATTGCCACGTCACAAGAGAAACATCAAGCAACAAATTAATACAATTTCTTAGATGCAGGGCTTTTTAGCCTGACAAAAGAATTTCAAATCAAACAGTTCAGAGATAAAGTGTGTTGTTGCAGGTCAGGTGGATCTATGGGAGGTTTACTTCTGGGTTGAACTGTTTTTACTGGAATATCATTAAGTCTCTACTGTATGACTATCTTAATGACTATCATGCTTAGAATAGTAAGTAGTAGCCAACTGAAAAGCAACGGTCTAAGCAAAACTACTTATTTGACTTCTCTTTCCAACCAAAAGGTGCTTTATTCCCACAAATAATATTAAGATCATGGTCAAAAAGTGTGAAAAAATAGATGCGGCCACAGCATGATAGACACGATGCAGAAAAGTCAAACGCCATGTCCTTGATTCAACAAAATGGATCAGATCTGAATTCACGAAGTAAGTAAGTGGGTACTTCTCTCTCCTTTTGCCCTTTCCCCTTCAAAAGTGATTTCTTGCTGTAAGAATAATTATTAATCAATTAGAAAAGGTGGCTTGGTCAAAACTATGTCACAAGTTGAAATATCAATGCATGGGTCTTAGTATTCGCAAGTACCCTCTAGTACATACTGAGAAAGTGAAAAGGCTGTTAATCATATACTATTAAACTTTTTCTTTCTTCCAGTATCATTTCAAAAACCAAAGTTCTAATTGGAGACAACCACACATGATCAAGAGCTCCACAGGTATTACTAAACCAGTAAGGAGTCTTCCTAACTCTTACAGCAGCTGCCCATCATTCAAACAATCAGTCATTTATAGAGCACAGCAAATCACCCGTGAGGGTCTTGATGTGCTGGAGCTTCTGACTGCTCCGTGGAGGTTGTTTATTCAAATAACCAGGTCTTTAGATCTCTTCTGAATTATTGGAATGACGGTGCAGTCTTGAGGTGCAGGGGGATGTTGTTCCAAGCCTTGGCTGCAAGGTGCGAGAAGCGTCCTCCGCTGTTGGCTCAATGGATCAGTGGTGTCTGCGATGGAGAGGGAGGTAGATCGGAGGTGTCTAGACAGTTGGTGGAAGGTTAGGCGTTTGCTGATGTACGCTGGTCCTTCGCTGTGCAGGGCCTTGTAGGCGTCCCCGGAAATATAATTATATGTGCGACTGGAGCTTGAACCCATACAATTTATTTGCTATCACAGAAAGACTAGCACTTAGAATTACATATTTGAGGACAGTTTGATGCCTCCATAAGTGGCATTTTATTCTTGCAGAAAACAGTTTCCACCTTAAACTGCATACCGAACACTGCACTTAAGAAAGTGCATGTGGCAAACCAACGTCAATGCTCAATCCAGTAGACTGTTTATTTATTTGTTTGAAAGAGGCATGTGGGAAGATGAAGGAACAATATTATTGCTCAAGTACAGAAGAGCCATTTTCGGTAGATTTAGGGGTTAAGCCAATTGTGGCAAACGAGTGGAAGGAAAATGAGATCTAAAAAGTGAATAAGGACTTTTCATGAAGCTAGAGGACTTATTTCGGGTATTTTGTATATTGCTTAAATACCAGCTTATTTCCACTCCAGAGCATTAGTCCAGTAGTCAGAGGATGAAGAATTGTAGCCTTCCGGTCGAGTGGTATATTGTTCTCCAACTGGTGAGGCCCAAACCGTGAAAAAAAGGAGGGATATGGCCTCGGAGGGTTGACCACGAACCAGTTATACAGAAAGCATAGTATAGCTCAAACACTTGTAGCATCAAATATAAGTACTTACAACAAAATGAACGTCTCTTATGAAACAGTGTATAAAAAATAGGAATTTTTATACTTTCAAGAGGTATAAAGATCAGCTTCGTCCCCATTCAAATCTTGGAAATGCTCTGGACAGGTTTACAGCCGAAGCAGCGTAATATTTTCTAGCCAAGCTTCTCATGATCCCTGTGTCTCTTCCAATAGGAGGGATAGGGTGCCGACTAAGCCCATGAGTGGAAAACCCCCACTCAATATGTTTAAAGCATACAAAACATGAATCATGTGCAAATATTGACTGATGGGCATAGGACACCTGGATGAGGGTACACACACTATAATGCCTGTACGAACAAAGACAGACGACTTGGTTCTCCGGACTCTATAAAAATCATATTTGATGGCTAAAGCACATTGGGAGGCACATAACCCATAGGTCGAATCTTGAGCTTTTATGTGGATTAGTACTGATCATCTCAATAAGTTGTAGTTGCTGTCTTCAGCTAAAAAAGGGCACAACGCTAAACCACTGTGTAAACAATGCCCTTTAAATAGAGTTAAATTAGGATGTCTGTTATTGAGAGTTAAAACTGACGTGCTCTGTCTGAAGGACATAACACTACTGTAGGTAAGTGCATGACAAATACTTGTAGAAGACAAATAAAAGCGAAACAGGAGAGCCTGCTGTCAGAGGGACCAGGGAGGAGCTTTCCAGAAGTCATCTACCATCTATGATCCACACCGCAAACCTCAAAAATGACATTTCTCATAGCCTGAATTTCTGACTGTTGAGTGGACAGCTGGAAATAGTGTGACCTGCCCAGTCCTAAAAAAAAAAACAAAAGAAAAAAAAAACACAAAATGCATCTAAAAATATATATTTACGTCACATTTAGCTTCACTTCATCTCGTTTTGAGCAAATAAGTATGGTTATGCTGTTTATAAACAGTTTTGGCCACTAGAAGTTAATGGTGTGGACACTTGGGAATATACTTGAAAACCTCACTCAAATTTTATTGTCAATCATCATGCTTCCTTTTACTAACATGCCCTTTTTTGTACCAAGCAGTCAGATACCTACATCACCTGTAAATATATAAAACGTAACCGAAATTGACAGGAAAAGGAAAGTTGCTATTTATTTGTTCACCCGACATGTTTCAGGTTTCTGAAAATGGTGGATCCAAAATGACTATCCTGGTTCATATTGTCACCACATGTATCCTTACATAGGGGAGGGAGAGCAGCAAATTAACTGCAGATGTCAAATTTTTGTACAGAGTTCTTAACAAAAGTTGTCTTTTGGGCACTCCTGATTGCAGCAGATAAAACAACGGGTGGACAGAGATGATTTGAATGGCAAAGTCAGTTTTATCTCTTAATTTGGTCACGCATCTCCTACTAATTCACCATTAAAAGATATTCCTCAAGTCTATCTGACACAATTTCTTTTAGATCAGTCCAAGCTATAAAACGCCGCAAGCGTAATCAAATACATATTCCAAACCTGAATATGCTTGGTCTTTCCACTGACACACAATTCATTTTCCAGGCCACGATGGGGTGTGGGGGAGATAACTGTCACCTATCAACAGATTCTAGTAATTGAAATCCATCCCTAACATGACAGATTGCCCTTCTGTGTTGATTACCTACCCAATAATGTTGGATACTGCCCCGAATATCAATTTGCAGAGTTCCTGCAGCTCGAGACAAAGCCACATGATATGTTCTTAACACACTATTCAACTGGGGAAGCAATGATTGACATGGAGGAGTTTAGGATTTATAGATGAGAAATCAACCAGTAAACCACATCTCCTCCAACAACAAGCACTGCTGTGTGCACAGTGGCAATGCAGTGTAAATAACAAGTGGAGAAATGAGATAGATTTGTAATGAATACTTAGAAAAACATGAGAGGTGCTATGCTGTGGTTCGAGTTTGGCCACACATAAAAGTAGGTCAGAACCTTGGTTTGTCAATACTCGGTCCATTTGTCTCAGGCATAAACTGAAGATTGCAATGAAGGCGAAGCTGGATTGCACATGAAATGTAGCATTGTTACCTCCATGTAAAATTTCATGAGAAATCAAAACTCTATATTCTGCTTTAACACTGTGTATTTGACAGCTTCTACATAGTTGCTGTAAATGTATTTTTCTCTGGCTCTGCGTGGGAAAAAACATG
This sequence comes from Calotriton arnoldi, assembly GCA_963921515.1. Lineage (NCBI taxonomy): Eukaryota > Metazoa > Chordata > Amphibia > Caudata > Salamandridae > Calotriton > Calotriton arnoldi. The sequence continues at coordinate 415,339 of CAWUFW010002204.1, forward strand.
AAAAAAGACAGAAATCGCAAATTGGTTTTGACAAAGAATGTCAAGAGTACCAGTTTGCCCGTGCATTCTGAGGGTATACTATGCAGTCACCACTTTGGAGAACCCTTACCTGATCCTCTTGCGGCTGCCACAGCTGCTGCTGCTACTGGTCCATATGCTGCAGCTGCTGGAAAACCTAACCATGAAGAAAACAAAAAAAGGTAAAAGAAAATTGCAGAAACATTAGCAATATCAAAAGAATAAAACACCCATGCCTGGCTTCAATGGTAGGAAGTTCAATCAATCAGAATTGGTATAGCGCTGCTAATCACCCGTGGGGGTATCCAGGTGCTAGGTAGCAGGGCTCGGACCAGGGTAGTTAGGAAGCTGTTTTGAGTAAAACCTCCCTAAAAACGTTGACAATCATGCTACCTGCTCGGTAACCGTAAACGTAACCAATTGAATAAGGAAGTAATCCAATAATGTTATGTATGATATATGCCTTAAACCGTTGTTCACTATTTGACCATTTGGGATATTTAATGCCAGGGTTTTACATCTTACAATTACGTCTTTAAAGAAAGGTAAATATAGAATACTAGTAAAAGGATGATGAATTATAATCATTTTAATTTAGGAAGCTAAACCGAAGCGTACTTGATTTGGTCAATAAAGTAACCTCTTACTCACTAGGAATGCAAAATATTTAATGGACAACTAATAAATAATTTTATACGAGGAATATATAAAAACCTCGCTAGAAAATCTTGTGTCATTTTCAAGATACCAAATGTACAAAATAAACATGCCTCAACATCGCCAGCAGATATGCAACAGTTATGTTTTGATGGTCAACTTAATGAAGTTTCTAGACTGAGATAGATAGATATATATATATATATAGTAGTCTTCTCAATCAAGTGATTAAGCAACATAATTATTAGAGGAAACAGCAACATGTTAAATCTGTGGATCGCCTTTATCAACTATACGAACTATATATTTATTTATTCACATGCGCACCAAAAGACTTCATAATAAAAATCAACACATTAGGCTGCAAATAGCCATATCTTGAGCATTTTTCAAAATGTTGCACAGCAGCACTTCCTACAGCATGGAAAGCGGACAAGAATGAATGAGGTGATTGAAGGTTCCAAATCAGGGCATACGGGTGAGGCGTGGTCGTCAAGTACTCAGGGACCATCCTATGATGTGCTTTGTACAATATACTGTGCCCTCTTAACCTAATCCCTGATGCACAAGTAGCCAATGGAACCAGGCAAAAACGGGACCAGAGAAGTGTTCCCGGAGACCAGTATTGGTTGAGGATTTTGAAGGCGCACTCTGTAATCACTGGAGGCAAACTACCTTGGAAGTCCCCTTTTTGACACTATTGCAACCGTTCAGTCTAGTCAAGCTATGTCTACATAATGAGATGCAAGTTGTACATTAGTACTCAGAATTTAGGCAGCTTCAAACATTGCCATTAACTAAAGCAAAAGTTAATTTTATTACATTTAATTTCCTCAGTTACAGTAAGCCGTCTAATATGCCAGTGTCTGTGGATGCTACGACTATGAGAACATACGAGCACTGGTCCAATATTTCAAGATGTACATTGGTTTTACACTCTGAATTGATTATGGAGTTCCTGGAAGTGACGATAATATAAAATGTACAAAACTGAAAACTTTGTAGAGCACACGGATATAACAGTTGCCAAATTTTAGCAAAAAGGAAATCTGCTACTTAGTTATGTGTTTAGCTTTCTCCAAAGATGCAAAACATGTCAAAACTTCCAACGAAGTAAGTGCCCCAGTTTGCTGGTCAAAAGTCTATTTGTTATCAAGCAGATGCCCAAGTTTTTTTTGCCACTGGTTAGGGATAGCGCATGTACAGAGTATTTTCAACCAGCTGTCCCGTGTTCAAGTGGCTTCCTACAGCAAACAAAGACATCGGCTTGTTGTCATTTACTTTTAGAAGCTTGTGGCATATCCGGTTTCCCTCAACAAGACTGAATTAGTGGAATCTTCAGTGTTGGGGATCATGCTGCAATCCTAGCTAATGAGCTCCTAAATACAACAAAGGTGGTCTCATTCCCTGGCAGACTCCTGCATTCCTCTAACATGCTTATGGCTACCATCCCCAGATTCCGCCTGAAAAGAAAGGGGGGCAGCTCCCTGACTTATTTGGCAGCTGTGACTTGGAACTCTCTTCCCTTTGGCCTGCGCAACTTACAGAACCCTTCCCAATTTAGGAAGAAACTTAAAACCTTCCTGTTCAACTGAGCTGGTTTTCTGTTTCCATCGCCTCCCTACCTCTTGTTGTTGACTCTTGGGCTCGCGCCAGGACACTCTTTTGAGTAGCTGTGCGCGTTATAAATTATGATAACATAACATTCCTGTCCAGGACAAGCGCTCCACAATGTTGCTAACCGAGCTAAATCAGGGCTCACTATATTTACTTTCAAGAACGTGATTTTCTGGCTCAATGGATTGGTGCTACTATACAAAACAGGTGGTGTCAAGCAAATCACATGCATGAGCATAATTGACAAACCAAGTGTACACCATCATACACACTATGGCCAAGTGGATGACATTCAAGCAGTGTGCATAATCGGCATGCAGGTTTTCTCATCTACCTATCCAACATAATGCATACAACATAACCACCCGTCAGACTCGCTTTTTCCACAGCGCCGACAGCACCAAAGACCAAAACCCTGGTACTATATCACTTTCAACACAACACTACAGCCCACCTTGATATCAACCACATCTTTAAATCGCAAACTGTTCAACCATACATGCACTCTCTGCATACTATTCCGCGTGAACCATAACCACCAGAGTGCCAGAGGCCTACCCACTGGCAATATGCGACACACACATTGCTAGTTGCTGCAGGCATTCATACTACCTACATCTGTACCTGCCCTATATGTCCCTGATCCCCCATCGCAATCCTTTACTAGGATTATGATTGGTGTAGCATCACCTCACCAAACCTTCACAACATTCAATCCAAGACAAAAAAAGCGCACACCACAAAAGAACGTGTTTTCACCACGAAAGCTTAAACAAACATACGAGCACATGACGCGTGTTAAAACCTAAACAAACACACACACACAAATCACAGGCGCAACCCTTATAAAACCAGCAGAACATACAGGGAAATAACTACAACTCAACCTCAGGCACCATTCTGTAATTCCCAAAGTCCAGAAACGACACACAGCTGAGGCAAGAGATGACTCTTACTGCAATGCATAACTTGGACAGCCACTGCATCAAAAGCCCATAGAAATTGAAGACATGCACTGAACCCATACTAATAACATAACACATTATACACAAAGTAAAAACAATGAAACTAATTAGTGAAGTAGTGCCCACTTTGCTGCTCATTAACAGACATCCAAAAGTCAGTTTAACTCCTCCTATGCATGCAGCCACTCTGATCCAAGAATAACTTATTCAAATTAATGCATGACAGACTGTTCCTACTACAGCGCTATTTCCACAGACTTCGCAAAGAAACCATAGACTCGCAAAATTAAATTTACCTTTATAGCTGAAACATTACTATACATTGCTAATTTGAAAATGCCATGATTCTCCAAAACCACCATACCTTGAGCTAACAGCTGCCCAAATTCAAGCCTTCAAGAGCAACACAAGACTCATCTTGTATGTATAAATATGCGAGAATACTGTATATGTGACGAGTAAACAGGAAATATAGGCTAGGTGTAAATACACGGGTACATCCATGATCTTTTATGATAACCCCTGGATATACAGTAGCCCAAAGGTGACAGTCTCATGCAGAAATTCAACACTATCTATTCACTGATTTTGGACATCTCATTTTTATGAGAGGCTATTAAATTATAAGGCTGGACTAACAGAAGCCAAGAGCGAGAAGTCAGCCTATGTCTGACTTCTAACAAAAAATCTATCCTGAGACTACCTCTGACTTACAAAAGCAATATGAAGAAAGCCATTTCCAAAATACAACACGGTTTGGAATAAATGGTTACCTCCCTGAACTAAATGCATCACTGGCCACTGCACTGCCAATGCCTTTCGACCCATGTATCAATCGTGCCAATAGCAATATACAGTGAGCAGTTGTATATTATGCCAAGGCCGAAGGGAGGCTAATAATTAATTATGCTAACATGCATATCCTACCATGAAAGGTAACAGCTAGGTGGTGAGCAATGCATTCTTGCCTTTGAGACCTATACAGAAAACATATAAAGGTGACCCTTGTAAAACATAAGGCGTAGCTGTATGTATCCAGTACCTTCCCTTCCAGGGGATACAAAAGAGCATTCCTGTTGTGATTTAAATTGGACAACGGTAGCAACCTTGGCGACCACGAGCTTAGAAGCTAGACCTACATTATACAAGCAATCCGTGTAACAGCTTATGCATCCTGCACATTTACAAGGATACCGTGGAAGTTACTGCCTACAACTGCAGCAGAAATTGACTTAAATACTTGGACAGCTTTTAATTGCCGAGAGCCAACTTCAGTTTAATTTATGCTGAAATGTTTTCCAGTCCCAGTTTCCGCATCATGACTTCTCTGGATCATTAGCAAATATTGAGCTAAATATTTGCTTGTACAGGAGACTTTCAGCTTCACAAGTAAACAGTGGCAGCTGCAGATAATGTCAACCCTTGAAAGCTAATCTAGGTGAGCGCGAAGGATAAAAAAACGTGCCAGGGCTGAAATCACTGCTAATTCCACAGATTTTTAAAAGGTGAAGGTGATGATTAAAGCTAAGTTCTGCTACTGACACAGCTTGCCTGGATCTTGCAGCTCTCTCCATTCCAGTCAACTTCACTGGGCGCGACTTGCATGCCAAGGTATCACGCAGCGCGACTACGGACCACCCCACAAATACTCAGGCTTTTGCTAGTCGTTAGACAACGAGAAAGGTTGCTTAAGAAAAAGTTTCAGACAAACAAAACTACATGGCAACCAACTAATTCTACATTCCTAGCTACTAGACAAAGAACTACTAGGAAAAGACAAGACAACTACTCTAGAGTTGGGCTAGGCTACTGAAACACCAATTAAAAAAGACATACTTGCATTTAAATATGGTAACAAGGCTGTTGGGGAGAAAAAGGTAGATCTTAGTAAATAGTTGTACATCTCCTAACGCAATTTCCAGATGAAGAGAAACTGATAGACAAATAGACACAAATTACAGATATAAATACAAATATACATACATATGAAAAAAGGAAGATCAAGCACTTTAAACATGGCTGGGGTGAATGTTCACTAAAATTAATATTTCCATTCATCGTAGTAACACAGTTCAAGTACCCGTTTGAGAAAGAGCAGATTTCAGCTCACATTCCATGCAAACTTGATTACCCTCGCTAAGGCTGAACTGTCCTAAAAACATACCGTGTACATAGTGCTAAATACACGTGAGCTTGAAAGTATTTCACTGTTTGCTGTGTCTGCTGCCCCACTAGCTCGAACAATTTCAACTCATACAGGAATGAGAAACAGAGTGACCTGCTATAACTTGAATCATGCTCTGCAGCTAGCACACAGACCATAGAGACAAAACTAGCTTACTAATAATGGGCATTTTGGTAACCCTGCCTTCTCTACTAGTCGGCTGCATACACATAACCACAGCCTGTCAAAGAAGCGATCAGAAACGTGCTTCTTTCACCACTGCAATGACAGCTGACAGCGACATCTGTCTCCATTAGATATGGGGATACAACAAAGGCTTCAACAACAAGATCATGGGAGCAATCATTTATAGAGTGCAAAACCGTCCACCATTTTTGCCAAGTTGCTGTTTCATTTTCAAACTGTGGGATCTACAATTGAGCTAACAAAAAATGTCCTGAAGGATCAAACAACCATGGACTCATCCTTATTCCTACTGCAAGAACATCTTTTCAACTCTAAAATGTCCAACAATGGGTTGGGGAGAGAAACAGAGGTAACTTGACCACAATTAATATTTTGTACAGTGCAAACCAGTGCAAGTGTTGAAGCATGGGTAACGATGTTACTGTCACCAAATTCAATGGCACTCCTTCAAATAACCCAGGCAGAAGGAATTCCATGTTTTGATGAGGCAGCGTCACAGTATGCTTGCATAAGAAAGATCAAAGGGAGACAACCGCCAACCTCACAATTATTCATGAAAACAGTGCTTCGGCTGTTCAGTTTTCAACTTTTAGGTCGAGCTTTCGAAGCCTGTTGTATATAATTTAGTATATTCTTCTGATCTACTGAAGTATATACTTCTTTGTGGGCTTGCAGCCCATGCATAGGCTTCCCATTTGCTGGCTCCATTGTCGCTCTCAGATTCTTTCTACCCATTTGTCCATGGCATGCATTTGTCATGCCTCTGCCTGTCTTTAGCCATCCCCGAGAGCAGTGACTAAGTACTATTTAAATACACTGGTCACCATTTTAACATCTGTTCAAGAACTCCTTTTTTCTTTCTTAAAAAGCAATTCACAGGATTGGTGCTGTTGTCACCCTCTAACTCCGTTTTTGTAGACAGGCCTGTAAATCTTGTTATTTAGTCACATTTGCTGTGCATTAAGAGACCGAGGTCAAATGTCAGACATTGTTTTCAAGCACAACTATATTTTCTTTCTCAGACTTCAAAGTTGGAGGATTCCCTGGTTTTCCTTGCATTTCCCCAAACGCCATCTCCCTTCACTGGGTGAGCCGTGCCTGTGTTGCTTGTTTGTCCTTTGTCTCTGTCTAGCTAGTTAGCCATGCCCCTGCAGAGCTACTCTATTGCTGCTCTCTCCTTTGAGCTAGAGCATATACGGCCTTCGCGCTTTCACATCCGAGAAAGAGCAAGTGTCAGGAAAGACACTCGCAGCCCCCAGGAAGCCAAACATTTTCCTGTTTTAGGATTTGTGCTTGTCTACCTTTAGAACTGTAGCTCTCTCTGCTCAGGCAAGGCTTTCCTGTCACTGTGAATTGCAGGGTCTTAGCCAAGGGGTGGCCGGGCCCCCTAAATAGGACAGGCTTCCAGTCATTTAAACAACAAAAGTGGCCTGAAACGTTGCAAATTAAGCGACTGCAACATGGACTAGGAGCATGGAGGCCAGTTTCAGCTCCAGTCGACCTCTTCCACTAATTTAAAACAAGAAATTAAAATGTTGCAGCTGAGCCGTGTATTCATTACAACCGGCCGATGCAGAATTTCAAATTCTGGTTTCTTTAGCTGTTCTGTCTGCGCGCTCAGGAAGTGCCCTGCAAACTATGTGGGAGAGCCACAGGGCCTCAGGAACTGGGAGTAAAGGAGAGCTGATTCACCTACATGCTGAGAGGAGCTGAAGAGTAAACCGGGATAGGCGTGCTCAGTGTCACTTTGTGCATTGTGCTTCAAATTCCAAGCCCTAACCGTCCCGACTGGCAGAGGGTATGAATTATTGATATCTCCTGAACTGCATCAGCACTGTCTTGACAAGTAGTTGTGGACAATCGACAACACAGTGAGTTAGAATGCGCTTGGGCCAGGTGGGGTGGAGCGGCAGGGCTTTGCTTGGGCTGGGGTGAAAGGTCCCCAAACAAGGTCAGAATCTTATATTCAATTCGCCTGAGGGTCAAATCAGTTGAACAACCAGGTTAAATACTGAGGAATTTTTCAGAAGGTAGACGTTTTTGTGTTTCATTACAGAAACTATGTAGCTGAAGTTTGTTTTAAAAAAAAGAGCTACACAATTTCTGTCATTTAACTTCAGAATGGTATAGTTATGAAAAATCCAGTGTTGACATGCATCAAATAGTTCTATAGTTTTATTTAGTGAAGAAAAGCTGTAAGGTAGCTTAGTTAGTTAAATGCTAGCTCTGACATCTCCAAGCTATATCTTGCAGTCTTGGGCTACAATTTCAGCCTATTATCCTTGTAAGTTTGGCAAATTGTTTGTTTATAAATTGGCTAACCAGGGCACCTGTTAAGTATAGCACTCAAAATGGCACAATTTCACTATCCAGCATTGTAGAATAAACATTTTATTGTCAGAAGATAACCATCATTGGTGTAATGTTGGCCTTAACTGAGGGCCTTATTTTGATGGCGGTGGGTCGGAGCACCTACCGCTATCGCAGCGGTCAGGAGACCCAAATTTTGTGTCCAATAGCTTTTTCATGGCAGTCTTTCTGACTTGAAAAGGCTGTCGGAAAGTCATATCTTAATTCAGATGGCAGTGCCTTCCTCGGCACTGCCCCTATTCGGTAATCCAATTCGACTGCCACCCCATCGTGATCACTGATCCTAGAGGAGGCAGCGGTCCCCCCACACCCCCCCCAACCCCCTAACTGCTGTGATTCCAACCGCCGGCATTGTAATCTGGCAGTCGGAGCGAAGAGCTGTCTGGGTCAGACCACCACCGACAGGATGTCGGAGTGCGGTCCAACCACAATCGTAACAAGGCCTATAATGTTGGTAATTCCCGACATATTCTGTGCATCCATGGCGTGCGATGATAATACATGGAAATGCACACAAGGTATTTCGGTGTGTGTGTGGCATTGGTACGTGTGGATACTTGATTAACATGGCAAATTGATATTTGGCTTCCAAACATGCTTCATTAAAAATTGAAAGCTAAAATCTCAAACCAAATTTGAAGTTTGTGTCATAAAAGTGCTCACTTTTGTTTTAGAGAATTAGGTTTATGAATATAAAATTATAACGTACAACACTTTTATGGCGCAGAGCTGTGTGCCAGTTTTAAGCACTTGCTTGGTGTAAAGTGAATTAATTTAACTGGATATGTCTCTTAGTACTTTATTTTCTGACAGCGCAGCTCAGAGAGAGAGGCAGACCTTGCCCACTGTTTTCAAGCAATATTATCTGAATACAAAGCACTAATTCAAGGAAATATTAAATTTCATGAATTCAATTTACAACCTACAGGCACATAAAACAGGCACTCTGTTCTGCCCTGCACCAGAAAAAGCCCTTCATGATACAGTCCCTTGACTTAAAAAGCTAATTTCGTGCATTTTCATAAACTGAAAAGCTGATGTTGGAACACAAAATTAAATATAAAATACATATTTGTATGATAATCACTTATGCTGCCTGCACCACTGCTCGCTCACAATGTCCTGCAACAGTTGTTTTTAGGCCGAGCTTACCAGAGTGCACTGCTGTCTGGTTGCAAAAGACCTGTTATAGGTTTACCGAGAGCATATCTGGGCCTAAAGCCTAGCCATCGCTTTGCGTTGTCACTCATTTGCTTTGCTTCTTACTGAACGGCTTTCAGTGTTGCAGCTTGTGAGTCTTGGGCCTCCTGCAGCATGGCCTCTTTATCATCTCTCTTATAATGATTTATTCCAGACGCTAAATAAATTCTCAACTGCTTTATTGACACAAGCAGATCAGCCTCTCATCTCCTTAAGTCTCTAGTGATAACTGAACTGCATATCTTTGAAAGATCCCTAACCTTTCATACTAGAACGGCTCCCTCATAAAATTCCTATCTTACATCATAGTGCATGTACATCACATCATTACATCTCTGATTGGCTAAAAAATTTACCTTCCACTGCTGACTTTTAGTGAACTTTATTTTCTATGAGCTTAAGCACGCCAGGTGAGTGCAAGTCTTTTCTAGCTGTCTTCCTCGTGTGCTTTTCTCCACTCCCATAGTCCATTTGCTCTCTCTCGCCTGGGTGCTCATCTCCACCCCTGTGCTTGTGTTCATCTCTTACCCATGTACTTCTCTACCCCTACCTCACACAACATGTGCTCTCTCGCCCTTTTGCTTTTCTCCCCTAACCATGCTCCATATTGCTCTCTCGCCAAGTTGTTCTCAGTCAGTTGCTTCCTCCTGCCTTCTGAGTGATTCATCCCACTATCAGTGTAGCTTCACCACCAGCCGCCCATGTTATTTTTATTCATGTTGCTTTCCCCAGCCACCGTCCCTCCCCCGTTATTGGTTTCTCCACTCGTTCCCTGTTCTGTTTAAAGACTTTAAAAAAAAAAAAATGTAAAACACGCCCTTGCTGCTTTTTTTTTTTTTTTTTTACAATTTACTGATCCATCTCAGATCAGTAAATAAAAAGAAAAATACGTCGTTTTGTAAGCACTCACACGCTCTCACCTACAAAGTGATGAAGCTGTAGTGCATTTTTCCCTAACTTTTTTCATTAGGCATAGCATCATTAAAACCCATTGGCAAAGTCAATAAATCCTAAAGGCGAGACCTATTGGCTTTGCTAATGCTTTTTTTTTTTTTTAATGAACTGCGCTGGAATTAGGCACAGCCGAAAAAGTGGTATTAAATAGAGAACGTTCAGTCAATGATGTTTACAGAGCTATTTTGGGTTTAAAAGAGGTTTCTTTATACATCTTCCCTCATCTAAAAAGGACTACATGGAATATATGTATATTGCCCATTCATGTGCAACAATCACCAGGTTGTAATATATTCCAAATGTAGTTCCATGGTGGAAAGTGCTTCTTACAATTTGGGATGCATGGAACAGGGATTGAGATGATATTCAGTCTCTCTATATTTCCAACTCCTTTCCTACAAGCCAAGAATGGCACTATCAAAATAATTGTGCCTAAAATCTCGCTGGGCTGACACATTGCTGTCATCTTCCTAACAACTTAACTGGCAACTCGGGTGAATGAAACGAATGGGAAATTTACTGTGGTATGAAGAGTATACGAAGGACAGACTACAAAGTTAAAATTGAGTATGATCTGTAGGTGATTTAATAACACTTTATTAGCCGCATTTGACTAAGGCTTTTGAGAGGTAAGTTGCTAGTCTTTGCATGTTCAACGTTTTCAACTCGAACGATTACAAACTCCCTCACAGCTAGATATCTCTGCTGATGTAAACTGCTATTGAGAACATTTCATTTTCTTCTGGTTTCAGTCGAGTGCTGATTTCCCCTCAAGTCCTCAGAGAGCTGGAGGGAATTTTCAAAACTGATATCTTTACAGTTTTAAGGACACTTTACCTTTTTTCTAAATCGCACGTTTGCACATTGATCGCTTGCACATTACCCGCCTGTTAGAACAGGTCTGCCATTTCCTTGGTCGCCGCACTAGGCGTGAACTGGGAGGGGCTCTATATGACCAGGCTTACGCAACCGCGCAGCACTGCTGAACGAGGTGGGAGCTGCAGGGAATTTTAAAAGCTGATACCTTTACAGTTTTCATGTTTTAAGGACGCTTTTCTATTTTTCCTAATTCGACCATTTGCACATTTGCACTTTGATTGTTTGGACGGTACCCACCTGTTAGAACGGTCTGCCATTTCTTTGGTCGCTGCACTAGTCTTTGGGCTGGGAGGGGTTACACATGACCGGGCTGACGCAACCGCGCAGCAGGCGTGCCACTGGCATGCCTAAGGCAAGCTCCTCTGCGTCCGGATCGTGCCATGGGCTGGAACCACTGGTCCTTTAGTGACAGGAAAATTACTGACTTTGCGTTACTCCAGGGAAGAACTTTTGGCTTCTAAGTCTGACGGTAGGAATATGCACTGTGACACACTTGAACCTCATCTTGGTTCGAATTTGGTGCAATGCTCAAATTGTGACTCTTAACAATGCCAAAATTCCGGATTTACACAATCTAACGCCTGTTTAAGTCCCTTGTGGTTCTTCACACAAAGTCCTTAATGTTTCTTGATTAATGCAAGGTCGATAATCAGACACAAAATGGAATTTGCAGAGTTCTTAACACATGAGTTGGACATAACTTTTGTCACTGAAACCTGGACGGATATTACATCCCGTCCTGACTTGGTTCAGGAAATCCTAATGGGCTACACAATCGTTAGTGAAGACAGAGTAAGTAAGGGAGGCGGCGGGTTGGCTATTGTTGCGCGAGACAATCTTTCCGTATGCTGCTCTCTGGTTGCATGTAGTGCGACCTGCGAATCTTGTTTCCTTCACACAGAACTTACTGAACATTACCAGTCCTGCCAAGTGTCACGCATCAGGCGTGACGCTAACGCATTTCAGTGTGATGTTCCGCATCACCGCACTGAAATGGATTGTCACGCATTTTGCCCACTCTACTGACGCGCTGAAACTGGCCCGCTAGGTGTAATGCAGGTGCTGCAGCGCGGCGTGGCGCGCGCTGGCGCTGCCTGGCTGGTCACGGTGTGCCTCTGACCTGTGTGCGCGCGGGGGGGGGCTGCTGCTCTGCTGAGAGTAATTGACCTTCCGGTCCGTGCTGCTGCTCTGAGAGCCCGTGCCTCAGCGTGCGTGCCCAAATTGAAATATGCTGCCTAGCTTGCTACAATGTTGCAAAACCTGCAGGCTGCAGTCAGAGTGCTGGCTCTTAATGATTTCCCGCCGCGGCGCTCAGCGCTGACCACATGACAAAGTCATCATTGTCTCAGATTCACCCTGCCCAATAAAATTACCGGGACGGCCGGGGCCTGCCCTCTCTGAAGACAAGTCGTGCGTTAACTGGCTCTACTGTGCGGCGCCTGGCGCGATTACCTCACGTCCTCTAGTTAACAGGAGGACGAAGTAAAGTGAGGCGCTCGTCTCTGACTGACTGTGAGAAGAATCGGGCCGGCGGCGCGGGCGGGAGTGACTGAGTTGAGGTAGTGTCTGTCTCTCAGTCACACCATCAGGATGGCAGCGCGGCATGAGAGAGGCCTGTGGCTGCATGATCGGGCGCGCTGCGTGTGGAGACTGGCGCTGCTGTGCACACACTGCTCAGTGCTGCAGGCATGTGTGCAGCGCCGGCCGTGTCACCCCCGTTGAACTAAGAGACAACAGTAAGTACTAGTAGAAGTAGCCTGTAACTTATGATTCTTTACAGTACAGACCGGTTACAGGAGGGAGCACTAGGGTTAGCGCCCTTCCATTTCTGGTGCTCTGCAGCAGTTTCAAGAACTTCTTGGAGTTTCTTGTTGCTCAAATGGCTGTAATTTCTGATGTTTAAAAGTTTCCCTCGTCTTCATTGCATGATTTTTGCTCGCGAGAAAGTGTCACTCAGTCGCTGAAATGTCACTCATAATTTCACTGACATTATGAAAATGTCACACATGGCAATCTGAAACCTTGGCAGCTATGCATTACACCTTTAGAGATTCACTGATATACCTCCCACTTGGTCCAAGAGCATCCTTTGTATCAAGTAAAAGCCCACTGCTTGTATCTAGTGTTAAATCAGCGGATTTCTCGATGCTGTTCCATCTCGAGAAAGCCGATGATAATGAAACTGCTTTCCTGATTGACTCAATGGTCAGCCTAGGTTTACACCAGCTGGTGAAATTTCCCACTCACCAAACAGGACATACATTGGATGGCATTTTCTCCAATAATTCATGTCTTCAGGTACTGGACCCACTAACACTTCTGTGGTCTGATCATAAAGCTGTAATGTTTAACATTAATCAACCACGGTCTTCACTCAGGAGCATGAACCCCCACGGTACCACGAGTAGGGCCAGGCAGAATTTTAGTCCATCAGCCCTACATTCTGCCCTATCAGACACTTTGTTTGAAATGAAGTCCAGTCCCATGACAGATCTTGACTCAACTATACAGAACTATTCCGCCTGGCTAGGCAAGGCGGTTGACACTATCGCACCAGAAAAAGTTTTCATTAATCGTAGGAAAAACCCCTCAGAATCTTGGTTTTCGGAGAGCTTGAGAGCCCAGAAACAGCTGTGCAGAAGGAAGGAGCGAATCTGGAGATCACACTATGATCTGCAAGACAGTGATTTATAAGCAATCAATCGCAGACTAAAAGGATGATATTAGAAGAAAAGACTAAATACTTTTCTAGCCAGATAGTACAATCTAATAATTCGGCAAAAGAGCTTTTTAATACTGTAAAAAGCTTAGCGATAATGCCTATGCCTAACAGTAACAACTGCAGCCAAGAGTTTTGTAATATCTTCGCGAACTTTTTTCAATCAAAAGTAAAAGAAGTTTATGACTAGTTTGTAAATAATAATCAATCATCTGCCACTGTTTGGACAGTCAAGGGAGTGCAACCCACCCCTGTTGTTTTTGAGAAATTCTCCATGCTTAGTACAAAGTTGGTCTCTAATTTAATCATAGTCACTACATCCGGCTCGCCATAAGAGCCTTGCCCTCCAAAAATCACTCATCTTATTCCAGAAATCCTAAGCACTCAACTGACTACCATTTTTAAACAAAATAATCAACACTGGTTACTTCCCTCTTGATTGGAAGAAGGCTTCTATTCTACCTCTAATAAACAACGTTCTTGATCCACAAGAGCCTAGTAGTTATAAGCCCAACTCGAGTTACCTTTTCCAGCTAAGCTACTTGAGAAAGCCTTGAATACGGAACTCATGTAATTCATTGACACTCACGGCCTGTTGGACTCCACTCAATATGGTTTTAGAAATGCACATAGTATGGAGACAGCATTGGTAGCAGTTTCAGAAGAGCTGAGATCAATCCTAGATTGAGGCAGCAAAGCCAAACTGATACTATTGGATAAGCGGCCTTGCCATCAGCCTGATTAAATCTTTTCTAGAGAGTGTAGCATGTTGCATTAGGACAGTTAATTTCTGATCAGTTCTGCCTCATGTGGGGTGCCTCAAGGCTCCTGGCTGAGCCCTACTCTATTTAGTCTTTATGTCACCCCACTGGCTAGGCTGATCAAATCATTTGGGTTCTCGTGGTGTCTTACGCGGATGATACCCAAATAGTTCTCACCACGTCTTCAACAAGGCCGACGCCGTCATCGCACCCCACCTCCGGGACATCATCAACACCTCCCTCGACACCGCCACCTTCCCAGAGAGCTGGAAGCACGCCGAACTCAGCGCCCTACTGAAGAAACCGTCAGCGGATCCCACCGACCTCAAAAACTACCGCCCCATCTCGCTCCTTCCTTTTCCTGCAAAAAGTCATCGAGAAGACCGTCAACAGACAACTGGCCGCCTTCCTCGAGACGAATGGATCCCTCGACCACTCGCAGTCCGGCTTCCGGGCCAACCACAGCACCGAGACCGCCCTCATCGCAGCCACCGACGACATCCGAGCCCTGCTCGACAACGGGGAAACAGCGGCCCTCATCCTCCTGGACCTCTCCGCAGCGTTCGACACAGTCTGCCACCGCACCCTAGTGCAACGCCTGAACAACGTCGGAATCCAAGAGAAGGCACTGGAGTGGATCATCTCCTTCCTCGCCGGAAGAACCCAGAGAGTCCGCCTCCCCCGTTCAGTTCCGAGGCCACCGAAGTCAGCTGCGGCGTACCACAAGGATCATCACTCAGCCCCACCCTCTTCAACGTCTACATGAGCCCCCTCGCAGCCATCGCACGCCAACACAACCTCAACATCATCTCCTACGCCGACGACACCCAGCTGATCCTCTCCCTCACCAACGACCCCACAACCGCCAGAACCAACCTACATGAAGGGATGAAGGACGTAGCCGAGTGGATGAGGAACAGCCGCCTGAAACTGAACTCAGATAAGACAGAAGTCCTCATCCTAGGATCATCACCCTCCGCCTGGGACGACTCCTGGTGGCCCCCTGCCCTGGGCAACGCACCCAAACCAACGGACCACGCACGCAACCTGGGCTTCATCCTGGACTCCTCCCTCTCAATGACCCGACAAGTCAACGCCGTCTCCTCGTCTTGCTTCAACATCCTACGCATGCTGTGCAAGATCTTCCGGTGGATCCCCACCGAAACCAGGAAGACGGTCACCCAGGCCCTCGTCACCAGCCGACTGGACTACGGCAACTCCCTCTACGCCGGAACCACAGCCAAACTTCAAAAAAGACTCCAACGCATCCAGAACGCCTCAGCTCGACTCATCCTGGACATCCCCCGACACAGCCACATCGCCGGACACCTGAGAGACCTGCACAGGCTCCCCGTCAGCAAGAGAATCACGTTCCGACTCCTCACCCACGCACACAAAGCTCTCCACAACCAAGGCCCCAGATACCTCAACGACCGTCTGACCTTCTACACTCCCACCCGCCAGCTACGATCGACCAACCACGCCCTCGCCTCCGTCCCCCGCATCCGAAGAGCCACAACGGGAGGAAGATCCTTCTCCTACCTGGCTGCCAAGACGTGGAACTCCCTACCCATCCACCTCCGCCTTACCCAAGACCACCTCTCCTTCAGGAAGCAACTCAAGACCTGGCTGTTCGAACAGTAGCGGACCCCCCCCCAAGCGCCTTGAGACCCTCCGGGTGAGTAGCGCGCTATACAAATGCTTGATTGATTGATTGAATAGTGGTATCTATACCTAACAATCCCGAAGACACCGCCTCAAGATTCAACTTTCGTAAGTCTAAAATAGGGAAATGGGTGAAGTCAAATTGTTTAAAGCTTAACTCCGGGAAAACTGCGGCCCTTCTCCTGGGCTCTGACCCTTCATTTTGGTCACCAAGCTGGTGGACTCAGGAAATGGGGGCACTTCCCTCGCCAGTCTGGAAAGTGAAGAACCTGGGGATTGTCTTTAACAATAAACTCAACTTCGAAGATCTAGCGTCCTCAGTATTCTTCACATTAAAAATAATCAGAAAGATTTGCCCCTTTATACCTGCAGATTGTCAGAAAACGGTGGTTATCTCTCTGGCCCTCTCTAAACTAGATTATGGGAAGGCCCTATTCATCGGCATCCAGAAAAGAGGTCTTCAAAAACTGCAGATGCTACAGAATGCATTGGCCCGACTTTTGTCCGGAAACTCAAAATATCAATCTGTCTCTCAGGCCCTGATCAAGCTACACTGGCTTCCAGTCGCAAACAGGATAGAATTTAAGGCCCTACAATACATCGGCCCAGCCTATCTCCGGGACAGATTTATTTGGTATGCTCCATCCAGAAAACTTAGATACTCGGAAGCCAAGTGTTTAGTACTACCAAGGACCAAACGACCATCTTAGGGAGGCAGAGTATGCCCAGAACGTGGGTCCCTTGCTCACTTTGCCACTGGATTCAAGCTAGCCTGGCTGATGAGGGGTGAAACCCCGAAACCGGTCCCAGGATGCTTGTTTCCGGTCCAGGGAAGACCTGGCTTGGCAGTTTGGGCTGCACTGTTCTCATGAGGAACAGGGTCAAGACTGATTTGCATACGGCTGGGTCTGAACAGGGTGGCAAAGTGAGCTAAAGAACAATGATGGATTTAACCCAGATCTGTGACTGGGGGGTGAGTGTCTGAAACTTTTCAGCACTCTGTCCATCATCTCCTATTTGCTTTAGGAAATATCGCAAGACCTGGCTCTTTAATAGCTTTGTTTTAAGGCTCCCATCTACATCAGCTGCAGAGCAAAGACGTCCCTGGACATTCGACCGCCATATATAATCAAATCAAGGGTTGGTTGTGTAGTGGAAGCTCACAAAGCCACTTCCTATGCTTTTCCTGCACCACATTTGGTTCTTCCAATGTGAAACTATCAAACACACAATTGAAAAACACACAACTCCAACTCCCAGAAAGCATGCTTGAGTCTGTCTGCGCTTTTACGTACCCATCAACATGATGGCAAACAGGTACTATTGCCCCCTACTGCACATCCAGGTCCGAACAAATGTTTCACTCTTGCATATGGGCATGTTCTACAGCAACACTGATGCATGTGTCACCCCTTTCGACCAGAATGCCCAAGTGTTTACACAGCAGTAATTTCAGAACAACATAACTACTAACTTGTTTTCAAAAAGCTGGACTCATGACTGGGAGTAAAACTGCATTGTGCATGCCTTCAGAAATTGGTAGTCAAGAGAGAGGGAAGTGGAGTGCTATTCATATCAGGAGCAGCCAAAAAATTATATTGAAATAGAGGTTGCATCCTAAACAGACTCTTTAAAAGGGATACGATTACCATGCTGCAACCTAAAACAGTAAATATCTTCAGGTGCAGTAACACACCTAGTAAAAAAGAAAAGCAACGTCCCCTCACTCCATAAAAATCAGAATTTGCGCTCTTTTGGTTGGAAGCGATTTAACATAGGTCGCTGACTGATTCACAGGCTGTATTATTGAAAAACATCCTTTGACCACCTACAATGAATCAATTTTGTTGATAGGTCTTTTAGAGTTTCACCAAACTACTCAACTGGATTTTATATCTTACGTCGTGAGCAAACACTAAATACTTTAATTTATCTTCCTGAGTTTCTTTTCAGTCTTAAACATCTGCTGCTCCTGTCACTCATTCAGTTGAGAGCTTCAATCATTAATCACTGTGAATCAGAAGCATTAGAATTTCTTCAGAGACTGACTTCATCGGATTATATCAACAAACCTAACTCCGGAAAACCTATATCTCTCAGACAATTTGGTTCCACTTAAGTCATATTGTAGTTTGTCAGTAGAGACTAGTAATCGATCTTCGTAATCAGCAATCAACAAGTTTTTCTTCGACAACTGAAGGTATGGTTGACTTCCACCTACTTAAGAAACAAAACAGAGTTGTCACGAGAACATATGGATTTCTACAATTTGTTAACATCTTATCAATCAGGCTTTCACCCGAAATACAGCACAGAGATGGCAACTCTTCCAGTAGAGGATGACCTAATTTTGGCAGCTGTCTGGGGAGACATCTTGCTTGTGCCTCTGGATCTCCCAGTGGTTATCGACATGGCAGACCCTGGAGTGCTAATTTAAGCTCTTATGCTGCAGGTGTGTTTAACATGCAATGATGTTCTTTATTAACACGCTGTGTATCTGCAAGTCAGTCAGCTTCTTAAACCTGGGTCTCAAACATGAATTGGCTTCATACTGAAATGTTAAGCATTTTACATCCCCGAGGGATCCATCAGATCTAGCCAAGCAGTTACCTGGGGAGCACAATCCCAGTCATATAATAAAAGGTAAGCCACCCTAGTTTGTCACCACACCTCTGGAATACAGCCTTATCAAGAAAAGGTTTAAGGGGTTAAGTGATGGTGTGCTCAGCATGAGGCCATAGCAGTATAACACCCATGGAATGATTGCACAGAAGAGACCTATAGAAGACCAACATTAAGGGTAAGGAATGGTTTGGGAACGCTGATCTAAGTGACCAATTGGACATGTAGGAGTACCCTGCTCGCAATAATGTAGACAGTCCACAGTTTGAGTTGGACCAAGAGGTATCCAGCCAAGTTAGGAAACCAGTGAGTCAACAACCACAGATCCACTAGAACATATTTCAATTCTCTTAGTCATTTAAAAAAAAAGAAAAAAATTCGGACAAATGTAAAATTAATATGCTACATTTACAATTCTGTCAGAAATATACACAATTTCATAATGATGAATGTAAAGGTGCGTGTTTACCAAACGGAAAACTTATTTCTGTTCAACTCGTTTGCGATCAAGTTGTGAAATGGTAATGTTACTATGGAAAGAAACTGTGCCCCTGAATCCTCACTGCTTAAAAAAAACCATCGCTCACAGCGATGGCACAGCCGTTTATTTTTGACACACGTTTGAATCAATGTTCCAGGGTCACTCATTTCAATAGGTAACTATAGGCTGACAAACATATGTTAACACACAACTGCATTTTAAAATGATACGAAGTACAGACGAGTGCGCTGCCGTGATGCAGGAATCGATTTAGAAAAATATGAACGAATTATTTGTTTCATTCCAGCCTTGAAAACAACCACACTCCCTTGTCTGTCCTTGTGAATCTTTCATTTATAATTGCCTACAGAAAAGCAAGATGATTAAAATGACTGAAGTGTATTTAGGCTTTCCAATTAGCAGATACTTTACAATAAATGTTTTGAAATAGACTCAAATGCTGTCCAAGAAAGCCCCCAGGCTTTAAGATCAATTTCATGCTGCCTTAATACACCATGAGAGCTCCAGCCTGCATGCGGGCACGATTGTTCAGATGCATTTTTCTCCTCTCTGCATCAATCGTTCCACTTTAAATGCTGGCAAGCTCATAAGGGAGAAGGACATCTGTTTACTAAGAGAATGTCCCCAAAGATCCAAATTTACGGCGGCTTCCTTAGTGTAAGTACCTGAAACACCTACCTATATTTCCTAAAATGAGGGTGCGGGCTGCAGGCTGCATCAGGACTCCATGTGCAAAAAGGCAGCCCAACATGTTGCTTTGTCCTCTTTTCTGTCACACAACGTTTGGATGGAACAAGATATGGCATCCTATGCCTATTCCTCCTCTCACCGATCTGTGCTGCCGAATCACTTGTACATTCACTTAACCCTTCAAAGCTTGATTAAGTGCCTAATAATAAAGTGAAGTGAGAATTCGAAGCTAGTCGCTGAGTGTCTTACTGGACCACAATATTTGTATTGTGCATCTATTGCCTGGGTCACTAGGCACTATTTGAGACTCATGTTTTCTAGTGCCATCCTGTTGCTTTCAGGACTCACTCGCCCTGGTTTGGACTGCAGAAATGTGGAATCATGCAATCGTCCAGACCTGCAGTGGGCTTGAGTAGTATGCAGGTGTAGAATACCACTGGGCATCATTGCTTTCCCAACATGCTCTCCGCAAAGACCCAGAAAAACCAAAATCACTAGGCTTGAATCTGTTCGCAAACAGTGGAGCATGGAGAGGTGCATAGTCGAGCATTGAAGGGTTAAGTGAATGTACAAGTGACTCCGCTGCACACATCGGTGGGAGAGGAGGAATAGGCATAGGACGACATAATAATAATAATAAGGGACTTGTAAAGCGCATGGCTGCCCGAGGGCTTCCCAGCGCTGAGCGGTCAGGTGCTAAATGCTGACAGTCCATGCCTTAAAGATATTGCATAAACAACCAGGTCTTGATCTCTTTGCAGAACTGTAGTTCTCTGTATTCCAACGGCAAAGAGTTCCACAGTTTTGGAGCTAGGTGGGAAAAAGATCTTCCTCCCCATTTCTCCCTCCTAACCTTTGTCTGTTTTAGGCGTTCTTCCGTGCTAGATCGCAACTGCCTCTTTGGGATATAGGGGGAGACTAGGCTCCTGATTTTTTTTGGGCCTCTATTATGCCGTGCTCTGTGTGTAATCACCAGTGCCTTAAATTTTATTCTGGCTTCTACCGGGAGCCAGTGAAGTTTGAGTAGATGCTTTTTTACATATCTTGTTCCATCCAATCGCTGTGGGACAGAAACGAGGCCAAAGCAAACAAGACCAACAAGTCACTTTATATTGTACAATGCAAAGATATGACTTTTTGAAAAATCTGTGCTGTCTGAAATGCCTTTCAGTACCTAGCTCAATTACCTACAAGTGTCTCCACCCACGAATCCAAATATGCACACTAACCAATTAATACCCAGAAGTAGAAACCTCTTATCCAACTCAAAAATAAAGATGGAAGGTCAGAATCACTGGACGGTTCTGTGTAATTTGAGAACCAACGTGGGCTTTGATTTTACAAACCGCTATAATACGGCTTCCCACTTTAAATGATACAATGAATGGAAGCGAACCAAGACTACAGCTGCAAGAATACATGTAAGCACGCAGCCATTGATTTATAGACCTCTACTAATTCCATAATTGGGTTTCCACATCCAGTGGAGTCTCAGCTATAAATGATTTTAATCTCTTGAAATGGTAGCACTGACTAAGAAACAATGTTCAGAATACGTCTTTATGTTATATTTTGCGCACACGGTCAAAGGTTATTTGTAGATGTTCGGATTCAGATAGTCAAAAACACCCTACCCTAACTACCTCTACTACTGTAACACTGTAGCACCATCGCTTTATTTTATTGGGAAATAAAAATATTGGGCAGGTGTTTTCGAATACTCTTCACAACACACCAGAGACAACATACTACATTTACCCACCAACTTATTTTTTTTAGCGAGACCAACAGCAAGTTGAAGTCAATGATAAATTCTATTTATGATAATTAAAAATTCTAGGCAATTTTTCTGGCACGTATGAAGTAAAGTTATTAAAGGAAGACTAATTATCTGCTAAGAAAATTCACATTCGAGTTTCACCTAGCTGGAAAATGCCTAATGTCACACATTCTGTTGTCTTAGTTGTACTTAGCTTAAAATTTCCAACGGAGCATGGGCCTTTCTACAGAGAGTTCTATGCCATCATACCTGGAAAATCCCATCAGCTCTTTAGACCGTTAATACAAACAACATTATTGTAAGATATTGATCAAGCAAAATGACATGAAAACTGGAAAATCATACTACCAGTTCCTAAAAATTCCAAGAAGGGAAGCCAAAATTCAGGTTTGGCCTTAAACAGAAAGACAAAATGCATGGACCTATAAATGTCTGGGTGTTTTTGTAAAGTGATACCTATATTACTCTACCATTATCGCAAAAGCTGTGTGACGGATTATGCTATCCTATGCCATTACAGCAGTCTTTAGTTGCTTTGAAAAAGCAACTGAACATGACGATTGCCACCTATTGTATGTTTTGGAAACCGGATCTATTTCGAAAGAAAGGTGTTAAGTGAACAAAACATTAAACAAACAACCACTGCAGCTAGGTGACAGATCACATACACTAGCCACTATTTAGTAAACCATTTGATTATAATTATGATAAATAATATATTATAATCAAAGCAATCTGATTAGAATTCACATTAAACACTGCCAATGTCTACCAAGCTTAAACACCAGAGAAAATGGTTACATGAATCGCTCCAATATTTGACACATGAAAGCAGGCACCCAAATAAACATAAGCCAACTATATTTCATTCAGCAAAAAATTATGCATTGAGTGGTTAACGTATTTTGATTTACAAAATCATCACGATGCATAATATTTAATGCCGTACATCAATATAGAACGAAATATTATGAACATTTTAGATGCATAATCTACAAAGCACAGCTGCAACAGTGATATATGAAGTGTGACAAATGACTTTTCTATAGTCTTGACAAGCAAGTTTTTCCGTCGTAAATAGCAAATGTATGAGACTAAATAGCAAATGTATGAGACTAAATAGCAAATGTATGAGACTAAAGTGTAAATGAGAGGACCATTCTAAATATCGATTAATACATGAATCGCCCATGAAACCAGACATTTCCTATCCAGATTTAGGCATTTACATATATCTAATTTTATTAAAGTTTAAAGACGCTTCTTAACTGTGCAAAATAATATTGTGTATAGCTATTTAAAGGTAGAACCAAGTGCAAATAATTAATATAAATATATAATTTAATATGTAGATTGTGGCATATCTCAGTGGACTGACGGGCCTGCAGAAAACATCTAAATATTATCAAAGAATCATGGGTCAAAACCCAAAATAGGTAATTTAACATGTCAAGTTCAATACAGATCTATTTAATATGAACTCTAGACAGTCCCTCTTTACTCTATATGAACTTGATCTGAGTGTTACTTGTGCAAAAACACGTTCTCCTAAGATGCTGCCTCTTTTTGAATTAGGACATTCTTGGGAACATCAATCATCTTCTGGTGGGATAATCATTTTATGTACTCGATGTCTTGCTTGTTTGCTAGAAAAGAAAGTGCATGCTTTTAAAATAATGCAGATACTATTCCTATATGACATTTTCCTCACACACCACAGGTCCTTTTCTTTGGTGCTCTGTGGGGTGATGTTAAAAATAAAAGAATATAGAAGAAAAGATTGAGAAACAACTGGGCTAAAATGGGTACTAGCATCACAAATGCTATCAAGAAAGAAAACAAGTTACTTACCTGTAACTTTGGTTCTCCAGTATTGGAAGCTTTCATAGATTCCCATGCCTGAATCATTCCCCTAGGCCTAGGCCCATTCTAGTTTTGTAGCATATCCACCTCTTTTTGTTAAAGAGACCAAACAAACCGAACAGCCAATCAGATTAGCCTCACCCTCTAGAACCTTGCTGAGAGAACCTCAGACCCTCAGATTTTCGTAAACGTTGTGTAAAATACAACCCAAAAAGACTGAAGGCTGAGCTTTCCCAGGGGAGGAGGGTGGGTTGCATGGGAATCTATGAAAGCTTCCAATACTGGAGAACCAAAGTTACAGGTAAGTAACTTGTTTTCTTACTCCAGTATTGGAGCTTTCATAGATTCCCATGCCTGAATCAGAGTAGCTAGCAGTTATAAGCACATTTTGCTCTCTTACTGTTAAAACAAGCGAGAGGAAAGTCATAACATTGCAGTACTTTAAACAAGTATAGTTTAAACATTTAAACACACTGCCAAAATGTGCAAACAATACGAAATAATGGTAGGAGGGAAGAAAGGGAAAGCTCACCGCCTACTGAAAGAGGTTCCTCAGGACTGCCTGGCCCACAGCTGTGTCATTCTGCGTTGAAGCATCCAGGCAGTAATGTTTTGTAAACGTATGAGTATTGCTCCAAGTCGCAGCCCTGCAGATGTCTCTGATCTGAACTCCTGCAAAGAAGGCCGTTGAAGAAGCCATGGCCCTAGTAGAATGTGCTCGGACTCGACCCTCAAGGGGCTTGCCCGCTGCTGTGTGGCAATATCGGAGAGCGCTGACAACTCAACGAGCAATCCCCTGTTTGGAAAGGGGAAAACCTTTACGGGGAGCGCTAAAAGAGACAAACAGTTGAGAGGATTTCCTGAAGTCCTCAGTACGGACAAGGTAGAACTTTAAGCACCTCTGAACATCCAGTGAGTGAAGTGCTCTTTCAGCCGGAGTAGAAGGCTGAGGAAAAAAGGATTTGAGTATTACAGGCTCATTTAAATGAAAACTAATCACAACTGGGAGCCAAGGGGGAGAGAAACAGAACAGGTCGCCCCCCACTCATAGACTTTCATACAATCAAGGACCTGCTCTGTTGGTGATCTGGACTCCTAAAGGACGTCCACATAAATTTTCTCAGGCACAGAACCTTGTGTGCCGCAACAGTGGATCAATGTCTCCCATCTGCCATCAAGTGTCTAAAATCACTATTTTTGAACCACATGTGCTGTATCAACAAATTGTACCCCCTCACGAATCACCACGAAAGGAAGTGGAACAGGGAAGTAAAAGTGGGAAACAAAGAAGGCAGTGCCTCACGGGAGTAACACCATGGGAGTTTACAGACTGATGCTCGCCTGTATCCTCAGGTTCTCATCATTAGCGACTGCCAACTTTTTCAACAACATAAAGAGTGAGGAAAAAGAAGAAAAAGTGCAAAGACTGTGTGTGTTCGTGCACAATGCGTGAACCCTATATAGGAAACCGGAGTCTGACAATAGAACAGCCGGTATACCTAAAATCTAAAACCGAGCTAGACAACCACTAGCTAAACTACTTTATTTCTTTGCTGTGTGTCTGCTCCATTAAAACCAACATGTTTCATTGCCCGTAAAAGATTTTTGCGGCAACTTCATCAGGGTAGGGTCAGCGTCCTCACTGCACCACTTTCCTCTGTTTGTCAAACCTACAAACAACAAAAAACATACAACACATTTCAAAACAACACATATCTCAGCACAGGCATCAAACTAAAAACAAGAGAAAGACTCCTGTAACACATGTAGCACACCAGAAACCGAAACGATTAGTTCTGGTGCTACTAGTGGGGAATGTCGACACCACATCTGATATATTTACCAAAGGTTGCCGATCTTCAGCATACCTGCACCCTCATAAAAATGCTTCTAACCCTGCGTGTGTGTACTAGTCCACAGACACATCATCCGGCTCTGTCACTGCTCTCAGTCAGTCTGTGTGGGAGAAAAGATAAGATGTATCAAGTATTATCCCGGGTTCTTTGGAGCCCATGTTAAACTCAAGTGGCCATGGAGAAATGAACGTTGCCTCTGTAGCAAACAGGACAGATGAGTATGACACCCTGCTGCCTGCTCTGTTTGCCGTGACCACTTTCCTCACACACCACTCTACTTGCTACCACCCTTGATGTATTTAGGAGTGCAGCTATACTAAAGAAGTTGGTACCCCTCCTATTACGAGCACGAGGCTACCATTCTCCCAGGGCTTGATAATGCACGGTGGGGAAAATTCCTCCTTCAATAGAAATTTATTGCATCTTACCGAGACTCCTCGGGTCACCAGCTACCGCTCAGCACCTCATCATGCTGCTCTCACTGCCGTGTATTTATGTGGCTACGCACGCTACCTCAGGTAATTTAGACCCGCCCAGCCTTCGGTCCTTGTAGGTAGCTTGTACTTCTATCATACAACACGGCAGCCATTTTAAAATGTCTATCGCTAGCTGTTAAGATGTGTTTAGGAGTGCAGCTATACTGAAAAATTTGATACCCCTCCTACCAAGAGGCGATTCTTCAACCTCAAGGTTATCACATTCTCGGGGCTTGATGATACACGGGAGAAAACTCCTCCCTCAACAAAAATTAAAAATTATTACAAATTTTTTCCGCATCTTACCGGGACTCCTCGAATTTCCGGCTGCCGCTTAGCACCTCATCATATTCCTCTCACTCCTGTGTGTTTATAGAGCTGCGCCTACTACCTCAGATTGATTAGACCTGCCCTGCCTTCGGTCCTCGTAGGTGGCTCGTTTCATTCAATACGGCGGCCATTTTGAAGTGTCTCTCACCGGCTACTAAGAACCCACTAGATTCTAATCTTAGGAGTTTACAGATTTCGAAATATGTATGTATATCATGGAAAGTTGTAAATTACCATGATTAATTCCACAGTCCTTTTATCGAAAATCAATATTCCCAAAAACTTTTAAAAAAAAAAAAAAAAAAAAAAAAAAATTTCAAAATATATGATGATACCTACTCAAATCTATATCAGCTCCCCCTGAGTCATAAACTACATTCTTCAACTCAAGTAAAGCCAATAGGGAATTACTGGGGTATCTACTCAGATAGTACAGACCCTCTGCTCTAGTATGTTATTTTTTGAATATATTCATTCAGCCGTCAACAGTGCAGTGTATAATTGCTCAGGCTAACTCCATTCAAAAGGGTACCACTTTGTTCCATTCAATAAAATCATTAAGCCCATTGCGATCTGCCCCCTCTTGATATATCCAGCGGGCTTCTTTGGAGACCAGTCTGTTCTCCATATTGTGCTGATCGCCTAGAACCTTTTCTAGTACCACCCATCGTATATCCCTGTGTTTGTGTTTCAGGGTAACATAGTGTTGAACAAATTTCGTCGTGAGTTTTCCGGCTTTAAGCGTGCTCACATGCTCCTGCATTCTAGGTCAAAGTTAGCAGGGCAGGTCTAATCAATCTGAGGTAGTAGGCGCAGCTCTATAAACACACAGGAGTGAGAGGAATATGATGAGGTGCTAAGCGGCAGCCGGAAATTCGAGGAGTCCCGGTAAGATGCGGAAAAAATTTGTAATAATTTTTAATTTTTGTTGAGGGAGGAGTTTTTCTCCCGTGTATCATCAAGCCCCGAGAATGTGATAACCTTGAGGTTGAAGAATCGCCTCTTGGTAGGAGGGGTATCAAATTTTTCAGTATAGCTGCACTCCTAAACACATCTTAACAGCTAGCGATAGACATTTTAAAATGGCTGCCGTGTTGTATGATAGAAGTACAAGCTACCTACAAGGACCGAAGGCTGGGCGGGTCTAAATTACCTGAGGTAGCGTGCGTAGCCCCATAAATACACGGCAGTGAGAGCAGCATGATGAGGTGCTGAGCGGTAGCTGGTGACCCGAGGAGTCTCGGTAAGATGCAAAAAAATTTCTATTGAAGGAGGAATTTTCCCCACCGTGCATTATCAAGCCCTGGGAGAATGGTAGCCTCGTGCTCGTAATAGGAGGGGTACCAACTTCTTTAGTATAGCTGCACTCCTAAATACATCAAGGGTGGTAGCAAGTAGAGTGGTGTGTGAGGAAAGTGGTCACGGCAAACAGAGCAGGCAGCAGGGTGTCATACTCATCTGTCCTGTTTGCTACAGAGGCAACGTTCATTTCTCCATGGCCACTTGAGTTTAACATGGGCTCCAAAGAACCCGGGATAATACTTGATACATCTTATCTTTTCTCCCACACAGACTGACTGAGAGCAGTGACAGAGCCGGATGATGTGTCTGTGGACTAGTACACACACGCAGGGTTAGAAGCATTTTTATGAGGGTGCAGGTATGCTGAAGATCGGCAACCTTTGGTAAATATATCAGATGTGGTGTCGACATTCCCCACTAGTAGCACCAGAACTAATCGTTTCGGTTTCTGGTGTGCTACATGTGTTACAGGAGTCTTTCTCTTGTTTTTAGTTTGATGCCTGTGCTGAGATATGTGTTGTTTTGAAATGTGTTGTATGTTTTTTGTTGTTTGTAGGTTTGACAAACAGAGGAAAGTGGTGCAGTGAGGACGCTGACCCTACCCTGATGAAGTTGCCGCAAAAATCTTTTACGGGCAATGAAACATGTTGGTTTTAATGGAGCAGACACACAGCAAAGAAATAAAGTAGTTTAGCTAGTGGTTGTCTAGCTCGGTTTTAGATTTTAGGTATACCGGCTGTTCTATTGTCAGACTCCGGTTTCCTATATAGGGTTCACGCATTGTGCACGAACACACACAGTCTTTGCACTTTTTCTTCTTTTTCCTCACTCTTTATGTTGTTGAAAAAGTTGGCAGTCGCTAATGATGAGAACCTGAGGATACAGGCGAGCATCAGTCTGTAAACTCCCATGGTGTTACTCCCGTGAGGCACTGCCTTCTTTGTTTCCCACTTTTTACTTCCCCTGTTCCACTTCCTTTCGTGGTGATTCGTGAGGGGGGTACAATTTGTTGATACAGCACATGTGGTTCAAAAATAGTGATTTTAGACACTTGATGGCAGATGGGAGACATTGATCCACTGTTGCGGCACACAAGGTTCTGTGCCTGAGAAAATTTATGTGGACGTCCTTTAGGAGTCCAGATCACCAACAGAGCAGGTCCTTGATTGTATGAAAGTCATTTAAATGAAAGTCTGAAGGCACTTTCGGAATGAATTTCGGGTTAGTCCTGAGTATCACTGTGCCTTTCTTGAATTGAAGGAAGGGATCCTGAATTGTCAGGGCCTGTAATTCACTGATTCTCCTTGCGGAAGTGAGAGCCAAGAGAAGCGCTACCTTCCAGGAGAGGAATTTTAAGTCCGCTCGGTGAATCGGCTCAAATGGTGACTTCATGAGCTGTGCGAGAACCAAATTCAAATGCCAAAGAGGAGGCGGAGGCCTCACTGGAGGAAAGAGTCTGAAGAGGCCTTTGAGAAACTGCTTGACTATCCTTGCCGACCAGAGAGAAGGTCCAGAGGAAGTGCGTCTATAGCGAGAAATGGCTGCCAGATGGACTTTGACAGAGGAGTGAGCCAGTCCTGCTTTCGCCAATGATAGGAGATAAGGTAGAACCTGATGAGGTTGCGATAAGAAAGGGTCCACCCCTTCCTGATGACACCAAATACAGAAGCGCTTCCATTTTAATCGGTACGTCTTATTTGTACTTGGGGATCTAGCTTGAGAAAGCACCTCCGTAACCTCCTTTGAGAGTGTTAACCCAAGAAATTCTCGGTGCTCAGGAGCCATGCCGATAGTTGCAGCGATCGAGGATTCGGATGCCAGACCTGGCCCTGAGACATTGAGAGTAGTTGTGGAATTGGCCGCAGAAGCAGAGGAAGGTCCAGGGAGAGAAGGTGAAGCTCTGTGAACCAAAACTGACGAGGACAAGCAGGAGCTATCAGGATCATTCTGCAAGGTTCTACCTTGAGTTTCCGGAGAATCCTGGGTATCAACGGAATGGGGGGAAAAGCGTAGACAAATGCGCCTGACCAGGCTATCGAAAGCGCATTCCCCAGCAATCTCCGATGGTGTAGCTTGCTGGCATAAAATTGGCATTTCCTGTTCTCTTGTGTGGCAAAGAGGTCTATGGAAGGCCTCCCCCACTTGCGAAACACTTCCTCCAAAGTGGACTGGTCCAGTTCCCATTCGTGGCTTTCTGATCTCAGTCTGCTCAGTGTGTCCGCTGACTCGTTGAGAACCCCTGGGAGATGTTCCGCTTTGAGTGAAATCCCGTGTTGGATAGCCCATTCCCAAATTCTCTGGGCTTCCTGAGACAAAGAGTGAGACCTGGTTCCTCCTTCCTTGTTGATGTAATGCATGGCCGTGGTATTGTCCGTGCGGACAAGAACCGCCGACCGTTGAAGTCGTGGAAGGAAGGCCTGTAACGCTAGACGAATCTCCCTGAGCTCCAGAAGGTTGATATGGAGCTGCCGATGGCGGGGTAACCAGCGTCCGCTTACATGCAAGTCCTGTAACACTGCGCCCCATCCTTCCAGAGAGGCGTCCGTCGTTAGTACTTGAGGAGCCGGAACGACTTCGAAGGATAGACCTTGAGACACATTCTTTTTCTTTGTCCACCATAGGGCGGCGTTTCTCATAGACTGAGTGACCCTCACCTTGTCGTCGAAAGACCCGTCTATTTGTCGCCATTGCAAGTCCAACTCCTCCTGGAGGGGACGCATCCGTAACCTGCAGTGAGGTATCAATGGAATGCAGGAGGAAATCGTCCCTAGCAGGGACTTGTAAAGGCGAACTGAAAGACACTCTTTTCTTCGCAATAGATGAGCCATGGACAACAGTTTCTCCTGTCTCTCGAGAGTTGGGGAAGCCTTGCTGAGAGACGTGTCCAGGATGGCCCCCAGGAATCGAACTATCCTGGACGGGTTGAGAGATGATTTTTCCATGTTGAGAGTTAACCCTAGGCTGTCGAAAAGGCGTGTGCATGCACCGACTGACTCCTCCGCTTGCAGCTTGGTCGGAGCTTTGAGCAGCCAGTCGTCCAGGTAGGGAAAAACCTGAAAATGTTGCCTCCTGAGACATGCTGCTACTGGCGCTAGCACCTAGGTGAAGATCCGCGGAGCAGATCGAAGGCCAAAAGGTAGGACTTTGAACTGGAAATGGCTCTTGGATACTGTGAATCGTAGAAACCTCCTGTGAGCTGGATGGATGGTACATGAAAGTATGCGTCCTCGAGATCGAGAGTGGCCATAAAGTCCCCTGAATTGAGAAGGCGTAGAATATCCTGGAGAGACACCATCCGAAATGATTGTCTTATGAGATAGGTGTTGAGCTCCCTGAGATCTAGAATAGGGCGCCACTTGTCCAGCGTC
Source organism: Calotriton arnoldi (assembly GCA_963921515.1). Lineage (NCBI taxonomy): Eukaryota > Metazoa > Chordata > Amphibia > Caudata > Salamandridae > Calotriton > Calotriton arnoldi. The sequence continues at coordinate 446,304 of CAWUFW010002204.1, forward strand.
TTCTTGACCAGAAAAACCTGGAGTAGAACCCCTCTCCCCGCTGAGAGAGAGGAACCGGTTCCACTGCCCCTTTTAAGAGCATTTGCTGTAGTTCCAATCGAAGAAGGCGCAGATGTTTTGAGGCTGTGGCGGCAGGGGGCTTGGATGGTGGAAGATGGACAAATTCTAAAGTATGGCCACACCGAATGATGTTCAGCACCCAACGGTCTGATGTTATCCGTTGCCAGTTGTGGAGGTATTCTGATACCCTGCCTCCCACTGATGTTGTAGAGGGGGAGGGTACAGTAAGAAGAGCCAGCACGCCGCTATTGTCGCTTGGAAGAATCCCGTCCTTGGCGACTTTGCCTCCCTCCATTATTGGACCTGGAGAAAGAAGAGGACTGGCCTTGTCTCTGATTGTAGGACGGACGATACGATTGGGATGTTGAACCATAGGAGGAATATCGTTGTTGCTGGTATGCACCTCTATAGGACGGAGTACCTCTTCCTCTGGCTCCACGGAAAGGGACTTTCCGGTATTGTACAGTCCCTAGAGATCTCGCCGTTTCCGTATCTTTTTTAATATCTTGAAGTGCATTGTCGATATGCTTACCGAAGAGCGCCTCACCATCAAAGGGAAGGTCAAGGATTTTATTTTGGACCTCCGGACGGAACCATGTCGCTCTCAACCAACCCTGGCGACGAAGGACCGCTGCGCCAGCCAGCGAGCGGAATGCCGTTGTTGCGATGTCCATCGCACAGTCAATTATCTCTGTCGATGTTACCTCTCCTTCTTGTAGGATTTTCTTCGCCTCCACTCTAGAACCCTCTGGCAACTGGTCAAGATATGGGGACAGATCGCACCACATTTGGCGATCATACCTGCCCAAAATTGCCAAGGCATTACTTGCCCGAACCAAGAGGCTCGCCATTGAAGAGAATCTTTTCCCCGCATTATCCAGGCGTCTGCCCTCCTTATCCGGTGGCGTAGTAAGAGGGGACGAAGGGTTGCGCGACTTCCTTTGGGCAGCCTGAGATATTACCGAATCCGGTTTAGGCTGACTAACCAAAGAGGCTGGACTGTCCTCATGGGCCTTATACTTCTTTTCTAGGCGAGGTAAGACTGGCATCACCGTAGCAGGATTTTTCATCACTTTTAATCCCTCTTCCCATACATGGCCCACAATGGGGATGGAACGCACAGTCTTTTTATACGGTTCTTTGAAGTCGTAGAGGAAACATTCTGACTGAACCATGGGCATTGGAAGTTCAAATCGTTTTGCGGCCCTCTCCATTAATTTATGGAAACCCCAATATCGACCGGGGGAGAATCAAGAGGAGCTGGGGATGGAGAAGCCGGGTCAGGGATAACATAATCATCCCACTCTGTGTCCTGGTGAAGCGGAGGGACATTGGCCTGATCCTCATCCGAGGTGTCATCATGTGTGTTTGGCTCCATTGGAGGTACATCCGAAACCTGCAAGTGCTGCGGAGGCTGCGATGGTGGTAGTGGAGGAGTAATGGAGCGAGCCGGAAGTGCAGCTGCAGCTTGCTCCATAGCAGGAGGAGGTGGTTGTGTAGAGAATCTCCTCCTATAGTCGACTAGCATACTTTGAAGATCCACTAAAAGCGAGGAAGGCATTGAGACCACCTCCTGGTGGTAATCCTCCTGATAACCCATGGATTGGTCGTATGTATGCTGTTGGAGATATTTCCCCTCCGAGTCCGTATCTTGGCACTTAACTCGCAGCTGCGAGGGGCTATGAGCATAGCCAAAAGGCCCCTCGTCGTCAGATTCCTCTTGTTCTTCAAGCAAAAGAGCTGGAGGAAGAGGAGTAACTCTTCTGGGGGAAGTCATGTCCGGTGTTAATCGGCGTTTTTTAATGATTTTTTCCGTCGTCGATGATGTCGTCGACGGGACCGTCGACGGGTTCGTCGACAGGGAGACTATCGTCGTCGAGGCTGTGGATGGAAGCAGCGCCGACGAGTAGATCGTCAATGAAGGGATAAGTGTCGTCGTCGCTGTCGTCGACGAGACCGTCGACATCTTGGCCGTCGACGCCTCCGTCGTCGACGCCGTCGACACTGCACTCGTCGACGTCGTAGAAACCGTCGACGGCGGAGCCGAAACAACCCGCGTCGACACAGAAGGAATCGTCGACGAGCCCGTCGACGTAGGTAAGGGATTAAGCTTTACCTTTGATGATTTCGTCGACGGTTGTTTAGTTGCAGTCGTCGACGAGTGGGCGTCCTTTTCAGATTTTCCCTCAGAAGACAGAGAAGAGGGCTTTTTGAAGGGTTTTACAGCCCTTGACACCACTCCTGGTGCTGCTGGCGCGGCTGCTGCTGCCAACTGTCCTTCCCTCTCCTTTGCACCATGGTGAGGAGATTCGCCAGGACTCCGGCCCTCAGATCCCTGAGGGGCCTTCTTTGAGAGCTTAGTAGGACGCTCTTTAGAAGGCAAAGGGGAAGCCCTACCCCTTTTAACTGACCTTCTTGAAGAAGTGGCAGATGATGATTCCTCACTGTCACTGGATAGTGGATCCTTCCTAGACTTCAGTCTCTGGAGCCAGGTCAAGAGACGACCCTCACGGTCCCGCAGAGTTTTAGTCGAGAAGGTGCGACAAATCTTGCAGTCAGCTGCTTTGTGGTCTGGGTAGAGGCAGTAAATGCAATCCTTATGCTTGTCCTCTACATACAACCTTTTCTTGGCACAGGTGGCACAGGCCTTGAAAAGAGCTTTCTTTTCCTTGTCTGACATCCTAGGAGAGAATATCAGCAAAAAATCCAGAGAAAAAACTGTAGAAAAAACTGTAGAAATGTAGAAATGAGCAGAGCTCAATTGGAGACTCCCTTGCACAACGTGCGGTAGAAAATCTGAGGGTCTGAGGTTCTCTCAGCAAGGTTCTAGAGGGTTAGGCTAATCTGATTGGCTGTTCGGTTTGTTTGGTCTCTTTTACAAAAAGAGGTGGATATGCTACAAAACTAGAATGGGCCTAGGCCTAGGGGAATGATTCAGGCATGGGAATCTATGAAAGCTCCAATATTGGAGTAAGAAGCGGTAACAGCAGACATAATGTGCAGCATGGGGTTCAAAGCCCCGGATATTTGCTTAGGTAATGTGTTTAGGAAAGCATAAGATAACTCCTCAACTCTAGTGGAACACCTTTATAACCACCTCTTGAAATTGGTGAAAACCACTGCATCTAGAATCAACTCTCTCCAGCATGAATTGTGGCCCAGAGAGCTAGAGCGCCTAGAGCAGGGTTACCCATAGATGATCGCCAGCCAAGGAGTCAACCAGAATGCACTGATGTCTATAAAGTATTTGATGGAACAAGTTATGAACTATCACACAAATCAAACAAAAACTGTCAAATGACAATAGAGGATTTATAAAGTGTAAAGGACTGCAGTTCACCAACATTTCTTGAAGACATCATGAAAGAATCTATAATTATGGGTGCCATAATACCAACCCGCAGAGGTATAAATAAATGTTTATGGGCTTTCTTTATCACAATAAAAGGAGTAATAATATCAGATCGTCAAATTTATAACCAAGTTGTGAACTGTGCCTTGAAGAACTCTTACAAACTTGAAAAAAGTTTACCTTGACTTTCATTCCCACTAGGTCTAAAAAGGAAGGAAATAAGCTTTATAACAATACCAAAGACTATAAACGCTATTTACTCTATTCATTCTAGTTTAATAATTCCTAGCAACACTCCTCAACTGCAGATTAGACTAAGATACTAAATGTCTCATAATACAATGTCTCTGAGGTTATTCTGCTCTGCTTCAGGTTTTCAGCCCATGGTAATGCATCTCTTTTAATCACGAAATCCTGGATCAGCTTCTGCACTATTCCGAGAGTATCTAAGGGCCATCTAGTCAGTGCATTTAGTCTAGTCCATGCATTCACTTCTAAATAACTACACATGGATCAGAGATGCAACGAAATCCATCAGCCATCACGCCAAGCCAGGACAGGATAAAGGCATTTCTGATTCACTATATTTTTAGACTGTTACCACTAGAAAGTGATCCAATTAACATTTAAGGTTAGGAAAACTGCTGTATAAATGCATTGACAATGTAACAGTGATAATGTGATCGTACAATAAAATATGTGTAAGGTAAATTATGAAAATGTATTAGTACGAAAGGAAAGTCAATGAAAGTGAGGATGTTTTAGGGGTGTAGAAACAGATTCACATTTCCTAGACTTCCCTGTCCTGCCAATTCAAAGTGATACTGCCAAACGTTTGGACTGCCTCGGAAAACAAGGAATCTATCTAATGGAAAAGTCAAGTTAATAAAATCAACTACAAACAGGAGTAATTGATTTACTATCTGTGTGCCCCTGTGGAGTCATCCTGTGATTGTTCACAATCAACTTTTTCTCCTATGCTACTAGTAATTTGTGAGGCTTTCAAACAATATTTGAATTGTTGAATGTTAATTAAGCTGAGAGAAATGGAATGGTACTAAAGAGAAGCTATCCAACTAGGGCACATCACCCTTGGATCCGCAAGTTTGATTAGCGCTCAGCCTGTATGTAACTGTAGAAATGCACTGTTTTGGGACAACCACCAGTCTGACCCTAGACATGAACATAGCGATACAAAAGGGGATGATGGACGGAACGTTTGAGCCAATCAAACACTCACCCTCAGTCAACTGATCTGGGTTTAATCCATCATCATTCTTTAGCTCACTCCACCACCCCAGTTCAGACATGGCCATATGCAAATCAGTCTGACCCTGTGCCTCATGGAACAGTTCAGCCGAACTGCCAAGCCATGTCTTCCTGGACCGGAAACAAGCATCCTAGGACCGGTTTCTGGCATTTCAGCCGTCATCAGCCAGGCTTGCTTGAATCCAGTGGCAAAGTGAGCAGGGACCCACGTCTGGGCATACCCCGCCAACTTAGGGCGACCAATGCGATACAAAGGGGATGATGGACGGAACGTTTGAGCCAATCAAACACTCACCCCAGTCAACTGATCTGGGTTTAATCCATCATCATTCTTTAGCTCACTCAACCACCCCAGTTCAGACATGGCCATATGCAAATCAGTCTGAAACCGGTCCTAGGATGCTTGTTTCCGGTCCAGGGAAGACATGGCTTGGCAGTTCGGGCTGGACTGTTCCCATGAGGCACAGGGTCAGACTGATTTGCATATGGCCATGTCTGAACTGGGGTGGTGGAGTGAGCTAAAGAATGATGATGGATTAAACCCAGATCAGTTGACTGGGGGTGAGTGTTTGATTGGCTCAAACGTTCCGTCCATCATCCCCTTTGTATCGCTTTGTTCGCCCTAAGTTGGCGGGGTATGCCCAGACGTGGGTCCCTTGCTCACTTTGCCACTGGATTCAAGCAAGCCTGGCTGATGACGGCTGGAATGCCAGAAACCGGTCCTAGGATGCTTGTTTCCGGTCCAGGGAAGACATGGCTTGGCAGTTCGGGCTGGACTGTTCCCATGAGGCACAGGGTCAGACTGATTTGCATATGGCCATGTCTGAACTGGGGTGGTGGAGTGAGCTAAAGAATGATGATGGATTAAACCCAGATCAGTTGACTGGGGGTGAGTGTTTGATTGGCTCAAACGTTCCGTCCATCATCCCCTTTTGTATCGCTTTGTTCGCCCTAAGTTGGCGGGGGTATGCCCAGACGTGGGTCCCTTGCTCACTTTGCCACTGGATTCAAGCAAGCCTGGCTGATGACGGCTGGAATGCCAGAAACCGGTCCTAGGATGCTTGTTTCCGGTCCAGGGAAGACATGGCTTGGCAGTTCGGGCTGGACTGTTCCCATGAGGCACAGGGTCAGACTGATTTGCATATGGCCATGTCTGAACTGGGGTGGTGGAGTGAGCTAAAGAATGATGATGGATTAAACCCAGATCAGTTGACTGGGGGTGAGTGTTTGATTGGCTCAAACGTTCCGTCCATCATCCCCTTTTGTATCGCTTTGTTCGCCCTAAGTTGGCGGGGGTATGCCCAGACGTGGGTCCCTTGCTCACTTTGCCACTGGATTCAAGCAAGCCTGGCTGATGACGGCTGGAATGCCAGAAACCGGTCCTAGGATGCTTGTTTCCGGTCCAGGGAAGACATGGCTTGGCAGTTCGGGCTGGACTGTTCCCATGAGGCACAGGGTCAGACTGATTTGCATATGGCCATGTCTGAACTGGGGTGGTGGAGTGAGCTAAAGAATGATGATGGATTAAACCCAGATCAGTTGACTGGGGGTGAGTGTTTGATTGGCTCAAACGTTCCGTCCATCATCCCCTTTTGTATCGCTTTGTTCGCCCTAAGTTGGCGGGGGTATGCCCAGACGTGGGTCCCTTGCTCACTTTGCCACTGGATTCAAGCAAGCCTGGCTGATGACGGCTGGAATGCCAGAAACCGGTCCTAGGATGCTTGTTTCCGGTCCAGGGAAGACATGGCTTGGCAGTTCGGGCTGGACTGTTCCCATGAGGCACAGGGTCAGACTGATTTGCATATGGCCATGTCTGAACTGGGGTGGTGGAGTGAGCTAAAGAATGATGATGGATTAAACCCAGATCAGTTGACTGGGGGTGAGTGTTTGATTGGCTCAAACGTTCCATCCATCATCCCCTTTTGTATCGCTTTGTTCGCCCTAAGTTGGCGGGGTATGCCCAGACGTGGGTCCCTTGCTCACTTTGCCACTGGATTCAAGCAAGCCTGGCTGATGACGGCTGGAATGCCAGAAACCGGTCCTAGGATGCTTGTTTCCGGTCCAGGGAAGACATGGCTTGGCAGTTCGGGCTGGACTGTTCCCATGAGGCACAGGGTCAGACTGATTTGCATATGGCCATGTCTGAACTGGGGTGGTGGAGTGAGCTAAAGAATGATGATGGATTAAACCCAGATCAGTTGACTGGGGGTGAGTGTTTGATTGGCTCAAACGTTCCGTCCATCATCCCCTTTTGTATCGCTTTGTTCGCCCTAAGTTGGCGGGGGTATGCCCAGACGTGGGTCCCTTGCTCACTTTGCCACTGGATTCAAGCAAGCCTGGCTGATGACGGCTGGAATGCCAGAAACCGGTCCTAGGATGCTTGTTTCCGGTCCAGGGAAGACATGGCTTGGCAGTTCGGGCTGGACTGTTCCCATGAGGCACAGGGTCAGACTGATTTGCATATGGCCATGTCTGAACTGGGGTGGTGGAGTGAGCTAAAGAATGATGATGGATTAAACCCAGATCAGTTGACTGGGGGTGAGTGTTTGATTGGCTCAAACGTTCCGTCCATCATCCCCTTTGTATCGCTTTGTTCGCCCTAAGTTGGCGGGGATATGCCCAGACGTGGGTCCCTTGCTCACTTTGCCACTGGATTCAAGCAAGCCTGGCTGATGACGGCTGGAATGCCAGAAACCGGTCCTAGGATGCTTGTTTCCGGTCCAGGGAAAACATGGCTTGGCAGTTCGGGCTGGACTGTTCCCATGAGGCACAGGGTCAGACTGATTTGCATATGGCCATGTCTGAACTGGGGTGGTGGAGTGAGCTAAAGAATGATGATGGATTAAACCCAGATCAGTTGACTGGGGGTGAGTGTTTGATTGGCTCAAACGTTCCGTCCATCATCCCCTTTTGTATCCCTAGACATGAACATGGCATCAAATCTGTAGTTAGAAATCTGTGAATACATCCTAAGACAAACGTATGATGGTCTAAAAGTCAGCCCCATATACCAGGACATATCAGCAGTCTTTGCAACAGTAGATCACTGCCTTTTTTATGACCTACTGAGAGAATGATCTGTTCTATGCATGACCTACTAAAATAATTATCTGTTCTATGCCTTCAGGGTGACATCATGGCTACAGTGAGAAGTTGTTCAAATTTTTGCTTCCCCAATTTCTGTCAAGAAGATTTCTTCTGCTTCTCAAGGAATCGTACTGGTTTGAATATTCAGTGGCCCTGAAATGACCAAATATAAGAAGTTTAGGAACAAACATTATGCCAAAAACTAGAATGATTTTACATTGTTTTCTATTTTTCAGCTAGTCTCTCAGTTGAAAAGATCCAAAGAGACCATACTGGGACCATCAAGTAAATCTGTAATACAATTATAGAAACTGCTTCACTTTGGTCTCTGTAGCACTACATAGGCCTCTGTGGCCCTTATTAGCGTCTTCAGCTGATGAACACAACTATTTAGGGAAGCTGTACCTTATTTATTAAACCACTAGTTCGTGTCCAAGGGTTGGCACAAACAGACATTTTTTCTTTTATCATTGATATTGCTGGACATGTCATAAGGTTAAACAATCAAGTATAACAGGCAGCAAACTGTACATCCAACATCAAAAGTAAAGCATTAAGAGTGAGTCTGCAAATCAACACAAGAAAATAAGTTTCCTTTTTTAAGAAGAAATAACAGTTCTTAGTTTGCAGACCGATCGTTCCATCCTCTGCATTGAGCAGATAAGTTGACTGGACATAAACCCACAGTGATCAAATTTATTGTGCAAGTTTGCAGCTCATACTCAAGAATCTAAATCGAAATAAAAATAATTCCACTACTATCATAAGAAGTCTGGGTTTGCAGAAAGTGTGAATATGAAGGAGGCAGAATATAAGAGAATCTGTATTACAGATCCTACAGAGATGCACTGAATAAGTGAAGAACATTTGATGACATGCATGAGGAATAACATGGACGAGGAGCCAATATGAAAGTACTTTGCATTATTAACCATTTATTTATTATCATGAAATATGTGCATCTAAAATCCTTTGAAAGTTGTTTTATTCTCCTCTATTGTACGCAGATTACTCAAGTTGTTCAAACCGATTTTGTTGTGGTATAGACAACAGTGAAAAAGGTTCCAAAAACAATCTGATTTTATGAAAAGAGGACAGGCAGTAAGATAGCTTGCTCCATTAATATATTCATTTGAAGAGATGGGGGGTCCCCTTTTCAGCCGCATGACACTTCAACTTCGGATTTTAACATTAGGTGGTGTGTATTGTTTAATTTCCCTTCTGAAAAAGATACTGGCCATGCCAACCAAGAATTAACCACTTCGACATCTAAATGAATGAATCTACTTTGCCTGTGCACCATTCAGAGAAGAGGGGATGTTGATTTTCACACAAGTTGTAGGTTGATGAGTGACGAACGATGCAGTTCATGGCTAGTTTTTTGGTATGTATCCAGCATCAAAATCCACCAAAACTATTGGTGCCATCACCAACTTTCTATATGTACACAATCATACAAAATCAAATGATCATGGAAAGCAAATGTAACTTACAAATCAAAATGAATTCTTAGCAAGCAAAGCTAGAGAGCAAATAAAACCCCTAACTGGGCAATTGGAATTTTATTGAATTTCAAACGTTTACATAAAAGACATGCTAATTGAAGCTAGTTAATTTGGTTTTCAACCACTCCCCTCCACCCTTCTCTCTCGAAATATCTATTGTTAACCAGTGAATCAAAAAATACAATAAACGATAAATGCTATCACTGATGTAACCTTTGATGTTTCCATCCGATAAAATTCCTCAAACAAATTACACATTACTTACAGTCATGTAGACTTCACCATAAGATAACAGAAACACAAACATGTATGGATCATAGCACCTCAAAAAATGTCCTTAGTCGACTAGAAAAAGTGTGTGCTAAAAGGTCAGGCCTGGCGGGGGGAAGGGGCCGCAGGGAATAGGTGAGATGGGGGGGGGCAAAAATTATTCTTCCTACATTCAAACAGGCAAATTCATTTTTAAAACAGTTTTATTGTCTTTATTTGCTAACAAAATAGAGAAAGCAACCGTCATAACAGCAATATGGTTATGTTTCATTGATGTCCGTAGAACATGTTTCTCTAGAGAAATCTTTTCCCTGTCCCAATTTATCTTGTCAACATACAGTGTCCTTGGACTGCCCCAGTATGACACCAACTCTTCCAGGGTCCAGGATGTCCCGCCTGGTTGCCTCCATTATCCTGTGGGATCCCCCGGTATGCACACAATCATCTTGTTTATGCCATAGTTCCTCCATTGTCCTTACATCTTTTGGCGCTTTCAGACCAAATTCATTTCAATCCAGAAGATGATTTTTAAGAGTATGTTTGCCCACTGAGGACTCTTTCGACCCCCAGTCTTTTTTCCAGTCACTCCTAACTTTTAATCTGTCCATCTTCTCTGAACAAAATGACTAGCATTAGACATCCATGAAGGCTAAGGACACATTTCCTGCCAAATTATCTGACTTAAATTTGAATTGCTATTGTCAGGATTGAAACCAAAGTCAGTTTTAAACATCCCAATTACAATATATACCCTGTTAGTGCCGCTCTCACTAGGAGTATCATTTTACTTTTGACGTGCGTGTTACTATAATTACACGAACTGTTACCGGTACTTCATATGTCTTCAAAAACAAATATTACTAGAAAACAAAAAAATACACAAGATTGGAAATTTTCTACCGTCCTCCTCCACACCTCGACAAAGTTGTGCAGATATCTGTTTGCAATCAGAAGAAAAATGTATACATACCAAAGAGCTGTAGATAGCAGAGAAGTTGTTTCAGAGCCATGCAAAATTGGGACAATATCTGTACAGGGAAACAAGGAGGGTAGGTTGGAGTGTGGCAGGGCAACAGAACTGAGGAGGAGGCAGTGTTTCGATGAGGAGGTGGCTGGTTAAAGGAGCAAGGAGGGAAGTAAGGGTAGTCCAGGTGTGGGGCGGGGGGAACTAGGCTGAGCTATTTCCAGGGAGGAAGATATAGGCTCTTACGATCCATGTAGACAGATATCCATCTAGTTGTTACCACGAAACCATGTACATTCTTTATTAGTGCCCTCATAGACAGAATGCTACTGTGGGAACCAAGTAGATCTGGTATGTGGGTGCTTGGTAAAATATCCCTCTTGCTAGACCATGTTTTCTGCTCGCTCAAGAGTAAAATGATTTCATGCCAAATGTACACAGTTGTAAAACTTCTCACTCGTTTTCCAGATATCTCCAAGCCTTTCAGTCTAGTGCTGTGCTGGACCCTCAACCCCGGTTCCTGTTTCTGCCTAAGCCATAATAGAAAACACTGCCTGAAGATGGAAACTAGGTGCCCATGCCCCTTCTTTCTAACACAAGGGGTTCTTACTTAATGTTGTATCGATGACTATATTCTGTCCTAAAGAGGCCACAAAACTAAACATTGGTTCATGGAGTGCAATCAGTGCAGAGTCAGAGCTCACAATAGGATTTTTACCCGAACGGACTTGAAACTACATGACATGGTGAATTTGCGTAATTAGCGTAACAGAAATTATGTGAGCTTACATGGCCATAACAAAAATGTTGACGTGCCTACGCTTAATGCCCAATGATAGGTGAAGACTACTACTTCGCTAAATCTAAAGTGCAATGAGTATATATAACAACGATGTATAAACTTATCGAACATAAATAGAATATCTACTTTGGTTGCATTATGGTTTTCGAAAGAGAAATGCTCTTGTACAATCTGTAAAAGTGACCTCCATCCAGAGTAAGATCACACTAGTTTCTTAAGCTGCTTTTTTGTCTACATCCCTAAAGGTGGGCACGTCTGTGGGCCTGTAGGAGGCAGCTTTTCAACTTCAGTGACCAAAACAAAAAATCCCACAGGCGGACTCATGTTGCTAGCAGGGGAAGAGCAAGAACATACGTCCCCTTTTCGAACAATGCTACGACTGGCTTTGATCAGCACAGACAGGCTTTAAGAGGCTTGCAGCTGTCATTTCAAACAGAATTCCTCTTGCAGCGTTCTTTCATTAGAGGGTGTTATCCTTTATGCAACATCTGTAGACTTCAGTTTGCTATTATCAGAGAGTGAAAAACCCTGAAACAGACCCTCGAACGGGAAGAGCTTGGGGAAAAATTACATGTCTGGTTTATGCTATGTAAATAAGCATTTATCATTGCAAGTGTGAGCCCTTACAGCATGAAAGCGAAGTGTAGTGCGACTATCGGCTCTTCTAACTTTGGTTCCTGGATTTGTTTTCCAGGTAACCTGGATTTAACAGAAAAGGGCAATGGAGAGGAAAATAAGTGACCCTTCAATGCTTAAACCAATTTGATATTACAAGAACCTACTGGCATATATTAAGGACATCCGCTAAATGTGTGGTTTAGCTGAGCCCAACATTCTTGGAGATTTAGATGTATGCTACAGAGACAGTGGAGGCCGGTAAGTATAGCTCAGAGGGGGGCGGGCGCACACACACACACACTCCCATGCCTTCATATGCAGACATGCGCGCGCACACACCCATTCACAACACTCACTCACAAATACACATACATTCATACATACATGTGCGCACCAAACAGTCAATTAAATCACAACACTTACCAGCTGCAGCTCTCGGGGAGGAGGTGCCAGAAGAGTTGGAACTGCTGCCTCCAGTAAGCCAATGAGAGGAGGCAGCAGTCCCTACCTCGTCAGAGAGTGGGATGGGGTCAGTGAGACTGCTGACCCCACCCCACTCTGTGGCAAGGTGTCGTGTGATAAGACACTCAGCCCTGGGCACTTCAGGCCTTAAAACTGAAGCGCCCAGGTACGAGTCTCTCACTGACACTCCACATCGCAAGGGGGAGGGCCTCGAGGACCTTTGCTAAGCTGAAGAGGTCATGCCCACAGAAGCAGTGACATCCTCAGACCAGCAAAGTTCAGCTCAGGCAGCTGCGTTTTTAGCACACTACTAGCTGTTGGCTGCTTGACCTGAAAATAAAGTGTGTTGATCTTTCTGCAGCCTGATACTCGTTATGTTCAAAAAGTGCGGGATCGTGGCCCTCTGCCTTTATGGACCGGCCGCTGCTGTACGGAGATCTATGGGTAACCTGAAGGACACCGGTTCGAATCCTGAAATGCTGATTCAGCTTTTCATATTTTCTAGGTTGATAAAATGCCCCGAATTGAATTGGGCAGCAAAGATAACTGTTAACACCAATCATACATTTACTTTTAAGTGTTCATAAGGCCTGTATTTACTGGTAATTACAGAGAGCATATCTAACTATAAAGCAACTGATGGTTGTAAGAGAAATGAGCGGGAAACAGCATGGCTGGAGATACAAAAACACATGGTTACTGGTAAAGGGTTTTTCACACAGTCCTCTGGGTATGGTACACCTTGGATGTTACTTGCATTTGACATGTGCCCTGAAGAGGTATATCAAGTGCTTCCAAAAGCAGACCTTATTCTAGCAGCGTAGCAGGAGAAGGCCGGTCTGCAGGTCGTGTCCTTCTTGCATCTCTAAGGGTTCAAAGCTGATGACTAAGGCTGCGTGTCTTGGTTTACAACCAGGAAGATTGGCCTGGTTTGCACAACGGGCGATTTGTTGGCTGAAACAGTATTGAAGATGATGGGAATCGCAAGGATGTGTCACCTGTGGATGCGGGGCAGGGTTGTTCCATTCACAGATTTGCAGGCCGATTATCAACTTGCACCTACTGAGGCTTACTGATACCTTCAAATCCACCACGCACTGCATAAGGCATTGCCGAAAGGAAAGGAACTGCCGGAATCGTCCCCACTTGAAGATAGATTACTGACTGAATATATGCCCAAAAAAGCAATTTCCCTCACATATCACAAGCTCATTAACAACTCACCTGACACCCTAGTGAGCCTAAGAGAAAATTGGGAGCGTGACATCCAGATTCCGTCTGGTGCAATTGAAAATCCTGCATAGGTGTTATTATGCATGTACTACTCTTGTGAAAATGGGTAGAGCAGCTACGTCACACAGTCAAATAAGCGTATTCTATCACTTGATATGAAGTTGCCCAGCCATACAGAGATACTGGGGTTCAGTGGAATTGACTTATTTCACAAAGATCTGAAAGATTTTCTCTGTTCATAGGAAATGATGCAGTGATATACAAATGCTGCTTTTATTCCTTCAGTTATATTATATAAGTCTGGGTTTTCACAATTAATAAAGAACATTCTCATGTGTTTCAAATACTATGGAAATAGAGTACCCTTATTGTGTATTACTGAGATGGTAACACCTAATAAGACTTAGTAAAGTGATTAAGTAAACAGTGCCATATACTACTATAACCCTGGAATTCAAAACACTAGTAGATGTTACCCCAAATGATGTTATTTCTTTCACTGTCCTCATAACTATATAATATAATTTCTCAGAATGATAAACCTTTAACTTCACTGGAAATCCCCGAAGGCTCCACATGTCGATCAATGGCGGGATTCAAGAACCTCTGTTCAAGCTGTAGTACTCTTGCACCTGAATGGTAGTAATGCCCTACTCCCAGAATTCAAAATTGCACACCTTAGGGGCATCCTACAGGCTGCAGCATCTCTCACCCAAGGCCTGAAGAAATATTTTCACATTACCCCAATCCTGGTGGAACTTAATTAGCTCACTACGCGTGCCAGCACCATCTTCAAAACCAGCTACTTAATTTACAAATCCATCACGAAAAGCAATCCCGCTTATCATACAGACTAGCACACCATCTCTGGTCGTTCTCAGCACACTCGCAGCCAGCACAACAGACTGTAAACTAAGAAGTATAAAAAAGAAAAGACAGAAGGCTTTTCCATCTATGTACCTAGAATCTAGAACAGTATCCATCAGTACCACCCCAACAATGCTTCAATTTAGGATACAGTTGAAGAGTCACCTTAATAAAAAAAAAAAACCTACATCATAATGCATTAACCATTCACAACTCAAATTCCACTCCTAAACCTTGTTGACTTGATCTTTGATTATGTACTGAGCTGTGCTGCCTTTTGGCTAGGTTTGTGTCATAGAAATAACATATACAAACATACAGACTTGCTTTAATTCTTTATTAAAATATTATAGACACATGTGCCCTTTCACTGTAGCCGTTAATGGGGCTAGTTTCCTAAACACTTGGAAGTTTGCTTTTAAAAGTAAGCATGCCTCTCCTCTGCCCATTCTGTCAAAAAAGGAATTAAATGATATCATATCCATTTATTTACAGATCTTTTGAGATCAGACCAAACAGCTGACTTGCAGCCAAGCATGTCTCATATGCACAAGTAATACTTAGCTACATGGGACAGATCCTGCTACTACAAAGTTCACACCAGGCATTTCTATGAATTCTGCTGTTAATCTTAGGGATTCTAAACAGAAGTAAAAGTACTTCTGAATTAAATCAATCTTACATAGTCTGTCTGGTACGATTCGCCTTAAAGCAAACAAATTTAATTATGAAAAGTTTTTAACAGCAAAAATAAGACCAAAATGAGTATCTGCTAACTTTACAAAAGAACGGTTAAAACAGCATTCAAAAAGTTTACTAAAGGACAGTTTCACAGCTGTCTTTGTATAACAGTTTCCAGTAACATTAATTCAAGCAGGTCTCACTGAAGAAATTGTGCCATACAAACTAAGTGTTTTATAGTCACAAACAGTCCGAATCTCCGTTTGCAGCTGCAATTTATTTTAAATTTATTAACATAGGCACA
Organism: Calotriton arnoldi; assembly: GCA_963921515.1. Lineage (NCBI taxonomy): Eukaryota > Metazoa > Chordata > Amphibia > Caudata > Salamandridae > Calotriton > Calotriton arnoldi. The sequence continues at coordinate 461,778 of CAWUFW010002204.1, forward strand.
GGCAGTAATTTTTTACTGACTACTAAAACGGGTTTGTGACGTTATACCGAAACGCTATTTGGAAGAGACATGTTGTGGGAGTTCTTTCCAAACATCGGTTTCGTTTAATATATATTAATGATTTGAGATCGTACTACGGGGTACAAACCACTGAAAAGTTCTCACCCCCAGGTTGGGGTGGTAACCAATTCGCAAAAGGGGAAAAGTCCCCTTTGTGCATTTTGAAAGGTTTCAGTAAAGTAGGCGGCAGTTTACTGGACCACTGCCAACTATTATTGAATTTTTTTATTATCATTTTTTTTAACGCAGCCCTGCTAGGAACACATGCTGCATTAAAAAAAGGGAGCTCCTTAACTAAACACATAGTGGTCTGCTGACCCTTGCAACCCCTCATCCTTATGATTGTGGCCAATCAAAGTGAGTTGCAATTTGCAACCTACCTCATCAATATTAATGAGGTAGATTGAGAGTTCCTCAGAGTAAGAATTTCGAAAAGCGACCTATTGGTACATAAGTTAGTTCACAAAACACTACACTAGTTGCAAAAATAGCAGTCACAATTGCGACTAACATTTGCAACCGTTGGACTAGGACATCCAGCTATAGTTCCTATAGCAAAAGTTAATTTACATGCAAGAAGTTACAAAGGCAAATCTAGCTGACCATATAAAGAATATTTCATTACATTTCGATTTCAAATGTTACTTGTGTAAGGGAAGCTTGTTCCTCAACAACAAGGCCTCCAGATCACTCATAAGGAGGGACAAGAGCAGGTAAGCAGATTGGAAATTAGTCCACAAGAGTCCATATTGCTAAACTGGCTGCTTCAAGAGAAGTGCAGGGAAATCAGGAGATAGTTGTCTTTCCCATCCAGCTTCAGAAACATAGTGCTGGGCGATGGGGATGCCGCAGTGATCTGCAGCCTCTGGGATTGCTGTGCAGACCCTGGCACACGGAGCGCGGTTTGCCCAGAAGGAGTAGGGTCACCCGCATTGGCATATCTTCAGCTGGGTGGACAAAACAAAAGTTGAAAGCTATATCAAAGGCAACGCCAAGAACGAAATCGTTCAGCTTGGGGCAAAAAAGCACCATAAAAACCCCTGAGAGGGCTGGTGTTGGGACAGAAAAGTCCCCTGCATGATGATGGCTGTGCACCCCTACCTGAGGGGTCCCAGCTGCATGGACATCTGGATACCTGGCACTGAATTTTTGTCATGGGTGAACACGGGTCATTCGTGCATGCTGTGACTTATGCCTCTTTCACTGTAATGTGTTCTGCTAAGATGGGGAGGGGCGCACCAAGCGTTACCCTTGTGAAGGTAGAGGGCTACTGCCCTATACTGGAGTTAAGTGACATGAGTACGATGGTGGCAGCATACCTGTTTTTGTGTTCCGTAGAAGCACTAATGTGAACAGGCCTTTTTACCTGTGTCCTGAGAGCGAGGCTGTAAGAAATTGAGTTACTGGTTGAGGGGGATGAAACCCTACCCAAGCAGCAACCACAATTCCTGTCAGGGTGAAGTCACAAGTAACCCCAAATTAACCTGTGCTTAACCCTCTGGTAGCTTGGCACAAAAGCAGTCAGTGTTAACTTCGAGGCAATGTGTGAAGTATTTATGTAGCACTTCAAATTGTAATAAAATAAAAACAACACAAGCAAAATCTCACATCAATTTAGAAAAATTACAATTTAATAAATTATTTCAGATCAAAACAACAAAAATCCAATCAGTAGAGCAGGAGATTTGCAAATTTAAGGGAAAATAGAGCCTAAAAGCAGAAAGCACCAACTGAGGTTACCTGGTTACACAGGACCAGGACAAAGTCACAAGTTCAGACCAACTGCAATGGAGCGCGGACCAGAAACAGGGACCAAATCATGCCCGCTGAACAAAGTACCTTAAATCCTGATTGCAGCGCGTTGCGGGACCCTGCGTTGAAGATGTGTTGCGCAGAGGCAGTTCCCAGAAGCTGCAGGTTGCGATGAGAGTTCCTGTGTGGGAGATGCACTGCGCAGCAATGGTTCTAATGAAGCAGTCGACAGGGCTTGCGATACAAGATCCTGCATCAGAGGATACCGTCGAAAAAAGGCTTGGGATGCGAAGTCCTGCTGGTGATGCACCGCGCAGTGGCAGTTCCTAGGAGCTGTGAGGAGATGCATTACGCTGCATCTGTTCTGCCCAACAGACCACTGCTGGGCTAACAGAGCACCTTCAGGCCTACTTACAAGAGTCCAGTACTAGGGTGGTACCACTAAAGGGGCAGGGGGGCAGCAGACTCACAACAGAGTCCAAATACTGGGTTCAAGGTGGTTGGAGCTTTTTCTGTCCCTGAGGCTCTGACCAGGAAGCCAGCATACTAGCCTTAAAGTCAACTCTGGTGATCCTTGGTTCAAGATGCAGGTCCAGTCCTTTTCACTCAGGCAGCAGGGCAACTGGCAGCAGGGAAGCAGCGCAGCAGTCCTTCTTGCATCAGAGCAGCGCAGCAGTCCTTCTGAGTCTTCCACAACTGAAGAGTTGGGTCTGAGGGTCCAATATTTATACTTGGTGCCAGCTTTGAAGTAGGAGAAGGTTCTGGAGGTTTCTACCACCAGAGGTGTTTGGAATTTCCTGCCTCCCAGCAATGGCCAAAGTTTGCTGGCGGGCACAAAGGACTAGTGTGAAACCCTTTGTGAATGTGTTGAGCCAGAGTGTCAGAGATGAGCAAGTGTAGTAGATGACAGCTCCGTCTCCTATCAAGTCAGACATGGCCCATCCTGCCAAGACCTCTTCCCCCTTTGTCTTACAGTCTGGAAGGAATAGGCAATTGACAGCTACATCTAGTCATGTGACCCAGGATGCAGGCTGTCGCCACCAAATGGTTGGGGAAAGATAATGCAAACTTTCTAGAAATGGCATTTTCTGAATTGTGACTTAAAGTTTGACTTTAACATTCAAGACGGTTTTAAATTGCATTTCTTTAGACCCCAAACCATATTCCTACTTGCTCCCAATTGAACGTTATCACTTATTAAATGTAATAAGTTAACCCAATTTTATCCTATGGTAGAGGTAGGCCTTGCAGTAGTGAAAAACAAATTTAGGAACTCTTCACTACCAGGACATGAAAAACTTAAAAGTACATGTCAAACTTTTTTAATACACTGCACCCTGCTCTTTGGGCTGTTTAGGGCCTATCCTAGGGGTGATGTATATGTATTAAAAAGGAAGGTTTAAGCCTGGCAAAAGGCTTATTTTGCCAGGTCAAAATGGCAGTTTAAAACTGCACATGCAGGCTGCAAGGGCAGGCCTGAGACATGTCTGCAGGCCCACTCGTAGCAGTTACTTTACAGGCCCAGGGTACATGTAGTACCACTTGGGTATAAGCCAATGTTACCATGTTTTAGGGTGTGATCACATGCACTTTAGCACTTGTTAAAAGTGGTAAAGAGAGTACTACGGTCAACAAAAACAAGTTCAGCCAAAATGGAGGAGTAAGGCAAAACGTTTGGTGGAAGACCACATTAAGGCTGACAGGTCTAACAAAGGCCACTACTGGCCCACTTGTGTAAAGTTCTCATCCTTGCCCTGCATGGATTGCGTGCAGCGCCGGACACCACATCATACTTGTGTGTGCAAGCTAGGCTGCATGTGTGTGCCTGTGATAGTACATAAAAGGGAGGCCTCTGGGGTCCAGTTTGGAAGCCGGAGCTAGAGGGGTGAGGACCAGAGCATCCTCTGTGGACATCAAAGGGCTCTTTGATTCCAGGAAGAGTTACTGGTCAGTGGGGCATAGGCTCATCGTCAACGAGATGGAGGAACTGATAGGTTTGGTACTAACAGGGAATCTTGATAGAAAGGCTTCGTTCTTTGAACCTTTATGGGGGCATAATTCAGTGGAACCTGACAGCCAAGCGTAATTCCCAGTACTCCCTTAGCCTGTGCTGTGGGTCACTTAGAATTGGAGCTATCCCTACTGTGGCAGACTGTCCCTTTGACAAAGGGCAGTGAAGAGGAGAACATTTCAAACGTGCGGACACCCCCAAAACTATTTTCAAAGGTTAGACACTAAATTACATAGGTGCCTGAGTTTGGACAATAAATGTTGGAGCACGAGCACCATACTTGGTTGAACAGCACCGTCTCCTCAGGAGAGGGAAGATTGCAAAGATGCCTTGATACTGGAACCAGAACTGGGATCAAGGGCTGATAGTCTCCCTGCTGGGTGGGGGACCATTATCCAGGAAGTCAAGACCACTTGCCCAGAGTCTAGAGAACCAGCGTTCTGCCTGCCAAGACCAGAGCCTCCTGTGAGAAGTAGAGCGCCTAGAGTCTGCCTGCCAAGAACAGAGAGGTCTATGAGGAGGAGAATGGCTGGAGGGAGCGAGACCCAGAAGGGATACTGCCAAGTGGATCCCAGTTAGCGAAGTTTGAGACTCTTGGTCTGGTCAGGACCGCTGCATGAGTGTGGGCTGTGCACCTGATCCAAAGGCATTGCTCTAGCTTGTACGCTATAGTTGGTGATCCCATGTGCCACAGGGGGCCACCATGAAGTACCAGCTGACACCCAAGTGCACACTGTAGTCGGTGACCCGCTGTGCCAGGAGGGGGCCACCATGAAGCGCGGCCTGGCACCCATGTGCGTGCTGTAGTTTGATCTTGTGTGTCAAGTGGGGCCAGGGTGAAGACTGGGTCATCGCCTGCTTGGGAGCCAAAGTTGGTGACCACGGTGTGTCTGGAGGGGGCCACTGTGGAGACAGGGCTGTTGCCATGGTTTTTCATGCCAAGGATGCTGAACAGGACACTTACCAATTGCCGCTGGAGCCATGAGAGTACTTCAGACACTGATGCAGGCTATCCTGGGTCTAAGGAGATCCAACATGTCATTTGGGAAAGACCGCAAGAAGTCATGGACCCTCATAGAAGGAAGTTCGCTGCAATGGTAAGAATGACCTGGACCTCCTGGGATCACTGGCTGCCAACAGCTCAAACGGTTCTGGGCCGCAGAGGACTTGCACAAACTTAGTGCTGAGGCGCTAGTCAACTCTTAAAGCAAAGCATAAGCTTTGGCGTGCATAGGACTACTGTGGGTTGCCTCGGACAGTTGCTTCCATTGTTTGAATGGAGAATAACAACCCTACTAGAAGGGAAAGAGGAATTCTGGGATCTCGTGCCAGATAGCACTAGCACACTGACCTTAAGAGGATTGTGTAGAATATTTGGTGTGTTGTACATGCTTTGTGTGCTTACAATAAATACTATTTTTTCATAAAAGATAGTATTTGACTAGTGAATCATTTTATTGCTGCTACTGCATGCATGCTGAGGTTTATGCCTAGCACCTACCTACCCTTGAACAGCTTTTGACTGCTAGATTCGCACTACCACTGAGAGTCAATTGATGGACGGGTTAGTACTTGGCCCAATTACTCAAGACCCATAGTAGTTCGGGCACTGAGACATTGGGAGTAAAAGGCCACAACTCTCAGGTGGGCCCAAGTAGCTTCTGCTTGGCCAGTGGCCATCTAAACGTTTGACACCTGGTACTTTGAGCATTTCGGTAGCTGCACCTGTAAATTCTGGAAACTGGTTCCGCAGGGCACTTGGAGCAATTGTGAATCTCCATAAGGAAGAAATGTTTGCATCAAAGATCTCCCAGGAGGAACAATGGATGGGCCCAGGATATGCAGGGCTTGTTTTCAATTAACTTCTGGGATAAAGCTACTGTTAATGCCAGTGGGGTATTGACCCCTCAACAAACCAAATTAGTTCTTCATTTGATGATTAGGAAAAGCTGTGTCAAATCCAATGGGTTTGGCTTATTTATAGTGAATAGCAAACATTACTGCTTGGTAAAGCCATAGGCTGTTCTTTTGTTTTGAAGGAATATGCATTATTCAAGGCTGCAGGCCGCCTCTTATGATTATAAACACACTGACAAAGGTAGTAGGTCTGACGCTTTAATACGATCCATCCTTGTGTGCTTTTTATAGGTACATATTGGGCATATGAATGCTTTGGGGGTTAGGCCCTCTGGTACATGAATGAATGACCTGTTAAGTATTTCTACAGCACCCACTACCAATGGTCCTAGTTTAAAATCTAGGAGGTTAAGTGCACACCGTGATCTTTAAGTTATGTGATTTGCACTACGGTTAGTTTTAAGGTTCTTTTAAGTGAGGTTCTGATACTTCCATTTGCCATTTTGAAAATATTTGCAATTCCGAGCGCATTTAGTTGTGTCTGAAGTAAAGTATTTATTTTGAAAGAAAAAGCACCGACTATGCAGTGATTTATTGAATGTAATTTGCTGTGTTCTGAGCTTCTAGGCCACCACACATTCTACCGCCAGCCGACAACTACTGACTACTTACCCGGATAATTAAGTGCTAAAAAGGGTACTTGGTTCTGCAGTAAGAAGGCCTCAAAATCATAGCCTCTAAAAGTATGGGTTCAGGGTGTGCTGCAGCACCCTCCTAAATAAACGTTCAGAAGGTGAATGAGCAATTTTGAAGCCTTTACATTTTATGTTTATCTCGTCACGTTTGGTGTGCGTTTAGAGACAAACGTCAAATGTCAGGATATGTCTTCTGACAAACTGCTGGTCATTGGGAAAATGGTGTTTACTTTTATTTCTCAGACTGAAAAGTGATTGGAGTTTGTAAAAGTGATATAGGTGGCAACCTTTCTGGGATACAGAAAGCGAATTGAAAGGTAGTAGAATGCCAGTCTTTTTAGAACATACATTTAAAAACCTATACAAAAACAGAAGAGGATCAGAGCATACAAATCCAGCACCAATCGTTAGTTCGTATAGTAGCCTCTTAAATATTCAAAACAAATCGGTGCACTAGGTCTGGGATGTGATCCACATACATCCCATAAGGCAATATAGAAAACCACCATTGACAGAAAACACACAATTGACCCTGCACCCGAAACCTCTAGTAATCTATAAATCAATATAATTGTACATCATGTGAGAAGGAACAGAACAAAATATAAAATAAAAGTAAAAATTGCTTCCCAAATGAAGAAACTAGACGATCTTGTTTTCGATAGTAGAAAAACGTCCTTTTATTCCAAAACCGTCAATCTTAAAATGCACGACAAATTTGCTTTGCCAACGCGTTTCGTCCCACATGGGACTTCTTCAGGGCTGAAAAGCTTCTGTGACTGTTATATTTATTTAAATGTTGGAATAAGCCATTTGGATCGATGAATAAGCAATACAGTTTATGTTATCTTATGTTCCTGATGTCAATTCTATTTCGTTACAGGTAAAAGGTATTCATACATCATCGTATGATCAGTCACCACAATACGGTCAATTAGGGATATGTATCTCCCTCCACATATAAGTGGGCGTCCGATTCCATGAAATAAATTATATTGATTTATAGATTACTAGAGGTTTCGGGTGCAGGGTCAATTGTGTGTTTACATTTAAAAACCTGTAAATGAACTCTAAACATATTTCGAAATATATTAGCAATTACGAAAGTACAAATGAAGCACATTTTTTGTAATGCTGAAGTGTGTGATTGTAATACAATTAAAACAAATCAAAACACTTTACTTGGCGATGCACAGATGATAGTCGATTTAGCGATTTTCTCGATTTCCATACATTATAGTTTGTGTACTACATAGTTTTACCAGTAAAACTGCAGGTCTATTCAAATTTAGTGGTCATTTTAACAGAAAAAGTGCTGTCTGAAAATGACAATACACTACCACACCAGTATAGACTTCAAAACACATGCTCTATCGCTAAACACTGGTTCTCTTCTAACCCACCCTTATTTTTCCAGCTCTTTCCTCCTCCACCCCCAACCCACAATAAATACTTTGTTTTCAGACCGTGATATTTTTTGCGGGCCACATTCAATCACTGCAAATATTAGTAAAAAAACGCCACATGATTACATACAAACTCAACTTGGCAAACCATTTCTTCCTGAATTTAAATTTAGCAAACCATGTAAGGCTAGCATTAACATAAGTAACGGTGTTACCTGTGATCCCTCAGTGATTACTATGATGTGTTTATGAATGGGAGGAGCACATTAGCTGTGCTTACTTACTCTTGCTTTCTGACGTTAATGGGGACTTGAAGCGGTGTCTCTCAAGCAATAACCATTTTTTGTCGGTGGAACAAGACAATCTTGAAGACGAGCACTCACAACAACAAGGGCATGTTGCGTCACTTCAGCTCCCTATAAGTCTGCTAAAAACGCTGACATTTATCTTATGAGGATGTTCTATAATCCACTAAATTGTGCTTGGTGTCTAAATAACATCATTAGTCAATTCAAGGATACTCATTACATCAGCCTCAGAGTATTCAAGGCTGAGTCTGCACAACAAGCATTCCAACCAGTGACCTGTGTGCAAATTTATAGTCAGTTGAGTAACTACGAATTAATCTACAACATGTTTACAAACAAACATTATAGCATGAAGGCATTCAGTCACTATTTGCTATCCCACAGTGTGTACAGTGCACAAGACATGGCCAGAATTACTCCGAGGATTAGGGTTTGGGTTATGAGACTTGTTGGCGAGATGTGGGCTATGCTGCTCTGATGTTATTGTTGCTCAGTGACGCCTGTAACATCACCAATGACATGTATGAAGCCATGTTTAATATGGCACTTCTTTATAGCTAGGCTTGTTATCAAACACATTCATAAAAGTGATTTTTCTATGACATACAGATGCACACATGAAAAAACGGCCAGCGGCACTCCTTAGCTGGGTTAACTTTCAAACTGATACTTGAGCTGTATTCAGGGCCAGATTGGCCATCTGTCTTCTATGGTATTTCCCCAGGAAGCTTCAGCCATTGGAGGCCGGTTTTTAAAGTTCCTCAACCGACTGTCACTCTCCCTGAATCCCCGAGTTTTATTGCAGCAGGCACAGCGGTAGTACAAGAGGTGGGGGCGGGGAGGGGGTAGGGGGGGGTGAGAGAGAGAGAGAGAGAGATCTTCTCTGGTCTGTAGCGAACGAGCATTAGCAAAGGCAACAGATCTGGCCTTGTTAAATGGGTACATTTACATTTTGTTGAAAGCATATGCAAAAAAAAGAAAAAAAAGAACATAGCGTCACCTAAAAATAACGTCTGTATGCTTGCAATTCAAAAATTAGAATAAAAAAGTAACCATGTAATTTTTACTAACAGCATGTGTCTTTCCCAAGAGGCGCATGTATTCAAACCCAGTATAGGCACTCCCTTTAGTTTTAACATGCAGCACAGGAAAATATGATTCTTGGCACAAAGAAAAAAGCACACAGTTATCAGATGAGAATAACTAAATAAAAAAATTAAAAACGAAAAGAAATGGAAAGAAAAAAGGATTGTCAAAGTACAGCATGGACCTACCAGCCTGGCAATGAACTGCAATTTTTTAGGTGGATGTGGACGTGACCAAGCAATAATGCTGATACTCGGTACGAGAAAGCCAATGGCTGAAGTAGGCTAAACCATTGACCCATTACTCCATGCAGTAATGCTGTGGTGGACGGATGCAAAAGGTGAATGACAGTTGAACAGAACAATGGATAAAGAGGGCACACCAACGGCCCCTATTTGTATGCATATATGCATGCTTTTTTATATAAATTATAGATGACTTGATACTTCTGAAACAGTTAAAGTGGCTCTAGGCCATATCTATAAACGGGGAGAATTATGAAGTGTAAAAAATAAAAATTAAAAAAAAGTTGCAGCATCCTAAAAAATAAAAAATAAAGAGTGAAACGAAGGGGGAATCGTATTGTATATGCTTTATTTCGACAACTTGCGCCATAAAAGCTTCTAGGAACAATTTGAATAATTTAAAAAGAGGATTACAAAAGTGCACATTACATATAATCCAGAGATTGACCGAAGAGTGTGCACAACCAGTCCCTAAAGGTGCACTATTGCAACATAATAGATAATACAGTTGTCGATGGCTATACAATAAGAACTATTTAAAAATACATTTTTAAAAACACAAATGGTTATATTAAAATCGATAAAAATGTGCAAACATGACAATCCTGCCTGATATGGACGCCATAAGAAGCACGGTGTGGGACCCCCAATACATGCCCGCTAAGAGACAAATTTAAGCCCTCTTTCGGATGACAGATAATCTAATATAAAGTGCCAGTGCTTAAAATGTGATCTCAATGAAGATAACCACCCATTGGACAGAAGGGAAATTTCTTCGCAACTTCTTAGGTAAAATGTCAAGCCACTCCTGGCAGGGCTTTTTGCCTGATGAGCCAGGCGCGGCTGAGGAACTTGGCCACACCACACACAAAGAGGGCTCTTGTGTCAGACCCAAGAATGCGCAAAACAACCCGATGGTCCAGCGTTCCCCAGCTGTTGGCAGATTGGTTTTAGCCATTTGGACCTTGGTGCTTTATACGCCAGACAGACAAACATGACATGAGCAACACACTCCAATGGGGCTCTGCAGCAGGGGAAATCTTCTGATGTCTGTTTGGGCGGATGCCATTTTGTAGTTAGTGCGCAGACAGCGAGTGTACCAAACCTAAAATTAATGTACAGCATCCTGTCCCTCAGTACCTGAATTATATCTAGGTAGGGCTCAAGGGCTCTAATCTGCTTATGTAGGTAGAATTCTTCCGTCAACCTACCCACGTTGGGTTTACTGATTTCCTGGCTATTCACCCAATCCCAATACAACCGTTTGAGCTCCTCTTTGCTTGGTGGATCTTGCCTCTCCCAGTGTCCTTGAAATCCCAGAGCTGTCAGTGTTTTCCTAATATTTGAAATCCAACTAATTCTGTGACTAACATAACCTCAGTAAGTGCTTCAGCATAATTTGAAAGTTCGGGGGTCCGCCTTATACGAGCCCAAAAAAGCAGTGGACGCAGCTTTATGTCTCTGATCGACCGCCTGCCCATATCAAGCATTAGAGGTGTTAATGGGATGTTACGGGGGAGCATCGCCAAGTCCCTCAAGAACTTGTGTTCAGATCTGCAGATATCATCGACATTATCAAACCCCCATAGCTCAGCTCCGTAAAGAGCTGTGCTAACTACTTTCGCGTCATAAACTGTGAGGGCCGGAGCAACTGGCCTACTTTGTGAGGAGCGATGTTCTTTGCCTAGTGCTTCGACCACACGTTTATGACCCAAGAGCATCGTGGCAAGGTGAGGCCTCCATAGCATTATATCGGAGAGTCGGACACCAAGGTAGTCGAAGACACTGACTCTCTCCAGGCGTGCCCCACCCAGCACAAGATTGCTCCTATTAAATGATTTATGGGGGTTAAATGTCATGAACTTGGTTTTCGAGGTATTGATAATCAATCCCCGGGAGTCACAGAAGGATTGGAATCTATTAAGCAATCTTTGTAACCCTGCTGGGGTCTTAGACACCAGCAGGGTATCGTCAGCGAACAGGAGGGTCGGTGCATCAGCTGGAACTTCTTGCAAAAAGCTAACCACCCCGTTCATATATAAGGAGAACAGGGTGGGTGCCAAGACACAACCCTGGCGGACTCCCCTGTTCTGCTCCATCAGCTGGCCTTGTGTCCCCCATCTCACCTGAGCATAATTGCCCTCATGGAGCTGGACCAGCAGGTTAAGGATAAAAAGAGGAATACCCATGTCTCCAAGTATTTGCCACAGCTTATTCCTGGGTACCAGGTCAAAGGCAGTCTTTAAATCGATGAATGCGAGATAAAGACTGCCCTTGCCGATCACCACTGTTTTCCAATATATAAGGAGCAGCCTAAATACCTGGTCAATCGTTCCAGTGCTGGCCCTGAAGCCGGCCTGATATGGGGAGAGGACAGCTTCGTCTTCTGCCCATGATCGGATCCTCTCTAGCAAAACTCTACCGAAGACCTTCTGCATTGCATCCATCAGACTAATTGGTCTGCAGTTTGAGGGGTCTTCTCTAGCGCCCTTTTTATAGATTGGGACCACCTCGGCGCCCTTCCAAGACCCCGGTACTGGGCTGCCACTGGCTATGGCATTAGCGAGGAGAAGAATGTAACGTGCCCAATTTGCGATGTCTGCAAGGAATAAGTCTCCGGGCAGACCATCCGGTCCAGCTGCTTTAGCAGGAACTATTTTCCTTAACGCAGCTTCGATCTCGGCCATGACAAAGGGATCACTGTCATTGTCAACATTAGCAGGATCCAAAGGATCACATGGCTCCTCAAGTGGCATAGCCTCTGTTGCAGAATAAAGCTTGCCAAAATCGTTGTGCCAATCATGGCTTGTGATATGGTTGGGGAGTGGGCAAGCATCGTTCTTATTGCCCCGAGACACTAGGGTCCAGAATAAATTAGAATCCTTAGCTAAACTTGCTTCCTTCAATTCCTGCCAATGTGATTCGTCCCATTTAATCTTTGCTTGATGCAAAGCTGCTCTATAGTTCTTCCTCGCAACTTTGATCAGAGGGCAGTTCTTGTCTCTGATTGCTGTGGCTAAAAGCTGTCATTTGAGCCTACAGTCTTTCGTGTACCACGAATAGGGCCCTTTGGAAGACGCACTGGGCTTACTGCTCTTAGCCGGGACTAAAATATATGCGCTCAATTGTTCTACTGTGCGGGAATGGATAGTGGGGAAGTCTGCCAGTCGCCATGGATCAGAGACTGCAGCCTGAAGTTTTAATGTGCTCAAGACCAGGACTAGCCGGATACCAGCAATTTTAGATTCATGCAGTGCAGCCGTACGCCATTTTAAGAACCCTTTGCAGTTAGAGGGAACAATCTCTCTGGTGGTCGCTAAATTTCGCGTATTCTCGTGGTGGCAGGAGGCAACCCACGGAGACTTCATATTGGCACAAAGAGGGTTATGGTCACTATCAGTGGTAGTGCCCACATTCATATCTATCAGGTCTCCCCAGACCCTTACATCTATTAAGATGTAATCAATGCGCGACGGGCAGCTAACTCTGTTGTAGGTATTTGCTCCCTGACTGTCCGATAAGGTTCTTCCGTTTGCTGCCCTCAAGCCAAACTCTGTGGTGAGTGCATTGAGTTGAAGTGTTAACTGCGACCATCTTTTGACAGGGGGTAAATTTAGTGGCGGGACAGCCCATTTGTTATCGTCATCCTCAACCCCCAGCAAATCCTCTGTATCCAAGGGCTCAAACGTGCAGTTGAAGTCTCCTGCTACCACAACTCTGGAATGGGGCGAGCAGCTAGCTTTCTTCCAAAGCTGTAACAATAGGTGATGGTCTGCCTCCTTTGGTCCCCCTAATATAAACATTAAGCAAGTCCAGGGTCCACCTCCCCTAGGCCCACTGATAGTAAGTCTCAAAATGTCCGGGCTCGAACTTGGTTGTGGAATAATTCGACAGCCCAGGGCAATATTCACCCAGATAATCAAACACCCCCGACGGGCGCCCTCTCCCCATAGTAGTTGCCGGCGCGTGAAAACACGCATAGCCTGATTTATACAGAGGGATCAGACTCCAGGTCTCTTGAAAAATGCATATGTCAAAACCCTCAATTAGTTCGTTCCAGTTGACAGTTTGTTGCTTAGCCCTGCCACATTCCAGGATAGTATCTTCAGCCGACGGTGTGAAGCTGAGCCAGGTACGATGTTTCTGCTTGGAGTATATTTGCTGGGCAGAGCTAAGGTGTAAGACGAAACCTGGGAGTCTCGAGGTATGGAATGTTCCTCGATCCGGGCCCTCAGGATGACGGTAGGGGAGCTGCTTTGACCCATCTCCCCCCGGGGTCTATCTGCGAGCGACTTGAAATCAATGCGTGGGACCAGAATGTTATGGGAGCTAGACTTAATATTTGAAGAGGTGGTATGTGGTCCGAGATGCAATTTGCGCTCAGACTGTAGCCAATCAACAGCCTCCAATGTGGTTCCTCCACCTAAGGGAGTATGTAGTTGCATGGCGAATAGCCTACTCCGGGTACCAGGCGGAAATCGCCTGAACTGTATAGAAGAGGTTTCAGGGGGACAGGTACGATATTCCAGGGCGAGAAGGTTTTCGGCCAGGTCAGCCTTATTCATGGTGAGCTCAATGCAATCTGAAAAAGTACATCTCCGGGCCCTAATAATGTCATCTCGTATCACTGAGCGGCAACCCCTAACATGGCGTATCCAGTGGATGGCTTTATTGGTCAAGGAATCTTCATTTTCGAAGCCCCTCAGCCAAGCTTAGGGACATTAACCATAAAAAAATGTCAAGGCCTGGGGTAAAGGGGAGGTATCTAAATGGTTCAGCTGTTGTCGGGCCTTCCGATAGGTGCGCTGAACCAGGGATGGAATAATAGGTCTGGTGTGGTTTGCGGAATCCTGGGTAGCAGCTGTGCTATAAAGATCTCTGTGGGCGCTGATTTTAGGATTATCTGAGAAATTGGTCATAGGGTGGGGTAGAGCGTGCTTGTAGGTAGGTAGGTGTATTGGAGGGGGGCAAATGGGGGCCAAGGCCTAGAATACCCCTATCCTTAGTGGCCGTCACACACGCCGTCTAAGGTTGTGGATGATGTTCTGTCAAGAGATTTGCGCGCTACTGACAAGGTGGATCCTTTTGTATTATCAGTTTAACCAGAGTATGAAGGTTTTCAATCATAGTTCTCATGGTTTCCATCTCGGACCGGAGCAGGTTGATAAGCTGGGATGCATCTTGCGGTTCTGGGTTGTGCTCTACGTTAGGCCCTACGATAGGCGTGGGGATATCTGGGGCAAAGCTTCCCTATAGTCATCAGACAAATCTGCCAGTGGTGAGAACCTGTTTGCACAGAAGATAACAGGTCCAGGCTGGCGGTCATCAATGTGGGTAGGGGGAACAGAAGGGGGAGAAGCCCTCACAGAGTCGACTAGCATCTCTAATGAAGTATCTTTGTTGGACATGAGACCCCCCCTTTCGGGGGGGGTTTTGAAACATTGCTGGGATAGTGGTTGAGCGGGGTGGGCTGGTGACTTTAGGGGGGGGGATTGGGCAGAGGTGTGGAGCGTGGTTGGTTCAGCCTCTAAGTTGCCTTCACACTCACTAATAAGGGTGTCTATTCGATCCATAATGCAGTTACTACCTGCGTGTTTGAGTGATTTCCTTGCCTTTTTCCCCTTGTTATCCCGACCATTACCGCTGCCTCCTCCTTCTGTTCCCTCCATAGTTTTTCTTTTACCCATATTTTAACCTATGCGGAGTGTTGGCTGATGGCTAAAAAATAACAATAGACAACCAAAGCTCAAAGCACTAGCAAAAGTTAACCACTTGACTGCTTCGAACGTTCCGCGCCTGTGCGGAACGTTCTATTAAGCGGGCGGGGCCGCGTCGGCCAACGGACGTGCGCAGCACTACCGAGGTAGTGCTTGCGACGGCCGTTGGCCGACAGAAGCATCGAAAGGGTTAAGAGCGAACTCCAAACTACAATAGTAGGTTGTTAGTTCATAGACCCACGCAGACAATTCCAGTCAATAGGGTTTTTCAGCTTGTCTGATTTCGGGGCCTCCACATGTAAAGCAAATAATTCACACAGTACCTCAATAAGCAGATGACAATTAGTCTGCAACATGGTCTGAAAGCCCGATGACAGAGAGGTGGCCCTGCCCTGCCTCTTCCGGGCAAGGACGGGCTTTGCCCGGGCGCGGCTCGCGCGCGTCCCGCGCCGAGCGATGGAGCTTCTTGAAGCGTGAAGAAAGCTGGCTCCTCCCTCCTGGGAGAGCAAGGTGCTCTGGGGCTTGCAGTCCCCCAACCAAATGGCAGCAGTGACAGCACGGTCCGGTGCGGCGTCCCGCGCCGCGGTGAGCGATGGCGCTTCTTGAAGCGCGAAGAAAGCTGGCTCCTCCCTCCTGGGAGAGCAAGGTGCTCTGGGGCTTGCAGTCCCCCAACCAAATGGCAGCAGTGGCAGCAGTGACAGGGGAATCACTAACCCTGCAGGTGGATTACGCACTATTAATTAGCAAAAAAAGTGTTTCAATTTCTTCTTTGCTTTCCATAAGAGGGGGAACAGTTTAACCTGTGTTTAATTCTACATAACATCCGAGGGCATTAAAGACTGCATACCACGACTCACAATGGAATGTCTTTTTGGTAACAAACATTGCCATTTGGGGATACTGGCTAAACGCAACGCCAAAAACCGACACCCCTGCCCATGGACCCAGAACGGTGGATTTGCACAACACCACATTACAAACCACAGCATGCAAAGGGCTGAAAAATTAGTAGGCTAAATTTGCAGTTTACCCTACCTGCCCAGTCAACTGCAGGGTGAAATACCTGCGATCTGCAGTTGGTGTTTGGACTTTTCCTCAATTACTCCCAATCCGCGCCCATGACAATCATTATATTGCAATCCTTTATTTGATTTAATCTTGCAACCAAGCATAGGCTCATCATAGCTGACCAACATCTCAGCCACGAACCATGAGAATAAAAAAATACAGGAAATAATTTTCTGATTAGCATGGTAGTTATCAGTCAAAGAGGTCATTTCTTTTCAATAACCACAATCATTTCGTCTCATCACCCAGACAGCTACACTTAAGCTGTAGGCAACAACCGAAAGTCACCTCTGTGGAACAAGCAGGCAGTACCACACCTAAGCAGCCAGCATGATGGCCACCACAAAGATGTGTCCTGTGTAAAGAACCTGTATCCAGCAAAGGCGGCTGCCGGTCTGCCTCAGAGGGCACCCATTCAAACGTCTTGTACCTCACGTCACCGCGGTTTGTGAGCCAGATCTGAAATCTGCATTCCTCGTGGTAAGAGAGTACTGGTTATCTGGTGCAGCGGCCTTCCCTTGGACCCCACCCTCACAGACGAAAACAAAGAAATACCCAAGTCTAAGTGCACCACACCACAGCATATCCATTGTACACGATGTATTTTTCTGTCACATTTGCATACAGGAAAGGAAAATTTAAAAAAAAACAAATGCAGTATTTACAAAATGAGAAAAAGTAAATCACAATGCGTAAAAAGTTTGCACAATCATGAAAGATGGGACATAGAAAAGCAAAGGAATGTACAGCAAAATTAAAATAAAAAAAGTCATACAGGGTAAAAGCCCCCGCCCTCCCCCCCCCCACCCGTCTGCAGGCGAAATGCAAGGAAACCAAGGACTACAGCATAGGTGCATTTAATAAATTTACAGCAGGGACACGTGTGGTCGCAGGCATTTACATATGTGAATTAACAAACAAGGAATGCATTACAGGGCGACTTGTTGGTGCGCACCTCGCTTCTCACAAACTTTTAGAATGGGCTGTAATAAAGTGCGAACATGAATTTCAGATTCTACATGGTAAATGCCAGGGCGGGTGAATGCTGTCAGTGGGTACTGTACCAGAAACTGGATTTAGTCAAGTGTTTAGCCCCGAGGCATTTTTTTGTGCAGTCTGCTTCCAAAATATTACCTTTCACACAAAAAACATTCCATGGATTATTTTTGGGAAGTTTTCAAAAACGATCACAAACAGCGAAAGAATGCAGACCTCGAGTGTTGCTGTGACAGGGACTGCATAGCTCCTTGCTAAAACAACCGACAGAAATTTGCTTAATAAAAGCGGGCTCCAGGTTGCTAGAAATGTACATTACTGCAAAGTTGTCTTTTTAAACAATGAAATTAAGTTAATATCGGTGGAAGTCGATTAGCCGCCCTTCAGCGCCGTGTGAAATCCTGTGTACATTTTAGAAGCAGACAATACTGAAAAATATTACATTTCAGTTAAGGTAGCAGGTACCCGAGGCAGATGCTAGGGCAGAGGTGCAGCACAGCTAGGGAAAAGCGCAAAATAAGAACCTCAGAGGTAGAAAAGACCTCTAGGGGAAAGCAATGCCACATTACCAGGAACAACGTAAAACATAATTGCGGAGGTTATTGTTAATTTTGACTTGTAGAGCGCTTAATACCTGCAGGTCTCTAAGCGCTGCGAGAAGATCAGCGAAAGTCCCAGGGAGGGAGATGTCTCTCAGAAGAGAGTGCTATGCCCGGGCTTCTGTGAATAATAGAGTCTTCAGTTTCTTCCTGAACGGAAGGAGGCTGCTTTCGGAGCGAAGCTGACCAGGCAGCCTGTTCCATAATTGCGGGATGAGGACCGAGAAGGCTCGGCCACCTTTAGTGGTGTAGTTGAACCGTGGGCATTTTAGAAGGCCCTCCGTGGAGGACCTTCGGGTGCGGCCGGGGGCGTATTTCACCAGACGTTCCTTGATATATTTGGGTGCCTGTCCATAAAGGGCCTTATGTGTAATGCAGAGGCCTTTGAATTTAGCCCTCTGCTTGATGGGAAGCCAGTGCAGTTGTTGCAGTAGGGGTGAGGCCCGAGTGCGTCTTGGCAACTTGAAGATTAGGAAGATTAGGAGGTGAGATTGAAAAGCTGTGAATCCTCCACGAAAACTAAAAGTGGATATATTATTAAAGGCATTCTGTCCATAACACCGTCCCAAAGGATGAGGTGGGGGTTGGAATGCTACACGGATACTACTGTTTTATGGAGTGAGACGTCAGTCTGGAAAACACTATACCTAGTGCTTTAAATGGAAATACAGAAGTACTGGTACTCACCATATAGAGTACCTGTTTGCCCCTCACAAATGCTAGCACTCTCCCATTAAATGTATTGCAACAGTGCAGAGAAGTGCAGGTACTCTCCCTTTCACATTAAAGAAGTGCAGGTACTTGGTACCAGACAGTACCCGCCCATTCCAAGCACTGACTATACCGCTTGCTCACCCACGTTGCATCACGGATTATGAAAGGGCCATTTTCCTGTGTGGTTCCACTGTCACGCATAACAATGGGATGGAAGAGAAAGCACAAGAATTAGAGAATCCGGCTCCACAGCCTGTCGCATATGAAGTAAACATTTCACATTTGGCATGGTCCCAATGCCTGGATGCTTGCAGTGGGTCTTCTTGTGCTGGCGTTGGCCACCTGACATAGCTACTTTGACAGTCCTATGATATTAGAGGGGTCAGGAAGTGAACAAGAAAAAATGTGAGAGGGATTCCACCTAAAGATAAACAAGCATTGGCATAGCCAATAGGTCTCGCCTTTGGGACCTTATAAGTGTTTAGCTATGCAACAGTTGATGTTGTTGCACCAAGGATATTGTGCTGGATAACTAAACACTTATAAGGTCCCAAAGGCGAGACCTATTGGCTATGCCAATGCTTGTTCTTACAGCCTTACTTCTGGTAAGCAAGGACTATAAGTACAAAGTGCGTGTTTCCACACCACTTGCATGTTTTTAATACATACAAATAAAAGGCATTGTCATTTATATTGCCAATAGCTTAAACTCTCACAAATGCGAGACCTATTGTGTTGCAAGTGTTTGTTATATTTACTGATCTAAGATTGCGTATACCACTTGGATTGATACATTTAAAAAAGGAAAATACACTTACGCAAAAACACTTCTTGTAGTGAGGAAAGGCCCAGTGGCAAATTGCAGATGCCAAGACCTCCCATCATAAAACAAAATGAACATTTTATTTAATGTACCACTAGGTGTGATCAAAAAAGGAGACGGTGGGAAGTGGGGTTGGGTGGAAAATATAAGTGCTTCAACCGAGAACAGGCCTCTTCATAAACTCTGGATTACAGTGTAATCAGAATGGTAAAAGGTAACAACGAAGAGCATGCTTGAGCCTCGAGGTGGGAATAATTTCAGTGCCACGAAAGGACAGAGCAATATGTGAGTAGTTGTCTTTGTGTGGGCACCCTGTATAGACACGGGCCACAAATGAGATGACAAAATGAATAATGCCTTTCTATCCTGCAATTCATTTCTGGGCACATGATCCAGGCAACATCTCTTACTGTCTATTTTTTCAGTAGACTGTTTGTTCGCCTGCAAAAATTAGTTATTTCTTTACTTTAACTGTATAAGCAGTTCTAATCATAACAGCAATAATAATAGAAACGTGAGTAGATTTCTTTCTTTTACACAAATACACATGTTGTAATAATCAACGGCCCAGTGGCAAATGGCAGCTGGCAAGACCACCCTACGGAATACAAAATGATTTTTTTTTTAAAAGTACCACTAGGTGTTGGAGAGCAACAAAGGATACGGTGAGGGGAACAATGGATAGTCGGCGGGGTGAGGGAGCAACGGAGGTGCTTGAGACTGACTAGCTGCACGAAGAGGACGAAATTATTAGCAGAACTTTAAAAAACATAACATGCTCCCTGGAAAATGCATTTACAGTGAAGAAATTTGCGAACGTGCTTGGGTTAAGTTTTAAGTGAACTTTACATGACCCTTCGGTGAAGTTACTGGCCTTCTATAAGATAAGAGTGCCAGACTGCAGAAGGAAATAAAACAAACGAAAAGGCCTATAAAGGGACAACAGAGGAACGTGCCAAGTATAAAATAAAAACTTCAACACTTACCCAGTAAGTCCTCGCATAAGTGACTGCATCTTGTGGTGAGAGGCGGACGACTCTTCACCCAGCTCATTGATGATGCACACCAACAGAGGAGGATGCAGATGCAGTGGTAAAGATAGAAGATGGATACTGTGTTTTGTGTATTTGTTCGCCCTGTTAGAACAGACACACATTCGACTCCGATTGATGGAAACATTGCCACTCATTAAAGGACTAATTTAAAGGTTTGTTTTTTTAAGTTCAATTCGGAAAGGTGGCAGAATAAAAATAATATAGTAAGGATCGCACGGGGACCCAGCGGTAGGAGGAATGCACGGGTCATGATAAGTGCTATCAAGACCGCTCGGGTATGTAAGCCAAAAAAAAATTACATACGCAGGAAGGAATATAAAACACGCTGCGATTCAGAAAAGGGGTTGTGTGCCAGCGCGTTCACACAACTTTTGTTTTACAATGAAATAGCATATTAAGGATCACATGGGAACCCAGCAGGCGAAGGAATGCGGTGCAGTCATCGAGACCGCTCGTGTATGCTGCTGCCTGTGCACATAAGAACGCACTGCGATGTAAAAAAAAAAAAAAAAAGACGCGCGGCCAAGAAACGCGCTCTCTGGTGAGGGAGGGGGAAGAGTGGTGAGGGAGGGGGAGGAAAGGCAGATGGCGCCTCGCCAGCGATGCGAGGAATGCATGGCAGCTGCGCGCGTGCACGCTCTCGCGAACGCAAGCTGGTCGCCAGCAAAAGCCACCGTTTGCATTTCCAAAACCCGCTTACTAAAACTCTTGCCAGAGCAGCGCATGCGCTGGCTCAGGCGAGACCTAAAAATGAACTGTTCCTCATTCGCCACGCCCCCCAAAGAAAAAATAAATATGAAGCCAAAGCATAAGCACTTCCAGGTGTTAGCACTTCATTAAAGCATTTCTACTTTCTCCATCAAATGCAGTCGCTGGCTAGACTAGATGGCAGATTCTGCAAGTGTCAAAACAAAGAAGGGTGAGCGGATTTTTATGCAGTTGGCAGCTTTGGCATTTCATTTTTCTAACAGGATCATGTATTTTAGATAATCATATTCATCCCCGGCATTTTCTCAACATCTAACAATAGGAGACCATCCTTCCCCAGGCAGTAATTATGTTTTTTACCCTCTTCTGGTAACACATTGGGACATAGAAAGTGTAAACTTGATGGCTTCAGAAAGACCAATGGATCTTCCATCCCATCCTGCCCCTACACAATAAATTTTGATCTACAAATCAAGTCTGTGAGAAGTTTAATGCCCTTCTGCCTTCTCCATTTATAGTTTAATGATACTTTACAATGCAAAAGAATAGCTGCTGCAGTTGCACATTAACATGTGCTTATGGATCTGGTGTCTAAAAAAAAAAAAAAAAGGCAACCACTAGCTTTCATGTGCTATCCATTTTACCACGTGCTCGGTGCAATTCTTTAACTATGCACTGAATAGATCTAGCAAAATATTACTCGACCACAACAGTGGTTTGCAATCATGTCGTATGAAAGGGTCACCTTGGGCACATGGCCAGCCATCTTTAGGAATTATATACATCAATTCGTACCCTCTCTTCTGTTTTCTGTATTCAAGTTGAGCTGCTGGTTGACTTATTTTGAGTTTCCAAAGGGATTGGCCCGTGGTAGGAGCCCATCGGAGAGAGCAGCCTCAAATACATCACAAAAATACTGGTCGCATAAGCCCACCTGCTCCGAATTGTGCACTCCATAGCATTCTCAGTAAGTGCATTAAACACAGTCTCATATTATGCAACGGGACGACACACACAGATGAAAGAATAAGTAGGTCAGACTTTAAAAAGAAAATACACATAATTTATTTAAACCAGCGGCCAGTCCAAGCAGCATTTTGTTAACAGCATCAGTGAACAATGATCCATCCGGCCCGCTGTATCATTAGCAGAGCAGTAAACCCTGTAAATGAGGAGCACATTTTTAAGAGCTAGTCGATAAAAATAATGTCTTGTGAAACCGGCAAGTAGTCTGAAAAGTGAAATAAGAACAGAAATGAATAAACTAAACTGAAAAGATGAGACCAAGAAACAAAGTGAGAAAAGAAATCCGGAGGCTCCCGTCATGAGCAGGCCCTGAGCTCTAGGAGCCGAGAGAAACTCGATAAGAAAAGATAGAACTGTTGCCAAAGTGATTAACACTCCTCTGCCTTGGCAGCACTGGGCTGCCATCCATTCTTATGGAAATGTAATAGAGAGGATAGAGAAGCATCAGTCACTAGGCAAATGGCTACGGCTACAGTCAGACAAAAAGGAGTTTTCTCTCCCAACTTCTAATAAAAGCATCCATAACAATTTAACATGGTGACATCTGCTAGATGATGCAATTTAACTACAGCGGGACAAAGAAATGACAAATATTACATTACAGTGTAATCAAACATGGAAGATAAAAATGGGGTCTATATAGATAAACATTTTAAGTCACTCTGCCTACGTTTTGACAGAAGAGGGTTGGAGGTGGGATGGGGGTTACATCCTTGCTCCTGAAACACGGGTTCAAACATGTCATAACTCATACTGCTCAATGTAAAACATATCCTCCAAGAAGACATGCTGGAATAAAATGTATTCTTATACACTCCACTGCTCCTTGGAGCTAGATATGCTCTATCAAACAGACTTCACAGTGACCAGCTTAATATATCTACATCTTCAGTTATTTGTCAAAGTGTACAGTGCAGTACTTTCCAAAAATTGAAGACCACCCTAAGTAGCACTCAATTTCCTCAACAAATAAATTAATATTCATCTTTTATAGAATGCTGTTGCCTAAACGGGCATCCAGGCGCTCGAAGTTTCATACATTAAGGACTAAGTTAGGAGTTGCTAGAAACCCAGGTTTTCAGCTTTTTCCTGAATGCTAGATGATTTTGTAAAGATTTATAGTCAAGAGGAAGGACGTCCCTTGCTTTGGCAGCTGAGTAGGAGAAAGATCTGTCCCCTAATCTACTATTCTTAATCCTAGCAACTTTCTAAAGGTTTCAAGAGCTAGACTGCAAATTTTGCGCAGGAGAAAATATAACAAAACGGCTCCTGATGTATAGGGGACCAGTGTTCTTTACAGCCTCGTGAGTGAAACAGTGCTTTTAATAATTTGTTGATGAACTGGGAGCCAGTGAATCTGGTTAAGATGATATCTAATAGAAGAAAAATTAGGAAAATGAAGAATAAGAGGTGCCACAACATTTTGGACAATTTGCAGGCAGGGGATCAGAGTACTGGGAATGCCGAAATAAGATGAAATGGCATAATCAATACAATAAAAAATGAGTGTTTGTACCATCGCTTTCGAAGACATAGGTATCTTAGAAATAATTTTTCACAGGAGACTTAGAATGAGGAAGCAACTGGTGTCCACCTGGTTGATATGTTTGGCAATGGTCAATTTCTTGTTGACACTATTCCTGCATTCTGTGCTAAAGCCACCAGGGTATGAGGAATCCCTCATTATTCAGGCCACCAACACAGGGATCAGAGCTTGGTTTCCAGATACAATTATCCCGGTTTTATCAGAATTAAGTTTGAGATGATTCAGAGTCATCCAATTGGCAACTGAAACCATCCATTCACAGAAAGCAAGTTTAATAGAGACATGGTTCTCAGATATTGTGACGATGATTTGAGTACCATCTTCAAATGTATGTACTCTTCACAAAATGACGTCACTGTTACAAGGGTTATTTTGCTGCAGATTTTGCCAAATTGATCAATTCCCCGACAACAGGTACCAGGCTAATTCGACATGTTTCATGCGTTAAATACATAATGTATGTAATAGATTCTTTAAAATCAGTTTTCCCAAAACGGGATTTTTTTGATCGTGGTTTTGAGGAAAAAACAAATTAAATTAAAATATCTCTTAGCGGCCCCCCGCCGCCTGAAAATGAATGGCCAACGCTGTGATCAAGTAGTGTGTCCTGGGATGAAACATTATGCAAATGAGCCTCGGATGCCGTTTCACGCACCCCCGCCCCCCCTGGGGACAATGACCTCAAAGTTGGGCGGTTAAGATCCTGGGTAGTACTGCTCAGTGGGCGAATGCATGTGCTGCAGACACCTGTATGCAGCACAGTGCAGTAGTTTGACACCCAGGGGGGCCTGCTTGCAGTCCATCCTTGTAATGTCGGGGTGAAGCAAGTATCGAGGGATGCGGGATGAAAAAAACCTGCAATAGTCAGATGAAGAGAGAGAAAGTGTAGGATGTGGAAGAAAGAGGCCTGAGGGGGAATCAAGACCAGGCAGCCCTGGTAATTGGCAACCCCAAGATTTGACGGCAGCAGTGGGGGCTTCTCACGAAAAACGCTGGGTCATGCCTAAAAAGCACCATGTCAAATATTGTTATTATAATAATTGTCCTCTGTGGACTCTGAGTGAGGTACAGTGGTGTTGTTGACCCCTAGGGGAGACTTCCTCAGTTCAGGAGAATTTGTGCTGTCTACAAGGTAGGAATACAAGCATTGGCATAGCCAATAGGTCTCGCCTTTGGGACCTTATAAGTTTAGCCATGCAGCAGATTATCCCCTATTAGCATGCCCACACACAACATTTTGGCAATATTGCAGGGGAGAAGCAAAAGGGCAAGTGGGGAGAAGATGTAATTAAGGGCGTGGCTTAAATATACGCAGGCTAAAAATCTGTACTTAGCATAGTGTGCCGCCCAACTAGTATTTTGCTGCTTCTGTCTTTGCATACAGATATATAATACTGATACAACAAGTAACATTACACGTACAACAAGCTAGGGCTATTGGCTTTGCTTATTTACTTTTGTTTATATTTAAAGTAACATGCCTATGCCTAACTTATCACAGTTTAAGGTACTCTTCGCAATAGAAACAACGCAACAAATGGAGATGAATGTTTGATAGTCAAGTCCATATTTTAAGTCCTTAGAATATGTCTATCCTGCAACTAGCCCGCTGTTTGTCCCTTGCAATTCCGACGGACATCTTGCACATTTTGCCACTCTTGCTAAAACATATTGGAGAAATGGCGTCTCAAAGTTGCGAGCTAGGGAGTTTCGATCTTCAGACGCAAGAATCTATTAACGTCAACGAAACCATAAATTAATATTAGCCAAAAGCGTTACTGTGATCAGTCTTCAACAAACGACACTGGATCCTCCAGTAAGGAAGACGTACAACAAAATAACACTTATTGTTTCAACTTTCAAATGCATTTAATGGTATCAGATAATATTATGTAACGTCACCTAGCCAGCTTGTCATAAGTTTGTCACATTTCTAGGCGAATCAGCTCCCACACGCCGGTAACAACACGAGAGGGTTTAGGCCTCAGGTAAGTCCCACCTCTAGGTGCGCAAGCACAGATCTTCCCTTTCCTCTGGACTACAGTTCCCATGGTGCCGTCTGCCTGTGTCTGTGAAAGTGAAAATAAACGTTCCTGTTTGTGTTTCCCTGATCAGCGCGTGTCTCCTCCCAACCTCCGGCCTCTCCTCGTTCTAGGCAGCTGCGGGCAGTGTCTGCACTTCTGTGGGTTCATAAATCCCGGTTCCTGATGTTACTTTGGGATATGAGGCAAGGAGTGGCTCAGGGCTGGGCAGCCTCGTTACCACCGGGGTACTCATGTAACTAATCGCAGTGCGCAGACGGTGCGAGACGGGGAGAACGGCGCCCTAGCACCGGTCGACCATGGGAGGCTGTATGCAGGTCTAGTAGTGCGTGCGCCTCCGTCCGTCCATGTGAGCGGCAGTCTGTGAAGCCCAGGGCACAGATGACCGGTGGGGCTAGCCGGGAGATCTCTGGAGGGGGAAAGGAGCAGCTGACAGGGGAGGCACTGATGGACCAGTACCTGGCTTCCCATGGGCTCTACCGGAAGAAAGTTGCAAAGGATGGTTCCTGCCTCTTTAGAGCTGTGGCCGAGCAGGTAAAAAAACAAGACTGCGGGTGGTGAGCGCGCACTGCAAGTAATGTAAGGTATGCAGCTGGCACCCGGCTGCGCTGCTGCTTGCTCCCGAGACCCCTAGGGAGTCAACGTTTAGAGAGAAGGCGGGACATGCACCCGCCTTTGGCCAATTGCGGGCTTTCAATTTTTGAAAGCCACACGCAAAGGCCAATAGAATGTGTGGCAAAACTAAAGCCACACGCACGAGTTTTATGAAAGTTTGGAGAGATTCCAAGAGGCCCTCTCCTAGAGCAGCGCATGCGTGCTGCGCTAGGCTCGACCTAAATAGGAACACACCTTTTATTCCAAAACGTTGCATATACAATGCGATTAAAGGATAGCATAAGATGTTTACTTGCCAAGTTCAGCTATGTGAAGTGTGACTCCTTCACCAAATCAGGGTTTTTATTTTTACCAATAGTATCTTACTCTATTGACACGTAGACCATACATGTAGAGGTAAAGGCAGAACTACAAGTCCCAGCATGCAAAAGTCCTGCATGGGGTCGTATTCGAGATGGTGAGACACAACAGCTTCATTGATGTGAGCGAAAGACTGTTTCTAAAAGTTAGTTTCGTCCCCTGCATTTTCTTTGCAAAAAAAAAAAAAAAATGAATGTCTGAAAATAGATCCTTCAATGATCCTATTTTGTAGCGAGGTAAGATTGAAAAACAGACATTTACTATGAAAAAACCACCAGCAAAGTTATGTCTCGAATTTACCTTCCAGCAAATCCGTGCATATCTTAAATGTTAAAATAAACGCTTGCTGCCAACATCTACTTTTATCTGAGGATAACGAGTTGAATTTACACAAAACTAATTTAGCCTTTCGCCTTTTAAGGTAAGTTAATTCCCTTCCATTAAATTGAGTGCTATTTTATTAGGGCAATGGCTGAGCAGGAAGCAGTGGATACCAGTGACATTCAACAGGCCCGAGATGCGCGCTAGGGGTGTATATACGGTAATATATACGTTAATCCGATTACACGCTACATCGCGTTTTTCTCCAAATGAGGCCTAAGTAATCCCGCCCTACTGGCAGTAAACAAGTCAAATACATCGAGTAGACCCGATTTTCACCATTTTATTAAGTTCTGCCGTTTCAGCTCAATTCTGCCATTTCCTTGCCCCTACTCCCTGAAAGAGTCCCACAGTTATTAAAAATACCAGCCAGTGTAGCGCTGCATGAAAATACTGGCGCTGCACTGCGCTGAGCAATCGGGAGAACATTGTGCAGCGTCGTACTTACTGATATTGTGTTCTAATGCTGTGTTAGCGCAACACTGAAGAATTGAGAGGGCACAAAGGGCAGAGAGTAGTGTCTTCCATGAGATTTATACGCGAGGCGCACCAGGACAAGTCCTAAACCAGCATTTGCAATGCAATAGGTCTCGCATTTACGCGAGTTTAAGCTATTGGCATTGTAAATGACATGCCTTTTATTTATGTTTTAAAAACCAAAACATAAATAAAAGGCATTGCCATTTACAATGCCAATAGCTCCAACTCGCGTAAATGCGAGACCTATTGCATTGCAATTGCTTGTAAAGACTTTGTATGGTAAGTGGAGCAAAGAAATAAGTCTGCAGTCAGAAATGTTGGAAGGATCAGCTGCTGGTATCTTTAAAGGGGTGGGGTGATTGAGGCCTTCTTCCAGTCTGACGGAATCCTTGCTGAATAAGACAGATTGCAGATCTTGGCGAGTTCAGGACTAATTATGATCACACTTCGTTTAAGGCCCTTTCAGACACTTCCACAAACGCGCAAAGTTGCAACCACTCAAAGGCGAGGCAATACGAAAGTGCAATGTGCTTCAACAGACTCCAACAACTAAGCTACTATAAAAACCCAACTTATTTAAAATTGCATAGCAAAGCAAAATGTAGTCTTTTTTTTTTTAAAGTAGCGAAGTTTATCACAGTAATTAATGGCAATGTCCCCTGCAAAAATTGCTATATAGTAAATGATCTGCAAGGGTTGGAAACACATCATGCCGGTGTTTAATTATGTGTCGTAGGTCATAGTTTAGACCGCAACAATTGTAAATGCATTACACGCCACTCAAGATGGCAGGCAAAAGAAAGTGAGGCAAGTCTCACGTTGGAGTACAAAGGGCTCGGGAAAAAATTGCAGTCTGAAGAAACCAAACACTGTTCACTTAAATTTACTACGCTCCATTTTTCATCAAGAGTGAAAACAACCACGTCTGGAAAAAGTGGTTTAGTTTAGGTGCGTTCATGTCCAAAAAGTGATTACACTGAAAGAAGGAGTCCTCTTCAGCTGGTTGAAAGAAGAGGTACTGAAGCAATACACAGACATGAATCCAAAGCACAAAAGAGTGCTGCAGATTCACAGAGGACTCGGTCACGATTTATTTAAAATTTTAGTATTCAAGTGTGACTCAAATACTGAAGTATTTCAGTTGAAAGCATGTTCGCTATTATAGCTGTGAGTGTTAAATGAGCTTTCCAAAGATTGAAGGCTTGTTATATGCGGAAATACGACACTACCAATAAACTGCTTTAGGATTAAACTTTCGTGATCTTGTCAAATAAAATTAGAACCGCTAAGGTGGAAGTAGAAAAAGCTAAACAACCAAGAATAAAAAACCTCTGTTTGCATGCCACTCGAGTCAGGTGGCACTCAAACTAAATCCTTGGTTACCACTGAAAACCGGCCTTAAGACGGTCCCTCTAAAAATGTATGACTGACTATGACTAATGACTTTACTTAGCATTATTGTAGAAATATTTACGTATTTTGATAATTCTTTTTTTCAGTCTAGTTATCACAATAATCAATCCAAGGGAAATGTTAAGCCTTTTCTCCTGACATCTTGAGTGTCTCTGGGCTTCTCTTCTTCAGATTTGATGGCTGGGGCTTGCAAGACTGGGCTTGGATAGTGGCAACAAAGGCTGGAAATGAGGACGCCGCATTGAGATGGAAGGCATCAGTGACTGGGCTTTGATGTTGGTGCTATGGGAGAGAAATAAGGAGGCAGCAAGAGAAAGGAAGGAAAAGGTCCTATGGGATTTAATGGCATACTATAATATGGAAATGAGGAGGCCGGAGGAGGGTGGAAGTGCGGCCAATGTTTTGTTGACCGGGATGTGTTAGTGAAGTATAAAATGTTACTTACCCTGTAAGCATTTGTTCGTGCCATGTGGTGCTGTAGATTCACATGCTGAGCATACTCCTGCCATCTAGTGTTTAGCTTGTAAGTGTGAAACTTGTTTTTCTTCGAAGAAGACTCTGAGTCACAAGGTATAGTGACTTTACATATTGCTGGTACTGCGCATGGGCATCAGCTCCATTGTTAGATTTTTTTTTTTTGCACGGGGGGTGAGTAAGAAAATGGAGCCTAGAGAGACAGAGGAAGATGACCATGTAAAGAATGTAGAAAGAAAGGGATGTGCAACAATCTGAGTCTTCCTGGGAGTAAGTAACATTTTCCATTCGTGGCATGAATGGTTGTAGATACACATTCTGTGTGTAGACTGTGAAGCAGTTCACTCCTACATGACGGGTAGCCGGAGGATGTTGAGGAGAACTGGAAAAGTGTGCGGAGTACAGTCTGGCTAACGTTCACTTGTTGGCGTGCTAGGATATCTACACAGTAGTACTTTGTGAAAGTGTCCGGTGTGGACCAGGTAGCTGCCTTGCAGATATCAGCTATAAAAATGTTACCTAAAAAAGCCAAAGAGGTGCCTTTTTTGTGGGTAGAGTGGGGTCTGGGAGGGACAGGCAAAGGTCTCTTGGCATTTGTGTAACAGGTCTGTATACACTGCCTTTGAATGGTTTGGAGAAGGAAACACAGAGCTGCTGTGTTTTACGGAGGGATTTTGCTTGTCAATGTAATAAATAAGGGCCCTTTGAGGTTCTTGTGTGTGAAGAGCCCTCTATGCCACTGCATTTGGATGTGGAAAGAATACTGGGAGTTCGATAGTTTAATTAAGGTGAAAGGTTGAGTAATTTGGCGTTCATCCTAAGGACTACCTATCTTTGTGAACCTGGAAGAAAGGTTCCTCTGGGGTTAGAGCCTGAAGCTCATTCACATGGCTGAGGGGGTGATGGCTACTAAGAAGCCCACCTTCCTGGAAAGGAATTGCAAAGGGTACAAGTGAAGTGGTTTGAAAGGAGGGCTCAAAGTCTTGTAAGAACAATGTTGAGGTTCCACACAGGGGCAGGTGGAATGAGCCTTTAAAAGCCCTCCATGAAGGCTTTAATGACTGTAACCCTGAAGATTGAAATGTGTTCCCTGTTCTGAAAGGAAGCAGCAACTGCGACTAAATGTAGTCTGATGAAGTATAAGTGAAACCTGACTTCTGCAGGTTAAACAGATAACAGACAATGTTGGGACTGCTGCCTTGAGTGGGTCGATGCGCCTGAGAAGACATTAGTGCACAAACCACTTCCATTTGGCTGCATAGCAGGCTCGTGTTGTAGGTCTGCATGCCTCCTTCAGGATGGTCATGCAATAAGGAGGAAGGTTTAATTAGCAAAATTCTAGGACCTCAGGAGCCAAATCGCAAGATTGAGCTGCCTGGAGTTCAGGTGCCTGACTGTGTCCTGCACTGCGTGAGGTGGTCTAGCCGATTGGGCAGCTTCGCTTGGGGCACTAGGGACTGGTTGAAGAGGGTGGTGAACCGGGGCTGACTGGCCCATGGGGGAGCCACCAAGATGTGTGAGGGATGTTTGCAGAAGCTTCCAAACCACAAACGCAAGAAGCAGGTGAGGTGGAAAAGTGTAGGCAAATACAGGTATGGGTACCTGAAGGTGAAGCATGGGCATTTTGCGTTTTCGGCAGTGGCAAAGATGTCTATATCGGAAAACTCACAAGAATAGGAGTACGGGAGTAGGACTTGTAGGTGGAGTTCCCACTTGTGGATTTGTTGCTGCATCCTGCTCAATAGGTCTGGCCACTCCCATTAAGTATTACGCTGGTAGATGGACTCTGTGATGGACTGCTCATTGCAACATGCCTTGTGCTAATGCCAACAAAAGTGGTGAGTGTGTCCCTGTCCTGTTTCTGTAGGTAGAACATGGCGGTCATGTCAGTGCAATTGAGAATCACTTTGTGTTGAATGTGACAGATGAATGACCAGCAGCTCCATGTAGTTTATGTGGCGACCTTTTTGATGGGAAGCCCACATACCCTGAACAGTCAACTCCTGTAAATGCGCTCCCCCCAAACCTGTGCGGGGGGCGTCCGTTGTGATGGTCACCTGTGGAACTGGGTCGAGAAAGCAGTGGCCATGCAGCAGATTGTTGCTGTTCGACCACATGCAGAGTGTGAAGGGTGCGGCCCCAGATCAACACTAGATCTTTGCAGTGACCCCTCCACTTGAGACCATTGTGCAGCTAGCGCATGTGTAACTTGTCATTGGGGGTCGGGGGGGGGGGACTATGGCAATACAGGAGGCCAGCATCCCGAGCAGGTGCATAACTGTCCATACCGTTGTTTGGCAATCTTGCTGAAAAAGGGGGAGCAACAATTGGAAAGCTTGGACCCATGCGGGCTGGGACAGGCTTTGCCAGTGACTGACGTGAGCACTGCACACAAGCAGGGATGGATTTGAAGGAGCTAGAGGTGGGATTTTATACTGATAGTGAACCCTAGACTGAGTAGTAAGACTACGGTGGTCTGCCCACTGTCGAAGAACAACTTGTAGATTTCCCACAACAGGGGTAGTGTGATCGGGGGTGGAGTGTGAGCGCGTCAGTGTTTGGCGGGGGTGGCTGCTTTAGTGGCACCACCCTTCCCTCTACCCCGGGAGTCGAGCATGGATAAAAATCAGAAGGAGCGCTGTGTGGAGGAGAGCATCTCTGAGGAAATCCTCGTTTTCTTGGACCTTAAGTCCTCCTTGTAGAAGTTGTGGAAGGAGGTGGCTCGATGAAGGACCTCATGGTAGGAGGTGGTGTTGTCTGGAGGGGATGGCTTGGCAGGATTGAGGTCTGGGTCAGTGCCCTGAGGTGGATCAAAGTCAATCATCCCAAGGGTCATCCTGAGGCTCGGGGTTGAAAGGGGCCTTATGAGGGTGTAAGGGATAGGAAGGACTCCTCTCTCCAAGTGATGAATGCGGGAAACCCCTGGGGAGTGTGATGGGTAAACCTGTGGAGGAGGAAGAGAGGATGGAAGTGGTGGTGGAAGGGGAGGAGGAGGAGGTAAAGGACAGGATCTAGTTGGAAGCAGGCTAATGCCCCGTCCTAGTGCTTACTGGCTTTGGCTGGTGGTTCAGGCTCCAAGGTGAGAAAGTCTCCTCAAAAGTCAGTTTCATCTTGTTAGGAGCAGACCCTTGGGAAGAGGCTTCATGAGGATCCTGCCAGTCTGTGGCTGAAATAGGATTTGCTTCTGCTAGATGTAGAGTTCCTGCTGCAGGTGTTGCAAGATTGGCTGCTCCTGGCTATCAGAGGCCACAGAGAATGAAGCTGCGGTTGTCAGCTTCTATGGCGTCGAAGATGATTTCTGCCCTGCCAGAACAAACCGAGTTTTGGCGTTGTTGGAGTTTTTGGACCAAAGATCAGTTTTGATGCCAGTTGAGATGTCGCCATGGAGGGAGTCGTTGGGCCAGATACCAGGTCTTCATCGGCAGATTGAGTGCCGAAGGCTGGATCTGTTTCAGATCTGAAACTTTGAGTCGGTGCCGACCATGGTCCTCGGCCAGTGGCAGACTGGAAGCTTGGCTTCTAAGCTCGCTGCCTGACCCCCTAGAGGGCGGTGCTCAGCCTGAGAGTAATGTTGTGTTGGAGGTGAAGGCTGGGTGGTGGTGGTACTCCCAGTTGATGTATTTTTTGGTAGGGACTTAGACGACCTGAGGTTTTTACGTCTCAGACTCAGATTATATGCTTGGCTCGGACCTGAAGTGGCTGGTTGATGGTCCTGATTGTTCTCACTCCTAGAGGTCAGTGTCCCCGAAAAGTTTGGGGGTATCATCCCCTTGTCACTGTGCATGGTGCTTCGAGCGAAACGTATAATCAAAGGAGAATGAATCACTTGTCCTGTGTATTACCAGGGTCAGGGTTCTTGTCTGTCTAAAAAACCCTCATTCACGAATTAACCTTGGTTGCGGTATATCTTGATTCTCCGCAAGGAGATGGTTACGTGAAAAGCATTATCATTGGGTTTCTTTGTTATGCTTTCCTCCACCTGGAGGAAGACCAACTGGTATTGACAGTAGTGATTAGGGAAAGTGAGTGGTGAGGTACAGTGAGGTTAAAATTACCTACATCTGACGACCCAGTGTTTATTTGTCGTAGATGGGGCAAGGTTAAAAATTAAGTGGTGGTGCGGTGTTAGGAAAGTTACTGTTCTAACGCACCTATGGTTCTAGAGATCGTGATTCGAGAGGTCGACATGCTTCAGGCCCTACTGTGCCCCGGAGGGTCTATGGGCTTTCTTCAGGACCAAGTGTGGCATGCGAGAGTGGAGTAGTGTGCTTATGGGCAGGTGATTCACTTACCCATCATCTTTAACCCCGTCCGTGCTCATGACGAGCTCAGCTCGTCATGCTGCGCGGTAGCGCTGTGCGCATGACGAGCTGAGCTCGTCACGACCCCACCCGCGATCGGAATGTCCAGCACACGAGCGGAATTCCGATCGCGGTCAAGGGGTTAAGTGAACATATTTAGACACTTATTAGTGTTGCAGAGGTTTCTTTGTCTACAACTGGACAAAAGAGCATGAGGACAAGTAAAGGTACATAACAGTCAAAGTTAGCAATCATATGCACATGTACTAGTCAATGTAGATCCTTTTCGGTTCAATTATGGGGTTGTACTGGGAAGTCTAAAACATTGTGTCGCTATCTGCTATGGTCGTAGTGAAGTGTTTAGTTGGTCTAAATATAGTGTCAGTGTGGTTGAGCCCGAAGATAGGATGGGTGTGGTGTATTAGTTCGAGTTACGGCGGCCTCATGACGTGTTGGTATACGTTAGGCCTCGTGTCTGATGGCTATGTTACTCATTGGGGTTAAGTTTCTAAATATGTTCACTTAAAGAAGATGGGTAAGTGAATCACCTGCCCATAAGCACACTACTCCACTCTCGCGTGCCACACTTGGTCCTGAAGAAAGCCCATAGACCCTGCGGGGCACAGTAGGGCCGAAACATGTCGACCTCTAGAACCATAGGTGCGTTAGAACAGTAACTTTTCTAACACCGCACCACCACTTAATTTTTAACCTTGCCCCATCTACAACAAATAAACACTGGGTCGTCAGATGTAGGTAATTTTAACCTCACTGTACCTCACCACTCACTTTCTCTAATCACTACTGTCAATACCAGTTGGTCTTCCTCCAGGTGGAGGAAAGCATAACAAAGAAACCCAATGATGATGCTTTTCACGTAACCATCTCCTTGCGGAGAATCAAGATATACCGCAACCAAGGTTAATTTGTGAATGAGGGTTTTTTTAGACAGACAAGAACCCTGACCCTGGTAGTACACAGGACAAGTGATTCATTCTCCTTTGATTATACGTTACTTGGCCAGAAGCCGAATGAATTGCAACTACTTCTCTCTCCCTCTCTGAAGATTATAAGCTTCGAGCGAAACGCCATTTGCATCGGTACCTCAGGGTGTTTTTGGTGTGGAAGGTAAGACAGGCCAGGCCCTGAAGTGGCACGGAGAAGAACCCGGTCACCAAGCCAGACGGAGGTTGTGCCGACACACAAGATTCTGCAGACAATGGTATCTTTTTTCCTACGGGTATGGAGAAGTTCGAAGGCAAGATAGAAAAACACCGAGAAGTGTCAACCCGGAGCTGTTCAAACACAGCCATACTCGCTGGCAAAAAAAGAAAATTTAACAACGGAACCGATGCCCATGCACATTATCAGTAATAGGTGGAGCCACAGGACCTCATGACGAAGTCTTCTTCAAAGGAAAACAAGTTGCACACATTTATGTCACACCTCTGGTGTATCTGGCAGAGGACCTTGGGGCTAAGGTTATGGCCTACGCTGATGACACCCAGCTTCTCTTTACTTGGGATAAGAATGTGGACTGTCTCCTCTGCTCAATACTGCTTATCTTCTATTTTTAATTGGCTAGCTGCCGCACAACTTAAGTGTAATGAAGAAAAATCGGAGATTCTCCTATATGGAAAGTTTCCTTCCAATTTTAGAGAAACTCTTTGGCCGCCTGAGTTCCCTATCCCCACTTCTACAGGGAAGCCCGCCAAGAACCTGGGGGTGTGGTTTGAGGAGAATCTTTCCTTTTCTACGCAGATCAGGAAACTTGCCGGGACCTGCTTTGGCCTTTTGAAAACCCTTAGGAAGTTTCTCCCTCTCCTGCCTAGGGCGGCGAAAGAAACTGTCATCTTCGCCTTTATTCTGTCTCGGCTGGACTATGCCAACGCCCTTTATGTGGGCATCCCGGGCTGTTAAAAAAACTCCAGGTGGTCCAAAATGCGGCAGCCAGACTTTTTCTTGAGATTCCGGTTAGGACTAGCATGAGACCCCACTTACGCTCTCTGCACTGGCTTCCCGTAGACGAACGGGTCAAATTTAAATCTTTAGTTATGGCCCAAAGCGCTCTTCATGGGCATGGCCCTATCTACCTGCAAAAACGCTTCTCCTTCTACACTCCAGCGCGACATCTGCGCTCCATGTCGCAGTGCCTCGCTCAGGTCCCCCGCTTTAAATGTCAGAGGCTTGGAGGCAGCTCTCTAGCTCGGAAAGCTGCTGTTGCATGGAACGCTCTCCCTTTCACCCTCCGGAACATTCAGGACCCACTGATTTTCAAGAATTACTTGAAAACATATTTATTTGCCTAATTTCAGACGTTTTGCCCCTCTTTGCTTCGCGCCGGGACACTTGAGAGTATCTGTGCGCGCTACAAATTAAATTAACATAACATAACGCATCCAAGTCAAACATTAGATGGCAGACGTATGCACAGCATGTGTATCTACAGCTACACAAGCCACAAACATTACGTTTAGGGCGAGGGGTAAAATTAGTACATCCACTGAATATCAGCGGATAAGGCACCGCTTACAGCCAGATGTAGGGGCTGATGCCGGAAGGCAACAAAGACACACCACCCTCCACCCCCTAATATATTAATGAACGTCTGGCTTACAGCCATGTCCCTTGGGCTGCAGTAATAAGCCAATTTACTTCTGGTCGCTTTGTACTCGAGGGGCTTCATTTTAAATTTTCCGGGGCTCACCTCATGCCAACAGAAACAATGAGAGTGCAGCACAATCCATTTGAAATCCATGTCTATTCCATGGCATAAGGAGACTGTAGTAGAACTTGAGGTGGGCTGCTATAAATGCGTTGTGCAAATTTGCGATTTGCAAAGTCTCACAGCATTGTATTTTTCTTGTGCCACTGAATATTTCAGCGAATGAAATTAAGCTAAACAAGCAGCCACTGTAGATTTCACAAAAGAAATAAGCAAAGCCTAACGTATGCCGAGATATAACTCAGTCCTTCATGGCTCGCCAAGCAGAGAAAGCAGCAGGAAGGTTATCTGAAAACTGCACTCCAGGTGAACTAGCTTTCTTCGGCATTCTTTCCCATCAAAACTCAATACAATTATGAACAAGTTCATCCTAAACCATTATGCATTGGTAAGTAAGCCCTCGATGTTAAAAGTCTTTGTTTTAGCAAATATGGTGTAAGATAAATAGTAACTACTTAAACAATGGGCACATAAGAATAATAAGAAAATCGATAAACAAACATACCTGGAAACTGATAGCTGTAACTTGGAGCGAACCCAGGATATCCTCTGCCATATGTTGCAACAAAATTTGGGTAACCTTGAATAATAAAAACAGAAAAAGACATTTAGAATGTCTGGCAGCGAATTTTTTTTATTTTTTAAGAGAAATACAAGGATATGTTGAGTAAAAAACACACAGCCTATTGCTACAACTTGCTGACGGCCAACAGGCAATCCAATAGCAAGCTACAAATCAAAGTACTCAGCAAACGTTCACAATGCCAAGGTTTGTGAAGGTGTCAAAGGGGTCTCTGCTGGTGCACAGCAATGTCATTCACAGAGTGCACGGCTGCTAAAGCGTGCATTCATGAAATTACTGTATGCAACCGGGAAAGGAGGCTTACCCTTACTCCAACCTTTACAGGGTAAATACAGCTTTTCCTCCCTCTTCACTTCCAATGCCAGCAGCACCACAGGCCGCCACCGGCACGCACTTTAGCACACACCGCAGCAGAGGAACGGACGGGCATGTTGCTTAGCTGGTAGAGTAAATGCCAAGTGCTAAGGCTAAGCACATCCCAGGTTTTCGGTGACATTTGAGGAGCTTACACTGAATATACTTTGCTTTAGAGCTATTGACAGTTGGAGATCAAGGTACTTCATCCCGAGAGACCAAAGGACAAAAGGTAAACGCGCGAGCACTAGGCCCAGCAAGAACTGAAAAGCAGACATTACCACGTGCTTTCTCTCCTTCCGAGAGGAAAACGAATTTAAATAAACAAGTCACTTCAGAAGAAAATGTCGTCAAACATTTCAGGACATGAAACCATGTTAACCTCCTGTGTGATCTGTACTGATAGCTAAAGATCTAGGGACGGCCAGCATTTATTCAGATGAGCACTGCAGACATCCTAGGGAAACATTCATCAGATTATTTTACTGTACATCGTATCCCAAGCATTATGTATCCGTACGCATGTAGAACGTAGCCGTACGTATCTGCACAGTGAATACGATTTCCTTGCACAGTAGAAAATGCAACCTACGCCAGTGGCGGCTCCTCCGCTAAGGCAAGGGGCGTCGTCCCACTGCTTTTTGCAGTGTAAAAAAAGGAAAAATAAAATGATAACCTGAGGTTATTATGATTTTAGTTTCCCCCATTGCGGCATCTTTGTGGGGCGGGGCTGCTCTCAGAGCAGCCCTATGTGAGCATGAGTACTTGGCCGACCCACTTGGGCCGCCCAAAACAGTAATGCGTACATACCATGTTTCTCAACGCAGGCTGCATTACAGCCTGCGTGGAGAACATGTCCACCCCTCCAGCCCCTGGCTGAGCGCCGTGTCATGGCGCTCAGACCAATCACACTGCATTGTGATTGGCTGCAGGGTGCCTGGGAGCCCTTGTGCTTCCTGTCTCCCTCCCCCAAGGAGCCAGGAAGAGGACGTAGGAGGTGGCGGCGGCCAGCCAGCAGGTAAGAGATTTTTTTTTTAACCTATTTCCCCCACCCACTGCTGCTAACAGGTAGAAGCTGCCGCTACTACTGACTACTCTTCACAAAAAGCCTCAAAGGCAAGTCATACAGGAAGAGAGTGGGCGCTACACTTTATGCTTTTCACTTTGCAATGTGGAGAAGGGTTAATGAGTTAAACGGAAACACTGGTCGGCAGAGGTACTCAATAATACTGAGTGATGCTCGGAGTCTTACTACAGACCAACTTCTGACAGCCTTAAGATGAAAGGCCAGGAGATCAAGATTGTGCAATGCACTTAGTAGGAGTTTGGGAGGGAGGCCTGGGGGGGGGGGGGGGTGGCGCACATATATAAACGTCACCCTGGCCCTAGCTTGACCTTTGTCTGACCCCTGCTCCCACAGTATCAAGAAAACAAGCCTTGGCAGCATATGCCCCAGGATCTGGAATCGCATTCCCTCCTACACTAGAACAGCACCAACACTTCTACAATTCAGGAAGAAACTGAAACTCACCTCTTCAGGTAACACTACATCAGATAGGCTGATGTCTCACCTGTTTCACTAGCTCTAGCTCCTCCTTCAGTCTCCTCCCCTTTATGCATCACCAGATGAGTCATGTATAAGAGGCCCGCCCCCTGTAACACGCTCCACTGCTAGGTTTGTACTTTAGAAATAAAAATAATATGTATATCTAATGATAGAACCAACAGCCAAAGCACAGGGAGGGTTATTTTGTATTGCAAGTATATTTATATTATGCTTACGATCCCTGTGGATGCGCTAAAGCCCTTTATGGCAGGTAGAACAGTACTCTGGAAACCAAAGGTTAACGGTTAATCCAGTAATTGTTGGCTATTGGGATTAGTGCTATCCTCTCAATTAAACTAGTCCATCCATTTAGATTAGGTTAGTTGGAGTTAATTAAGTTTGATCATTAGCGTGAGCTCATGAAAATGGTTGGCGAGATGTGTCAATGGACTATAAGAGATTGCAGGGCTATGGCATCAAAAGAGGTTGTGCTCTATGGGTAAGGTATGAGCACTTTTCAAAAATAGGGTAATAGACAGTAAGGAAGACATGGATGCAACAAAGTAGGCTACACAGAGAATAAAGCATGTAGAAAATGGGTAAGGAAATGGTCATTCAATAAAAAGCAAAACAATCAATTTTAAGTCAAAGTCAATTGTTCATGCAGGGATTTGGAACACAGTATGAGGAGGCATTTTGGCATAGGATGTAATTTGAGGATGTAAAACAGGTAGAATCACGTGTGGGCAAGTGCAATATGTTGTTGCATCTTTGGTTTTAGGTTTAGCTGTCAATGGTTTTGAAACTTTATACTTCGATATGTCATATTAATAGCAAAGATTATTCCTATTTTTTTCACTTTGTCCTTGGCTCTTTTTAATGGGTGGTACTGTGTTATGTGGTAAGTCCGGATGGCTGGTCCTGTGGGTTTGACAAGTGAGATTTGGAGGAGTGACTCATCGCTGTGATTTCTAGAAATCATTCTGTTATGTACTGGCTCACACCTGATCTTAGAGAGGAAATGCTAGTAAGGGGATTGTGTGGATTCGGTTCTCCCTTGGTCTTAGTATGAACTGCAGCGCAATGGTCTATTGCAAGTAAGGACAGATTCTGCATGGCCCCTGTCTTTGTGACGTAAGTCTGTGGGCCTGTACGAAGGCAATAAAAATATACATCTCTTGCACACTAATCACTGCCAAATCACTATTTGCAAGGACTGCACAGGGTGCATGAGCTATTATTGTCAGATAACTAACATGAAGTTAGTGTGGGGTTCAAGCAAGCATGGCCTTTACTCAGAAATAAGCAGTTCATACCTTGAAACCAATGCAGAAGAAGGAATTTCCCAAAGAACCAGACTATTGTTTTACAACTGAATTATGACAGTTTGATCCCAGACTGAATTGTTTTAAAAATCGGGAGAGAAAGAAGCAAAGAAACCTTTCCTAAAGGCATTTTTATTGTGGTAAAATGGAGGCCTCAGAGATACATATTGTGATCAGAAAATGTCCCAATATTGTAACAAATTATCTTTTTGTTAAATAACTCAAAAGTCTTTAGGTGATAACATTTCATCAATCCTGAATTCTAATTTCATTAAAGTGGCTAAATATTTTTAAAGCTACCACAAGTTTCGCAAAACGTCCGTTATCAGGGATTAGCAATTATTAGAAAGGTGCTGTCATGTGTTCCCGAGACATTATTTAATGAGAAAAGTGATAACATCTTAGTTTCCATCCTGTTCGGATTACATTTTAAGACATGATACGCCCAGAGGTCGGGGGCTTCTGTTTGAAATGATGTGCTGCAGTCTACATTACAATTACCTATTGTTGGAATTTTCGTACAGACAGTACTATGTTCCGGGGATGGAGGAATACAAACTATCAATTATGATTCCTAAATAAAACGTCCAGTTGCTTGCACTGAAGAGACAAGCCATTGCCAAACTAGGGACTGGAGTCTTAGTTTTGGAGTATGCTTTATTAGGCCTTTGATGCAGGCAGATTAGGTAGAACATTTCAGCTGAAGGCTCGGACTACTTGAAGACTAGTACCTTAAATGCTTAGTTATGTTCAATTGTTACACTTGTTGAATCCTGCATGACCAGCAGGCAAGGCTGGAAGAACTGCCTCTGCAACTAATAGTAGCATCTGTGGTCAACAACACCAAGGACTAGAGGAGAGTTTGAGAATGCACAAAAAGTCTACTGGTCTGAGACTCCGGCGACTATGGCTAAGGCATCCTGAAATCAATCAATCTGCTGCTTTAGGAAGTCCTTTGAGGGAGTACACCATGGCGGTCATTTCCATACGAGCCGTTATTCACTCTTGCAGCCCACTGGAACACCCTGCTCAGTTACTGGGAAAACGGAAATACTGCAAGAAGAAACATTAATTTGCAAATTCTGGTTAGGACTGCCCTTCAGATTCTCAAGAAACATCTCTAGCAGAGATGGTTCGAAGGTGGAGCAAAATGGCAACAGAATTTAACATGCATGAATCTTCTGAAATCCTGCTGGACATGTTGCAAAGACACATAATTATCATTGTGAATCTACAATCAGAAAATCTGCCTCTCTAAGTGGTAAACCTGGGGTTTTATGGCTCAGAATCTGTAGATCATGCACTGATTATGCCTTAGGGTTGTACATGGGTACAGCTCAGAAACTTCCTCGTAAGCACAGTGGAAGGTACACTCAACTGATATTGTAAAACTACAGTTCAGGATAGTCTTTTAAAAAGACAAACAAGGACTAGAGCCTTCAGAAGACTATTTTAGAAGAGGCCATGTGTCCATATTTGTGTAAAACTAGGCAAACAGACAAGAAATAGGGACATTTTTTTTCTTGCCCCCGAGTGATCTATGTGGAGGATCTATGTGGAGGAACTAGGTGGCCCAAGATTTATTGATGTGACAGAGCCTTTGCTACCAATATTCAGACTGGAGGCAATAACGAGCCTTCTTAAGAGGGCATTCTTGCCTAAGGAGGACAGTTTTCCTTGCTCTTCAGATTCCTTTTATTTTTTTTAATATAAGAAATAGTATCAACTTTTCTTTTTTCCATCACTGACTGCATCCAAAGCAAGCACATCATGCTGTTCCCATTCACTACTGTATGCATTATGTCCAATCCCATGTGTGAATTTCAGACATCTGAGAAACGCCCCAGCCTCT
Organism: Calotriton arnoldi; assembly: GCA_963921515.1. Classification (NCBI taxonomy): domain Eukaryota; kingdom Metazoa; phylum Chordata; class Amphibia; order Caudata; family Salamandridae; genus Calotriton; species Calotriton arnoldi. Next base: position 503,901 of record CAWUFW010002204.1, read on the forward strand.
TCCCCTATGTAGGTTGAACAACCGTTCGTAAATTTCAGGGACCATCCATTATTTTATTTAGTCCGTAATTTGGGGTGCCCAAATTACGGACGCCTTACAGACATCATACTAAAATCAAATTGGGAAAGTTCAGTAAGGTATGCTGTTTCCCTATGAGAGGGCCCATGAGTTTAAAAGTTTTCATTTGGGGCCTCTCGCACTTATCTTTTAAACTGAAGAGACTGCCTGCAGCGGCCCCTCCCGGACCTCGCGCAGACTGTGGAGTGGCCCATTGTCATTTTGAGACTGTAGCTGATTAGCACTTATAGAATGACAATGGGCCCTATTGTAGTGACAGCATGTGGTGTGCCTTCTCCTGCATCAGACTTGGGCAAGGCATTCTGCTTTTGTCTTGGCGCCATGCTGGAGAAAATAAAAATAAAATAACTAACAGCGTTTTCACTGTACATTTAAAAGTCAGATTTCAACATACAAATAAAAAAATACTATTTAATGTTTGTTACATTAGCACAAATCTTGATTGCAGAAAGGGCCTGATGTCGCTTTGCAAAGCTGCGCGCATACTGAAAAACTGTGAAGTGCACGATTGTCTCAACCTTATATAAACTTATTTTGACTTGTACTTATTTTGGTTGTCTATTTACTTACTTATATATTATTGTGCGACCTCCTCTGATATGTCTGTAAAACTTACGTTTTGTCCCAAATTTTTGTCCTGAATTTTGACCTTCTGTCCTGAATTTTTGTCCTGAATTTTGACCCTTTGTCCTGAATTTTTACACTGACCGTCCTTAATTTGCACCCATGTCAGTTGGTCACCCTACCCCTATGTATTGTTTCTCACTCACACTACTCCTTTCCCATTGCAGTCCTTCCACCCCTCCCCCAACCACCCACGATTTTCTGGTGTTTTGAGAGCATCCTCGGGTCTCATCAGTTTCTCCATAATCCAGCAGAATCCAGTCCAGTTTCCCATTTTGTGCTGCTAGCCGCCAAGACTGTTAATGTAGACCTTACTGATCACTAGGCGTAGCCCTATAAACGAGAACTTGTACCTTCCTATATCAATGTCCACAAAGCTATTTAGCAGGCCCACTTGGAATGGAAGAATTATTTTGCTCATCACCATCTCCGAAAGACTTGCTGCTCTCTTTTCAAAGAACCTCCGTATGACCCAGCATGACCACACAGTATGTACAAAATCTCCCTCCTCAGCCTCACATCTTAAAGAAAATAGGAGGTGAATCCCATCTGAAAAGTTATAGCTGTTGTCTAGTGGGTTTATAAGATGAAGTAATGAAAGGACTTGGTCTCTATCTCTGTAATGGAGTCATCCGAAATTTGACTATTAGTGGTAGGGGTGGGCAGGGTCAAGAAGAAATGGAGGTGGGGGTTCTGGGACAGTGTGCTTCAAATTCTAAATATTCCCTTCCACCACTCTATCTACTGCATTGCTTGAGTCTTGGCGCAGAAGGCTGATGCTGAAGGCTACCACCCCTGTTTTAGCTTAAAGCGGAGCCAGGAGATAACTCAATCCCCAGCAGTATCATATCTGTGGAGGGCGAGGGGCCGGCACCTTCCGTTTAGCCCCTGGCCTGGGCATCCTCACTTGTAGTAGCACTTGGCATCTGTCTACCACCTCTGGTGAACTTGTCCTTTTCACTCTGAAGACGGTTGTTGCCAGCCCTGCCTTCAAAGTATAGCTGGAAGGGTGTTTCATAACCGAAGTACATATTATTCATAAGAAAGTGCCCTCAGCTGTGTTTCCTAAAATGGAGATTCCTAAGAGAATGAACAAGTAGCCCTTTACAGCATGGACAAACACTGACCTAGCAAACAAGCGAACGATGCAGGCTTTGTGTGAGTAAGCAGGTAGAAAAAGTTTTTTGTGATGGGAACGTTTGGTCTGATGTTTTCAATGAGTGGTTTTGTCTTACTCTTAGGTATGGCAATTCTTAACTTCTACAAATTAAACGCACTTCACAGAAAAAAGCTTTGTGAATGACGCTGTTAATAATTTGACACATCGCTATACAAAACACTTGCACTGTCCAGCTGACAGCCCTTGATAAAGAGCATGCTACTGAGCTTAATTAATGGTTTTAGTGTAGCTCGCTACATCGGTATTGCACACAGTGTCACTCTCACTGAATTTTATAATTACCTCCCCTCCCCTCTGGGACCACTGAAAGTAGGGAGTATTAAAATTATGGAAGTATCATTACTTACATTCAAGGTAGGACAATTGGCTACACTATTTACAAAAAAATCAAATAGGTATGCATTTTAAAGGGACAGGGATGTGTATGTAGAATTCATCTATCACGCAATTCAGACAGTTCAGGGAGTGCTTTAACATTAGAGCAATTAGCAAAAATGTTTAAACATACGGCTTGAGCTCAGTTCTGTGCATCTGACAGATGAAAACGTAGTGTTTAGAGCAAGAAAGGCAGCGCTATTAAATTTCACAAGTTGTTTTTTACACCTTTTCGATTTGGTCTTAAGATGAAACACCTACAATGAATCAATCAATGACTATTTCTTTTGAAAGTCTCTAAGGCCAAAGGGTAGCAACAGATTGCTTCTACAGATTTATTTTCACTATTACTACCTCTATTCGGCTAACGTGCAAGGTAGTAAACATTTTCACTTTGCATTGTTGAGTTTTAATACATGAGCCTCGATCGATAATAAAACGGTCTACCGATCCAGACGAGCTGGTCAAAACGTTTACTTAGGACAGGGGCATTAATCAACCCTTGTTGCCCAACAAATGCATAAAAACCGTTTCAGTCTTAATACTTCCCCTTACAACCTTTTTTGAATGTCTAATTGCAGAGGCTAAGTTGTAACGGGGGGTTGGAATGGGTAAAGAGGAAGGCACTCAATTCCCCGTGGTGATTTCGTCACTGAAGACCTACTTTTATATTTAAAAATAATCAAAACTTCAATCTGTGTCATTAATTGCTGCTGTCCTTCGAGAGAAGCTTGTGTTCTTCACTAAATGTCTTGGCTTCCATGCATCCTCAAAATCAAGACAAAGAAAAACTTCCCCAGCATACCAGACAAATATGGAAGCTCAAAAGACCAAGGTTCTAATCTCCAGCTTCATCGCAGAACATCCTGCAGGTCATGGCAGATGAAATCATAAATTTATAACACAACATTACTTCAATTTTCCTCTTCATTTGCCGCAGTGATGCCTAGCTCTGCTCGAATGAGCCAGAGGCAGATCTGCGCAGGGGAAATGGGCTGCCTGAATATCAATAGCACATTAACACCATGCCCATGTGGCTGCCTCATCAAGCCAAATTATGGCGAGGGCGACCTATCCCCCTCGTCTCCATTAGGTGCCAATCTCGTTTCACATTGGGTGCTGGACAATTTGTCTGCTTCAGTACTTCCAGAGAATGATCAATCTCACAGCAATTATCTTGTGTCACAAAAATATATAAGGTTTTTGCTTGGATATTTTCATGCTTGGATCAGCTTCCCCCCTCCCTCCAGAGAAAGCATGAATTCAGATAAAAATATTTCAGTAACTCAATTAAACACCTGATTTACAATTTTATTCACAATGTCAAGTTTTTAGATGCTGCTTAGGTTGCAAGTTAGCCAATTTCTAAGCACTTCAAACTTAGGCAGGTAAGGTAAATGAGGCAGAGGGAAATGGAATAACTGGATAACTCAATTTGGTAAAGCAGAGTAATCATAGCTACAAACAATATTTCCAGATGCTACAGTCCATTATCGAGACATTTGAGAACATCTGAGGTCCTCTCAAAAATTGCAAATTGTTATGAACTGAAAACATAAAACGCATTCTATGTGGTTGTCAAGAGGGGAGAACTAGAGTTCCTCAAAGAAACCGGGTTTAGTGAGCACGAATAAGTGATACTGAAGATAAACTCAGACTAAACCTATTTTACTCATGGAAAAGCACAACAGGTGATAGGTCATCTAACAACCTAAGTCGTCTTTGCCATTCATGCACAAACTTGATGAACGTCCCCATGAAAATCTTCTATGTGGTCTAATGCACAAGTTACTAACTTGTGAACGATATATCTGTAAGAGACAGTAGTTAGTGACAGATTCCTTACCTTAGAATATCCCCAGGCGTCAGGCTGGATCCGGAAAGTTTTTGCGTAGCAGTACCCTTGCGCGTCGGTAGGCGGCGTCGTGCGGCTCCGCGTCCGTCTTCGGCGTCGTGATAGCCGGGATGACGTCGCGGGCAGTACTTAGACGCCGCCCCTGCGCGCTGACGTCAGTTCTGTACACGACTTTCCGCGCCAGGAACGCAGAGCCATGCAAGAAGCTGACATAGGTGTCTGAAAAATACTAGGGCCCTGAAAGGGATGTCCTTAACCCTAGAAATCAGTTCGCAGAACGGGGAGGATGGGTGGGGCGGTAGGAATCTGTCACTAACTACTGTCTCTTACAGATATATCGTTACACAAGTTAGTAACTTGTGCATCTGAAAGAGACACGTTAGTGACAGATTCCTTACCTTAGAATAGATACCCCAGCAATACCAACCCCGGTGGTGGGTCTGCGAACAAAGATCAGACAAGGAAGTCCCGGAGGACAGAACGGCCAAAGAAGCCGTCCCTCCGGACCTGACTGTCAAGGCAGTAATGCTTTGTAAACGTGTGCAGCGAGGCCCACGTAGCTGCCTGACAGATATCCTGCAGCGGAACACCGCGGCCTAAAGCCGTGGTAGCAGCTGTTGCCCTGGTGGAATGGGCACGCAGCCCAACAGGAGGCTCCTTCTTAGCCAAAGAATAGCAGGCTTTGATACACAAGGTTACCCAGCGGGGGATGGTTCTCTTGTGCACCGCCCGACCTTTTTTGGCGCCCACGTAGCCAACAAAGAGCTGGTCATCCACCCGGAAGTGTTGTGTGCGGTTGATATAAAAAGAAAGCGCACGTTTTGGGTCCAGACGGTGGAGCCTCTTCCTCTCTGGAAGGATGCGGAAAGAAGGTGGGCAAAGTGATGGTCTGCCCAATGTGGAAGGCAGTAACCACCTTTGGCAAGAAGGACGGACGCGTCCTAAGAACAACCTTGTCTGGATGGACAGACAGAAAGGGAGGTTTGCATGAAAGAGCCTGGAGCTCACTCACCCGCCGAGCGGAGTTGATGGCCACCAGAAAGGCTGTCTTCAGAGTCAGAAGACGAAGAGGACAGTTATGTAGAGGCTCAAAGGGAGCGCACATAAGAAAGGTAAGAACCAAGTTCAAGTCCCACTGAGGCATCACAAACGGAACAGGAGGGAAGAGGTGTGTAATGCCTTTTAGAAACCTGTTAACAGGGGACTTGAAAAGGGAGGGCTGATCAGGAAGCCTGAGGAAGGCCGAGATAGCACAAAGATAGCCCTTGATGGTACCCAGGGCAGAACCCTGTTGGGCCAGGGAAAGAAGGAACAGAAGAACCTCAGAAAGAGGGGCAGAAAGGGGATTCACAGCCTTTGCTGTGCACCATGCCACAAACTTGTTCCACCTTAGTGGAGGGACGCCTGGCTGCCAGAATTACATCACAAACTTCGGGAGGCAAGTCGAAAGGAATCAACTGCCGCCGCTCAATCTCCACGCAAGCAGGTGGAGGCTGGACAGGTTCGGGTGGAGGACCGTCACCTGCTGCTGCGACAGAAGATCCTCCCGAAGAGGCAGACGGATCGGGGGATCGACGCTCATACTGAGTAGCTCGGGATACCAAACTCTTCGAGCCCAGTCCGGAGCCACAAGAATGACTTGGGCCCGGTCGTGCCGAAGCTTCTTCAACACTCTGGGTAGAAGTGGTATAGGCGGAAAGGCGTACAACAGACCGCAACTCCACTCGCGACGAAAAGCGTCGCCGAGCGAGTGCCGCCTTGGAAATTCCAACGCGCAGAACTGATGACATTGCGCGTTCTCTTCGGTGGCGAATAGATCTAACCAAGGCTCTCCCCACTGTAGAAAGAGTCCTTGCGCCACTTCCGAGTGAAGACGCCATTCGTGATCCATCATGCACCTGCGGCTGAGTTCGTCCGCCCTGGCGTTCAGGGAACCTGCCAGGTGTTGAACCATTAGGAACATGCCCTGATGTTCCAGCCATGTCCAGAGGCGCAGAGCCTGACAAAGGGTCCACGACCCCACCCCGCCTTGTTTGTTGCAATACCACATGGCGGTGGTGTTGTCTGTGAACACCTGCACTACCTTCCCTTTGACAGAGGGAAGGAATGCCTTGAGTGCAAGTCGGATCGCCCGGAGCTCCAGAAGGTTGATATGGAGCCGGGACTCCGCCGGAGACCAGAGGCCTCTGATCTCCGCCTCTCCCATGTGACCGCCCCATCCCAGAAGGGACGCGTCCGTCACAACTGTGTGCTGTGTGCTGGGTAAGGGAGAGGGATCTGCCCATGACCCATTGCCGGTTCGAGAGCCACCACTGCAACTGTTTTGCAGTCCCCTCCGAGATCTGGACGTGATCGGACAGATTGCCCTGGTGCTGCGCCCACTGGAACTTCAGGTCCCACTGCAGAGCCCGCATATGCCATCTGGCATGAGTGACCAGCAGGATGCAGGAGGCCATGAGGCCCAGCAGCCTCAGGGTCATCCGTACCGAAACCCAGGATAAAGGCTGAAAGATCGGAATCATAGCCTGAATATCCCGGACTCGCCGTTGGGGAGGATAGGCCCGAAACTGCGTCGTGTCCAGAACTGCTCCGATGAAAAGGAGCTGTGGAGAAGGAATCAGATGAGACTTCGGCACATTGATGGAGAACCCCAGCGAGTGCAGGAGTTCGGCCGTAGTCTGGAGGTGGGAGACGACTGCCTGGGACGAGCCCGCCTTCAGCAGCCAGTCGTCGAGGTAGGGGAAGACTGGAACCCCTGCCCGGCGCAGATGAGCTGCGACCACCGACATCACTTTGGTGAACACCCGAGGGGCACTTGTAAGGCCAAAGGGGAGCACGGTGAACTGAAAATGCTCGAGGCCTACCGTGAACCGCAGGTAACGCCGGTGGGCCGGCAGGACGGGGATGTGAAAATAAGCGTCCTGCAAGTCCAACGCTACCAACCAGTCTCCAGGGTCGAGGGCAGTCAAGACCTGAGCTAGGGTGAGCATCTTGAACTTCTCCTTCCGGAGGAAGCGATTGACGTTCCGGAGGTCCAAGATAGGACGCATGTCCTCCTTGTCCTTTTGGGCACCAGGAAGTAGTGGGAGTAGCAACCACGTCCTACTTCTGGGGTCGGAACATGCTCGATGCCCCTCTTGGCCAAGAGGGCCGTGACTTCCTTCTGCAGAAGTACCAAGTGATCCCCTGACATGCGGTGGAATTGAGGTGGCATGGCTGGGGGGTGGTCTCGAAGGGGAGGGAGTAGCCCCTTCGGACAATGTCCAAGACCCACCTGTCCGAGGTGATGGGACGCCAGTGGTGAAGGTGATGGCGGACCCTGCCCCTACTGGCGTGCTGTGCACCGGAAAGGAGGGACTAGGAGGGCTTGGAGGCCGCGGACGGGTTGGAGGTGGTGGCCTGACCCGCACGCTGGTTGCCCGAACCGCCACAGCGGTATCCACGTCCTCGGCCACGCGAAGACGCTTGCTGCGCGGGCCGGTGGCTGGGCAGCTGACGTGACTGGGCGCCCCTTCCGTGGCCACGAAAAGGACAAAAAGCAGAGGTGAGCGGAGGGCGTACAACAGAAAGGCCCAGGGACTTGGCAGTAGCCCGTGAGTCCTTAAACCGCTCCAGCGCATGGTCTGCCTTTGAACCAAAAAGACCGACTCCATCAAAGGGCATGTCCATGAGTGTATTCTGGACATCACCCGAGAAACCAGTTGTTCTCAGCCAGGCGTGGCGACGTAGCGCCACCGTCGTCGCAAGCGATCTGCCCAGCGAGTCGGCGGTATCAAGGCCACAACGTATGGTGTATTTAGCCGCATCTCGCCCTTCCGCAATGGCGCGGGTAAGCAGTGTCTGGACCTCCTCAGAACACTGCGGCAAAACAGCCGCCACCGAATCCCACAGGGAGTGGGTATATCGGCCCAAAAGGCAAGCGGTGTTGACGGACCGCAAGCCAGCACTGGAGAAGGAAAAGCCTTCTTCCCAAATTGGTCCAGGCGTTTGGATTCCCTATCCGGAGGGGCGGTAGGGAAGGCGGTTTGGGAGGCAGAGGCTTGGACAACCAAGCTCTCGGGGGTGGGATGTTGGGAGAGAAACAATGGGTCGCCCGGAGCAGGGCGATGGCGTCGGGCCACGTTCCTATCCACAGGAGCCCCTGTGGTGGGTTTGGACCAGGCACCCAAAAGAACGTCAGTGAGTGCATCATTAAACGGCAGCACAGTCTCCGAGGAGGAAGCCGCCGGCTGAAGCACTTCTGTCAGGAGGTTAGTCCTGACGGCCACAGTAGGCAACTGGAGATGTAAGGCTCCAGCTGCTCTACGCAACACCGTTGCAAAATTAGCTCCCTCCTCCGTAGCCACGGGAGGAGACAGCATGCCAGTGTCAGGGGAGGTGTCTAGACCACTGGCATCCCCAAGTTCCTCAGCCCAGTCCGGATCATACTCACACTGTTGTGTGAGAGGGTCCTCAGACCCCTCCCAGCTCTCCTGGTCCTCCTCTTGTTCAAAATATGGAGGAGGAGGGACATTTGGGACCCAAGGTCTCATCGGCGCCGGAGCCGGCGTCGAGCGACGTCGGTCCGGCTCCATGTCCGGAGCCGGAGAGAGCCGGGGACCGACGCCGTCCGGAGCCCCGGACGGCGTCAGGAACGGCACCGGGGACATCGGCGTCGGCGGAGGCGTGGTTAGGTCAACCGGCGTCGATGGGGGTTGCGGCACCACCGGAGCTGGGATCAAGGCCGGAGCCGAGGCCGGGATGAAGGCTGGTGGGACAGGCGGCGCCGGGACCGGAGTCGACGGCGGCGCCGGGGCAACCCCATCAGGGCCCGCGGGGCCCAAAGGCGCACCGGAGGGGCCTGAAGGCCCGAAGAGGCGGGCCATGGCCGACAGGAATTCCTGTATTTCGGCCGGAGTCGCCCCCGAACCCGGAAAGGACGGGTAATGCGGGGGCGGCTCTGCAGGCATGTCCGGGGCCGCGGGGCGGGGACGGTGCCGACTGGGGCCTCAGCCGAGTCGCGAGACCGGCGAGGCGAAGTCTTAGAGCGATGACGCTTCTTAGACTTCTTGTGCTTCGACTTACCCGAGGAGCGCGAAGACTTGGACTCCGACGACCGGCGGGGACTCCGCGACCGGCCCCTCGACCTCTCCCGGGACCGGGGCTTGGTGCGGCGCGGAGCCGACTGCCGGACCTCGAGTAGCTTTCGAGACCGCTCTCGCAAAGCCTTCGGATGAAGTTTCCGGCAGTCAGGGCACGACTTCGTGTCTTGGTCTCGGCCGAGACAGAAGAGACACTCGAGATGCGGGTCCGTGATCGACATCATGCGACCACAGGCTCCGCATGGCTTGAAGCCGGGCATCCCTACGACACCTAGGAGTCGTGAAGACTCGATGAAGAAACAGTGAAAAAATTCACAAAAAGGTTAGTCAAAAATTGACTAGGGCACTGCTCTTCCCGGATCTGCGCTTACTGGCGCGGAAAAAGAAGAACTGACGTCAGCGCGCAGGGGCGGCGGCTAAGTACTGCCCGCGACGTCATCCCGGCGATCACGACGCCGACGACGGACGCGGAGCCGCACGACGCCGCCTACCGACGCGCAAGGGTACTGCTACGCAAAAACTTTCCGGATCCAGCCTGACGCCTGGGGATATTCTAAGGTAAGGAATCTGTCACTAACGTGTCTCTTTCAGATATTCACAGGTTATCTATTAACAAAGAGCATTTACTCTTAGCAACTCAAGTTTACGGGTGTCTAGCATGATTGAGGATCCATCCGCAGTTTTTTTTTTTTTTTAGGTCAAGCTGCCTAAAAATACAATCATTTGTGAAAATAAAATATCATATTTCTATTTTTCTGGTGTAGTAGGAGTCTACATCCTTCTTACAGAGACAGCATAGTACATTCAATGTATGTTGCCATCTCAGCGTACTAAAATTACTTAACGGTATGCGTCACATGCTAGGTCTAGCACTTCCTCATCATTACTTCAATGAGAGAAACCCACATGCCAGGTCAGACAATCCTACTAACCTTTCGGGTTTGATTTTTGCCCATCTTTTCGACACAACAGAAGGAAAGACCTGTCCTCACCTGAGACCACCTACTCAATTGCACCACTGAAGTCAAATCATGATGGATGTGTAGCACTTTATTTTTGCATAGCTTTGTCTTAATATCTTGACTATCCAGAGTTGCCGAAGGGGATGTGTGCATTGAATCAATAATTTAAGGCTTGAAGGAAAGTTTGAAAGGGAAGGAGAGCTGCCATACAATGGCATAGCCTCTGAGTATGTTGGCTTGCTACTATTCTGTCCACTACGCCTATAAAGCAAACCGATTAGGATAGGAGATGAGCAAAGCACACAGTGAAAAAGGTCAGGCCTCCTTACCATTTACATATGCCATTAGGACAAGACTGTCCATTCCCATCAGTACGATGTGCCCTCGCAGCTATGACTGAAATGCCTCTAACCCTATCCAGATCAGTGTACATTTCTCCTACTAAATAATCAGCTACCACTTCCCAGATAGTGCCACAAGGAGAGAGATTTTGTCATTCACCACCAACTCGGGAGTCTGGCATTGTTTGCGATAAATGGATCACAAAGTTCTAGACCAGTGCATTCACCACATCTCCTGAGTAACAAAGATGGCCTCAGAAATGTTTTACTTTAAAGATTTAACAGGCTATAAATACATCCAGTTCCTTTTTTTCTTCTTAGTCCCTAGTTTCACTTTTTGTTCTGCTCGTTTTCTTAATTAACGCTGGGCAATACCTTTGAATGCTGTCAAGAGACATTCTAACAGCAGTTTGACATTATGCACAAAATAGCCCAAAGACCAGTTAGTCAATCTTTGTTCCTTGTGAACTTTTTCAGATACAGAAAATTCATGTTTTGCTGGAATTCACAAGTTATGATAACGTGTATGAACTAAGAGGGCATGTGTATTTTTACTGTTTGTGTTCTAAAGCTTGTGTTATCCGAGTAAGCAGCCATTCATTCCCCACTACCATCTGTGCCCTGGGTCAGGCTCACAGGAGCATGATCTACCTACTGGACGTGCCTATCAGACACAAACACCACACCCTTCGACAAGGCACATATCCAGAGGGATATGTTTTTGGGGTATGATTTCCAGGGACAACTGCAACACAAAAGTAGTTTTAGAGGTGGAAAAAGGTAAGAATTTCCCCCACAATATCTTTTACAAAATGGCACAATATACCTAGATTTAAAACAATACACAATATACTGCTGTAGTTTTTTTACGTATTATTATTCTACTTTTATAACTATTTATGATTATTAGTGAAGAATTGCCCTTTAAAAGCACAGTGAGCCAAGAACATTAAGAATTTGAAAAGAGGTGTGTCAAATTGTGTTCTGAAAGCAATTCTGGCAAATAAAATTCAAGAATGCTGAACAGAGCATAAATGTAATAACTGATGGGGTTGTGTGTTCTCCCTCAAGGCACCTTAGGGAAAATGTTTGGCAAATGCTTCATTTCTAGGCACAACTTACTAACAGCCATTGATAACTGAATAGGTTTCCAAGGAGGTTCTAAACACACTGGAACATTGTGATGAGTATACATACATGGCGCATACATAGAAATGCTCTCACTGTCAGTCAGCCCTACACTGACTGTTCTTGGACCATCCGGAAGAGACCTTGATGAACAGTCAACAGGACAGATCGACACAATAGGCATATGGTGTTGGGGAAGCGTGGCCACGACTCCGGGAGTGTGGCAATGGATCCACTTTCCCCAGTAAAAAGAGCAAGGACTAGCCAATGTTACACCGCTGTAGCGGCAGTGCTCAATATGTGCAGGTGGTGGGTGAAACCACTCATTTTCGGGGACCCAGAGTTATTTTTATCATCATCAGACTTTGACCCATATCCCAAGACAGAAAGGGATAAAAGGAGAAAGCTACGGAAAAAGGTACGAGAAAGAGTACAAAAAGGAAAGAAGTCTAGGGTGGTGGAAGACTGAGGCATGGGTTGGAATCAAAACTAGGCAGTGTTGCTGTTTGGCAACTCCAGGATTTTGTAATGCTGGAAGTAGGGCCCAAAGGAACACTTTGGACGTCTGAATTGTTTATTAACAAATTAAGTACTTCTTGGCCCACAGACAACCGACAGTGAGTGTCATAGATACATTTTGGTTGTGCAACCTCAGTGGCCCTGCACAGTGCTTACAAATTGAATTGGAAGGTAGCAGGCAGTGCAATCTAAACGAATTTAAATGATGAAAGCGGCTCAACCAACAAGGGAAAGAACAAACCATCTAATCCTTCAGGTGCAGCAAGATTAGCCTGATTAAAGCCCCTGTTTTCTGCACCGTAAAATCAGAAAGCATGTGGTTTTCTCCCAGTGCTAGAAACCCGAAAGAGGTTTGTTCTGGGAACTCACATTGGTTGAAGCAGAGGTTCTGGTTATTTTAATCAAGGCTGAGTCGTCATTTTGTGTGGAAGCAGATAGGCTGTCTTGTTATCTCAAAATAAAAGGTTATGAAGAAATGTTGATAAGCAGCAATTACCAACGTTATACCCCTGGTGCTGACGGCCATTAAAGAACATGGTCAGTGTTGCCATGTGATTGCTGGTGCACCTGGTGTCAATGTCTGTAACAGGTAACATTCAAGAGTCACTATCCCCATGTCAACATCAGTTAGCCAGTGTGCCTGCGTCATTGTCCTTTCTCCAGTGGCCATGGCTCTATGTCAGCATCCATGTGGCAGCGCCACCTGTCAATACCCATGTCACTTCATCTGTGGCTCACCCATTCCCTCCCCCCTCCCGCCCGAAGACCATTTCTCCATATAAGGTCACTGTTCTGGTATTGTGCACCAGTGTTATGATCTCAGTTTTAAGTATCCTTGGGTCACTCCCTCAGTGTCCCCGTGAAAGTCCCCCATGCCAGTGTTCTAGATTTAGTCTTTGTGCCACGTCAGTGTTATAGAGTCACTGTTCCCATGTCAGTATTAGTCTTCTTGCATCAATATCACCTGTGTCATTGTCGTCCTTTAGTCAGTGTTTGTTTCCTCCGTATGGTCTAGTGACAGTCGGCAATTGCCTGTGTCTCGGTCTCAGTGCCCCTTGTTAGTGCCCTAGCGTCAGTGGCACTGTCACTGTACCCAACTAACGATACCCACTATGTCATCTATCATACCATGAAAATAATCTGCCTTTTTGAGGGTGCAAGGTCCTTTGATACAGCATTGTGTGTTTACTGGAAGTCTTCACTTTGCTTTGGCTCTCTATATTGTCTCAAAGTATTTCTACAGCTTTCCTACGAATTTTAAAAAAAAGTATCAACTAGAATCTTGGATGGGAAAAATGATTAGGCGTCTGATATTTATCAGTCATTCCAAGCAAGTCAGTCTGATTGGACATTCATAATGTTAAAAGGCTTTTTGTGCAGTGGAAGCTCCTCTATAGGGACTTCTGCGTGCTGCCCTGCCACCCGTGAGGCGCCACATAATGCCCAAGCCTCGGCACACACTGTGCTAATTATTTAACTGAGCATTGTTCATGAAAACTGGGCTTTTGTGTTTTCATAAACACTTCTAGTGTGCAGGTCAACCCTCTCAGCCTCATCTCCAGGCTCCTGCTGACAGGAGGACGACGAGGGGGATGGGGGGGCTGAGCCACGAGCCATCTGCAGTGTTATTTAAAAACACCTCGCTCTGTAGGCAGATGTCTGGATTGAGTATGTGAGGGTCGTAGTTCAACAACGATCCCATAACACAGGCACAATCCATTTTATTTAGCAGTCATACTGCGGATGCCTCGGGCAGCACAATATATCTGCTAAAATGTTGCGGTCAGTGCATCCTTGAGGCCAATGAGAAGCTACACAGAGCAACAGTGACAGGATCCCAAGCACTGAGCTTCCAGAGGTTGGGTGAGGGCTTCAGTTGGGTGTTCCTATTTGTAGTCCTGGCCCGCTGCTCTGCCTCGCTCTTCGTCTGGAATTATGGCAAAATGCTGGCGCTAGTATACTGGAGGCAACAGCTGGCAACCATGTCAGACTGCAGGTGGGAGGTCTGGTTGGGAACGCAAACCATGAAAAAATGCTGGCTCTGATGTACTCAATTTGGTTATTTTTGACACACTAGTCACCCACGGTATATGTGAGGTATCAGTGGCAAAATTCTGGCACTAGCATATAGTATGTAATGCTTGGCATTAGGGGTACACATGACAACATTCTGGCACTGGCACACTGGAGGCAATTCTTAACATTTAGGGGGCAACCAAAGCAATTGTTTAAAAAAAATGTGATTCTGTGGAAAGTACAACGCTCCACTTTCAGAGACATCAGCCATCACACTCTTTGTGAAACCCCTGAATAACCCAAAGCCTCAGTCGTCTGAGTCCAATAACAGCTACCCAAGTAATTGAAGCTCTGTTTTACAGCCAAATCTGCATAAACCTATTATCTTAAATTTGACATGAAGCTACTGAAAGAGGCAATTCAGTTTCTTACCTAAACCATGATGAAAGAGGATCTTAAGATGCTTCCTAACAAGGTACAAGCTTATTGTGCGCCATATGACTGGAAGATCAAATCTAGGCTTTATATTCATTTAGGAGAAACTGTGGAAACATTTTGATCATCCCTTAAAGTCAGCGGTTCAATTAATAGTACTAGCAGCTCTATGAACTACGTTCTTGAAACCAGAAAAGAGCCACTGAGACAGAGCACGATCACAGCAGTATTATGTCAATTTCTGCTTCATTGCTCGTGCTGTAGAGGCATGTAGAGTTGACATTTGTCCAAAGGTTTAAAGGTTTTTGCCAAAAGATTAAAACATTGGGTTAAACAGAGGCCAGTCCAGTCTTGAGCACAGTCTGTTTACAAGATAATCTATTTTTACTCGAAGAATGGAAATTTTACTATTCTGTCAAAACTTGTCTATAGTTATGGAATGGGCAATTCTTACTAAGGAAAAGCATGGAGACATGCAGAATTGCCTATTTTAATCTTCATTCACAAGTACTGTTTTGCCATTAGCGAACTTTTTTGTCTTAAAACAATCTGATGAAAAGTACACCTAGGAGGGACTATATATTGGGGAGGGGATATGTATAGTTAGCCTTATGGTAAAGTCAATTAACCAGTGTAATCTATGGACATTCCTGAATTCCATGTATGCTACTAGTTCAGGCTTTAAAACCAAACTTTATAAAACAAGTAAGAACAAGTACTAGCAAAGCCAAGGAGGTCTCGCCTAAGGGTGAGTGTAGTATAGTGCTTTTGTGGTAAGTAGTGGGGTCTTTAAAGAATTGTATTAGTCATATTTAGAACTCTGTATTTATGATCCAGAACATAGAACTGTTTGATGTATTAGCATTCCTATGTGGTCAGTTCTGCCTGGAGACCATTCGTGCTGGTTGTGCCTGCTGCGCAGGGGCTGGTAATAAAGGATCTTACTTACAACTACAATACTGGTCTGGTGTCCTTCAGAAGATACTACAGGGAGCTATTAGCTAAGACAATGGGGTGGGAATAATAAACGGGAGGGGATAAGGGCGGGGGTGGCAAAAGTGGGGGCATGGGTGGCAAAAGTGAGGGCAGGGGTGAGGATGGCAAACGGGAGGGCAGGGGTGGGGATGGCAAACGGGAGGGCAGGGGTGGGGATGGCAACCGGAGGGCAGGGGTGGGGATAGCAAACGGGAGGGCAGGGGTGGGGATAGCAAACGGGAGGGCAGGGGTGGGGATAGCAAACGGGAGGGCAGGGGTGGGGATAGCAAACGGGAGGGTAGGGGTGGGGTGGGGATAGCAAACGGGAGGGCAGGGGTGGGGATGGCAGGTAATTGGTGCAGAGCAGGATGATAAAAAAAAGTGCTATGAAGCAGCCAGCGCTCGGATAAAAGCGAAACGGACATTGGGGATAAAAGCAAAAATGCAGATGGGGATAAAAGCAAAACGGGTGGAGAACGAATGGGAGGTATTGATAAAAGTAAAACAAACAGTTAGGGATAAATGCAAAACGGACGGATAGGGAGAAAAGCAAAATTGATGGAGGGCGGGGGGGAAGGCTTCAGGGATAACAGCATAAAATACGGGGTAGGCGGGCTTCGGGGATGAAAGCAAAAGGGACAGAAGGCGGGCGAACTTCAGGGATAAAAGCAAAACTTCGAAGGCGGGCTTCAGGGATAAAAGCAAAACGGACAAAGGGAGGCAGGGCGGGTTTCAGGGAAAAAAGGAAAGCGGACAAAGGGAGGCAGGGCGGGATTCAGGGGAAAAAAGCAAACCGGACATAGGGACAAGGGCGGGCTTCAGGGCAATAAGCAAAACGTTGAGAGAGTGGGTGAACTTCAGGGATAAAAGCAAAACTTCGAAGGCGGGCTTCAGGGAAAAAAGCAAAACGGAAGGAGGGCAAGCTTCAGGGATAAAAGCAAAACAGGAGGAGGGCGGGCTTCAGGGATAAAAGCAAAACGGAAGGAGGGCGGGCTTCAGTGCTGTACATTCACACTGCCCAAAAGTGCTCTTATGAGACTCAAAGTCTAAGGCGACCCAGCCTGGGATAAACAGCATTACATGAAAACCTACTGGAACAAGTCCGTCAGGAGTTACAGGCAGAATAAAGCAGCCTATGGCCAATGTGCCTTATTCAACAACTGACTGACAGCCTTTCTTGCAACAATCCTATGTGGTTATGATCTACTCTGAACAAGAAACCCACCTCTCCGTGAAATAGAGGACAGTGAGCTCCGTAAAAAAAAAAAAAGAAAATAAACAGTCCGCCAACTTCACATTGCACAGGACAGTTTTCTACCCCACAAACATCTCTAGAAGGCAGAGGGACCGCGGGAACGGCCCGTGAAAGCCGCACAGGAACCATCAACAGTAATATACTGTGAATGATCTATCGAGGAACAGAGCGCTAGAATATTAACCCTTAGGAGGGGCCGTAATGTACTACAAAGAACACTGATGAGAATGATTACAGCAACGCTTCCGAACTGCTGGCAGAGGCCGTCCGAGCAGCACATTGGCACTGTATTTAGATCAGAACCGTTGGCAAGCTCGGATTCTATTTTCTTTCAAAGCGAAAACCTTCCCATGAAGTTGTGCTTTTGGCTGAACTACATCCTGCTCCCATTCGAGCAGATTATCATCAAGCCTTCCAAGTGCTGGGCCTGGGCTGGTCTTGTAGCACTTTGGGTTTGTACAGCCTTGTTAACTAATCTTAGCAGACAGGATTCAGCCACCTGTGCCTAAATAGGATGTAGATGATTATTGAATTACAGCCTCTGAGTACAACACTTCAAGTTAGGACCAATTCAAGGATGTCGAGTCTGAGAATGAGAAATGTATCCCTACAAGTCAGTCACGCGTTACAAGCAGGCAGACTTTGCACGCTACACACTCGGGGGATGCAGTGAACAGCTAGGCATGTGTATGGTCAAATTTCACAATGTAAATAAAAATGTGGGCATTCCCAACTTTAATAACATCACTTTGCATGTAACGAATGTTTTTCCCGATGAATATTTTCCACAGATTTTAGCCTTAACTTCCAATCTTCTGGCAAAAAATCCTGAAACAGTTGTATACCTTGGATCCCATAAGGAGTATGGTAAACTGGGTGGATCAGCAGAGAAAGCCAAAGTAACATATTTGTTCCTTGTACCATACTGTGCACGGATCCACGAAGTACCATCTAAGACGAGTTAAAACACAGGCAGACTACTCACTGGGCAAATAGGGTCTGCAACAAGCTACTCCAACTGGACTTCAGCACTAGAGTCTGAGTCCAGACAGAGCTGTTCTAGTTTGTAGGTTTATTCAAATAATATTTATTGATCAAATGTATCATTTTCATTTGGAAAGGAAGTGGAACACTTCATAAACATACAAGCAAGAATCTCACTGCCAAGGCATGCTCTTCGCAACATGACCAGTGTTGCAAGAAGAAGATAGTTACTGATAGAGAGGTTACTGACCAAGCCTCCATGGCTACTCTAGACTTTCAATTAATTAAAAGGTGGATCCCAAGGACCCCCTGGAAGTATTCCAAGTTGAAGGGTGATTTCATGAATGTCAATGTCACCTACTACACAAGCTCTACTTCATTCTGCAGGATTCCCAGATACCTCAGTTACATACATTACCACTTGACAGAATAAGGACTATTGCAACCTATGGTCAGGTTGTGGGTGGCAGCAATTTGAACGGATCCAAGTAGATACCCCATCAAAGAAAAACTTCAGTCAGTAATATAATGCCCCTTCCCTAGAGTTGGTCACCTATTGCTAAATACGAAAATAAACAAGTAAAATTGAGGGAGAATGTAGGCCAATTACTCGCTAGACAAAACATTTCTGAAACGCAAGTATTTCTTGTCATTTGTGGATTTAGACTGAAGTTACTACCCTTCAGTAATGATATTTCTGGTGGATATTATATTCTTCCTCCAGAGTCCTCACCTTATGAATAGCCTCCTGGTGCCACACTGGATCTAGAAAAAATTTCTTTCTCTGCAATAGCTCTTCACTGCTGCAACGGGGCACTGCACATCTCCAGTTATGGCTCTGCTTGACCCGGGTGTGGCAATACAAGGGTATGTAGGATGCAGTCTGAATTTCTAGTGTCAGTTCCTTGCATTTTTTCTGCGGCCAATTGAAGAGAATGGAGAGAAACCAAGATAGCCCGAACAACGACAATAACAGCAGAACCACATTTTCATACCTTGGTACCTTCTATGAGGGGAGGAACTCATGGGACAATATAGTATCCACTAGAAACATTGTTACAAAAGTTAAGTAACTTTCGTTTGACAAAGACTTGCTTCTGACCAATACTTTCTACACATAACTCATCTTGTGTTCCAAACCAATGGCCCCCCAATAGGTGGGACTAACTAGTGCTGGTTAACCAAGGAAGTTATGCAGTAAAGCCATGGCAAAGTATCCATCACCTAGATGCCTGATCCATGAGACAGTAATGGTCTGCAAGGGCCAAGTGACTGCAGTGCATAAAGTAGCCACTGGGATGCCCCTTGTGAGTTTAATACAAACTGTCATGGCCCTCGTGGAGTACGCTTAACTCTTCTCATTCATTCCACGGATGACCTCAGTATGTTCTGATGACAGACTCTGGGGACAGCATGCAAGTTCTAAAAAATATCAGATCGGGTCAAGGAGCACATCAAGGTAGATGTGACCAAGATGCTGGCCTAGGAGGATCTAAGCGCTTCCGTAGTCCATGGGTCAGTCCTGAGGTGCTGATACCTTAGCAGTGCCTTCACGTTTGCATGGACTTCTGGGATCTTTAACACAATCATGAAAATGAATGCTCATCCCAGTCAATATGGCGGTCGCACTAAGAGTGCTCCGCACCCCTCCATCATCCGCCACCATCATCCATCACCATCAGCCGCAGTGCTTGGCCGTATCTGTACAGGCTTGGTCTCCAAGTACCGGAGCTGTGGCGAGGCAAGTCCGGAGACGAGAGGCACCGACGGTGCGGCCGCAACCGGAGTCTGGCCCTGACAAAATGGAGGCTTAGATCCCTACTTCCTTGCTTGGCTGGACACACCGCTGCAACAATCCTGGGCGACACTGGATTCCCGCAGAGGCACTTGCGCTGTTAGGTGACATGCTCCGCAGAGGCTATGGGGCAGCGCAACATTAATGGGGGAGCAGAGGCAGCTACTGGCTCGGCGGGGCCTGTATACGTGCAGCCCGTGGTGGTGATCACTCAGCCCTCCCCCTACACCTGAATCCCGCGGAGTGAGCGGCAGGCCCCGTGGGGGCTCTTTCCTACCTGAAGACGCCAGAGCTGAGCCCTCTGGGATACTCTTGATTCCCTCTGAAACGGATCAGTCGGTGTGAGGCGGCTGGGGCTGACCTCGGGATCAGACCTTTGCCGGGGCTCTGTGGCATCACCGGGCACCTCCGCTGAGTTCCTGGCCCCCTTGTACTGGCGGCAAGACGTATTAGGTGAAGTAGGGCTCTCTGGTGGAGGGCGAGGCCAAACATGTCCTGCTGCGGAGGAGGTGCTGAAGGTGCACCAGGCTCCGTGAATGCGTTCCCTGCAAGCGGGCGCGCTGTACACCTCTTGCTGTGACCTGGCCGCGGGGCTTGGAGGCCTGCCTTGTGGCTGTCCCTCTCCCCACTGGCCCAAGTGGGTAGCAGCCCTGGAGGGCCTGCTGCTCACTTGAATTGCCTGCTTAAGTCCCATCTCGCAAGATTGGAGGGTGAGTGACTCTCCCCTTGGCACTGCAGCCTGCCCCTCTGCCACGGGGGTCGGGGGACAAATGGACATTGTGGCACCACTGAATGTAGACAGTGCACTTGGAGGGGTAGTGGAGTCCGCTCTTCCACGGGGATGCTTTACTGTCTTAGAGGCTGGACCTATTAGAGCTTTTTTGACACCCTTGTTGCCCCCCTTCAGTTTTGAGGGAGCTTTGCTGTGTGGGTGCTCCTCCCTGCAGATTAGTCTTGATCCTCTTCTCCCTCTTAACTGCAGAGGAAGCGGTCCCTGGACTTCATTACAAGACCGGAGGCTAACATTATGCAATATCTTTTATTGCTGCCCCAAACATGCAGCCCTTTAAAGAATACTAATACATCATAAAACATTAGAATGTTTATTAAGAGTTATAAAACACCACTGCACATAGTCCTCCTCCTCTTTTGTTAGCTGCTCCTCGACAAGATAAGTACACACTCTGCTATTCTGTTTATAGATACTGCTATTTGTTTCTTTCATTATAGCAACAATGTTTATATTATGTTTACCTTACAATGTTTAGTGTAGATATTATCGTTTGGTGCATATTTTCCCATCCAATTTATGGTTGGGCTCCCTAAATAACCCAATTCTTTGGTTGTTTTACCTTTTAAATAAGCGTCTAGAGGATTGTATTCCTTTACTTTAATCTGGCCTGTGCTTGTTTTTTCTAAGAATTGCGCTCTAGCCACGATCACGCATTAAAGGCATACTCGACTCTGTTTTGGAGTTCACGTCGTGACTCCAAACAGTCTCCTTCGTGCCGTAATTGCCTCTGCCCACAATGCGAGCTCTGCGGCCCTTCCCCTCCCACTAAAAAACTAAATTTGTGAAGCAATGATTACCGGCTTAATCCGGGCCCTTGCCTCTTCTGAATTAACACTCGGGAACCATTGCAGGGGAGCACGTAGGCGCGCTGATGCATCCGCGTCGGCCCGATACGTTGCCGAGCAACAAGGAACAAGCCGAGAGCGCAATGGCTGAGTATCTCGGAGCAAGTTTATTTTACTCGACTTGCCTCATATTTTTAATACGACGCAGCCATCTAGTGACCTTTTAAGGCAAATACTGCTCATATTCAATACTATTTGGTAATTATTGGCGTAAAGCCATCCTATCCTGGAAGAAGGAAGCCAAAGCAGGTACCAAGTCTTTGTTCTAAGACTTAAGAGGGAGAAAAACCCTATCTCCTGGGAGTATTTTTTTGGCATTAACCCTAAATTTAAGTATATTTTATTTATTATGGAGAATACCAATCTCCAGAGCCTTACTGTACAAAATGAGCCCATGGGGAGCCTTGAGGAGATTTTTAGAGGAGGAGCTTAGGTCCTCAGTGAAGGAGGCAGTGGACGCCGCAATTTAGAAAAGAGAGGATCCCCTATAGAAGAGAACTACTTTTCTCTTTCAGATGGGGACTCACCCTCTACCTCAGAAACCCAACAAAGGGGTAAGGTTTCCCAAAAGAGTAAACATATTGAGAAAGCACATAAACATGCCTATAATAATGGTAGCCTTTGCGCTGCAATTTAAAGAGGTGCTCCCAGCAGCACAAAAGAAAGAGGCCACCTTGACGGTGCACTTGGAAAAGTTGCCCATAGCGGCACAACGAGAGGAGGCGACCTTTACGGCACAAAAGATTTTCAGGGTACCTTTAATTCCTCTACAGAATTTACTGACAATGAGGATATGGATGAATTCATTTTTGACCCCCGAGATAGCAGCGAACTACTCAGGAATTTAGACAAAGACCTAAGGTAAGACGCCTCTAACCTTCACATTAAAGACCCTTTTGGAGGGGAGATGTTTGACCCCACTACCATAAAGCACCCGCGCAGTGCGGAATGGTGGCCGCAGGACCACGTCTCAAAGTATCTCACCCACTGGGTGAAGAAACCTTTAGATAAAGAAACAAGCAATCTATTGAGAACAGAATGCCCTAGACCCTCTGCTGAGGATAAAGTGTGCAAAACAACTAATCTAGATCCAGAGCTGATTACCTTCTTATACAAGTTTGGCAAAGACCCAAGAAAAGGCATAGAGAAGTGCTTAAAACAATGCCAAGATAAGCTGCTTGACATTCTGGGACCGCTCACCCGCATACTGGATATGGCGGAGGACGCCAGAGCTAGAAACACTGACACCAATACAGAACTGCTTAGAGGATGGGCACAACGTGCCATTTGTATGCTGGGCAACGTAAATGCAAATCTCATTACAGAAAGAAGGAAGGCCATTCTAATGAGAATGAATCCTAAGTTGGCTGACCTGTCCACCAAGGAGGGCATGACAGATACTAATGGCCTCCTCTTTGGAGAGAATTTTGTTAAAACCCTTGGGAAGTACGTTTCCATCTTTACAGCCTTTAGTAAGGCACAATCTAATATGCGTAGAGTCTTCAGCTCAAGAGCTGTTTTTGCGAGGGCCGGCAGAAGGGGACTGGCTGCCAGCCGAGGAGATTTTAGGTCCCACTTCTACCAAACCCAAGAGCAAACAGGTACTGGAGATTACAGTAGAGGCTACTGAGCAAGCCCGAATTTTTACCCCCAAAGAGGGAGAACATTAAGAGGTTGTACAGGAAGATCAAGATCCACAAACCCAGGTTACCAAGTTAAGCAATTCACCTTCTTTCACCCTAAAAGTGGGAGGGCAGATAAGGCACTTTTTACACAATTGGGAAAAGATAACTCAAGATACATGGGTATTAGAAACAGTCCTAGGATTCAAAATAGAATTTCAGGGACACCCAATACAAAAGAGAAGACCAAGGGAACTCCTATTAGATGTAGAGAAAAAAGCACTTATAGAATCGGAAATCTCTCAAATGCTCCTCAAAGGAGCCCTTAACCAGGGTCACCGGACAAGATTTATCAAAAGGGTTTTGGAGCACAGTATTCCTCGTAAAAAAGAAAGACAAGGGCTGGCGCCCAGTTATAAATCTAAGAGATTTAAACAGATACCTAATATACAGACATTTCAAGAAGGAAGGAATCCATCTTCTAAGGGACATTCTACAGAGCAAGGATTGGCTAGTAAAACTAGACCTCAAAGATGCGTACTTTACAATACCCATGCACGAAGACCGCCAGAAGTACCTTCGCTTTTCTTGGAAGGGCATAACTTACCAGGTTGTTTGCCTACCCTTCGGACTGTCTTCGGCTCCATGGTGTTTCACCAAGGTTTTACGCCCCGTAGTAAGCTATCTCAGTCAGAGGGGAGTCCGACTGATTATAAATCTAGACGATATCCTGATTATGTCTCAAGACAAGTCGGAGGTCCTAAAACACCTATCATGGACAATAGATCTTCTAGAGAGCTTGGGTTTTATAGTGAATACAGAAAAGTCTGTGATGTCCCCCACACAACAGAGTTTTTAGGAGAGTTTTGGCCACAGGATCTTCAATAAGAAAGGGCCAAGTTTTTTGCACCCCCTTCTCACTGCATATAGACCTGCTCGCCATCTAAGGTCCTTGGGCAAGGCAAAGATGATTGTGCCTAAGGTGCCTTCAGGAAGGTACAGGCTGGAGGGAGCTCCTTTGGCTTCCTTGCGGCTAAGGCCTGGAATGACCTACCTGTTGATTTAAGGACGTGCCCGTCGGAGATTTTGTTCCGGAAAAAACTAAAAACTTGGCTCTTCCAGCACCCCCCGGTGGGCCGAAAGTAGGCCTTTTACCTGTTCTTCTGGGGACTCAGGCTGGAGGGAGGGAGGGAGGTTCAGGCCTGCTGGCGAGGGATTGTTGGTGTTCTAGCGCGGGGACACTCCGTTGGAGTAACCAGGCGCTCTATAAGCTGAATAATAATAATAATAATAAGTAGACTCAATTGCATCCCAACTGGTCCTTCCATCAAAAAAAGGAAATAAAAGCATTACTGTCCAAAACATCAATTGTCCTGAGGGATCTGGCAAGATTCTTAGGCCTCTTATCGTCCTCAATTCAAGCAATTTGTCCGGGTCCCCTCCACTACAGAGGCCTCCAGAGACTGAAAGCTCAGGGCCTACAGAAAGGTCTATGGTATGGAGATTCTCTGCCTCTTTCAGAGGATGCTCGAGAGGATCTACAATGGTGGTTAAGGAATCTCGAAGCATGGAATGGCAAAGCCATCTTCGGGAATGTTCCAGATTTGATCCTGGAATCGGATGCAAGCAGCCAAGGATGGGGGAGACCGCCCAGGCAAACTAGAAACAGGCGGGAGATGGTCATGTCAAGAACAAACATTACACAAATTACTTGGAAATGCTAGCTGCCCTGAATGCCTTGATGAGCTTCAGGGATTTACTAAGAAACTCGATAACATTAAAACGAGTTGACAATTTCACAACAGTTTCTTACATAAACCGTTTGGGGGGTGCCAAGTCAAAGATGCTAGCAGATCTGGCCAAGAAGATAAGGTACTTTTGTTGGGAACACAAAATAACTCTAAGAGCAGAATACATTCCAGGAGTGCAAAATGTAAGAGCGGACTGGAACTCCAGGTTCCTCAGGGACTCCAGCGACTGGAGATTACATCCAGAAGTTTTCACTCTAATACAGGAGATATGGGACCCAATTCAAGTAGATCTTTTTATAAGCAGATTAACGTTTCAGGTACAAACATATTTCAGCTGGAGGCCAGACCCCAAGGCAGCTGCTGTGGACGCCTTCCTCCAAGACTGGAGCAAGATGAGAGGCTATGCCTTCCCACCTTTTTCCATGATTCAAAGGGTTCTTTGGAAAGTAAGGACAGAACAGTGCAGCATTATTCTGGTGACTTCTTTTTGGAGATCACAGGTCTGGTTCCCAGGCGTGATGGAGCTAGCAATAGATTTCCCTCGCTTAATCCCAGCCTCCCTGGGTCTATTGCAGGGCCCAGACGGAGAGGAGCATCCTTTAGTCGTAGAGGGGAAGATGAACCTTCTTGTTTGGAGGATTTCAGGAATTCAGACAGATATTCAGAACTTTCAGGAGAGGCTAAGGATCTTCTGGATGAATCATGGGCCCCAGGAACCAGAAAACGTTACAGGGGTATTTGGAGAAAGTGGTGTAGCTGGTGCATGGAAAGGGATTTGGATCCCGTGGATGCCCCTGTTCAACAAGTAGCCAATTATCTAGCAAACCTGTTTAATTCAGGCCTCTCTTACAGAACAATTAATTGCTACAGGTCCGCTATCTCTTCGGGCCACGCCCTAATCAATAATCTGTCAATTGGTAGTAACCCTTCGGTTAAAAGAGTCTTGAAAGGTGCGAGACTGAAAAGACCTCCCAAAGCTCGCTATACATCTCTCTGGGACGTGAACTTGATTTTTAATTAATTCAATTCATGGCCTATCAACACTCACCTTTCCATTAAACAGATTTCAATGAAATTGGCTACTTTGTTATGCTTAATCTCCTTTAGAAGAGTCTCTGACATCAAAGCACTAGAACTATCTAACAGAATTTATTCATCAGAAGGAGTTCATTTTGCCATTTGGAAAAGAACTAAGACAATGTCTGATTCAGTTTTCTATCCTATTACTCACGATTGTGAGAAACTCTGTGTGGTAAGATGTATTAAAGAGTATGAGAGCAAGTTCTTAAAATATAGAGCAAATGGGGCCGATCAACTGCTTTTATCCTATGTGAAACCTTATAGACTTGTTCCCACAGCCACATTAGCAAGATGGTTACGCATGATTATGAATGAAGCAGGTATTGATATCTCAAGGTTTGGAGCCCATTCTTCTGGAGGGGCCATGGCAAGTGGAGTCTTCTGGGCAGGGGGTTCCCAGTCCGAAATACTTAAAACTGCCGATTGGTCTAATGCAAACACCTTTGCCAGATTCTATTTAAGATCAGTAGAGCATGTTAGTAATATAGCTCTTGTGGGTTTTAAACATGCATAATGGTAGCCTCCGGTCTTGTAATGAAATGACGATTCTCCAATTTATATGCAGAGAAAATCTTGATTTCATTAAAGACAACGGAGGCTAACATTATCCCACCCTCCGCTCCCAATTAAATTATTGAAATAAATATATATTAAGATATTAAAGTTGCTTATCTTTAATATGTTACGTTCCTTAAATGCTACTGTTTTTTTCTTGGATCAGTGATCTGTTATTATTTCTCAACCTCATTTATATTAAGAGTGCCACCCTTTTTCTTTTTCCAGAGAATAACGCTTGAAATACTTTACAAATCTCCAAGTTGTATCTTACCTTGCATCGTCGCAGCCAAAAGCAGAGGATGACTATGTGCAGTGGTACTTTAGAACTCTTCATGAACATTCCAATGTTTTATGATGTATTAGTATTCGTTAAAGGGCTGCATGTTTGGGGCAGCAATAAAAGATATTGCATAATGTTAGCCTCCGTTGTCTTTAATGAAATCAAGATTCTCTCTGCATATAAACTGGAGGATCGTCATTATCCCCCATTGACTGCAGTTTGACAGATTGATGTGCACATGTGGCGCAGTGTACTGATGGAGCAGGGTTTCGCAAAGATGAAACCTGCTCGAATTGATACCCCCATAATACATACTAACAGTAAATGGTTGTTGAAAACTAATGTACACCCCACACAAACACAAAGGAAATTGCTTTGCGCATGTCTCAACTAACACGTAAACAAATAATATTGTAATAACATTTGAGATTTGGGAAAACGAGAAGCTTTGGATAGATAGGCCGCATTATGCTTCAGTAAATTGCATGTTGCATTCTGTTTGCACTAACGAATAATGCCGCTTCTGCACAAAGTTTATGCTAGGTAACATTAATGGGGAATAGTGCAAAGTGGGCGGTAAACAGTGAAGGCTTCATTATCATAATTAATATATGTTCATTTTTATTTACTTTAGTGTGCTAGATGAAGCAGCCATTTTCATAAAGATGGCAAAAGAAGGGTGGGGGGAAAACATGAGGAGCGAGTTGCTCTGTCAGAAGCAAGGCAGACGCGCAGCACACCGTGGATGACATGAGGAGGTTGAAGGCCAGAATGTCGAACGACTGCCAAAACCAGTGTCCAAGCGTGGGACCAGACAGACTGCTGATGTTAAAGAATTGAATTAGATAGATACATTTTGTATTATATGTAATAAAGTGAGAACGAACTGAGAATCATACCCTGGGAATGGTCTTGAACAATAGGGTAGTTGAAAGAAAAGTGAAGTCACTGTGGTGTGACAACGCCACCTCCCAAACCCACCAATCCCTTTACGAGATTTAGTGATGTTTGCAACATTTGTGGGATGGACATGTTAGTTTAAGGGTATAATTGGGGTGCCTTTAGGGGTGTGGTTAGAGCTTAGGCTGGCAGGAGAGAAAGAGGGGGAACGCGCCGCTGTTCATCGGTTGCAGAGAGGCCTAGCTGTTCCTGACCTGTCCCGATCCTGTTTTCTTCTTATCCTTTGTTTCCTGATCCTATGTCGGGGAATCCCCATCATCCCATAGGTGGCGGGGTTGGTTTTCTTACAGACCAATAGGTTTGTATTTAGTTTAACTTGTTCTCAGAATTTACCTTATTGATGTATTTTTTCTCCCTGAAACTTTTGGCTCTCCACCTATCCACTCTGTCAATGATATGCGTGATTTATTAGATGAAACTTTTGTCTCTTCATCTATACCCTCCGTTAGGTATATGATGTTTCGCATATAATTTTTGCTGAAACTTTTGTCTCTTACTCTATCCACTCCTTCATTGCACAAAGTCATTGCTATGTTTAGATGGATTTACGTTTCCAGTTGTACTGCATAAGTGAAAATTCCTCCTCGTGTGAGATTCAGTGTTTGTATTGTGTAACCAAATGCAGTGGAGCATAATCTTTAATTTCATGAGATAAAATTCATTATTAATTTCATCGAGAGTCTGTGATCATTTTAGATTCATTAAATGGTTGGTAAGTTAGAAGTTAATCATTGCCATCAACTATTCAACTAATTGGTCCATCAACCAAATAGAGGGAAAATTCATAACATTAGTTACGATGTCAAAATATTTGACCCATGAAAGGAAAAGGATTGATCGAGCATAAAAATTGACCCCAGCGCATCAGGGATTCTGGGTGAATGTGTATGGGCCATTGTATCATGATGTATTGAGTATTGATCCCTGATGAATATTGGATTGGCGCTGGATCAGTTTCTTGGTAGCAGAGGACGGTTTAATTATTGATTAGTTTAGTAATGATTATTGATTGTATGTCCTAAACATGAAAAGTTAGTGTCACTTTCTATGTTGTCTAGAAGTACAGGTACTGAAAATACCTGAGGAATCCCGGGAATGGAATTAGCCTGAAGTAGGCAGAAGAAGAGTGTGGTAAAGAAGCCACACTGCAGAAGTACTTTGTTGTAATAATACCTAAAAGCTACGGAGGGCTGTAGGTGATATAATTAGGGAAATTTCATATGCGAGTAGTGTGTCTGAAATAGCGAAGGGTCCACTTCTGAAACTCTAGCCTTATCCCCAGGAGAGTAACAAGACCTCTTTTCACGCCAAAAAGTCCTCTTGTGAAATCCTGGCCTTATCCCTAGAGGAGTAATAGGTCCACCCGGAACTTGTTTGAAGGGTAAAATAGCGCTGGTCGTTATTAGGACTCGTAGTGAGAAAACCTCTTGAAGAAGGCGAAAACTATCTCTTTATTTAGTGGAACAGACAAAGTAGCATTGTTTTATGTTGTTACTAATAGAATTTTTGTTTAAGAGTGCTTAGAAAAGTATTGCCGTATTATTTTGTAAAGGGAGGGGCAGTAGAAGGAGTAATACGGACGTCAAAAACAGCCGCGCTGGTATTGGACAAGCAGCAGGCGTGTACTGAGCTGTGATTGGTTGGTTGGTGTGAGCTGCACAAGTATTGGTTGAGACTGTGCTTACGTAGTGGTGTTCCGATTGGTTGGTTGGTGTGTGTCGCGCTGGTATAGGATAAGAGCTGACGAATAGAATAAGTAGAATCACGGAAGAGTTTCCTTGTTAGTTTGATTGAGATACGCTACTATAAAATGAAGTTGATACAGAAATGAAAGAATTTCTTTAAAAAGGACTAACCAATTGTGACTAGAGAGGGAATTCCAATTCCACCTCCTAAGACGCCTGCTTCTTTTATGATGTTGGAGCGAGGTTATCATACGTGTATGTGGTTGGAAAATTGGGAGAGTATACAAAGGATGATGGTGTTCTAGCTTTTGCTCAGTATGGTACATTTAATGTAAGGATATTGCAGAATTTGAGAAATCGAATTGATTCATTAGAACCGAACCCTAGGTTAACCCAGTAAAAGCTTTGGAGGAATGGGAAGTTGAGGCATTTGAGAAAGAAAAATATAGAATGGGTAACAGAGGTCATAGGAGTATGATGTTCAGATATCCGTTTGAGAATAGGGAAGAGAAGCTGAAACGATGGAGGAGCGCTGTGGTAACGGAAGGGTTAAATCCAGTTTTAACAGTCGATGAGCAGACAGGAAGTAAATGTAAAGAGAAAAAGAAAAATGTAGAAATCTCAAGTGCAAGGGATGGTGTAAATGATTCTGATGAGTTATTGGAGGATATTATGACCAAAAGACCCCCGCCATATCGAGAAAATTCAGTTGAAGTAACTCCGAATGCACCCTTTATGGGAAATCCATTGATCCCACAGATTGCGGATATGGCTAGGATAATGAGAGAAAAGGAGTTTGAAATGTTAAACAAGACAAATGTAGAGCAGATTCAGAAAATAAACCAGTTAAGTTTAAAGCAGAGGCATTGCCGGTACCGATTACAATAGGTCCTGTAGTTCCTTTGTTTGGAGAAAACCCAAATACATCTAAAGTACATACATTAGCAGTTCCAATGGGTAACGTCAGGAATGGATTGGAGACGATAATTAATGAGAAAATGCAGGCTGACACGAATGTTACACTCTTGGATCTCCCAGTTTGCGAGATGATAACAGAAACCCCTAAAAGAGATATACAAATGAGTCCAAGAAGAATAGAGACAAATGTCACTCCAATGACAGGGAGTTCAGCAGGTCTTTCGTCAGAAGAATTGAATGATTGGATAAAGGAAAGGGAAAGGAAAGAAAAACAAACTAGTATAAATGTGAGCCAATTGAAGGTAGATTTGGAAGAAATGATTATTGGTACGATTAGTCCAGACAGGTTAGGGACTTATCGGGATGATGAATTGTTGTTCTTGTGTAAAAGCATTACTTGGAGAGCGAAGAATCTTCATGAGAAAATATCTCAAGCTGCTAGTGAGTATGGAATAGACATAGAAAAGTCAAAAGTATTGCAGAAATCATACAGATTGGCATTTACTGAAAAAGATTTGGAAAGTTTGTATGCGTCTGGAAAAATGTTACAGATAAAGGAGTTAATGAACCTTTTGAAGAAATGGGGAGATGTAGACCGATGGAGAAATAGATGGGTAAGAAAGAAGGAAGAAGTAACAAATAAAGGAGTGTCTATGTTCCCGTTAAAGGAAACAGAACAGGTTGAAAGGGCGTGTCCGATGAGAGAAGTACCAGGTGGCGGATACGTTCATGTTCCGTGGTCAAGGCAGGATATATCATCATTTACGAATGATTTTCCCCGACTAAGAGAAAAACCTGTGGAATGGTACAAACAGGTAGAAAGGTTTGTAAAGGTCTCAAAGGTTTTGTTAACAGATTTAGATGGGTTGTTTGAAATTGTTGTTCCGGCAGATTTATGGACAGAGTGTAAGATCACAGTTGATTGGCCAAAGGATGAATATCCTAGAGATGCTAAAACAGGTGCCCCATCAGAAGAGGTGATGAAAAAGTACAATCAGGTAATCACGTTTCTGAAGGGAAAAATTTCCCCAAAGGAAGCAGATTGGGTTAAAATTGACAGGACCACACAGGAACAAAAGGAATCAGTACACGCCTATTATGAAAGGCTGTTGCAGGTATTCAAACAGTATAGTGGATTCGAAAATATTGGAGACAAAGACATGGGACATTTCGTGTATCGTTTTGTGTTTGGATTAAAACCAGATATTAGTAATATGACTCAACAGCATTTAATTGTTGAATTGATGAAATTGATGACATTTTGAGGTATGCAAAGTATTGTAATGACGATATTGAATCAAGACATAAAAAGTTAAAGGAGAAAATGATGTGGGCAGAGGTGAAAGTGGCAGAACAACAAGAAGTAAATAATCCTCAAACCAGTAATCAGATGGGTGGTCAGAATCAAAATGGACAGAATTGCAGGGGAGGCAAAGGTAGGGGAAAAATGAGTAAAGAAGAAGCTATGAAGAAATTTCCTCGTCATGCGTGCGAAAAGCTTGGACATTGGAAGAATGAGTGTAGATCCGTTAAAAAGATTAATGGGAGAAATCAAAATTTGATTCCACAGATGCAGAATGAGGTGGGTGTAAATCAACAGCAGCAGCAGCAGATAGTTACTCAACAATTACAGGTGCCGCAAGCTCCCATGCCAAATAATGTGAATGCTCAAGTGCAGAGGTACAGTGTGAACACTGGATATCACGGAGGTGACCAGGTTGGTAAGAATCAAGGTGCGATTCCGCAGTATTGGGTGCAGTGCAATGGGAGTGATTCAGACTCATCTCAATGACGGTGCCTGAGGGGGGAGGAAGAGTGCGTACTTGGCGCATCTTTGGCGGTAGATCAGTCAGGTCCATTTGTTGACGCAAAGGTGGAAGGTAACATTACATTTTTAGTGGACACTGGTGCTACCCGTTCTACTGTGAGAGCAGCAGAAATTCCAAACCTACCCCTCTCGGGAGAAACTATCCAAGTTGTAGGAGTCTCGAACAAGCATATTAGAACACCTGTTACAAATCCAATTGAAGTTCACATTGGTAACTGCAAAGACATGCATCGGTTTGTGGTATGTGACTCAAGCCCAGTAAATCTATTGGGAAGAAATTTGCTGTGCAAGATGAACTGCACCATCTATTGTACACCAGATGGATTTGCATTTCAGACCCCTGATGAGGATGTTGAATTCAAAATGATGTTAGCGAAGCAAGGGACAGAAGTGGATGAATTGTATTCACTTCTCACCGAAGAAAATTTGCCTGAAGAAATAAAAAGTGCAGTGAGATCTGATGTGTGGGATTTTTCAGGAAAAGAAATTGGCTTAATGACAAATGTAGACCCCATTCAGATTACAGTAAAGGATGGTGCTAAATATCCAAACACACCGCAGTATAAAATGAGTCCAGAGGTAATTGCAGGAGTTACTCCTGTGATCGACCAAATGATTGAACAAGGAATTTTAAAGGAGATAATGAGCAGTCCTTGTAATTCACCTATCATAGGTATCAAGAAACCCAGTGGGATGTACCGAATAGTGCAGGATTTGCGAAAAGTAAATAAGATTGTTGTACCATGTTGTCCAGTAGTATCAACTCCGGCCGTGATTCTTTATCAGATCCCATGTGATGCTGAATGGTACACAGTTATTGATTTGTGCCAAGCCTTTTTCTCAATTCCATTGCATCCGGAAAGCCAGTATTTGTTTGCATTCCGGTTCGGAGACCGTGTTTTGGCATGGTGCCAAGTTCCTCAAGGGTATACAGAAAGCCCCTCAATTTTTAATCAAATCTTGAAAAAATGTCTGGAGACTCTAGTCATGCCAGGAAATTCGGTTTTGGTTCAATACATTGATGACCTATTGGTGGCAACAAAGACACGGGGGGCATGTGTGACAGACACAATTGCCTTATTGAACCATTTGGCAAAGAAAGGACACAAAGTGTCCCCGGCAAAGTTACAATTTTGTAAACAGGAAGTACAGTACCTTGGACACAAAATAGAAAAGGGAGTCAGAAAAGTAACTCCAGAAAGAATCAGTGTGATCAAACGAATGAGTCCACCTAAAACACAGAAAGAAGTGCGGATGTTCTTGGGAATTGTTGGATACTGTCGTCAGTTTATTTGTGGTTTCTCAGCGATTTCAAAACCTCTACAGAGGTTAACACGAAAAGATGTGAAGGATCCGATTGTCTTGGGTGATGAAAGTATGGAAGCGTTTGTAAAATTAAGAAGTAGTTTGTGTCATGCACCTGCATTGGGGATGCCAGCTTATTCAAAAGAATTTGCATTGTACTGTTGTGAGAGAGATGGGTGTGCACTCTCAGTCCTAACACAGAAACATGGAATGGCACGACATCCAGTAGCATATTTGTCTGCTAATTTGGACTCAGTGGCTGCAGCGTTGCTAGGATGCTTAAAAGCAATAGCATCTACTTGCATGAGTCTGGAACAGAGTGAACCGATTGTGATGGGATATCCAGTTAAAGTGTATGTGCCACACTCTGTTGAGATCCTTTTGACCCGAACCAGGACACAATCTCTCACATCTAGTCGGCTGACTAAATACGAGAGAGTGATTTTGGGTGCTGAAAATGTGACTGTGGTAAGGTGCACAACTGTGAATCCAGCAACTTTGTTGCCAAATTCTCGGTGTGAGGAAGTGAGAGGGGAAGCTGATCGTGATTGTCTGGATGCGACTGAATATTGCACCAAACCTAGGCCAGACATAGAAGATTGTCCCTTGGAAGAATCAGATTGTGAAATGTTTGTTGATGGATCCTGTTTGAGAAATGAGAGAGGTGAATTATGCACTGCTTATGCTGTTTGCAGCATAGAAGGGGTTCTTGAAGCATCCTATCTGAGAGGAGTAAACTCCGCCCAAATAGCTGAGCCGTTAGCTCTGATTAGAGCCTGCAAAATTGCCAAAAGCCTGAAAGTAACAATATTTACAGACAGTCAATATGGATTTGGAATTGTTCATGACTTCGGCCAGCTATTTATTTATTTGAAAAGTTTTATAAAGCGCGAACAAGACCCAACCGGGTATCAGAGCGCTGTACAAAGAGGAAAGCTGACGTATACGTACAGAGACAATATAAAAACACTTACAAAAAAAGGAAACATGAGAGGAACCGGAAGCAAAAAGTAAATGAGGGTGCTAGGGGAAGAGTAGGTAGCAAGTGAACAAACAGGTAACAGCCCACCTAGATGAGGCCGAGCAGTTTCATCATTGACTTACTTCAAAGACAAACGAAATAAGTTTTAAACCCCCAATAGAAATGATTGTCAAGCACAAGTTTCAAAGATAAAGTGAAAGTAAATTGTTAAGCATACAATAAAACACCCAAGCACACCCCATAAGGCAACATGAGAGGAACCT
This sequence comes from Calotriton arnoldi, assembly GCA_963921515.1. NCBI lineage: Eukaryota > Metazoa > Chordata > Amphibia > Caudata > Salamandridae > Calotriton > Calotriton arnoldi. The sequence continues at coordinate 538,374 of CAWUFW010002204.1, forward strand.
GAGGCATAAAATAAATGAGGACGCTAGGGGAAGAGTAGGTAGAAAATGAACAAACAGTAAACAGCCCACCCAGATGAGGCCGAACAGTTTTATCATCGCCTTACTTTAAAGACAGATGAGATAAGTTTTAAACCCCAAGTAAAAATGATTGTCAAGCACGAGTTACAAACATAAAGTGAAAGTAAATTGTCAAGCATACATTTCAACACAACAAAGTAAAAATGCTTGTCGAGAGTGCATGGTAATTGACTAGCAAACGACATGGAGGCTATTGTTGATGCAGTTCTTCCAATAGTAGCCATTTGACCTGTTTTTTGAATGAGGCAGTCGAAGGGTTGGCTCTGATCTCTGTTGGTAGGGCATTCCAAATTCTTGGAGCCAGCCCTGAGAAGGTACGATTGGAAGTTCTTTTTTTATTGAATTTCGGTGGTTTCAGTAGTAGGGTATTGGAGCTTCTTAAGTTTCTTCTGGATCCGGAGAGCTCAAGTTTTTTTTGCCAGGTAAATGGGGCTATTGAAATGTATAGCTTTATGTGTCAGGCAGGCTATCTTGAAGCGGATCCTAGCTTCAATGGGGAGCCAGTTAAGCTGGATTAAGTCAGGTGTGATATGATCATGCTTTCTTGAACCTGTGATTAGTCTGACAGAGGCGTTCAGAGTAGCTCTTAGAGGCGCTAACCTAGATTTAGGAAGACCAGCTAGGGTCACCAATCCATATTCTACTTGTGATATAACTAAGGATTGGACTGCTGATTGCATGTCTTCGGGAGGTAGGAGCTATGGATGCAAAGGGGATTTCTGACCTCTTCAGGTACCCCCATTAAAAATGGAAAAACAGTAAAGGAACTGTTGGATGCTTTACAATTGCCCAAAAGAATTGCAGTAGTCAAATGTGCCGCACATAAATCAGGAGATGATTATGTGACGAAGGGCAATAGATATGCCGACCAAATAGTACGATATTGTGCACGAAATACAATTGCATTGAACAGATCAATTGATAGGGGAAATACCGAATGCCATCTATTGTTTGCAACCACATTTGAAACATGGGAGGAAGTTAGATAGTTGCAGGAAGAAGCAAGTGATGAGTAAAAAGAAAGATGGCGCAAAACAGGCTGTAGCAAGAGAACAGAAGATGATCTATGGGTCGGTCTTGATGGGAGACCAGGGTTACCAGATTCCTTACTTTCCCATATGGCCAGAGTTTACCATGGAATTGCACATGTTGGAAGAGATGCAATGATCAGACTCTTCAAGCAGTCATGGTATAATCCGAAGTTCAGGGTCATTGCAGAAAGCCTTTGTCAGAGGTGCGTGATCTGTCAGCAGCAAAATCCAGGCAGAAAGACAGTTGTAAGTTGGGGACACATAGGGAGAGCAGGAGGTCCATTTACCCGGCTTCAGTTTGACTTCATTGAGCTTCCCCCGTGCAACGGGCTGAGATATGTACTGGTCATTGTCTGCTTGTTCTCTCGTTGGGTGGAAGCCTATCCCACGAGAAGGAACGACAGTCTCACGGTGGCAAAACTACTTTTGAGAGAACTGATCCCTAGATTTGGAATTCCAGTCACTTTGGAGACAGATAGGGGAACGCATTTTAATAATGAGATAATTTGGCTAATTTGTGCAGCATTTAAAATTGAGCAGAAGCTGCATTATGCCTATCGACCAGAAGCTTCTGGCGTAGTTGAACAATTGAATGGCACTATAAAATCAAGATTAGGGAAAGTGTGTGCATCCACATCACTGAAATGGCCTGATGCTTTACCCCTTGTACTGATGAATCTAAGAAGTATTCCTGACAAAAAGACTGGATTGAGCCCTCATGAAATTCTCATGGGAAGAGCAATGAGACAAGCATATATACCAGCAAACAAACTAATGAGTATATCTGATGATTTAGTGCTCGACTATTGCAGAGGATTGGCTGAACAGGTACGTTCCTTGTCTCACCAGGTTGGAGAAGAATCCACAACGATACATCGAAATCAAGCTCATGATCTGAATCCTGGTGAATGGGTTTTTATCAAGAAGCACGTAAGGAAATCGTGTTTAGAACCCAGGTGACACGGACCTTATCAGATCATACTGGTGACGACAACGGCAGTGAAGTGTGCTGGCTTGCCAAATTGGATCCATGCAAGCCATACCAAACGAACCCTAGATCCACTTGAAAAACAAAAGGAGCAACAACTGGTGAAAGAAAAACAAAGACCAGTGCTCGAGGTGTGTGAAGCTGATGAATCTAGAGTGATAGATTCTGACGAACAACCAGATGGTGAACAGCCGAGCACAAGTCAAGTAGAGTGAACTAGAAAGAAGCGAGTTTACTGTTGATCTAGAAGAAAGTGAAGTCCCAGCAAAGCTTGAAACAGATGAGATTGTTATTGATCCAGAAGGAAGTGAATTTACAGTTGAAAGAGAAGTTATTGCTGAATCGGAAGAACCACAAGAGACAAACTCAGGAAGAAGAGCAATCAGAAATAAGAACCAATAAAAGAACTCTTGAAACTAATGCAGAAAATGACCAAGTGATCAAAGCAAAGAATTCCAGAAAGGATTAGAAGTGGCCAAGTGGAGTGAAAAGACTGAAATACACTCTTGTGAAAAGAAGGTTAAGAAAAAGACCAGAACAAAGCAATGAGGTCTCAAGTCAGACAGAACAAGAAGAGTCAGGAAAAGAATTAGTACAAAAAACAAGAAGAGTGAGAGTACCAAACAGGGAGTTCAGTGCACCTGAATGGACCTACGTTATTCCAGAAGAAATTTAAAGCTCAGATCCAAGTGAAGAAAAGGACAAATCTGACACTGAGCAAGTTGATGAAAACAAGCTAAGACCTCCTTAAAGAATTGTGACAAAAACGAAGGTGCAACCTTGATGATTAAAAGAAAAACGAAACAAAGACTCAGAGAAAACTGAAAAAAAAGAATAAAAGAAGGGGGTAAAGACGAAAGCCTTGAAGTGTAGGATTACACTACTATTTTTCTTTAAGATTTTTTCTTTTAGCTTAGAATATTATAGGATTGGATAGATTTTTATTATTTTTTCCTAAGAACAAAACGGCTGAAGCAGAAGTGACTGAACTTCCAAAATCTAGTCTAAAAAGTAGATGCATTAAAGCTTGCTTATGTAGTGTCTTAATGTTAACATTTATATGGTTAATATTAACTGTCCTTGTACCTATTCTAATGGTAACTAATAATGGAAACAATACTAATAACGTAACAAAAGAAAGAATGAACGATGTCACTAATGAGATTTCTAATACTAACTTAGAACCGTTGGATGGAAGTATTCTCCATCATGATAAATCAATTAGTGATTTCTCGTTAAATGTCTTTACCAAATTACTCAGAGTACATTGACACAATGAATGTAAGTGATTGTTACGTGTGCATGCAATTACCTTCGTCTGTCTCAGAGGGTGTGACTTATCACCACCTTCCGTTAACCTATGGTGTGTCTTGCAGTATACTCACAAGCCTGTTTTACGTGACGGGAAAGCTCGAATACTATTTTTCTAATATAGATTTAGTATTTTTTGAAATTCCTATTATTAAAGAACTAAATAAGGTTTTGAGTGCTAAAAATGCACGATATATGGGGGAATTTTTCCATATCACTAAAACCTTAGACATAGAATATGCTTATAAGAATAATTTAACCTGTAGCTTGCGGGTAGAAGAGAGAATTTTTATAGAAATGGTAGAAGATAGACGAGAGTGTTTTAAAAGGAAAGCTGCTGAACAGAAGTCACGGTTACCACCATGGGACTTTAGGGAAGGAAGTTATGAAAAGGGCGAAGGGTACGCTGCAATGTCCCTGGACTGGTCACAGAAGGGAAAGATGTGTTTGCTTAGAACGAAAACTAACTATAATAATTATTTCATTGGTTCTAGTGAATGTGAGCATACCTTTCAAATCACTGGAGGTTGGGGATTGAAAGGTGGGACTGATCCTGTTTTTCCAGGGATTTATTATGTGTGTGGTAAGAAAGCCTATTATAAGTTGCCTGCACATTGGTATGGTAGTTATTTTACCATTGTTTTCCCCAAGGTATATCGCATGGATCGAAACAGTCAAACTGAACGAAGTAAAGCAAGGACTAACACGTAAGAAAAGAGCAAGCTTTTCAGAAATAGGAGGAGATATTTTTGGTGCACTGATACCCTCAGTTGGAGTCGTTCTGAATTCACATAAAATTCGAAAATTGTCTACGGTGGTTGATCGATTATCTACAGATACCGCAGGCGGGTTCTTGATGATTGACACAGAAATGGTTGCAATCAGGTCAATGGTTTTGCAAAATCGACTTGCCCTTGATATATTATTGGCAAAAGAGGGTGGAGTCTGTGGAATGTTGAAAGTTCAACATTGCTGCACATATATCCCTTATAAAAGCAAAGGAATCGAGGGATATATAAAGATTACAAAATTACATGACGATTTGACCCAACTGGAGGTTGATGGTGTTTGGGAGAGACTGAATAAAAGTTTTTCCACTATAAGTAAATGGTTTTCTATCTTTGAAAGTAGCATATTAGGAAGAAGAATAATACCAATGGTTTTAGTAGCATTAATAATCTTAGTAATAATAACAGCATATAAGTGTTGTAAGAATAAGAACAAAAGAAAAGAATTGGTAGAATCAAAGAATAAACGAAGAGCAAGAAAGAGAAAAAGAGAAGAAATAGAATTAGAAGAAATGAAAGGAGAGTACTATGGCTTAATGAAAAAGTTGGATGAGGGTGCCATAAAAATAGAGAAGAATACAGAAATATAAATGTTTAAAGATGGCACTCGGTATGGTAGGTATTTTATGATGGCTTCTTTAAGCTATCAGAGGGGGGGAATTGATGGAGCAGGGTTTCGCAAAGATGAAACCTGCTCGAATTGATATCCCAATAATACGTACTAACAGTAAATGGTTGTTGAAAACTAATGTACACCCCACACAAAGACAAAGGCAATTGTTTTGCGCATGTCTCAACTAACACGTAAACAAATAATATTGTAATAACATTTGAGATTTGGGAAAACGAGAAGCTCTGGATAGATAGGCCGCATTATGCTTCAGTAAATTGCATGTTGCATTCTGTTTACACTAACGAATAATGCCGCTTCTGCACAAAGTTTATGCTAGGTAACATTAATGGGGAATAGTGCAAAGTGGGCGGTAAACAGTGAAGGCTTCATTATCATATAATTAATATATGTTCATTTTTATTTACTTTAGTGTGCTAGATGAAGCAGCCATTTTCATAAAGATGGCAAAAGAAGGGAGGGGGGAAAACATGAGGAGCGAGTTGCTCTGTCAGAAGCAAGGCAGACGCGCAGCACACCGTGGATGACATGAGGAGGTTGAAGGCCAGAATGTCGAACGACTGCCAAAACCAGTGTCCAAGCGTGGGACCAGAGAAACAGACTGCTGATGATGTTAAAGAATTTAATGAAATAGATACATTTTGTATTATATGTAATAAAGTGAGAACGAACTGAGAATCATACCCTGGGAATGGTCTTGAACAATAGGGTAGTTGAAAGAAAAGTGAAGTCACTGTGGTGTGACAACGCCACCTCCCAAACCCACCAATCCCTTTACGAGATTTAGTGGTTTGCAACATTTGTGGGATGGACATGTTAGTTTAAGTGTATAATTGGGGTGCCTTTAGGGGTGTGGCTAGAGCTTAGGCTGGCAGGAGAGAAAGAGGGGGAACGCGTCGCTGTTCGTCGGTTGCAGAGAGGCCTAGCTGTTCCTGACCTGTCCTGATCCTGTTTTCTTCTTATCCTTTGTTTCCTGATCCTATGTCGGGGAATCCCCATCATCCCATAGGTGGCGGGGTTGGTTTTCTTACAGACCAATAGGTTTGCATTCAGTTTAACTTGTTCTCAGAATTTACCTCATTGTTGTATATTTTGTCCCCGAAACTTTTGTCTCCCACCTATCCACTCCGTCAATGATATGCGTGATTTATTAGATGAAACTTTTGTCTCTTCATCTGGCCCCTCCGTTAGGTATATGATGTTTCGCATATAATTTTTGCTGAAACTTTTGTCTCTTACTCTATCCACACCTTCATTGCACAAAGTCATTGCTATGTTTAGATGGATTTACGTTTCCAGTTGTACTGCACAAGTGAAAATTCCTCCTCGTGTGAGATTCAGTGTTTGTATTGTTTAACCAAATGCAGTTGAGCATAATCTTTAATTTCATGAGATAAAATTCATTATTAATTTCATCGAGAGTCTGTGATCATTTTAGATTCATTAAATGGTTGGTAAGTTAGAAGTTAATCATTGCCATCAACTATTCAACTTATTGGTCCATCGACCAAATAGAGGGAAAGTTGATAACATTAGTTAAGTCAAAATATTTGACCCATGAAAGGAAAAGGATTGATCGAGCATAAAAATTTACCCCAGCGCATCAGGGATTCTGGGTGAATGTGTATGGGCCATTGTATCATGATGTATTGAGTATTGATCCCCGATGAATATTGGATTGGCCCTGGATCAATCTTTCATGCCTTCCCTATTGCAGCCAGGCTGGGGCAGAAGGCTAGCTTACCTACTATACCTACACCTTCGGTCTAGCCTGCCCTTGCTTTTCCTACTGTTGCCCCCCCCATCCACTGACACCTGGGGCTGATCTCATGCTTGGTCTCCCCCCGTGCTACTGTGTCTCACAGTAAAGACCCAGACCCCACACCACTTTAGCTGCACCTACACCGGGAGCAATGGGGAAAGACAAATCCTCAAATCCACCCCCCTCCCAGCCACGTATTGATCAGTATACCACTCCTGCCAGACCGACAGAGGGAGAAGCGCCTGACAAGGCCCTTGCTTCTTTCAACAATTTGGACAAAATACTTCATGCCATACACTCCTCCCAGGTGGTGGTTAAGACAAAGATAAGGGAGGTGCGAGAAGATGTGGGACTCCTTTGTCAGGATCTCCGTAACGCTACAGGCTGCCTTACCGAAGCAGAGAGACACATCTCAACTGTGTAGGAAGAGGTGGCAGATCGCAAAAGCAAAGTGGCCCCTCTACTAACCCGTACAAATGAGCTACATCACTGGCCAAAAATGCTGAATTTTGCTCTAGGCGCAATAATTTCCGTTTTAATGGATTCCCGGATGATGCGGAGGGTGCTCAATCTGCCACTTTCCTGGAGGAGAGGCTCAAATCCTGGATGCCTCAAGATAAGCTTTCTCCCTGGTTTGCAATAGAATGGGCGCAACACGCACTCACCCCCAGTCCCCACCCCGGGGGCACAACATAGACCCATGATCGCGAGATTCTTTAATTTCAGGGACAGATACTGTATCCTGCGAGAAGCAAGGGCACGCCATTACCTCTTGTTTCAAAATATTTCATTTTTCTGGACTACAACTGAGAGGGCTAGGCCAAAAGATGCTCCTATTAATCAGTCAAGCAGAAGCTTAGAGCTCTTCAATTATCCTGCATGCTTCTGTTTCCAGGGCGACTTAAAGAACAAGTAACTTATTTTCAGTAACGATGTATCTGGAAGAGACATGTTAGTTGTACATTTCTTACCTTAGAATTACCTCCACGCGCCAGTCTGGATCCGGAGATTTTTTCTTCAGCAGTACCCCTGCGCGTCGTTCGGCTCCGCGTCCGGCGTCGTGAGTGCCGGGATAACGTCGCTGGACCTACATAGATGCCGCCCAGGCGCGCTGACGTCCGTTCTTAACACAACTTTCCATGCCAGAAGCGCAGAGCCATGAAAGACACGGACCACCGGTGTGTCAAAACTAGGGCCCTTTAGGGAAGTTCCTATCCCTAGAAATCAGTTCGCAGAGCGGGGAGGATGGGAGGGACGGTAACAAATCTACAACATATGTCTCTACCAGATACATCGTTACCGAAGATAATTAACTTGTTCGTCTGATAGAGACTGTTAGTTGTAGATTACCTACCTTAGAATAGATACCCCAGCAATCTGCGAACCACAATCAAACCCTGAAAGTCCTGAAAAACAGAACGGGCAAAGTACCCATCCCTCCGGACTTGGCTATCCAGGCAGTAGTGTCTGGTAAACGTGTGCAAGGATGCCCAGGTTGCTGCCTGACAGATGTCAAAGACTGGAACTCCACGTGCTAATGCCGTGGTTGCCGCCTTTGCTTTGGTGGAATGAACTGGAGGTTCCTTTTTCGCCATGCATAGCATATTTTGATGCAGAGGACAACCCATCGGGAGATTGTCCATTTTTGAACAGCCCGACCTTTCTTGGCACCCACATAGTCAATGAAGAGTTGATCATCCACCCAAAAGTCTTTAGTGCGATCAAGATAAAAAGACAATGCACGTTTCGGGTCCAGGCGGTGGAGTCTCTCCTCCTCCTTGGCGGGGTGCAGAGGTGTAAAAAAGGTGGGCAGAGTAATAGATTGCCCCACACGAAAAGGTGTGACAACCTTAGGAAGGAATGAAGGCTTGGTCCAAAGCACCACGTTATCCGGATAGACAGATAGAAAAGGGGGCTTCAGAAGATGAAGCCTGCAGCTCACTCACCCTGCGAGCAGAGGTGATGGCAACAAGAAAGGCAGTTTTGAGAGTCAGCAACCTGAGGGGACAGTTATGAAGAGGCTCGAAGGGAGCGCACATAAGAAAGGTGAGAACCAGATTTAACTCCCATTGGGGCATTACAAAAGGAGATAGAGAAAACAGATGAATAAGGCCCTTAAAGAATCTGTTAATGATAGGAGACAAATATAGAAGGCTGATCTGGCAGCCGAAGAAGAGCAGAGATGGCTGCAAGATATCCTTTAAGAGTGCCCAAGGCAGAACCCTGCTGGGCCAAAGAAAGTATATACAAGAGAACTTCTGAAAGAGGAGCAGAAAGGGGATCAACAGCCTTTGCTGTGCACCATGCCACAAATTTGGTCCATCTGCAGGCATATACAGTTTTAGTGGAAGGACGCTTGGCTGCCAAGATAACATCACAGACTTCGGGCGGAAGGTCGAAAGCTGTCAGCTGCCGCCGCTCAATCTCCACGGAAGGAGGTGGAGACTGGACAGATTCGGGTGAAGAGCCCTCCCCTGCTGCTACGACAGAAGTTCCTCCCGAAGCGTCAGTATGATCAGAGGATCGATCGCCATGCTCGGAAGGTCGGGGTACCAGACTCTTTGTGCCCAGTCCTGAGCTACAAGAATGACTTGAGCTCGGTTGCGCTTGATTTTCTTGAGCACTCTGGGCAGAAGTGGTACAGGCGGAAAGGCGTACAAGAGGCCGAAGCTCCACTTGCGATGAAAAGCGCCGCCTTGGAAACTCTAACATGCAAAACCGCTGACATTGTGCATTCTCTTCGGAGGCGAACAGATCTAACCAAGGCTCTCCCCACTGCTGAAAGAGACCTTGCGCACATCCAGATGAAGACGCCATTCGTGATCGACTAGGCACCGACGGCTGAGTCTGTCCGCCCTGGCGTTCAGGAAGCCTTCCAGGTGTTGAACCACCAGGGTTATGTCCTGATGTTGCAGCCACGTCCAGAGGCGGAGAGCCTCTTGACAAAGGGTCCACGACCCCACCAGCCCTGTTTGTTGCAGTACCGCATGGCGGTGGTGTTGTCGGTGAACACCTGCACCACTTTCCCAGTGAGAGAGGGAAGGAATGTTTTCAGTGCCAGCCCGGAGCTCCAAAAGGTTGATATGGAGGCCGGACTCCGCCAGAGACCAGACACCTCTGCTCTTTGCCTCCCCCAGGTGGCTGCCCCATCCCAGAAGTGACGCATCCGTCACCACCGTTAGATCTGGTTGGGGAAGGAGAGAGATCAGCCTCGGACCCAATGTTTGTTCGTGAGCCACCACTGCCAGTGGTGCGCAGTTCCCTCCGAGATCTGGACACAGTCGCAAAGATTCCCCTGATGCTGCGCCCACTGGAACTACAGGTTCCACTGCAGAGTGCGCATGTGCCATATGGCATGATCCGCCAGCAGGATGGAGGCCATGATGCCCAGCAGCCTCAGTCTCATTCGTACCAAAATTCAGGACAGAGGCTGAAACATTGGTATCATAGCCCGAACTATCCCAGACTCGCTGCTTGGGAGGATAGGCCCGAAACTGCACTGTGTGCAGAACCGCCCCAATGAAAGATGTAACTTCCACATGTTGATAGTGAACCCCAGCGAATGCAGGAGGTCCGTCTTAGTCTGGAGGTGGGAGACGACAGCCTGGGGCGAGCCCGCCTTCAACAGACAGTCGTCGAGATAGGGGGGAAGACTGGAAACCCTGATCTGCGCAGATGAGCTGTGACCACCGCCTTCACCTTTGTGAACACCTGAGAGGCACTGGTAAGGCCAAAGGGGAGCACAGTGTACTGAAAGTGCTCGTGGCCCACCGTTAACCGAAGAAAACGTCTGTGGGCCGGCAGTTCGGGATATGAAAATAAGCGTCCTGCAAGTCCAATGCCACCACCCAGTCTCCTGGGTTGAGTGCAGACAGAACTTGGGTTAGGGTGAGCATTTTGAACTTCTCCTTCTGGGGGAAGAAGTTGAGGGTCCAGAGGTCTAAGATGGGATAGGATGCAGGCCTTTGACCTTCTTGGGTACCAGAAAGTAGTGGGAATAACAACCACGACCTACTTCTGGCACAGGGACCCTCTCTATTGGCCAAGAGAGCCGATACTTCCTGGCGGAGAAGTGCCAAATGATCCTCCGTCAAGCGATCATAAGAAGGTGGCATGGAAGGAGGGGTAGTCTCGAAGCGGAGGGAGTAGCCCCTTCGGACTATTTGCAGAACCCACCTGTCCGACGTGATGGATGGCCAGTGATGGGCCTGAAACATCAGACTAGGAAGGTTTGGAAGCTGCGGCGGGGGGGGGGGGGTGAGTCTGGACTTGGCCGCCCACTGGCTCCCTGACCCACGAGGACACTGGGTCCCTCGTCCCCAGCCACGCAGAGGCTGGACAGTTTGCATGACTCTGTGGCTGGGCTGGACAGGACGTGGCTGGGCGTCCCTTCCGTAGCCATGAAAGGGACGAAAGGCAGACTGAGATGGACGTGAGGCAGCCGTGAGGACCAAAGGATCTGGTCGTAGCTCAAGAATCCTTGAAGCGCGGGGCACTAGAGAGCCCGGAGCAAGATGGCCGCACTCTAGTGAGGCTCTGCTGGCCGGGCCGAATATCGTCAAAATATCGGCGGATCCACACAGCATCGAACCCCCAAACCCTCCCAGTGTGCCAGCTTACTGCAAGGGGGACCCTGTGGGCCGCAGCTGAGGTGGGAGGAGGCGCGGCGATCCCTGTGCGACCATTTGCGTAGTTCCGGGGAAAGGCAGCCTGCCGGGCGCTCAAGATGGCGGCCTGACCAGACGTGGCAAGGCGGAGAGCGGGCCGCACTGGTTGACAGCCGCGAGCGGAGGTGCACTTCTGCCGGTTGCCACCTGGCGGTCCCTGAACTGGAGCGCGGAGTGGCTCAAGCGAAGAGGTGGAGAGCGAGCTGAACTGGGGGCGTCCCGACCGGCGGATCGCTTGCAGCGCCGGGAGCGTCCTGCCCCGATACCCAGCGAGTGAAGGTGGGCGGACGAGACGCCTCACGCGTGAGCCAGCGTAGCGGTAAGCACTTGCGGCAGAGCGCTCGGTGGGGATTGCTTCCTGCTCCCCGAGCGGTGTCTTGCTGGCGCGTCAGCCCCAGGTGGCGCGAAGGTGGGCTGGCGCGGAGAAGACTGGGGCCCGAGCTGCGGAGGGCCTCCCACGACCGCCGGCTGGAGCGTGCCAGACAGCGTAGGTCTAACGGTGCTGAGAGGGTGACAGAGGTGGTGGCCCTCTGTGTGAACCTGTGAAGTTACGAGCGAGCAAGCGGAATACGGCGGTGCCTGGCGGGCGGATCTGCATCCAGGGGCCACACCGATGTTGAAACCGGAGCTTGGCCTCCCTCTGCAAATGTGATACAGCGCACGACTGCAGGAGAATACCCTTGGACAGGGTGAGTGATCAGCGGTCCTGGCACGGCTTTGCCGTACAGCACGTGGTGGGCCCCGGGGTCTTCGGAGGGCCCAACAACGCTGGGCAACCTAACCTGACAACGTGGATGGCATAGGTGACGCTGTGGTCGCAATTTATTGGTGGACCTCGAGCCGGACCTTGAACTCGCGGCTTCTGAGAGGGCGCTGCGCGTCGCACAGGCAGCGGAAGCTTGGCGCGAACCACGACCTTGACTGTGGAGAGCTGCGGAGTAGCGTACAGCACCCAGGAGTTCAGAGTGTCGGAGCACAGCTGGGGGAACTGCACAGGACCGCCAAATATCGCCATGGGCAAGACAGACAAACAGCAAGCGAAACTGCCCTTCGAGCCCCGCCGATCAAATCGCCCTGTAGGGACGCACTCCGACACGGAACTCGAGCAGCAGACGGCACAGCCTTCGCGGTTAGAAGCAACACTTGTCGCGATGCGGCAGAGCCTCCAGGCCATTGATGGCGAAATCGATAGCCTGTCCCTCCGGATGGATAGAATGCAGGCGACATTGGACAAGCAGGGCGAGAGGCTCACTACCGCAGAACGGCGAATCTCCGATGTTGAGGATGAAGCGCAGTCCACCTCCAAGAAATGTCAGGACATGGAGAAATTGTTGGAGGTCATCAGGGCCAAAAATGAAGACCTCGAGGCGCACTCTAGGCGCTGTAATCTGCGCATCGCAGGAGTCCCCGAAAGCACGAACACGGGCCGCCTTGAGGACTACATCGAGGCTATGCTGAAGGAACTTTTCGGGGCTGAAAACCTGTCTCAGGTGCTTATCGTAGAAAGGGTGCATCGCTCCTTGGCACCCAGACCGCCGCCTCGAGCACCGCCCAGGCCTATCGTGGTGAAGATTTTAAACTACCGGGACCGCGATACGGTGCTCAGGCTAGCGAGGGAAAAGCAAAACACGTCCTACAAAGGTAATGCTGTGTCCTTTTTTCCGGACTTCACCATCGCTGTGCAAAATGCACGCAGGGAATATGCCGACGTGAAAAAGAAACTGCGCACTCTGGAAATCCCCTACGCCATGCTCTACCCCGCTAGACAAACTCACATTAGACGGCAAGGTGAAGATGTTCCAATATCCGAGAGAGGCACAGGATTTTCTCCGGAAGCTTCAGGCTAAACGGAAGGCTGCGGGACGTGAGATCTACCCGGGGCCATCAGACCGCCCCGATACCGAAGATCAGCGTGGTGCTGGTGCGTCAGACAGGTGCGGAGTAGCTGACCATCGAGGACTTGAGCAGATTCCTGCATGATGTGACAATTGGTAAGGCGCAGCGGTCTGAGGGGCTTGGCCGCGCCACGGCAGGGTGTTAGCGACAGGAATTGGCACGGACCCTGTTCCTATTTTTCTTTCATTGCTGCAAACTACTAGATTGCTGGCCTTGACTCTGGGACCTGGGACACCCGCGGCTGGCCGTAGAGCTCTGGCTGGCGCAGGTTGTCGGACATATGGCTTTGGGACACAAGCCCCTTGATTACCCTAACATGCAATGGGGGTGGGATCTCTTGGGAACCTGCCCACGAGCGAGGGTATATATAATCGTGGGATGGTTATTAAAGGCTTCCCGGGACGACGATTTTCTGGCTGGGGGGACACGGAGTACTGCTTCACAGGAGGGGAGGCGGGGATTCCTTCATTGTTTATATCAATGTTGTTACTGGTCTCTAATCGTATGAGCCTGGCCAAACCCGCCAAGCGGGTGGCACGTGGGCTCTCGGTTGTCCCCCATGCGGGTAGTACCCACGAGGGTTGTTATGTTCTTTCTATTGTATATTTGGGGATGTCTTTGGCATGTTTGGGATGCTGAAGTGGGTGGGGGGCGGGGGAGAATATGTTCTATGTTTGCACCAGGTGACTATGATGACTTCAGCGAACCTTACTTGTACGATCGCTCTTTAGGCGGCAAGCCCCGCGATGCTAGACTATTCAATATGCGTGACACTGGCGGAGGGTAACATTCGTTTACTGACATGGAATGTGCGGGGACTTAATCCCAAAAAGACCCGACAGGTATTGGCCTACCTCGACAGGCATCATGTCCACCTGGCACTCTTACAAGAGACTCATCTGATGGGGGGACATGACAATGCAATGGGAGCCACTGGGCTATGGCGAGGGCGGCATCTTCTTACTCCAGTTATGCGAGAGGGGTTGTCGTATTGGTCAAGAAGGGTGTGCCCTTCAAGTTGCTGGTGACGGAATCGGATCAACTGGGCCGTTCACATTGATGCAGGGCAATCTGGCAGGGACAGTCCTCACAATCATTAACACTTACGGTCCCAACGTGAACGATCCTGAGTTCTACCAACGCCTCAAAACCAAGCTTTTTCAACTACACTCTGATTTGGTGATATGGGGGGGCGACATGAACATGTATTTAGATCCGGACATGGACAGAAGCACCAACATCACACGACAGGGGAAGCGCTCCGCCAACGTAGTTAAGGATATCATGCACACTTTCCATCTGAAGGACATATGGAGGGACAGACATCCCAGCGTCCGGGAGGGAACGTTCACCTCGGCGGTGCATGGATCCTGGTCCAGATTAGATTACTGGCTCCTCTCGGAGTCAATGGCATCCTGGGTCACTGGGATCCGACATTTGACGCGCACACTCTCGGATGATGCCCCGGTGGCGCTAGACATTAACGTCCCGACTAAGCATCATCAACCCTTTCAGTGGCGTCTCCAACCGGCGTCCCTACTGGACCCAGTCTTCAAGGAGGGCATACATCAAGCTATTGAAAGGTACTTTGAGGAGAATGTTGGTAGTGTGGAGGACGCAGGGACACTCTGGGAAGCCTTCAAGGCCACCATCAGAGGGGCCTGTATAGGCCTACAGGCGGGGGTCTTGGGGTCCTTGAGAACTCGCATGTCACACCTAGAGGAAGAAATCGGGAGACACGAGAGGGAATATGCTAACACACTGAATCCCAGTATACTGGCTGAGATCAGACCGCTAGTATCTGAGTATAACGAGATCGCAGACCAAGAAATCAAACATGTCCAGGCAGTGGAGGGCCCGCTCATATGGGGAGGGAGATCGTCCTGGCCGTACTCTGGCTGCCAAATTGCATGGGGGGAAAACACAGACGTATGTTGCACAGATAGAGGGTGAGGACGGGGCACAGCACTACAACACCCCTGGGATAGTTGAGTGTTTTAGGGAATATTACTCTACTCTGTATAGCTCTGACAAAGACGCTGAGGAGGAGGAAATCCAAGATTTCTTCTAAACAATTGCCCTAGCCTGGCTATCTGACGGGCAGCGGGATTATCTGATGCAACCCCTCACAATAGAGGACGTTAAATTGGCCATACGGTCCCTCCCCTCGGGTAAGGCAGCAGGTACGGATGGGCTGCCCGGGGAATTTTATAAGGAGTTTGTAGACTTATTGGCCCCACACCTGGTGAACATGTATGGGGAGGCGTATGAGAAGGATTTGCTCCCCCCAACACTAAGAGAGGCGTTGATAGTGGCACTGCTGAAGCCGGGGAAACGGGCGGAGAAATGCGAATCATACCGTCCATTGTCCTTATTGAATATTGATGCCAAAATCATTGCTAAAATTATTGCTACAAAACTGCAACCCCTTCTTCCCGCCCTGGTCCTTCCGGATCAGTCAGGCTTTGTGCTGTCTCGTTCCACAACACACAATCTCCGAACTATGTTTGCAGTATTACACCATCTGGACCCGGAGTACCGGGCAGTGGCGGTGCTCCTCGATGCTGCTAAGGTCTTCGATTCGGTCAGATGGGGCTATATGATTGCCACGCTGCGGAGAATGGGCCTCCCGTTTCCATTTTTGCGGTGGATAGAAATCCTCTATACAAATCCAACAGCTAGAGTGTGCATAAACAACATACACTCTAGGCCCTTTAGGATTTGCAAGGGTACTAGACAGGGCTGTCCACGCTCCCCTATACTATTTGCGGTTATAATGGAGCCCTTGGCATGTGCGGTGCGGCAACGGCATGCACGGGCAGCACTGCAGTTTAGTCAACGCCCTCATAATTTCCATGTATGCAGATGACATGGTCTTATATATACGCAATCCAGAGGAGAATCTGCATGAACTCATCCGCGAATATGTAAAATATGAGCATCTGTCGGGGTTGCGCATTAATTGGGGTAAATCATCCGTCTTCCCACTCACGCCAAATACCGCGCCGTTCCCGATGGAGTACCCCTTAGAGTGGACGGAGGAGCCGGTTAGATACTTGGGGGTATGGATACACCCAGACCCGGAGGTGGTTCTGAAGGAGAATTTTGGTAGAGCCCTGACAAAGACAAAAGAGCTAGTGAATCATTGGCTGGGACTAGCCCTATGGCTTGCTGATAGGATAGCTGCAATAAAAATGACAATTCTTCCCCGCTTTCTGTACCTCTTCACAAACGTCCCCATTAAGCTCACTGTGGCCTTTTTCTCGCAACTTCGCTCGATTCTAATACGACTGGTATGGGCGAATAAAACATCCAGATGTAGCTGGGATACCTTGACTAGGCCCTATATACAGGGACCGTTCGCAGCACCGGATTTGTATCAGTACTATTTATGCGCCAAGGCGCAATTTGCCCATTATTGGTTCTTTCCACCCCCATTCATTCCACATGTGGCAGTAGAAATGGACGCATGGCACCCGACCGGCTAGTGACGCTAATTTCTAAAGCTAGATCCACCTACCCTTTCAGGGACATGTGCCCGGCTGACTGTACCGCGCGAGCCTGGCGGGAGATGGCGAGACGCACAGGTAGGCAACCAGTCTACACCCCCGCTCTTCCGCTAGCCCATCACCCTAAGCTTTCGGTTACACAGGAAAAGGGGATGCTGGAGGCACTGGCTAGAGTGGGTTTGAACACCATGGGGGACGTGTACCCGGTGGGTGCTTTCATCCGAATGGACGCCTTGCGTGAACGAGGCTCATGTGACTTCCTGTCAGAGTTTGCGTACTTCAGACTACGCGAGGCCCTCAGGGTTTTTAATCCTAGCCATCCGGCGGAACCGATTACTCTGCAACCCCTGCAAGCGCTTATGTCCGGCCCGACACGAGGCAAGCTGGTTACGCGCTTATATAATACCTTACAAGCAGACATGGCACCCACACACTGCCCGGCACGCTTAAGCTGGGAGCCGACAAATCGGGGATACTTTTAGTGAAGAGGATTGGGTGTTTTGTTGCTCTATGACCAAGCGGCTAACTGCAATTTACGCATCATTCATTTTAAATTTCTGCAGCAAACTTACTACACGCCACTACAATTACATAAATACGGCTTACGTGATTCCCCTAGTTGTAAAAGGTGTGGAGCACAGGAGGCTGACTTCAGACATCTAGCATGGGACTGCTCCAGAGTACATGAGTTCTGGACGCTGGTCACGCAAGCCCTAACAAATATGGTGTTGGAACGGGTGGTTTGCTCCCCGCAGTGCTGCCTGCTGGGATTGGTGACGACTTTGCGGCCTCAAAATAGGAAGCTGGTTTTAATTGCATTGTTATTGGCTAAAAGAAAGGTAGCCCAGATGTGGGATAGCAAAAGAGCACGGAAATTGGAACACTGGCTTGAGGATTTAGTGTTCTGCAGAAATCAATTGTCTTGCTATGCGGAAGAGCTTCCCACCCCATCCAGACCTAGCGATGTGTGGGCGCCACTCACAACATACCTCCTGTCCCGAGAGCCTGGAGAGAGGGGAGATCTGAACTTACCCCCAACTGCTGCCCCTGCACTATTAACTGTTGTATGCCACTGTCTGATCTGTAATTTGTCCGCCTGTGGGGATTGTCATATTTGTCACCTGGGGGGGGGGAAGAAGGGGGGGAGGAGGGGGGTTATGATTGTATATCAGACATGTGCTGTCTGTATCTTTTGTTGAAAACTGCAAAAATAAAATAAAAATAAAAACATTTTTTTAAAAAAGAATCCTTGAAGCGCTCAAGCGCGGAGTCGGCCTTGTCGCCGAAAAGGCGAGTGCCATTAAAGGGCATGTCCATCAAAGACTGGACATCCCCGGAGAAGCCAGAAGTCCTCAACCAGGCGTAGCATCCAACAGCTACCGACGTGGCAATCGTTCTGCCCAGTGAGTCGTGGTATCCAGTCCACATTGTATGGTGAATTTGGCGGCGTCTCTCCCGTCTGCCACTGCTTGAGAGAGCGGCCCGGGCCTCATCCGGCACTAAGGCAGCACCTGCGTGACCGTATCTCAGATAGTAGGGAAGTAGCGGCCCAAGAGGCATGCAGAATTCACAACAGCAATGCCAAGCTGGAGGAAGGGAACATTTTCTTCCCAAGCTGGTCCAGCTTCTTGGATTCCCTATCTGGGGAAGCAGAAGGGAATGCACGTTTTGATGAAGAGGCTTGGACTACCAAGCTCTCAGGGGAGGGGTGTTTGGTCAGGAACGCTGGGTCACCCGGAACGGGGCAGTGGTGGCGGGCAATCGTCCTATCCACACAAGAGCCCCTGTGCTGGGCTGGGACCAAGTGTCCAGGAGGACGTCCGTGAGGGCTTCAGTAAACGGCAAAGGGGTTTCAGAAGAGGAAGCCGCAGGCTGAAGCACCTCTGTAAGGAGATTAGTTCTGACTGCCACCATAGGGAGCTCGAGGCCGAGGAACACAGCTGCCCTCCTCACCACCACTGCAAAAGAAGCTCCCTCCTCCATAGCCACAGTAGAGGGAGAAAGCAGGCCACTGTCAGGGAAGTGTCCAGACCACTGGCATCACCCAGGTCCATTCTCCAGTCGGGTTCCTCAAGCTGGTCAGTTAAAGTGTCCAGCGGCCCCTCCCAGTCCTCTTCCTCACCTTCTGGCCCAAAAGGAATGCCAGAAATTAACAGGGATAAAAGTCCCTTCCGGCATTGGAATCAAAGTCGGTCCAGCTCAGCGTCTACTTGGGGGATGAGGATGGGGTCGGCGCTGACCGTGGGCATCGTCAACGCCGGGAGCGTCATCGGGATTGAGATCAGAAAAGGTCGAGTGAGATCGACCGGCATCCATCCGGATCCAGGCCTGGATCCATGGGGACCCGCCGGGGCCAGAGCTGCCGACTCTGAAGTCCCAGGGCCCTCATCTGCGGGCCCCGAAGGAGCACCGGCGGTGCCAGGCTGCTTGAATAGGAGGTATAAGGCCTCATACAACTTTTGGATTTGGGCAGGAGAAGCTCCGGCTTTGCTGAAAGGGAGGGAGGTGCGGAGCCGTCTCAGAAGTAGGCTCCGCAGATGGAGCCTTCGAGTGATGATGCTCAGGATCCTGCATCGCGTTGGTGGACTGACTGGGACAAGTCAAAAAACGCCTGTGCTTCTTCGACTTCTTCTTGTGTTTCCCAGACTTACCCGAAGATCTCCCTGATGACTGCGAGGAGTGTGGGCTCTGCAACCGTTCCAGACCTTCCCCTCGAACGGTAGCTACAAGGAGCGGAGCGCCAGGCCTCCAGCAGCTTTCGGGACTGCTCCCGCAAAGCCTTCGGGTTCAGGGCCCGACACCCTGAGCACGGCTTCGGGTGGTGGTCGCACTCCAAACACCAAAGGCACACGAGGTGCGGATCCGTCACGGACATCATCCGGTGGCAGGATCCACAGGGATTGAGGCCGGTCTATGCTGGGACATTCAACGCACCAGGAGTCTACAACTCAAGAAAAGACGTTGACAAAGTCGAAAAAAGTTAGCCAAAAAGTGGCTAGGTGTAGCTCTCTCCTGATCTGCGCTAGGCTGGCATGGGAAAAGAAAGAACTAAGTCAGCGCGCATGGGCGGCGTCTCTGTAGGTCCTGTGACGTCATCCCGGCGCCCACGACGCTGACTACGCTGATGACAGACGCAGAGCAGACCGACGCCATCTAACGACGTGCAGGGGTACTGCCGAAGAAAAAACTCCGGATCCAGACTGACGCCTGGGGGAAGCTCTAAGGTAAGGAATCTACAACTAACAGTCTCTATCAGATATTATTTTTGGGTGCAAATCCTATTTTTTGAGACTCTAGAGCCGACTTGGGAGCGACTCGCAGAGGAAAAACAGCTGTGTGGCCCGCCTCACTCCTTGCCCTCTTCTGCTAGGCAGCCCTCGACCTGAGGCCTACAGCCGTCCAGCGCCATAAGAGTCCACACCCGAGCTCGAGCTAACAGATGTAAAAGCAGGAATCTGTCACCCTCCCTGAGTTCGGGATCCTCGGCCCCTCCACCGACACATAGATCAGATTCACCCTCCACTAATAGATAAGACTCCCAGGCACCGACGCAGCAGGAGGAGCAGCCGAATCAAACTCCCCTGCCTATTTCAATGAAAGATGACTCGACTGGCCCAGGCCACTAGCAAACATAATTCTTAACCTTCCATGACCAACATGAGCGCGCCTGTGCAGACTCAGGCACTGCACTACACTGATTCTATCTACAGGAGGGGTCCACCACTCCACACCTAACTTGGCACTTGAGTTTGTTTTTGGGTATTAGTTATGGGGTGACAGATTTATCTCGGGGAGAAGTATGGGGTGGGAAGTTCAATGTTCAGATGCATGCACAATGCTATTCTTGTTTTTTCTGTGTTCATGCCTTTTTTCCCTAGGTTGTCCCACTCATCTGACACTATATCAATGGCAACAGGCGCCTTTTATTCACATGTCCCGTGACAGGGTTTCTTCCTTGTGGATCTCCACGGAGTCTCATGATTTCCTGCTTCTGACTCTACGGTCCTCACACGCCCCGCCATGAATCCCTATAGTATGTCCTGGAATGTAAATGGCCTCCTAGACAAAATCAAACGCTCCACAGTGTTGCACTATGCCCAACCATAAGCCCCTTCAGTCCTGATGTTGCGGGAGACTCATCTTCTAGGCACAAAATGCCCGTTACTAGCTAGCATGGGCTATGACAGGGTACACCAGGGGTTCTCGGGGGGTTGCAATCCTTGCCAGGCCTTTCCCCTGGTGGGGATCCAGACGTTGACCAACCCTCTAGGTTGGTATCTTGCTCTTTCCGGGCCTGGTAGAAGGCCGTCCCTTGAACCAGATATGTATTTATGCACCCCCAGTAGCACTAGAGGTCTTCCTGACATCTCTTCTTGAAGTGGTGACACGGCTACCTCCTGGACTTACCATTATCGGGGTGACTTCAACGCGATACCCGAGCCTTCCATGGAATCCACTGGCCCCACCTTCAACGTCCATCGCCCTAGAGCCACATCTCTATGACAGTGGGTGGGTGCCCTGGGTCTATAAGATATATGGAGGATCTGGAACCCCCTTCGCTAATATACACACATCCGCTGTGCACCATACACATACTCGCATCGACTTGCTATTTATGCCGACCCCTGGTGCATTACTGGTGTCTAATGCTCAGATTCTCCCACGGGGGATCTCAGATCACACCCCGATCCTGATCCGTGTCAGTGAGGCCAGCACTGTCCGCTGCCCCATGCGACACCAACGCCTGGCAACTTCAGGACAAAACCTACAGAGATGCGGTGGGACAAGAGAGCACGTGTTACTTCCAAGAAAATGATGGGTCAGACCATTCCCTGGGCGGCATGTAAAGCAACTGTATGTGGGCACGTCAAGGGTATCCTCAGACGAAAATAGAGAGCAAGGGACCACCGTGATAGACAGTTATAATATCGGGCCCTTTATCTAGAGCCGCAGCTTACTACTGCGCCGCACAGCGACGTCACCAGACAACCGGGGCTGATTCGGGAGGAAATTAAACTTCTCTCCCTTGATGCGACGAAGCAAATCTAGCTAGCATCTATGGTGCGGGTGTACTGGTGGGAGGATAAAAATAGTAAACTATTGTATTGGCTGGCTTCTTATGCCCCTGGCCAATAGAGTTGTTCCGGAAATTTTTGATGGGCTTGGCCAGACCCACTGTACCTCTTCGGCCATCGCCCAAGCTTTTGCAGACTACTATGCATCATTATATGCGGCACCCCCACGTCCTGTGGAGGAGATGGCTGCTCCCCTTCTAAACGGGGTGCCACTGGCTTGTCTATCGGCCGCCAAGTAGGGAGCTGGCAGAGCCTATCACGGCTGAGGAGGTCACGGAGTCCATTGCATCGATGGCACTTGGAAAAATGCCCAATAGAATATTATGCCAAATGTTATGACTTTCTCGTCCCTCACCTCAAGCCTTTAAAATGAAGCGGCAAAAGTAGGCTCCTTCTACAGAGCAATTGACCACGCCACAATTGTCGTTATACCCAAAACGCCTCTCTCATCGCCCTCTTGCGCAGACAACCGCCTCATATATCTCAAACCGTGAAGTTAAAAAAAATTCTACTGTTCTTGCCTCCTGTTTACATAGGGTCCTGTGGTCCCTAATTTACCCAGACCAATGCGGCATTGCCCGAGACGCCTTCATATGGTGCTGGCACATCACCACCTCCTCCTCTCCCCTCCCTTGGCACAGTTATTGATCGACTTTGAGAAGGCTTTCGATATCATGGACTGGGGATATCTGGCGACTGTGCTGCGGAAGGCAGGATTCGGACCCCAGTTCCACAGCCTTGTGCAAGTTCTTTACTCTAACCCGACAGCCAGAGTCCATGTCAACGGAGCGGTATCAGACAAGTTGCCTTTTCGGCATGGCACCCGTCAGGGTTGTCCCCTATCCCCCTCCTTTTTGCACTAGCCATTGAATCCCTAGCGCAACTTATCGGTTGTGACGCCCAAGTGCAAGGATGGGAATGGTCAGTGGGGCATGAGGACAACATAGCACTGTACGCAGACGACGTCCTCCTATACCTGGCAAATCTAGCTGTTAGTGGCCTTCGATATCTCCGGATCTTGAGTCTTTTTGCAAACGCATCGGGAGTGGGGGTTAATCCCGCGAAATCTGTGCTGGTACCCTTGGCTCCCTCGCGGGACTGTATGGACTGGCAAATGTCCATCTCCATATGTCGTCTTAACTTCCAATACTTGGGACTCCAGCAATGATGTGGTCCCTTAATATTACACTACCCAACCGTAAAATGAAAGAGGACCTTGTAAAAGTGGCAAAAGCTACTGATCATGGGAAAGATAGCCCTTTACAAGATTATCTCTTTTTCTTTCCTTATCTTCTTCAGAACTTCCTGATTATAATTTCCCGTCACTGGTTCCAGGAAATGGATGTTTTGACAAGGTCCTTCATCTGGCACAACTCTAGACCCCACTTGGCATTCAGGACTTATCAAAGTGCACCCTATTATGGCTGGTTCGGCATGTCCAGCCTTTACCTGCATCACCTGGCATCTCAACTTTTGACCATTAATGACTGGATCACTGGTGGCTGGTCCGACCCAGCTTTTAAGTTGGAACTTCACATATTGGGTTTCCCCCAGTCATGACAATGCTCTATAGCAGCACAATTCACACCTGGATCCCTGAAGTGACTTGCTTTATATTTCTTGGATGGAGAGCGGCCCAATGACACTGGGTGGTGGTCCAAACTGATGCAACAGACTCCCTTGAGGCATGGTACATAATTAAAAGATGTGGCTTCCCTGGAAGGGTTCAGCCGATGGGGTGCCATTGGAATCACATTGCTGAGAGATTTGGAGGTGCGTCCATATGTCTTCCTTTAAGGCGCTCCAACACACAATTCCACAAATACCTACAGCTACGGCACACACTGGGAGTACACATCTCTTTAGACACCTCAATCCCGAAATTCAGCCAGGTGGAGGCGAAGGTCATGATGGGGACATTGGGTAGGGGAGTAGTCGCTCATATTTACCGAATGTTAATCATTAGTGCCACAGACAGGATGACGGCACTCAGGACGCATTGGGAGGGATGGCTAGGCCTGTTGGATGACTCAGACTGGCGAGATGCGTTGATGCCCCCAAGATACTTACCATATGCTCACAGTTACGTCTAGTGCAAACATATTACTTACATACCGCTTATCTCTCCCCAGAGAGCTACATCAAGCTGGGTTGCTTCCCAACCAGTCATGTTTCTGCTGCACCCACGCTCCAGCTGATTTTTTTCACATGGTGTGGTCCTGTCCAGTGATCACGCACTACTGGAAAGGGGTGGTATCTGATCTCTCTGAGGTTTTAAATCTCAACATAGACCCCCCGTTAATCCTATTATGAGTACTTGAGGGTGCAGGAGGGTCCTTTGCCAATCGAGCATTACTGGGGACGGCACTGTTGGCAGCTAAGCGCGATATCACAGCCCGCTGAAAGAACTCCAGGCTCCTGACGCTGGCACAGGGGAGACACGGGGTGGACTTGTGTGCCCAGCAGGAGATGCCAATCTATGAGGCACAGGGATGCCCGGCTAAACATACAAAAATATGGGGGAAATGGTACGGCGATGGAAGTAGACCCGCTGTGAAGGGGGCATATATGTGACTTATGTTATGCATATGTCGAGATGATGCCAATTGTTGCTACTGTAATCCTCAAATGTCTACCTCAATTGAGGCTCTGTGTCAGTTCAATATGAAGTGCCGCACCGGTTTTATTTATAAAACAATAAAATTTGATGGCAAAAAAAAAAGCTGTTAGACTGATTGGACACTGCAAAGTACCCCAGTACTTTTGGCAGATTACAACGGCACCCGGGGCTGTTCTCCATCCCCGTAGGGCCTCTACTAGTTCAAGATAATCCTAAGAGGCTAAAAAAAAATGCTAACACCAGCTATCACCGTCTGGTCAACCACCTGCAGGAACTCTGCATGGCCTCCTTGGACAATACTGCTGTGCTGAGAACCATCTCAACCACTTAGAACAGATGTTGGTGAGGATGTAGGGGGCTAAACTGACTATTAAGGCTACAAAGTGATAGGAGAGTCAGTCATCTGTAGTCTATCTTGGGCACCAGGTGGGAAATGGGAAGATTAATCTCTTCGATATTTTAACATGATTTGTAAGCTCCCTGTAAGCTCCATTCATGAGGGACATGGATGGCACGCATGTGTATAGTTCTATACATCTGCAGGAGAATATGCATAGAGTAATTATGAATGTGGTAACCCAGGAATCCATATTGATCTCCTGAACCAGAGTGTTACATAAGATGCAAGTTGTAGAGAGCCCCAGACAACGTTAATTACAGGGCTGTTCCCCAGCATTCCTGGGATCCTTTGCAGTGGACCAGACCCTGGAGGTAGGAGAATAGGAGACAGACAGTCCCCCCTTGTAGGGTAGGGAAAATCTTTGCCCACTTCCTGCTTCATTATTACCCAGAAGTGTTGCCCACAATAAGTTTGAAGTTGATTAAGTGGGGAAGCCTCTCCCATTTTTTGTTGCTCTATTTTGGGTGTGCTCTGAAAGGAGACTCCCAACTCCACCAAATCTTCCTGTTGACACCGAGATGAAGCATATGGCTGGATCAGTCTGCGAGCAATACACATGTCAGGACCTTCCTGAAATTGGCCCCAGAGTTCGACTTGTGAAATAGACAAACACCGTCTGTAAATAAGGTATATGTGTGGTACAGTAACTACTAGATCTTGTACCAAAATTTTATTGCCAGAATCTGGGGCCACATGGTAGCGGAGACCCGGCAAACTCTTCTTTCTGTCAAAGTTTGGGGGAAGTGGCTTACTACCAACTTTCCATGCCAAGTTCAGAATCAGGAAGTTCAGAAACCTACTAGGAGAAGAGCCGGCAGTGGCCTATCTTGAAGGAAGGAGATAATATTTCAACAAGGGAGACCCAAGGATCACTGGGGACATGGGGAAATAAATATAACAAAAAACACACTTGTCCCTAGGAACAATACTTTTTATGCAAAGAACTATATGGGGAATATAATATATTCAAAGGAGTTTCTGAAAAAATATTTCAAGACACAGGGGCTGTAGGAAAGTAGGATCTGCTTTCAAGGTTACCCCCACTTTTTGCTGGTGTCATTCTGTTTTCTGACTAGTCTGACTGGGATTCTGCCCATCAGGACCCCAATCACTGTGCTCTCTCCCTAAATAGGACTATGGCAAGTACTTTGATCCATTCCTAATTGGCTACTGTGTACCCTTCTAAGTCCCTAGTATATGGTACCAAGGTGCCCAGGGCATAAGTACACCAGGGGTCTGTATTATGCCACCCAAGAGAGACCACTCAAACTGTGACTACAGGCCTGCCATTGCAGCCTGCGTGAGCTGGTGCTAGCACCACTCGCCACAGATACAAGTTTCCTTATATCTGAGGTCACTGTACTTAAAACCTATAAGTCACCCCTAAGGTAGGCCTTTCAATCCTGAAAGCAGGGTGCTAGGTTATAAGTGTGAGGGTGCCCTGCATGAGCAGGACACACCCTACAAACCCAGGAGTCGATTATCCAGGCTTTGTAAGAGCGGTCAGCCATTTTTTACATATAGTGGACATCAAGTCAATTACGAGATGTCTAACTATATATTGACTGGTCATGTTTGGTATCAAACATGTTGGAATTCTACCCCAACACCGATTCCAGTGTTGGACGTAGGATCCCATGTACTGGGAGGCTCCCATAGGGAGCCCCCTGTATTCCCAGTACCAGCCTTTCAGGGTCTAACAGCAAGCTAGTGTTGCCGCAGTACTTTTTTTTTTTTTAACATTATACAGTCTATACATGTTTAACTTGGCCATAGCTCTTCTTAATTGATGTATTTGCCTTGTTTTTATTTTCAGATCTTGCTCATGCCTTTTCAGTCTGGATGTCCTATAAATTGTTCTAGGTCAAAAACTATCGATGGGCGTAGACGGGAGGGGCTAGAGTTTAGGAGTGTAAAATGCCATACACTGGAGTACAGTGTCAGAGTGGGGTGGTGTGGAGTGGAGAGGAGTGGAGAGGCGTGGAGTGGAGAGGCGTGGAGTGGAGAGGAGAGAGGCGTGGAGAGGAGAGGAGAGAGGCGTGGAGAGGAGGAGGAGAGCGGCGTGGAGAGGTGGAGGAGAGAGGCATGGAGAGGAGGAGGAGAGAGGCGTGGAGAGGAGGAGGAGAGAGGCGTGGAGAGGAGGAGGAGAGAGGCGTGGAGAGGAGGAGGAGAGAGGCGTGGAGAGGAGGAGGAGAGAGGCGTGGAGAGGAGGAGGAGAGAGGCGTGGAGAGGAGGAGGAGAGGCGTGGAGAGGAGGAGGAGAGCCGTGGAGAGGAGGAGGAGAGGCGTGGAGAGGAGACGAGAGGCGTGGAGAGGAGACGAGAGGCGTGGAGAGGAGACGAGAGGCGTGGAGAGGAGACGAGAGGCGTGGAGAGGAGACGAGAGGCGTGGAGAGGAGACGAGAGGCGTGGCGTGGAGAGGCGTGGCGTGGAGAGGCGTGGCGTGGAGAGGCGTGGCGTGGCACAGAGGGGAGGGGCACAGAGGGGAGGGGCACAGAGGGGAGGGGCACAGAGGGGAGGGGCACAGAGGGGAGGGGCGCAGAGGGGAGGGGCGCAGAGGGGAGGGGCGCAGAGGGGAGCGGCGCAGAGGGGAGCGGCGCAGAGGGGAGCGGCGCAGAGGGGAGCGGCGCAGAGGGGAGCGGCACAGAGGGGAGCGGCACAGAGGGGAGCGGCACAGAGGGGAGCGGCACAGAGGGGAGCGGCACAGAGTGGAGCGGCACAGAGTGGAGCGGCACAGAGTGGAGCGGCACAGAGTGGAGCGGCACAGAGTGGAGCGGCACAGAGTTATATTGATTTGTTTAGCAAGGCTTATCATCCAGTTGGGTATCCAGGCGCCAGAGCAGGCATGTAGGCATCAGACTGAGGGTGTTGGAAGTCAGCCCAGGAGAATTGGTCTAAGAAACAGGTCATCAGCTTCTTAAGAAATTCAAGAAGTGAGGCGAAGACTTTGTGTAGAAAGAGGACATTCCAGGTCTTGGGTGTGATGTAGGATAGTGCTAGACCTCTAGTTCTGCTTTTGCGGAGGGACAGAGTTCAGAGGGACAGAGTGGAGTGGCACAGAGTGGAGTGGCACAGAGTGGAGTGGCACAGAGTTGCAGAGTGAAGTAGAGTTGCAGAGTAAAGTGGCACAGTGTGGAACAAAGTTTCGTAGAGTGAAGTGGAGTGTCGTGGAGTAGAGCTGTAGAGTCAAGTGACAGAGTGGCATAGAGGGGTGTAGAGTTGAGTGGCGTAGAGGTTAGAGTGGAGTGCAGCAGAGTGGAGTGCAGCAGAGTGGAGCGCAGCAGAGTGGAGCGCAGCAGAGTGGAGCGCAGCAGAGTGGAGCGCAGCAGAGTGGAGCGCAGCAGAGTGGAGCGCAGCAGAGTGGAGCGCAGCAGAGTGGAGCGCAGCAGAGTGGAGCGCAGCAGAGTGGAGCGCAGCAGAGTGGAGCGCAGCAGAGTGGAGCGCAGCAGAGTGGAGCGCAGCAGAGTGGAGCGCAGCAGAGTGGAGCGCAGCAGAGTAGAGTGACATAGTGGAGGGGCATAGAATGGAGTGTCAGAGTGGCATGGAGTAAAGTGTCACAGGTTAGAGTAGAGTGGCCTAAAGTGCCACAGAGTGGAGTGGTATAGAGAGCAGCAGAGTGGCCTTGAGTGGAGCGGCGTAAAGAGGAGTGGCGTGGCCTTGAGTGGAGCGGCGTAAAGAGGAGTGGCATGTCGTCAGCCGCGGTCCATGCAGGTAATAGCGGTGGGGCCGGGTTGAGGGGGATTCCGACGGACGATGCTGAGGGAAAATTAAATAAATAATTAATTTTCCCTACTTATCGTCCGTTGGAATCCCCCCCAACCCGGCCCCACCACTGTTACCTGCACGGACAGCGGCTGCATGTCGTACAGTAGAGTGTCGGTGTGGAATAGAGCAGAGAGGCGTGCGATAGAGTGGAGTGGCACAGAGTGGAGAGAAGTAGGGTTGCAGAATGAAGTAGAGTTGCAGAGTAAAGTGGCACAGAGTGTAACAAAGTGTTGTACAGTGGAGCAGAGTGGAGTAGAGCTTTAGGGTTAAGTGCCACAGAGTGGAACAAAGTGTTGTATAATGGAGTAGAGTGAAGGGGAGTGTCGTGGAGTGGAGTAGATCTGTAGAGTCAAGTGGCACAGAGTGGCTTAGAGGGTTGTAGAGTGTTGTGGAGTGGCGTACAGGTTAGCAGAGTGGAGTGCAGTAGAGTGGAGCGGAGTGCAGTAGAGTGGAGCAGAGTGGAGTGCAGAAGAGTGAGAGTGAAGGGGCATTGAATGGAGGGTCAGAGTGGTGTGGAGTAAAGTGTCAGAGTGGCCTAAAGTGCCACAGGGTGGAGTGGTATAGAGAGCATTAGAGAGGCCTAGAGTAGAGACGGGTAGAGTGGAGTGGCGTGACGTGCGGTAGTGTGTCGGCATGGAATACAGCGGAGAGGCATGCGATAAAGTGGAGTGGGATGGAGTGGGATAGTGTGGAGTGGGACAGAACATCGTAGAGTGGAGTGGCAGAGTGTCGTGGAGTGGTGTAGAGAGGAACAGCGTAGAGGGGCGCAGAGCAGGGGGGCACAGTTTTTCCTGGAGTGGAGGCACGTATAGTGGCAGAGTGGAGTGCACTGCCATACAGTGGAGTTGCATATAGTGGAGTTGCAAAGAGTGGAGTATGCATGGTGTGGTAGCGCACTGCCATTACAGAGAACACATTTTCAATTTAAATGATCATTACATTTGCACGGATATACAGTTTTATTGATAAAACTACACAGCGCACAAACAATGTGTGGAAATAGCATCAGCTAGTATATTGATTTGTTTTGATTGTATTAGAATATATTTTTAGCACGCTTCAGAATTACAAAAAATAGTGCTTCATTTGTGTTTTCCTAATTCTGACAAATTCTGAAATATTTGCACAGTTCATTTACAGATATGTAAATGTTGTATGCTAGACAAAAAGCCTTTCCTTTCACACCCCCAGATTGTCAGATAAAGTCTCTCACTATGAAGTCAGAGAAAGTAAAGTAAATAGCAAGCTCCCTCGGAAGACAGCCTGATATTTGACCTCGGTCTTAAATGCACAGTATATGTGACAAGATAAGAATATTTAAAGGCCTGCTTACAAAAAGTGAGCACTCAGGGAAGGATACACTAAACAGGAGATGCTCCATTGGAGGGACAAAGACATGCTGGACAGCCTAAAACAAAGCTAGCAAATAGAAAGCAAGCAAATGTGAGTTAAAAACTACAAAGCCAATGGTCAGCAATGGGCGGAACATTCCTAGGTCAGCTCACAGAATGTCCAAGAAGTCTTTAGCTGACAGGTAGGCTTTGACCTTTAGCAGAATGGTAGGCTTTGACCTAAAAGGGGGACAAAGTTTTGCTAAACTACAGTATTGTATCATTGAATTGTATGCCTAAATTATCTATTTTGCCACAAGGAACCCCTCAATGTAATGCCCCTGGTTCCAGGTGGTTAAAGTGCTCCTCCTGTAGTGTAGTACATTTCCATTACAGCAGACTGTATAAAGAGTGGCCAGTGCATGTTATGTGGTCACTAGCTCTCAGTCTCCAGCTCCACTATGCAGAGCAAAGTTCCTTGCATGTTACTCCCTGGGAAGGAGTAAAGCAGAGATCATAATGAGGCATTCTTTCCTCCACCAGTTAACATCGCTCCAAAGTGCTCATCTGCCATGGAACCAGCCCACAGAGAAGTATTGGATAACTGAAGATGGCCATATTAAAGTGCAGCTGCAATACACCACAGATGATACCACCTCCTGCATCTTAAAACCTCGAACATAGGATATTCTGGGGATTCCGTTGTTGAAAACCTCTTCTGAACTCTTACATTTCTTTTGGAAGATGATGGTGGTGGAAATTTAAGGATTCGAATGAGGGTATATGAGATTTTTTTTAAATAGTTACCCAATAATGGGGACTTGGACAGGGTTGGGCTACATTAATTTGCCCTCTGCCAGCGGGTACCTCTCTACATTACTGCAGCTTTCTGTAGGTGACTCAAGTCGCCTGTTCTTATTAAAGAATAATTATTACCTGTTGCAGATTTAAGTTAGGATGTGATATGAATGAATTAGATAGCAGCTGTACTTGGGACAGTGAAACGTCACAGAACCGTTTCTTCACCTCCATACCAGTACTTTTGCAAATCAGATAGATAGCACCATTTCCAGGCCAAAATCAATGCAAGCAAGATTAGCTGCTTCCTAGCAGGACGGTGAACTTCGGCCAGGAACTAACCACTTTTTAGGATTAATGTACATCGCAGGAAAAAGGATTCTTACTGTACCAAAGAAAATATAGAATTGGCTTATGAATACTGTACCCTGAAGCATAGTGTAAACACAATGAGGACTACAATTGATTTTAAAGAAAATTGTAATAATGAAAAGAAAAAGCATTAGCAAAGTAAATTACTGGCCCAGAGAACAAGGCTCTCAAGTGCACTTCTTTTTAGGGGATTTGCACATCTGATCAGGCAGGATTGCATCACTGACAGAGCAGCAGAGCTAATTGCTTAAGAGGGTTGCCCCATGCTGTATGTGGTAGAGGGCACAGGCAAAATGTGAGCGATGGTTGGAGGGCAGAAAAAAAAAAAAAAAAAAAAGATGACGAGGGCGGGGTCAAAACGCCTCCATGTATGTAGAAAACTATGTATTTTTATTGTGTCGGATTACATAAGGATGTCTCTAGGCGAGATCTATAAAGGAATCTCGAAATGGCACAGTAAGAGGTCAAAATACATTGCAAAGATTAATATATATTCGAATGGAAATTGATTAATCAACTGTATACGAAGTTAAATGGAATGCAGTGAATCTGCAGAACGAATTCAGGAGGTTTTACATCTAGGTGTAAAGAGTACTTATAAAGTGGTGTGAAAGTCACATGAGAAAAACAAATCTATTTTTACAACTAGCATAGAAAGAAAATCCGAAGGCTCAAAAGCTTTGGCTACTTCATCCCTTCTTTCTGGATGTCAATTCTCTTGTCCTAAAATTATATTCTTTTTCCGGAAACATCTGCTTATTGTTGTAAACCATGGTAGTGCCTCTTTTCTTTAGGCGCCATTTTTTATACAAAAAAGCAATTTTCAATTACCTATGTGAAACTGTCAAAGCCAGGCGAATAGACAGGAATAAATGTGTGACTCAATTTCACTCCAGGAGAAGAGATCACTTCTAGTCAGTCTGAACATACCGCATCCTTCATCATTCTATTTTTGTGAAAAAGACTAAAACAGTCTATTTAAAACACCCATTTAAATGCAAATTTGAATATCCTGGTAGAAAATGTTAATCATTCACATGCTTGAGAGTTTTTGTAAAGCTTTGCTTAAAGCAGCAAGATCTGTTTCCAGTGAAATGTTATTTGCCTTACAGCATGTAGTTATCGTGCTGGCAAAGGTCATTTGTGCTAAAAAGGTGTGCTTTAAAAGATACAGGTGAAAATAGCCTTCTGCCAAACCTGGCACCTTTGAGTTATGCAGTACCAAATTCCCCTTTTAGCACTTAAGTACCTAGAACTCACAGGACTGCCTACGAGATAAAATGTAACAGAATTTAAGATATGTAGACACTTAAATGTGCTCCTGACCCCAAACTCAGCCCAATAAGCAGCTAGGCATGTCAATGTCTCTATCACTCACTCGCCTAAAGGTACAAAGAATTTTCAGCGAGAGATAATACACAGGACGATTGCAGCATCTATGTTGATGTGGAGGGAGCATTCATGACGTTCTCCGAGCAGGGAGGGCTAAGCCTGGGAATCCAGTTGAGTGAAGGAGATGAGCAGACAAGAGATTTTCAAAGTTCTCAGGGTTATGTGACCTCTTAGGTTTAGAGGGAGTACCTCTTGAGGGAGGGCTTCCGGGAGGAAAATGCACAAATCTTGACAAGACATGGATGCTACACAACCAAAGAGGCGATGTGGGTGAGAAACTGAATGGGTGTTACAGGAGATTTTCCCTGGCCAAGATTACCTTGCACGTAATGATTTCAAAGACAAATTTGTGTAGAGAGCTGTGGAGATGTGAATCAGCAATTCAATGCCAAAGGCAGAATGTTTGTCTTGGAAGGCTGGACCCAGTGCAGCTGTCAAAGATCAGGACTCTCTAGGGGTTGGAAGAAGCTGTGTGAGATGACAGAAGTTGGTTACAGTAATTCCATTTGTTTAGGACTCCCTTGTTAATCAGGTAGTTGGCAAAGTGGAATGTGAGGTAGGAGGGATTTTGCTGATGTGTAGAAGTGGTGGATTGATACTGATCGGTAGATTAAGAGGCTGAAATTGCTTCACCATCAAGATGGCCTAGTGAGTTAGGTGCTCACAGGTAACATCTAGGCGTAACCTATACCTTGTGAGTTTGAATCCTAGCAAAGCCAACCCATCTAATAATCTTTCCAAGACTATTAAATTGAGTATCTTTAGACTGATTCGACTTGTAACCAGTATTAGATACAATTATTAGAACCCACAGAGTAAAGCACGTGTGTGTATATATATGTATGTATATACATACACATACACACACACACACAAATATATATATATTCACCTAAAAACAAAGGTTACAGGGACGTTATCGTTGGGTTCAAAGTTTACATATACAAAACCATAGAAACTGGGCAGTTAGTTACCTGAGCCAACTATACTTATGCCCCCTGCAATGCACTGCTTAAGACCTCACATATTACTTCACTCATGACATGGTCAGTGACCTCAATGACGACATCATCCAGCAAAGTTAACTTCAATATACTTCATACTTGGATGAAGGCATAACTCAAAAGATTCACTTTGATTTATTTTTAGGTCGCAGCCTACCAGATAGCACAGCTGTCTAGTTTCCTAAAGACATCTTGGGGACATTCAGAAAGTTGACCTAGATATGCATTCTGCCCGTTGCTTGCCATTGTGGTTTTTCTTGCTTTCCATTTGCTGGCTTTGTTTTAGGATGTCCAGCTTGAGTTCATAACTTCCCCGTACCCAAATCTTATTTACAGTATCCTTCCGAGTGCTCACTTTCTATAAACAGGCCTGTAAATCATGTCCTTGTCTCATCACATTTGCTGTGCATTTAAAGACTGAGGTCAAATGTCAGGCGCTGTCCTCCGAGGGCGCCTGTTTACTTTTCTTTCTCTAACTTCAAAGTGAGAAGATTTATGTGACAATCTTGCTAGAAACTGGGGGTAGGAAAGATTTTTTCTAGCTCACAACAACATTTAAATGTACTGTGTAAGTATTTCAGAATATATCCGAATTAGGAACACAAATGAAGCACATTTTGTTATTTCTGAGGTGTGTTGGAAACAAATAATTTAATATGATCAATACAAACCATTACCCTTGGTGATGCAATTTCCACACATTTTTGTCTGTGCACTGTTTAGTTTTATTAGTAAAACGGTATGTCTGTGCAAAAAGTAATGGTCATTTCAATTGAAAGTGTCTGTAATGGCAGTGCGCTACGACACCATGAATACTCTACTCTGCACCACTCCACGCCTCTCCACTCTACTCTACGCCTCTCTACTCTACTTTTCACCACTCCACGCCTCTCTACTCTACTTTTCACCACTCCACGCGCCTCTCTACTCTACTTTTCACCGCTTCGCGCCTCTCTACTCTACTTTTCACCGCTTCGCGCCTCTCTACTCTGCACCACTCCACGCGCCTCTCTACTCTGCACCACTCCACGCGCCTCTCTACTCTGCACCACTCCACGCGCCTCTCTACTCTGCACCACTCCACGCGCCTCTCTACTCTGCACCACTCCACGCGCCTCTCTACTCTGCACCACTCCACGCCTCTCTACTCTGCACCACTCCACGCCTCTCTACTCTGCACCACTCCACGCCGCTCTACTCTGCACCACTCCACGCCGCTCTACTCTGCACCACTCCACGCCGCTCTACTCTGCACCACTCCACGCCGCTCTACTCTGCACCACTCCACGCCTCTCTACTCTGCACCACTCCACGCCTCTCTACCCTGCACCACTCCACGCCTCTCTACCCTGCACCACTCCACGCCTCTACCCTGCACCACTCCACGCCTCTGCTCTACCCTGCACCACTCCACGACTCTGCGCTACCCTGCACCACTCCACGCCTCTCTGCGCTACCCTGCACCACTCCACACCTCTCTGCTCTACCCTGCACCACTCCACGCCTCTCTACTCTACCCTGCACCACTCCACGTCTCTACTCTACCCTACTCCACGCCTCTCTACTCTACCCTGCACCACTCCACGTCAATGCACTCTTCACCACGGCACTCTATACCACTCCAGTCTAGGCCACACCAAATACTGTGTACATCACTCTACGCCCCTACACTCTACGCCCCTACACTCTACGCCCCTACACTCCACTCCACGCCAATCCACTCCACTCAACGCCAATCCACTCCACTCCACACCACTTTACTGTACGCCATTGCACTCTATGTCACCCTGCACAATCCACTCTACGCCACTGCACTCTACCCTGCACCACTCCACTCTATGCCACTTCACTACTCTGAAACAGTCTTCTGAAACAGTCTACACAACACCACTGCACTCAACTCCACTCTGTGCCACGCCACTCGACGCCAGTCCCCTCTACTCGTAACCACTGCACTCAATGCTAATGCACTCCACATCACTGTACTCTACGCCACTCTAATCTGCACTACTCCCCTTGGTGGTACTCGACTCTACGGCACTATATTCTACTCTGCACCACTCGACTTTACTCTGCACCACTGTCCTCTGCATCACGGAACTCTGCTCCACTCTGCGGTGCTCCACTCCACTATATACCACTCTAATCTACACCACTGCATTCCACGACGCTGCATTGTATGCCGCTGAATTCAATGCCACTGCACTCTACACCACTATATTCTGCAACACTACACCAAAGCACTATACACCAGTCCACTCTACACTACTCCAGTGTATGCCACTCTACGCGACTCCACACTATGCCACTCTCTGCCACTCTACAACACTCTACTCTTCTTCGTTCCACTCTACGACACTCAACGCCACTCTCCTCTGTGCCACTAACCTTTAGCCATGCTGAACAGCAGCCATGCTGGTGTACAACATGGCTAAAACACACTGGCAAAGCCAATAGCTTTTGTGTAGGCGAGACCTATTGGCTTTGCCAATGCTTGTTAATCTTTGCAATTGAATAATGTATTGTGTGAATAGCAGAACATTTTTAGACTTGTGCCATTTTTTAAGAACGTAATAAAATCAAACTACACAGGAGAGAAGATATTTTTAATCATTTTTTATTCCAACACTCTTCTCACTCACGACTGTCGTATACCAGACAGTCTCCCTCCTGGTGGAGGATGATGAATACCTGGAGAACAGGACACTCGGGTGCCAAAACCCTATGATGATTCATCCCACTTAAATAAGCGGAGAACCAAGATATACTGCTGCCGTGACAGGGTGGCTGAGAATCCTCATCAGAATATTTCCAAGAGACTCTGGAAAACGACCTAAGTGATTCATTCTTTTTGATTATCTAAGGACTGGCTCAGGAAGCTGAATGAATCTCTGCTTCTCTCTCCCTCTTCCTGTTTTTTGGAATGTCTTTAGGATCTGCCCATAAACTGATGTTTCATAAATCACAAGATGCAGGTCTAGGCCTTGTAAAGAGATAATAAAATCAGAAAACTCATCCTTTCAACCGACTTGCATATTATTCAGTCGTGCGGGGAGGGGGGTTAATTTATTAAAAATAAAAAATAATTTTAACTTACCTTCGCCTCTGGTCCCTCGTCGCATCTCCTCTCTCTGCTCACAGGAAGCAGGCAGAGCAGCCAGCCTCCCTCTCCTCCCCTAAGCCAATCACAACGCTGCAATGGCAGCGTTGTGATTGGCTAGGACGCCGACCCCACAGGCGTTTATGAGAAGGCCATTTTCTCTATGTAGGCTGCATGCAGCCTACATAGAGAAAATCCAGAGTGCGTATGACGGTTTGGTCGGCCCTGAGGCCAACCATTCAGCGCACTCAGAGTGGGCAAGCCACTCCTCCCCTGGACTCCTGCAGGACCGCCCACCCGCCCGCCCCCAACCAAGAAAACCCTTTTGCTTTCTCGCAGTGCGAGAAGCAGAAACATAAAATGGTATTTAAAATACCATTTTACGTTTCTGGCAGTGGGGCGACGCTCCTCCGCCCACATGGAGGAGCCGCCCCTGATATTACAGAAAACTGTGCAGTTCATCAGTAAAAAACAAAACAAAAAACAACTTGCGAGAGTAGATTACTGCTAACATTCTAGATTCATGCCTTGGGACCCAAGCAGGCATTCCTGAGGATTATGAAGGACCTAGAATCAGCAAATTGAGCAACCAGGTTAATACCCCTAAGGCTGGTGGTGGCTAAGCAGGACACCACTAAATGCTGAAAAGAAAGAGTGGTCCCAAAAAGAAAGGTATGGATCAGAGGGAAGGCTGGATGCACATACTTCCCGAATTATATATATATATATATATATATATACATATATATATATATATATATATATATATATATATATATATAAAACATCCACAGATGAGGAGAATGTGGTACTAATATTTTAGCATATAAAAGACATGCATGCGCATGGGAGAAGGAATGCAAAAATACATTCTTTTGTAGGAGAAATGTGTCCGTCGCGGCTAAAATCATAATATTTTCTCTATGTCTAAAACACTGCAGACACTTTCATAGGCAAAAAAATGTCTAATGATTTGATTGAAAAAAGCTCCAACACCTGGTTAACCTTGCTAAGATTTCCGTGACTGATGGTGGTTTGGGTGCCTTTAATGAACTGAATGTCATGAAATACTGAATAAATGGTGGGTACATAGGATAGTAGTGTTACAAGAATTAATGAAACAGGAGTTGAAGTTGGGGACTGGGACATGCGTTGTGGAGAGGGACCAGTGGAGAACGAGAACAATGCTATACCTTTTTAGGTCTCGCCTACGCAGCGCGCATGCGCTGCATAGGAAAAAAGACCTTTTGTAATCGACACAGCTTTGCAGGCAAAAACGTGCACGCGTTGCATTGCTTTCAATGGCAACGTATGCACGTTTGGCGATTCCCTTGCGGGAGCGAGCTTTGGCGCATGTGTTAGCAATTATCTCTCCTGGCGCCGCTCGCTCCCGCAAGGGAAACGCTGCCTGCTCTCGGCCGCACCCCCCCACTCCACCTCCTGCGCGCGCTTGTTTTTATTTATTATTGTTGCTGGCGCGGAGCATTTGGCGCTTTAATCATTACCCACAGTGCTGCCCAGCACGTACACTGCTCTCGCGTTTACAGGGAGCAGAGGCGTGCAGAGATTAAAAGTCTGGCGCTGAGTTTATCACAGGTCCGTCACGTATTGTTTCTGATCAGTGCACTGAAAAGGCTCCGGCACTTCATAGCAGAAGGCGACGAGCGTTATCAAGACATTTTAACCGGCAATATGTCAGACATCCCCAAATTATTTTTGGTTTCCGGATTTCAAAAATACATTTTTGGGCGTTACACCGTACAATTCAATGCCAGGGTATTTTGCTTTTTTAGGTTATTTTCTACAAATAGGAGCTCTGCTTTTTTAATTAAATGACTCACTGTATTTACAATTACCTAACCAGTCAGTGAAGTTTTCACTTTATTTGGATTTTAATTACAGTTGTGTGTAGTGTTTTTAAATGTATATCGTCTATGCACACTTTTGTATCAAAAACGCTGACAAAAAATGTAACATTTGTTGATGTTGTCAGTTTGGAGCTGACACCGAGACAAATAACAAAATAATAATATTCTTCACACCCCGAACTTCATGTGGAAACTTATTGCAATCCCATATTAACAGATTTCCCAAAAAGCACCCCTAGAAGCACCTACCACGTTCCCCTTTATCTCATCTTTTTTGTGGCACTATCTCGTGATTAACCGTGAGTAGAGGGGGAAGCGTTATGCCAACCTGTGCATCTTCTCAAGAACAGCGAATTCTACAGTTAAACGGGAAAAGATGAGTTTAAATAATCATTGTGGTGAGGTGACAATTAAGGCCCATACCCAAGAGGAAGAAAAAAGAAAGTGGTCAAAAGGCGTCTAGATACCTTTTATAAGGATTTAAACTATTTTTTTTGGGTTATTTGAGCTGAAAAGAATACGCTGTGGTTCCCCTTTAAGTGTGACACCAACGACACGCCTCTCTACCTCCCACCTCTACTCACATTTCCCTCCTTCATCTCTCCCTCTTCCTCTCTTGTTGTAAGTTAACTCTCTTTACCTGACCAGAGACTAAATCCCTGCCCTTCTCTCTAACTTACTTCTCTACATACCTCACTCTGTGACTAGCTGTCACTTCTCTATACCACCCAATACATTTCTTTCTCTGTCGCACCTTTCTGTCCCATGTCTCGTTCCTTTACCTAAACACTCCCTTTTTAGCTGTCTATTTATACATGGCTACGTACCTACCACACTATTGCTCTACCTTTAAACTCGCTCTGTACGTCACACCTTTCAATAAACCTCAGTGCCCCACAGCACTTACCTCTCATGACCTCAACTTGCCACCTCTCTCCGATCCTACCTCTAGATCTCTAGCTCTCTGCCCCCCTCTTCTCCTAAAGTGCCCCTCTCTCTCTACTTTCTCTTCTTTCTGCATCTTGCTGCTCTGTTTGCATCTCATCCCCCTTCATTTCTCTTCCATTTACTTCACCTCCCTCTTAATTTCATCTCTTTATCTTACCCTTTCTATCATTTTTGCCATCTATACCTTTCTCTACCTCTCGCATGCCTCTTTCTACCTCACCATTCTCTTTCATTTCTCTCTCTGCCTCACAACTCACTGCCTCATCTCTCTCTTCCCCACTTCTCATACACTATCTAGCCTCTCAATTTACCTCACCTATTGGCCTTCTATATCTCTCTTTTTATTGATGTCCTCTTTCCCTCACCTTTCCCATTATTTTATTTCTTTTTCTCTACAATGCTCTCTCTACCTCTTCCACTCCATCTATCACTCCCTTTGCTTTCATCTCTTTCTATCTCCTTCACTGTTTCCGTTCACTCTCTCTGCTTCCAATGTCTCGCTCGTTTAATACATGTCTTACCTCTGTCTCTCTCTCCCTATTTCACCATTCTCTACTTCTCCCTCGCCCTTCCTCTGTATTAGCCTCATCTCTCTACCTCATCTGCACCTCTTTTCTCTCTACTTCTCATATCTTTCTATTTTTCATCCCACCGGCTCTACCTGCCTCTCTGCCTCGCTACTTTGTTTACCTGACCTGTCATTCTGTGCTTCACCTTTCTATTTGTGCCATCTCATTATATAACTCGCCTCTCTTCCTATCTTATTTCTCTCTAGACCTTGTTTTCATAGTGGTTTTTACCCATGTCCTTATCCATTTGTTAACTCTTTTTATTTTACTGGTTTGACAATTTTGTTTTGTGTTAACTTTAATACTGTTTGATTCTTCCTGGTCTTAGCACACATGCCTGCTGCTTTTGCCATAGCTGTAAGCAGAGATTTACTTCCAACTAGATTCTGTTTGGTAAGTTGGTAGATGCACCCCCTCCCAAATTAATAACACATCGCTGACAATAGGCATTGCTTGAAAGACGTGTTTTCCTCTATTAAGGTATTCTGCGATCCCACGTGTGTGCAGAGATATTCGAATGTGTATGAATATTATTGAAGATGCCATGATAGAGAATAGAGCGGCTTTGTTGCACATCGTTAAGGTTTACATATTAACTGACAGTTTTATGGAGTTGGTTTGTCTCTAATAGTTGTTGATCACCTAGAAGCTTGTTTACTTGTCTCATATTCTGCTTCTGTTGTCGAAAATGATAGCTCCTTAGATTCACAGACAAGGGGTTACCTTCCTTCTCCATCATGTACGAATCTGGATCCTTAGGTGTCATAACATATCTGACTAGAGTATGTTTGAACAAGCATTGGCATAGCCAATAGGTCTCGCCTTTGGGACCTTATAAGTGTTAAGCCATGCAACAGTTGATGTTGTTGCACCAAGGATATTGTGCTGGATAACTAAACACTTATAAGGTCCCAAAGGCGAGACCTATTGGCTATGCCAATGCTTGTTTGTAATGTATTCAGAATTGGTGGACGTCAATACAGTGGACCCACACTGGTTTACAATCTCTCCTTCGCGTGGGCTGTGTGTAGGGTTGGTGTGCGGCATGTTACTGGACTGCATCATCGTTTCTTTCATGGTGGTAAAATAGTGGAGGGGGGTGGAAGTGAAAGTGATTTGTTGTAATATTGATCTTGTTATAGATAGCCTTTGCATTTTAAAGAGCAATGCAAGGGACAGAGTATTGGCTCAGAGATTGCAAGTTAGGGTCTGGTGAGATGAGGATGGGTGAACGGACCAAAGGCATAGGAGGCAATAAATGCCTCTGAATGACAGTACATGGGAGAGGGAAGCAGAATGTGAGCAATCAAACTGGAGGAATGTGATTTGGAGCGATGCCAGGACTTTTTCTTTCTGT
Organism: Calotriton arnoldi; assembly: GCA_963921515.1. Classification (NCBI taxonomy): domain Eukaryota; kingdom Metazoa; phylum Chordata; class Amphibia; order Caudata; family Salamandridae; genus Calotriton; species Calotriton arnoldi. The sequence goes on from CAWUFW010002204.1 coordinate 579,632, forward strand.
ACCTGTACTGCTGACATCACTTGAAAGTTTGGTTCTGTGCACTGGTGTAAATGACAACCATAATATGAGAAAGGGATGCTGTTCGTGAAATAAGTTTAGAGGCTACCAGTAGAGTCTCTAACTAGGTTTCAGTGTACCATAAAAGTTAAAAAACATTCTTCTGAGTGCTACATAACCAAAACGTACAGAATGAATGCGCACTGGCCAACGTTTAAAATCTGAAAATATGTATTCCAATGCAACAGAATCCCACAGCTTTACCATTTTTGTATTTAGAAACATTTATCAATAGAACTAAGAATTCGATTAGGTATTTTTCACCAGCATAATCCTAGAGGCACGTTTGCGGGGTAGAATGCATTACTTTCATCTCCAGGTTTTATCTGAAATTTCCTATTACAGCAGGCCTTTGTCACTGCAGTTTAAATGATAATTGACCCTCCCTGGGCAGAGTGATGTTGTGCTTTTAGAAGGTAACCCTTTGCGCCAAATGCATTCGGACTTTGGTGCCATGATGCTTTTGCTATCTGTATTTTTTTGTGTATGCAGCTTTTTTCTTTAGAGGGGACTGCAGCAGCCATTCAAGGTTAAACCTGAGGTAAAGTTGAGAAACCCTTTTGCAAATAGTGACGTTTTCCCAACTTTGCACATTAAGTTTGAAACACTGTCAAACTGAAATTTTTACCAATTTTATTAAACAGTAAGTTGCTTTCCAGAAAATAGCGACCCGTAACATTTAAGTGGTACGCTTAGTTCATACATTCATGCTATTTTTATAGCCACCTTCACCCGCAACTGAAGCTCATCTTTTGATTGGTTCAGTTCTGCTTGCTGATTCCACCATCCTCAAAACTTGTAGCAGAATTAAGCCTTGAGCTTGATGAAAATTAGAAAGAAGAGCCAAGCAATAAATCGGTAGGCCTCCGGCCCAACTACATTTCTGAACAGATGCATTTAGTGCCATTGTATCTAGATACAGAACAAAACGTCAGTATGTTCCTCTCTACTGCAAACCTGTTGACTGGTAAGAGCATATTGGACGGACACTGAGGGGGGTGGGTTTAATTGAAGAGGTTATACAGCGGACAGATAAACTATTGCTTGGTTTGGGAAATGGAGTGAGGGAAGTTGGTGAAATAAGTAAGCCAAAGAAGGGTGTATGGAATTGTATTGTGCTATTTATGCAGCCTTGTGTATCCATGAAGCAACTACATTCATATTGGGTTCTGGGGAACATTTGTAGAGCACGTGCTTAGTAGGGTGTTGGTTCAAGATAGTCCTCCATAGGGGGCATTATGTAATGTTCATGAGGTTTAGAGAGATGCTCTAAACATGTGGGGATAATAAGCATGATGTGCTGCAGAAAATTGTGAGAAAAGATAGAGCTGCACCTGCGGAGCCCTAACTTCATTTTTAGTAGTCTGTTTCTTAGCAAATTATCGGCAAGGAAGATCCAGGTTTTTAATGTTCATCAGAATGAGATTATCCTTTTTCGAGCAGCTACAAAATGTTCCAATATCTTAGCCATGTGAACCGAGAAACGTTCTGCGAGTGCTGGATATTTTGACAGAAGGGGCGGTCAACAGTGAATTCTATGTAGATTGCAGAGCAGGGTTCAAAGGCATAAACAGTTGGCATTGTCAAGATGGAAGAATACTGAGAAGACCGGGATTTGTAGGCAAGTAAGGGAAGAAGCAACAAACAGTAAGACCCTTTGTTGTCTTGATTTACTTATCCCACATGGGAGAAAATGGACTACATAGTAACCCCCAGACTCATTACTTGGATTGATGTGTTAGGCAGTAGATCAAGTGTAGACTTGGCTAGGTAGAGTGCTGATGTTCAGAGACATGGGGGATGTAGAGAGATGTACTCCTCTAGCTTCGCCTCCTACTGTCAGACAGATTAGACTTCGTGTGCGTATGACATGTGCCACTTAGCTATAAAATAAAAGAACATTTAGGCCTATATGTTTCAACACCGGAAAGGACTGAACTTAGATTGAGGGCCAGAGTTTCCAAGAAGGTAGTCAGAGAATTAATGAGAAACTGAAGTCTTTCTTTCCACGTGTATTGCTTGGGTAATTAAGCCCAAAGTGACACAGGGAGACACCGACAAATTTAATCGCAATAGTGCACTACAAGTCCTGGCATTATTACTGTAGTATGACCTTTATCCAAAATCATGCAAATTGGTAACATAGGCAAAGAAATACACGAGCGGTTACCAACAAGCGAGACACTGCACATAAAAGTTCAGTGAAAAATTGCTGAGTTACACCAACAAGGTAAACATCGTTTACCACAAATCCTTTTCCCCGCAGGGAATTACAACGCGGTCGTTACAACGACCGCGTTGTAACAACGCATACCATTACTCCGCAAGTCGGAACAACGACTTGCGGAGGGGGCAGAAGGTGTTGGATTTAAAATCCAACACCTTCCCTACTGTTGCACATACTGGAGTTGGAATAGTAAATTATACTATTCCAACAACCAGCACCCACCCCCTACAGCAAGTCGTTGTTACGATTTGCGGGGTAATGGTATGCGTTGTTACAACGCGGTCGTTGTAACAACCGCGTTGTAATTGCATGCGGGGAAAAAGCATGCGGAATGAATTGGCATAATTCACCAACACTAGCTGCAAGCCAGCAGTAAGTCTTGATTGGACTGGAGTGAGGTTTATATGGCTTTTTATGCTCAGCACAAAAATAAAGGAAAAAAACGAGCAAATCATTTGATAAAACTCAAAATAAAGTATTTTTGCAGATTTAAAAGAAAACAAAGTACGATGCTCAAAATTTCTACAGTAAGCATTCGCCTCATTTGGGCATTATGGCTCGAAGCGTGGATGGATAGCTTAACCCAATTCGAGTATGGAAAGTGGTATACCACCATAAAAGATTATTCAAGCGCTGGATGAGAGGATTTTTTTCACTATGCCTGATATAATGTACAAATTGCATACCTCTTCCCAGCAAAGAAGCCATTTATTGGCTTTTTTTCCACACTTAATTCTCATGGACTTTGATATATTGAATAGAAAGCCTCTTTAGATTTTGTTTAGAAACTAGTTCCCAATGAGCCATGAATGTTAATTTAGAGTGGTGCTTAGAGTGGTGCTTAGAGTAGTGCCGGTTACCCCCGTCTCCTTTGATACCCATGATCAAGGATTTGGGAAGGAACAAAAAATCTAAGCTCTATGAACCTTAATTACTTTCTATGGTTTTTAATCCTTGCATTTCCGAAATCTAGCAGGAGCAAATAGGAGGCTGATGAGAAGCTACCTGTGAGACAAGGGATGATGTTTTTGAGTGGTAGGGTCTAAGGGAGTGTGAGGTCACTCCTGTTACCCCAGGTATTATGATGAATCAATATCCATGTAACAATCACCACTCAAGCTCTTCCTACCTCAGAGCTGAGAACACAAAGTAAGACTGTTTCTTCAAATACATTAGTTGGAGGGACAGGAACCAATCACTGGCAGGAGAGCATAGTGGGATATATTGGTGAGCTGTCACTGACTACCTCTCGTAAAGGTGCGACTTTCACTGTCCTCTGAGGAAGATAGGCTGCACTCTTACTATTGGTCTGTTGAGAAAGAATAACATCAACAAAAATGGCTACATGGAGTACGACATATTCCACTATCTATAAATGTGTGGAACACTGTCAACAACCCCCTTCAATTCCAGAAGCAGTAATGCAAAGGCTTTGGATTGAACCCCAAGCAGAATATCCACAATATGGGTCACTGGCCTGCAAAAGCGTCACAGATGATTTCTTGCTATTGTTTTTGCCAGACATATCTTCATATATCTGGAGAATCTATAGGTATTAGATAAAAGCAAGTAGTGCCTCAAAAGCTTTTGATTTCCTCAGACATCGCAAACAGCAATTATATGTCCAAGATCATCACTGGCTGAAAATAGAAGGTTTCGCCTCAATGTTTTCTAACATTCGATGATGTTCCCAATACAACACCAGTAACTAGATTAGCAGGAGGCAATCACCAAAGGAAGAAGTCCATAAGTATGTTGAGTTACTAGTAGATGTCCATATAGTTCAAAAACGTTGGCAGATTGGAGGGGATAAGCAAAGAGGCATAAAGTAGACCCCACTATCCATGATACTGAAATCAGTATAAGGCTAGTGGAAGCGAGCAGCAAGGAAATAAGAAGTTACAGGACAAAAGAAACAGCTTTTCATGCCTTCTAACAAACTGCTGGTTTTCAGAAACAAACAAAATATAAGTGCCATGTAAGCAGAGTACATTTATAAATGTGGTAAAGAGGAAGGGTAAGAAAAATATTTTGGGGGGAAGCCAACTGAATGCTAGGACAGTTGGTCCTCAGTGGAGTCTGAGTAAGGCTCCACAGCTGTAGGATACTAAATCGAGTGCAATAATATAGACCTACAGTTATGTGGCAAACAGCACATCATGTACCACTACATTATTATTACCTTTACATTGTCTTCTTAACCCTGTTAACTAATGTATTTAACTGCTTTACTCATCTGTACTTGCACTGTAGTTGGAAGCTAACGTAGTGGATAAGATATTATCATGTGCGATATTGTGAGGGTAGGCTTACGGGGATCCTTGTGTGTTACCTCCAGGGCTGTCCTGTTGGCTACATTCACCTGAACCAATCACCACCTTAGCAAAAACAACACTTCTTTGACAAACTTTATTCTTTCATCAGTTAAGTAGCTTTGGCAAAAGAAGAAAGCCAAAATGGTGACCATAAATCACATTGCTTACTAAGCACATTAAGTTAAGGAGCACATGAGAAAACAAAAAAAAGCAAAATACAAAAGAAACAGATCAGCCCCCTTACCAATTCCTTAGTTTAATGCAAGCATTTTCCATTACACCGCTCACACAAGAGAATACAGAGTGAATGGTTCAATGGTGTATTACTTATATGACTGCTCTCAGGAAGAGGAGGTGCTGTGGGTCCTGAAATTAGTGATACAAACGCCAAAATACATGATGGCAGAGATTAAAGTGGTGGCTTAGAGGGAAAGAGGTCTTGTGTATGACAATAACTGGTTTGGTGACTTTTTATGGCTTGAGGGAAGAGGTTAGAAGGGACACTGTAGGTCTAAAGATATAACATTTTGCAATACTGAAGACTTACTATAGAAAGAAATTACTTCCCTTTAAGATGTTTAATTAATTCTGCCACTTATGCCCCTGTCTAGCTTTTGGGAGAAGGGTATCAAGATATTTCTATGAGGCAAGATAGAAGCTTTAAAATTAAGGAAAGTATTCTGCAATGAGTGTTAAGATGCTTTCCACAGGAGAAAGTATACACTTGCAGGAATAAACACATTTAATGACTGGACCTACATCAGTTATTGGTTATAAGGGAAAAAATACAAGAAAATGTGTTTACATTAAAAAAATACAAGCAAGACATCTTCACCTAGTTGCGGACACCTTCAATGAATTAATAGAAGCTGAAGATGAAACAATGATAAAAGTAATAAAGTAACTTGACCAAACTGACCTAGAACAAATTCTACCATGGAGATGGTCATCATCAAGTCAACAGTATAACAAAGCAGAGCCGAAAAGGACAGTCTTAGACTCACCCAGAATCAAAGAGCAATAAGATTAATTTGACAGCTGAAACAAATAAGAGTAATTAAAACTTGAAACTCATGCCTATGACCAAAAAAGCAGAGCAGAAGCGCATATGCAAATGTTCAGGAAGTATAAATCTATGATGAGAACTTTTAGATCTTAATTAGAACTCTGTTCCGCCTAACTAATTCATGAAAAGAATTAAGGGAAGAAAGACAAAACAAAACAAGACCAGAAGCAAAGCGTTTTAGCTCACATTCTCCCAGCCTTGCGTTGTGCTGAGAGCAAGCAAGACCCACTGTAAGCCAGGGCTGAAGTGATAGGAGGGGGAAAAAAACCAAAGTGAGTGCAAATGGGGATATCTGGAATGAAGGTCAGGGAGAATAAATGATAGTTAGCCCTGTTCTCTCATTATTAGGATGGGTTGTAGGGCTTGGAGAATAAGTGAGGTTTTCAGTCCCCTACAAAATCAGACGTCTGTTTTCTGTAACAAATGGAGATTTCACAGAGAGCTTGCATGTGTATGTACTAATCACTGCCAAAAGTTTTTACACTGGGCCAGGCAAATAGTAGGATGAATTTAAGCCGCTTACCTTAATCATTGGTTGGGTGGAAGGCTGTAAACGTCTGTCTGTGGTAATCAGGACAGTTTCTACAGCAGGAGGTGCGGCTCTCTTTTATGGGCTTCATGGTTATGCCCTCCATGTTTTCTGGCCAGTTATATTACACCAAGAGTGTATAATAATCTATTTTAATCTATTATTCACTGTTGGTTTATTTTTTTTTAAATGCGGACCTACTTCAGATCCAGCAGCAGTCTGAGACACCTAATAACACGGTCTAATGGCTAGAGCAAGTGCATGAAGGCGCCTGCACTAGCCATCTAAGATTGTCCAGGGCTGGTGAAATCCCAGTGCCTCCCCCATCTGTGACATGCTAATTTGTCACTGCTAAGGGTAGCCATGAGCATTGCAGGCTTAAGCCCTGCAACGCTCAGAGCCACACGCCAATCAGCCTGTCACTCCACCCTTTCCCAACAAGAGCAGAGACTGAAACCTGTGACTGTGCAGGTTTGAGGTTTCAGTTTCATGCTGCAGTACTGGAAGCAGAAAAGAGCTTTGTGACTGTCCCAAGGGTAAATGGACCAGCAGGAGTTCAAGCTGTGCAGGCAGCAAGATAAATTAAAAAAAATATTTTAAATGTTGTGCATATTTGTGAGTATGTGTGTCTTTGAGGGAGCGTGTATGGGTGAGCATGTATATGTGTGTGTGAGAGAGTCAGTGAAGAAGCAAGTTTGAGTGAGTGAGAATAAGCAATGGGATGAGTGAGTACGAGTCAGAATGAATGAGTGATTCAGGGAGAATGATAAGTGAATGTAAATGTGTTACTGTGAGTGAGACAGTGAGTGAGAATGCGTGACAAAATTAGACTAAATGAGAATGAGTGAGACTAGGCGATTCAGATTGAATGAGTGCGAACGAGAGAAAATGAGTGAGTCAGAATGAGTGGGACAGAGTGGGAATGAGTGAGAACACCAAGTTACTTACTTTTGGTAACGATCTCTGGTGGATACTCTAACATCAGATTCCTTATCTTTAGAGTATTTCCTAACCACCTGAATGGATCTGTAAAGATTTCACAGCAGTGCTCTCGCGCAGTAGTAGGTGGAGCCATACAGCTCCATGTTGGCTGCATTCCACCCCGCAAGTGACAGAGCGAAGCTGAATATAAGTGCCAGCCCTGAGAGTAGATGTTAGTTTCTTGCACAACTCTTTCTGCATTCTCCGACGTAGAGCACAAAACAACTGGAGATACCAATGTGCAGATCTCTTAATTTGGGACCTTTTAGACAGTGAAAGGAGACCACTCCAGAGAATGAACAGGGAAGGCAGGGAGGAACCTGCAGTTAGAGTATTCACTGAAAGAGGTACCATAGGCAAGTAACTTGTTATTCTGATGGATACTACTAACCACAGATTCCTCACTTTTATCATAGATACGAAGGCAGTACCTGCTAAAGGTAGAGGGTCTGTGGAGTGGGCTCAGACCAAAAAGTCCTGAAGGACTTTACTGCAAAGTTTCCTTCCCGTTGGACCTGGTTGTCAAGGCAGTAGTCCTTAATGAACATGTGCACCAACGCCGACATCCTGCCTAGCAGATGAAAAGAACCAGCACTCCATGTGCCAACGCAGTGTTGATAGCCTTGGCCATGGTGGAATGGGCCCCCTCAGTCCTACCAGAGGCTGCTTTTTGGCCAATGCTTAACAGATCTTAATGCAAAAAACGATCCACCTTGGTAGAGTTCTTTTCTGCAGAGACTTTCCTTTCTTTGCCCCAGAGAACAAACAAAAACTAATTGTTCACCCAATCGACATTGAAGCGATCGATGTAAAAGCTTAAGGATTTTTTGGGGTCCAGTTGATAGAGGTTTTCCTACTCCGTCAAGGGACGAGATGGGGCAAAGAACGTTTTGGAGGGTGATAGACTGCCCAAAATGAAGAGGAGTCTCTGCTTTTAGCAAGAAAACCTCAGAAAAAAAGGTAGTGTGGGGCGGCTACACCAAGACAGCCTGGAGCTCACTCACAACAAGCTGAGGGGATTGTGTGTGATAAGGTAAACAGGCGTCAGGATGGGAAGGCGCAATGAACAGCTGAGCATCGGCTCAAAGGGAGTACCCATGAGAAAGATCAGCACCACATTAAGGTCCCACTGCGGCATCACAAAAACAGTTTGAGAGGGAACGTGAGTATCATATTTAAGAAAACACAACAAAAGAATTGATTGAAACAAAGGTAGTTGGTTAGGGAAATGCAGAAAGGACAAAATGGTGACAAATCTTTTATATTGCCCACAGCAAGACAAAACAAATACAATATCCAACAGTTTGGATGGCAGCAGGCTGTCCTAGGGACTCCAAACCAGGCCACAAATTTGTCCCAGTGCACGGCATAAAGAGACTTCAAGAAAGAGAAGCTGGATGGTAGGATGACGTTGACAATCCCAGGTGGCAAATCAAACGCAGTCAATGACCACTGCTAAATTTGTCAAACGCTTGTCACCCTCTCCCAGGTGACCTCTCAAACCCTGCAATGATGCATCCTTCACCACCACCACCAGCTCTGGGTGGGAAGGGAGAGGGGTCTGCCGCTGGTCAGGTTGCAGTCAAGCAGCCACCACTGCATATCTTGTGCAGTCTCCTAGATCTGAAAGACACCTGACAGATTTCCTTCGTACTGGGCCCACTGACACTTCTAATCCCAATACGTCATCTGGCAATGGTTAGATACCACCGCTATTACTTTGGCAAACACCTAAAGGGTGCTAATAAGGCAGTGAACACCACAGAGGCACTGATAAAACTGAAGGGGAAGATTACAAACTGAAAATGCTTTTGACCAACTTTGAACTGCAGGTAAAATCTGTGAGACTGCAGGATGGGTACATGAAAGTATGTGTCCTGCAGGCACAAGGCTACTACCCAGTCGCTGGATCCAGGGCAAATAGAACCTGTGCCAGTGTGACCATTTTGCATTTGTTCTTTCGTAAGAAAACATTCATAGGGTTAAGATCTACAACAGGACAAAGGACTCCATCCTTCTTCGGCACAAGTAAAAAATACGAATACCACATTATCCCTATTTCCAAGTCTGTAACACTCTTGATGGTCCCTTTGGAAAGTTAGCCTGGCACCACTAGCAGTAAGATTAACAGCTGCTCTTTTGAGAGCCGCTCTGATGTAGAAGGAAGCCGTGGCACATCAGAAAGGTCTGAAGGGCATAGCTGTGCTGAACGATCTAGATGACCCATCGGTCAGATGTGATGGACTGCCACCTCAAGAGAGTGTTTGCTCCTGCTTCCAACAGGACGATTTGAGCTGCTAAGGGCAAACTAAAGCGGCTTGGAAGCTGATGCCGCAGGGGAGGGGAGGGGAACTAGGATGATCGATGCCCTTGGTAACCTGCGCAGTGCCTGCGTGATCCAGTCATGAAAGGACTGGGTGACTGAAAGGACTGAGGCAGGAGGGCCCACCCCTCCTGCCAACCTTCTGAAGGAACCTCAGAAAGGACGAAACTGGTGGTGAAACTGTTGGAGGGGTGGGGCCGAGAGGCCCAAAGAACACTCCTTGGCCAGCCTTTCTTTAAACATTCTAAAACTGAATCAGCTTTCTTGCCAAACAGGAGGGATCCATTGAAAAGCATATCCATAAGGGATGCCTGCACATACCGCAAAGAAATTGTGGACTGCATCCACTCGTGGCAACGGAGCATGATACTAGCATGACTAGTGCCAACTGCTCGCCCCAAGCAATCAGTAGAATCCAAGATGGCAGGAATTACATATTTGGCCTTATCTTGAATGGTTTGAGCCAGTGAGGCCCTAAATTATTCCAGAACTACCAGCAAGATCTCGTTGGCCCTGTCCCAGAAGGCAATTGTACATCAGACTAATAGGCAGATCATGTTGATCGACCTTAAGGCTAGGCTGGCCTAAAGAAACATGTGTTCCCCAAATGCCTCATTCCTTTTCATTTCCGCCTGGGGAGGGTTGTGGGGAATGAATTAGTAGTCACCTTGCTGGTGGAAGCTTGGACTAACAACATCACAGGAGTAGGATGCCACCTACGAAGATCAGGATTGCCAAGCGCTAGTCTGTGGCATCTGGCCACCTGCTTGTTCACTGGTGAGCAACAGCAAGGCTTAGATCAAGTGCCCATCAGAGTATCAGATAGGGCTTAACTGAATGGAAGTACGGGCTCAGAGGGAACAGCCCAGGATGCAGAACTTCAGTAAGAACATTTATCTCAACTTCAACAGAAGGCAGCTGTAGTTCCATGACCACAGCAGCATGTCTAATTACCATGGCAACAGAAACACTCTTCTGTTGGAGGCTTAAGGGGGAAATCAACCCTATATCAGGGGGAAGTATCAAACCCACTGGACTCCTGTAAATCCATGTATATGCTGTTATTATAATGCAGAGCTAGATCATCCCCATCATCACCACGGTTATCTCCAGGAAATAAACTCAAAATCTGAACCTAAAATATGGTGGCGCCTCAGAGGATGGCTCTGCGGTTGTGGCAGATTTGGCTCGGGTAGGGTATCAGAGTCGGCATCAGATCCACCTCCGACGCTGGTGATATCGCATCAGCGGCGATGAAAGAGGGAGTGGTGCAGGTCTCAGACCTGCAATGGAAATCGGCACAAGAGTCAGTACAGATCCAGAGACAGGTTCTAGGAGCGTAGGTGGTGCAAAGAATGGATCCACCAGAAGAAACTTGCTGTGGCTTCACAGATGGCTCAGGGTATATCATGATCAATTGCAAAACCAGCTCCACAATCTGGGATCAGGAGTGAGATCAATTGGCACCTTGAATGCCTTATGACTTCTTAGATAGAGAGGGACAGGATGGGCTAGAGTCCTGCTTCACCGTCTTACATTTTCTCTTCGATCTAGACTTTGACTTACCAGATAACTTTGACTGAAAAAAGATCTGGTGTGGGATCGACCTAGAAAGTGGGAGTGGGTCAGCGCCCTCCACCTGGAGTAGGACCTACGCAAGGTCCATGACTTCTTTCGATGTTCGGTGAGGTACAGCTTTGCTTCATGATTACGGATCGCCTTCGGGTGCATGAGTGCACACTTATTGCATGACTTAAAGTTGTGCCCGAACCTAAACACCAAAGGTATACCTCGTTCGGATCAGTTAGAGACATCTCTTTCCGACAGTCACAGCATGGTATGAACCCTGTTTTAGTTAAGGACACTGCTCCTTTGCACACTGGATTCGATTTGAAAATCATTGAGTACTGACGAAAGAGGGAGTGGAGCTCTGGATCAGCATGCGAACGTGCGGAAAGAAAGAAACCGATATGGACGTGCAGGGGGGGGGCCGCTTACTTTTTGCTTCGCTTCATCATTTCTGTTACAGAACAATACCAACGCTGAGCTGCCCGGCACCACCTGGCGGTGTGTTGGATCACTACTATGAAAACTCTTCTGATCCTGTCAGGCTCCTGGGGAATATCCTAAAGGTGAGGAATCTGCAGTTATGCATGAATGAGTGAAACTGAGTGAGAATGAATGAGTCAGTGAAACTGAGTGAGACAGAGAATGAGTGAATCAGAATGAGAGGGACTAAGTGAGTAAGAATGAGTGAGACTAGGTGAGTCAACAATTGAGTGAGTCAGAGTGAAACTGGGAATAAGTGAGACGGTCACAGTGAGATTGGGTGAGACGGAGTAAAAGTGAGCGTGTGTGAAAACATACATGAATGCGAGTGAATGAGACTAAGTGCAAGAACCCCTAACCCCCAACCCTCAGAGAAGAAGTCAGGCTTGCTTGCTGGAATTCGAGCCAAGGATTACACACCTGCCACTTTTAAAGGTTACTAGCTGCTACTGGGTGCAGGGATTTGAAGGCAAGAGTTACATGGTGGATTTAGCTGAAAGATGTGGCAGAGAGCATCAGGTTCTGGGCATTTTACTTATTACTATGAAATCTGTGAGACTTAAAAAATAAATAAAATGCCACACGACCATCACGTAGAGTAATGCAGTCAAGGTACTGGACTCATTAGGTCTTCACTTAATGTTTTTTATTTGTAGAAAATTAAGCTTTTATTTATTTTATATCATTGGTATTTGATTTAATCAAACGTACAGCATACTTAATTTTTTACCATACAGTGAAGTCATGTCTGAGGAAGATTCAGCTATGTTAGGGTACAAAATATCTATTAGCACCATTAAAATACACACACAAACATGAATTTCAGGTCTGATAACTGTTCTCAAGCCCTACAGGTGTTTCAGCAGTTCAAGCGGAGACTGTCGTTCTTAATGGAATTTACTCACACATTTAAGTGACAAGACCCACCGAATGATTACTCACGAATGCTAATGGATAAAGCAGAGATTTTAAAAGCTTGGTTTGTGTAAATGACATTTCAAAATCCAGGAGACACTTTAACGAAAACCAAGACTACCTTATGGTGTATGATGAGTAAGAGGAGAACTAATCTTAAATAGCATACAAGGCAGAATACTCTCGGTTACCATACTGACCTGGGTCATGAATATCAGGTAGGTGCTGAACATTATTCCTCTGTGTAAGTAGCAGAGAAGGGGTTATTGCGGTTTGCCTGAATGGCAGGGTTCAAATGGCAGCCTGTCACAATATCAGTGAGACTTTAAGATGTGTAATCAACCAGGAAACAGTTACTCGGATTAAAAACAGCCTGAAAGTGTGCTGTAGTACTTTTTCCATGTGCAGGCTTAGCTCAGGTCCAGTGCCCCAGCAATCTGAGGGGAAAGGCGATTATAGGCGAGTGATCCATTTTGAAACTGGACAAAAACTGTTCAGGTTGGCTAGCATAGAACAACATTTACATGAATGGAGTGAATATTGATGAGTGAAGAAACAAAGGGCTGGACCTGTAAGATATCCAATAATGCTCATTTTTCGGTAAACCTTTGTGAGAATAGAGGAACCTACCAAGCATTCCCATCCCCAGCATAAATGCATCCATGGTGTATGGTAACCCTCGTGCTCGGCCTCTTGTCCCGGGCGGGAACATAACTTCCTTCGGTTGCGCTTTCTTACACTCCACCTATTGAGCAAGAGACACAAATGAGATGCAAATGAATTCCATGCAAACGTGAAACAAATTTTCATCTCGTTAGAGAGTTTATTTTTAGATTTTATTTCATGTGATCGTTAAAGAAACTAATTAGACCAGTTCAGCACAACCACGCAAGTCAATAATTGACCTCCGTTCCTCTTTCAATACCCGTTTGAATGTATTTTTTGGACCAGAAATAAACAGATCAGACCAGTGGGTAGCTTGTAAGGCCAATACTATGATTCTATCGCTTAAACAGAAAAGCTTCTACAAAAAAAAGACCTTATAAAAACGATTAGACAATTAGGAGCAGAACTCTTAAATGAAGCACAATCTTACCACAACTTTTCCTGAACCAATTAACTGATCTCTAAAATGCAGCGTTTAAAATGAAGGTTTTTGTTCAGATTAGTTCGTTATTTTATGTACTGTTAAAACAAATGAAGGAACAACCTCAAACAAAAATTATGTCCTTCAATTCAGATCAGGGTTGGCGGTATGAAGAGCATGTAAAACGAAGTGCTGTGTTTAAGAACAGGGACTACTGAGTGTTTCTTCAGAGAGAATACGTTACAATGTGCCCTAAACTGAAGCCCCTATTTCATTTACATCTAATGTTTCCAAATTAAAGGGTGGCATAAAAAGTTAGTTACAGAAGAAATAAAAAAAGAACTAAATCGTGAGGCTGTTCCATATTTTTCAAATTTGGGCCAACGTTTTAGCATGTTATAGCATTAAATGCTTGGGTGGAATGCAACATTTATAAGCCATGAACAAAAGAACAGCACAATGCCAATCCAAAATTCAATCACTTTCGCTGATAGAAGAGATCAGTACAAGGCAAGGCCATCCACCAGATGTAAATGCAAGAGGATAGCTGCTTTGCCCTCTCAAGTCATAAATCTAGTGAATTCTAGGACCAACCCCTAAGTAATAGATTAGCCACAGACTTCAATTACAACCAGATGGACCTCGGGGAGATGATTTTCAAAGCTGCAACGAATAATGGGAGATCCTATGTAGTTAACAAGTCGTCAGGACTTGTCATAGCAAGCAGATGGGTCCCAAGAAGGTGGTTTGTGGAGTATTGTGGATGATAGCGATTGAAAAGAAAAGACCCCAGGGTTAGTATTCAGGGTTGCCAATGGAAAGGGCAGAAAGTACAAGCCAAGAAAAAAAGAAAGACCAAGTAGAGGAGTCCAAGAAACAGCACCACGAATATGCAAGGTATCTGAAGGTGCAGCAAAGCACAGGGGAAATGACTGGCTTTGAAGGGTCCATGATGTGTCTGGTGGCACTTTAGCAAACATCTACTAAATATATGTGCAATGTGAAAGCAGGCCAATAGTAAGGTCTATTCTGATAACTATCAGAGACAAATTAAAACGGTCAAAGTGAATCCGCAAACGAGGTTTGCATTGAAAAATCATACCATGCCTACAGTCAGTAAAGCCTACTTGTTGATTAAACAAAATAACGGAGACAGCCAGCTATTACTTTTGTCACTGCATGACTCTTCGAATGTACTGTGCTAAGAAGAAATGGTTTATGCCATATGTAGTTGGAACCTGTACTGTTAGAAAATGTGCAACTAAAGTGCAGAAAAGAGAAAAATAAACTCTTCAGTGCAACTTAATGAAACTGGTGAGAATATATATATATATATATATATATATATATATATATATATATATATATATATATATATATATATATCTATCTTTCATTTTCGGGAATGAGTTTTTAAACAAAAAGGGGACTCGCATTGGTGTATGATTCGCGCCAGAAACAGCCAATTTTCACTAATTTGTTAAAAAAAAAACCTTGTCTGTTGACAGGCGTCAACTAACAGTCTGAGAAATAACGAACACTCTAGGAATAGCTGGAAGAATGAAGTTTTCTTTTTGCAATCTTATTTACGTAAAAATATCATAGCAAGAGGGGAGATTCAAGATGGAACTATGGTTACTTCTTAATTGCTCACTCACAAGGTGCCGTTTGAAACCACACGATCTGTATCAGTTAATCAATTGTTTCAAATGGTGGACTTCTGTACTATGCAGCAAGACACTATGCACTACTGTACCTGGTTGTTAAAACTTTAAAAAATATATATATATCATAGCAAGAAGTGATATGAAATGGTTGGTCAAAAGAGTCAATAAAAGAACTGGTCTCAAAACTCGAAGACGAATTGCTCAATCAAGACGTATGTTAACAATAAAAAAATGACAGATGTAGGTTGTACCCTATTCATACTTCCTACGACATGACAAAATTGGTACTAGATTCTGACATATGCTAACCAACATAACACCGAACCTAGTGCTTACTTTGAGACAATAATTGAAGGTGGGGCACACCGACACTCATTTGTGGGGAGCAGCACTTCTTTTTCCTGATCAGACTATCCCGGAGCAGACAAAGAAAATATACAAAAAGGGGGAGGGGGGCAGAGTGGGAGCGGGAGAAAGGAGGAAGAAAAGGAAAATGAAAAAAACAGTGCCAAAGCAAGATATGAGGGAGGAAATGTTACCTGCATGAGTGAGATAAAGAGGTAGGGAGTGTCTGGTGGTAGATTAAAGTGGCATGAGGTAGAATCAAGACTATGCAGCCTTAGTATTCTTCATCTCGACCTCTAATAGCATTGACAGCGGACTTTTGAGAAAAAATGTGCGCACCTGGAGAGGTGTGGTGCAGCGGCCAGGGCAGCTGACTTCGGAGCACAGGGCTCACGGTTCGATCCCGGCTCCGGCGGCAGCTCAGCTCAGCACCATGTGACTCTGGGCAATAGCTCACTTAATTTCCACGACGGCCCCCAGCGCCTTGAGACCCGTAAGGGTGAGTAGTTCGCGCTTTACAAATACGGATTTACATTTTACAAATACGGATTTACAAATACGGATTTACATTCTTTCATAGATTAAGCACTGAGCTGGACCACCTCCTTTTGCCTTAAATAGACATAAGAGCCTAAGCGACCGCTTGGTTAGAGTTCATCGCTACACAAAATTGAATCCCTTTAATATAGCTAGCTGTTTTCTGCTATGCATGACATTTCAAATGTGGTATATTTGTAGCCTATAACATCACGAATACTAAGACATGCATAATAATCATACGTCTGGAATACACAACTTCAATACTGCTAAGCTCATCTGTGCAATTTGGTGTCTCTGCAGATTACTGTATAGAGGACAAACTAAGCAAATGGTCAAACAACGGATCTGCCAACACAGAAGCAGGATTAGGTGTCTGAGCCTTAAGTGCCCCTATAGTAGAACATTTAATCTCACCACAACATACAATTTATGACATGGTGGTAGATTAATCACAACTAAAGGGAGAAGCACTCTAGCATTACTGGAAGTCTACAACAAACATTTGCATGGGGTCTAATACCCAAAAGAAATCAACAAACAGAGTTACAATGAATGTATAGCAATCAATCCAAAACATGAGCAATGAGTATTCTTAATGGACAATTTACTTACCGTCGGTAGCGCCTTACCTGGTAGAGACAGGATCTAGCTGCAGATTCCTTACCTTTGAATTCTCCCCAGGCGCCAGACTGGATCCGGAAAATCTTTCAGCAGTACCTCAGCACGTCCGTCTGTAGAGGGTGTTGTGTGACTCAGTAGCGATGTCGCCCAGATGCGACGTCGCCCAGATGCGACATTAGAGTCCATATAAGCCCCTCTCCGACACTGTCAGGTTATCCCGTGACTATTTTCCACGTCAAAAACGCTGAGCCACCTATAGAAACTGCCCATGGAAATAGTGTACTAAAAAAGAGACATGTCTGTGTCAAGAAATTATGAAGTCCTAAAGACTGGCTGTCAAGAGTTGCCCAACGTTACCCCGCCTGAGGAAGAGGACGTCGAACTGCTCTCCCCTTTCATATCTCCTCTCCTCTATTTTCAGTCCCCTCCGGTGTCCTTTTTGGGAAACGGGCGCGGCTCCTTTAAGGATCTGGCACTGATGGATGAGTCTTCTGCCCACGTGACGTGGTCACAAGACCCAATCGACGCAGGGCTACGGACGGGACGTCGTTCAACTTGGGAGTGCTCTCACCAAGAGGAGCCGGAGACGCCAGACTCGAGTATCAGCGAACAACTGGAGGAAGAACGGAAGACGAACCCCGGAGAGAACGAGGTGATCTGCTCACTCCTGAAAGCGGAGTCCACCGCCCCAGCGGAGACGAGCACCGAGACCCCCGTAGCGGAGGCAAAGAGGGAGTCGGACCCTTTCCGACACCTCGACTTGGCCAGCCACGTTCCTGGAGGAGCGTGGCTTTCTCAGGTACGTGCGCGCCTCAGAGGTATCTGGGGAAAAGAACCACGAGCGATAAGCCATTTACAAGAAAGGTCAGGGGGGGGGTGCCCAAGTCGGTGTGATCCCTAGTAACTGCTGCGCGTCAGGGGTAGTTTAATGCTACGGGGCGACGCATGCCATAAAAACCACTGGTGACGGACAACGGGTGAAAACTCCCCCACTCCTTCTCCCTTTTACTATTGGTCCAGACCAGACAACTCCCTCACTGGGTTTTCTTTTTTGTTTTTGTTCCTTTCTTTCCTGCCGGAGGAGCGCTTACTGACCGAGTAGCTGAGAAGGACCCCCTCAAGAACCGCACATCCTAAAGGGGACAACGTCCAAGAAGAGAGAGCATTGGATTGACAGTTATACCTCTTCTGACAATTATTAGAATAAAGAAACACCTAAACCATCTGTTTCTGTCCGTGGTGTTTGCGCCCGGGGCCCACACAGGCATATCAATGCGACCAAAGGTATCTTAGGTAAAAAGAAATCAGTTCGCAGAACGGGGCGAATGGGAGGGTCAGTAAGGAATCTGCGGCTAGATCCTGTCTCTACCAGATAAGGCGTTACCAAAGTTAAGTAACATGTCCATCTGATAGAGACGGCTATCCGCAGATTCCTTACCTCTGAATTAGATGCCAGAGCAATAACATCCACAGAGGGTCTTCAAACTGATCCTACTAAAAATCCCTGAATAGAACCAGCCGGTCTAGAATAAGATAGAAGAGACCGGACAGTCTGATTAAAGTAGGTGAGGAAAGCCACATTACATCACATTAAGAACTGTGGTAAAGACCAAGTGCAATTGAAGTCAGAAAGACATCGAAAAGCATGGGAATAGTGTTACCCATGGCAGGGAAATAAAAATGTGTTGGAAGACAACAGGTAATAGAAACTGAAATACTACTCAGCTCCCATGGTGGGATAAAAAAAAAAAAAAAAACACATGTTCGGTCGTGGGACCAGAGGCACCAGCTAATGCCACTGAGCTATAGCTCCTTGCCTTAAGGAAACTATCATTGGTGCAATGAGATACACAGAAAAAAGGGATTCCAGAACCCATTCACAATGGAACAGAAATATCATGAAGACACAACAACAACATCTATTGGTATAGAACCAACTCATGTCCTGAGAAAAAACTCACAGACAAGTGAACACCACTGAGATCACCTAAAAAGTATAACCATCAGAGGGGGAAAATAAAAACAATTGCATATGTAACGACCAGGTGATGGTCACACCGCAACATAATTAAAGGCGCATTCATGTAACCATATACGCAAGCCCTTTGAGGAAGTGCATCAACAAAAACCTGCAAAAAAGTGTGTATATATATATATATATATATATATATATATATATATATATATATATATATATATATATATAGCGTGAACCAGACCCGAATGTATCAGCGCGCTTTACATGAGCACCAGTTGAGTTATAGATGGACACATTCATTTTTTTTGTTCGGCACGGGGAGATAAAGTTATTTGCCCAGAATCAGAGGATGTTGAGTCTACGCAGATACTTGAACCTGGTTCCCAAACTCCAAAGTCTGCAGCTCTGGTCATTATGCTACATCTTATCTCGGCCATAGACAGAAGCCATCACCACTATGATGTCTGAAATATTAGTACTGAGCTCAGTAAGTGAGAGATATCACAAGCCCGGCAAAAAGAAAGGACTGCTGGAGCATTGAAATCAATGCTAACTGACTGTATAGCTCACAATGAGGCCTCTGATATCAGAAGTCTGAAAAAAGAGAGCAGGTGGAAAAAATCTCGCTAGCATAGAAAAAACAGGGACACAACGTGGACCGACAAGAAGGTCAAGGTGAAATAGAGGCCAACACAGGGAAGGCCTAGAACAGGTATTCAATGGAAAGTTATATCAGACAAAGCAGGACCTGGCTGAAGAATGGTATTGAAAGATAAAATATTTAGTCCCCTAGGGACAATAACCCAGGAAAGTGGAACATCCAATACAAGAGCAACAAGTGTTGAGTATAGGAAACATTTCCCACAGGAACTGAGGAAATCAATGTACAAGAAGGTATAAGGCGAAGCACACCTACAGCCATCTTTATACTAATGTATATGGAGGAAGAAAACCTAGCCTCTTCTCAAAGGAAGTGAAGGACACAGCAAGAAGGGGTATTCTCTTATGAAGAAAAGAAACCCAATAATAAAGCTGAAGCATAAGAACTAACCCCGGAGGGCTAGAAACATTATGAAGATTGCGTCCAAGGGTAATCACCAATCCCCAATGCAAACTTATTCCAAGAAAAACTGCACTATAATGTGCAATGAACAAGCAACAAAGAATGCACTGTAAGATAAAAAATAGCCACCAACGCAGAAGAAGGCTACATGACCGCACCTTCAGAATAAATATGACACAAATAAGGCAGACCAGCAGAATGCAAGACTGAAGGAAAATGCCTTTCTACAAAGAACACAAGAAGGAATATGAACCAGAGTACCACAAATGCCTGAGAGACCATTGGCAGGAGCCAATCCTGCTGAGGTAGATTGAAAGGAACTTGCTAAGAAGCGAAGTCCTAGCTGGGAACACTAGCTAGACCAGGAAAGGACGATGTACTACAGGTCATGGGCTTTACCACTTGCCCCATTGCTCAGTTGGGAAATGAAAAGCCTATTAGGAGAAGCTAACACCAAAACAGGAGCATATGGAATGCTCCATAGATTGAGGCAAAGAGAAATGAGAGTTTCCATAAGGAGGTTCTTGTGCAAAGTGGTAAGTCCTGTACAAGGTCTCCCAAGGAGTGAAAATTATAAGCTCCCTATAAGGGATAGGGAAAGTAACAATCATACCTACTAATGCCCGTAAGGCATACAGAGATGCTCTACATAGAGCAGGGAAAAAATTACCATACAGGTAACTATCTTGAGCATGAAGCCCATCTCCATATAAAAGAAAAGCAAAAACTATTCCAGCAGATGTGAAACCCATGTAGGGCGACAGAGAAAATACCTCCAAGGTAGTAGGAGCTAAAAGCCGTCTACAACCGGCTGAAAAAAATAAAAATACCTGCATAAGGCAGAAAAATAAAAATACTGGCTCAAGGGAACAGCTTCTGGAGAGGCCAGAGAGCGCTCCAGGGACTTTGAACGAGACCGACAATGACACACGGCCTCCGCCAGTCGTGCCACCAGGATCTTCATGTGCCATTCCCGCAACGCCTTTGGGCGAAGGCAGGAGCCGCAATCCTCAGTCGTGGTACTCCCGAGTTGCATTACGCCCTCTACCGATGCACAGAGGTACTCCTGAAAAAATGTCGGAATAAGTTTGGGGAGAATTCAAAGGTAAGGAATCGGCAGGTAGATGTCTCTATCAGATATTCATTCTTTATTTCTTTACTTCCACTTTAAAAGTAGAAATAAGGACACAACCAACACGTTTTTTCCCAAAGCAAAGGACGTCTTCAGGGCTGTTTAAAAGTTTGCTAACAGCCCTGAAGAAATCACTATGCTTTGGGACGAAAAGCTTTGGTTGCATCCTTGTTCCTTCTTTCAAAGTGGAAGTAAAAAAATAAAGAATGAATATTAAGAATACACACAGCTTATGACGTTTTGGACTTGATTAATATACCTTAATTGTAACTCTGTTTCTGGACTTCTTTGGGATATTAGAACCGATGCAAATGTTTGTTGTAGACTTACAGTAATGCTAGAGTGCTTCTCCTTTTTGTTTTTATCCTAATTATTGGGGCATTCTAGACGGTTGGCCGTGGAAGTGAGCACCTCATCTTGTGGGAACCATACAGTGTTGCAGCAAAATTGAACTATAACCATTCTAGTGGTGCTTTCTAGTGAATGCTTATGATGAAAGGTCACGGAGGTCATTTAGCAAAGTATTAAAGGGAGAAACATAAGGAAACTGCTGGCAATGTATTTAGAGTAATGAAGAGGTGAATGGATTACAGACTGGCCAAATATGTAATCTTCATGAGTCAATCTATAGAATAATATGCAGGATGTCGAGGTCACACTAGGTAATTACACCGGACTGTTACCTTGACGTATATGTGACTAAAGGGCCCACCCGCCACCACTGTTTCCTATGGGGTAAGAGTGAGCGCACTAAAAGAGCGTGGGCAAAAGAAAACATCCATGAGGAACTTTAAGTGAATGTGCTTGCTTAATGAAACAAAATTTCAGGGAATTGCTCTAATATCCAGAACAGGGATCTGTTCTTTGAGGTCCTGAGCCACATGACTATCAGGCAAGAATGGCTGAAACATGTAGACCATGGTTTCTGTGCAATTTTTGCGAGATGTGAAGGATCATTAGTTAGTTCCTATTTACTTTTCCCCTGTTTTTTTAACTTTATCCCAACCCCGACAGTGTATTAAATAGAATATCAGAAGTTGGAGGGAATTTTAACAGTTTTTACAGTTTTTACCTAAGTCAATTTAAAAGTGTTCCCTCCTGGTAGAGGTTTGACCTCCCCCGACATACTAAGTGTTCGGGTTGGTGACCAGATAATGAAACATGCCACCAGAATAAACCAGTGGTGATGAAACACGTCACTAGAATACAGTAGTGGGTGAGGGTCTCTTGAAAAATGTTTTTGTTAGACTTATTATAAATTGGCCATATCAGGTTCCACACTCTGATTTTCTAAATGCTATTAAATAAGGCATTGTGATGTGAATTTACTGTCCACAATATTCTTTTCACAGTTGCTGTGATAATTATATTAATGATCTATATAGTCTGGGACTACAAATTTATTTTGTTTTCTTCGTTTTATTTATGTAGTAGGAGTAAATCTACCTCCAATCTGACAAAATTTCCTTGTTTGCTTGTAGGTGTTCATTTGTTTCTCAAAAGTATAAATATCTAACTTCTTGCATCCATAATTTTTGATCCCCGTTAATGGGATGTTTCCAATATTGTGCTAACATTAATCTCTGAACCAAGATCAACAAAAACATAAATTTGAATTTAACATATGGAGGATATCCTAAACTTTCAGCTGAGTTCCATAAGGCAGAGTTGGACTACTAGCTAGTGAAATCCTATGCAAAATAAAATCCCAATAAGATTGGATCCTGGCACACCCAGAAACATATGGATATGACCGGATGCCCGCTTTTGACATCATGGGAAGATGGTGAGTATTCTAGGTTATACCAAAGGGGATGATGGACGGAGCGTTAGAGCAAATCAAACACTCACCCCCAGTCAACTGATCTGGGTTTAATCCATCATCATTCTTTAGCTCACTCCACCACCCCAGTTCAGACATGGCCATATGCAAATCAGTCTGACCCTGTGCCTCATGGGAACAGTCCAGCCCGAACTGCCAAGCCATGTCTTCCCTGGACCGGAAACAAGCATCCTGGGACCGGTTTCTTGCAATGTTCAACACTCCGTCCATCATCCCCTTTGGTTTTGCTATGTTCGCCCTAAGTTGGCAGGGTATGCCCAGACGTGGGTCCCTTGCTCACTTTGCCACTGGATTCAAGCTAGCCTGGCTGATGACGGCTGAATAGCCAGAAACCGGTCCCAGGATGCTTGTTTCCGGTCCAGGGAAGACATGGCTTGGCAGTTTGGGCTGGACTGTTCCCATGAGGCACAGGGTCAGACTGATTTGCATATGGCCATGTCTGAACTGGGGTGGCGGAGTGAGCTAAAGAATGATGATGGATTAAACCCAGATCAGTTGACTGGGGGAGAGTGCTTGCAATGTTCAACACTCCGTCCATCATCCCCTTTGGTTTTGCTTTGAGTATTCTAGGTTGCCATTTATGAATCTTCACAGGTGTAATAGAGGAGTCAAACAGATTCCTAAAATGTTGCAATCTTAGTTCAACTATAAAACCTAACCTGTGATTCACTAAAGCATTTAGTTGTACCTGTATCAAACCATTGTGACCACTTACTCACCCACTGCTCGATTTTATCCTCCTCTTGTATCATGAATTCTTGATAGAGCATCTTAATAGGAGCCATCATGGGTTGCATCAACATAGTAAATATGTTTGGTAGTGCCCCATGTACTAATCTCAAGTTTCTATTAGTTATGCCAGTTCTCAGCTGCAAGTTTTTAAGGAACTAAGAGCGTGAAATATCAAATTCATCTGTGATTTCTGTGAAACACTTCAGTGTATCATGCAACTATAACTGATTGAGAAATCTAAGATCAGTAGTGGTCCATTAAGAGTGAAGCTTCTGTCAATAGAGGATTACTTCATAAGAGTTGATAACCATGCAAAATTGAAATTTTTAAATGCTTGCTGATCTGTTGCCATATTGTGATATAGATTTAAATTACGTTAAATTTCACATGCCTGGACTTTCTTTTGGTATTGGTGAAGCAAAATAAATAGGGAGGTGAAGTGGAAAAGTGTACGTTGATATGTGAAAATACCTTTGCAAAATCATGAATTCGTTTGGACATGTTCTAAGCTAATGTAGCCCAGTTGTAGAAATGAACATTTGGGAGGGTCCAACCTCCCTGTATATGAGGCAGCTGAAAATAGCGATATGACCTTCTAGGCCTTTTATGCCCCCAGATAAAGGCAGATTTAAATGCTTCTAGTTTGGGGAAAAAAGTTTCAGAAAAGTAAATTGGTAGCCTGCAGAACAAGTAGAGAGATTTAGGTAGTGAGGTCATGTTGCTCGTATCATAAGTGTTCTTTCCTCTGGACCGTTCTATAAAAAAAATATATATAGATTCTTATCCCCCTGCTGTTAAAGCTCTGATGCAGAAAGAATATAGAGAACCAAAGGCAGTCATATCTATCAATGAGGCTACATCAAAAATCAATCAACATTTATTGAGGGGATGCCCATCATCAATTCTGAATTGACTCTACATGGAACCCTTCCTCCATCAATTGATTGAATCCCACCACAGTAACCCTGACAATTGTAACTCACATACTATCAAAGTTGTGGCACATGCTGATGACGTGCGTATCGACATACACTATTTTAAAATGCCCATATAGAGGCAATCAAGGCTTCGCTGCAATATAGCTTAGAGCGGGGATCCCATTTGTGGCCTTAGTAGGATTGACACACAGGGGTACTATGTCTTAGTAAGGGGGAGGCTATATGGGGCTCCACTTGTTCTTGGATGTATATATGCCCCAAACTCTGAGCATGATGTGTTCTTGGACCACCTATCGACTGGTCATCATACCTGGGCAAGGGGTGGGGATTTCAATGCAGTATTGGACACAACTCTCGACTGTTCACATCCCTCTCTACCGGGAATGGCTCAGATTCGCCTGGCAAGGGTGTTACGGCAGTGGTTGGAGGGTTGGGACCTCTCGGATGTTTGGCACCATCCCAACGAGGGCATGAGAGAATATTCCTTCTACTCCTACCCCCATATGTTGCACTCTCGCCTCGACAGGTTCCTCTGCTCGTCACGTTTTGAGTCCAGTATCACACATACCACATACTTGGGGAAGATTGCCTTGGGGCAGAGTCCCCACCCTGATCCCCACCTGGTGCCTACAACCCTGGCTGCTCGAGGGCAAAGTCTTTGGAGACACTATGGTGACTTATATCGACAAATATTTAACTGAGAACACGGGCACAGCCTTCTCTCCCTTAGTAGAGCGGGAGGACTTCAAGGTGGTACTCGGGGGCACGGCTATAGGGGCAGTAGTGGGGGCTCGGAAAGAAATAATGTGAGACCTCACACAATTAGAGGGAAGACTAGGTTCTCTGGAGAGGGAGGCGGTTGGTGATGCAGAAGCTCGGGATAGGCAATAGGAAGCTAGGATTTCCCAGGCTGAGTTTCTTGAATGCCTCCGTATTGTAGAATATGTGGCATAAACTCAGAGGACACACACGGACACTGATAAATCTGGTGCGCCTAATTACGCCAGACCACTCGCCTACACCCATTGAGAAATATATAACCCAGCGCTGGGATTGGCCACGACACAAAGGGATATTAATACAGCCTTTCACGATATCTATAAACAGCTGTACACAGCCCGACACTCTCAGACCTGGTTGATATCTAGTCCTTCTTGCAACTAGCACTACTACCCAGGGTGTCAGCAGCTGACAAGGAGACCCTAAGTGCCCCATTATCAGCAAACGAGGTACGTGGAGCGATTAAAGAACTGGCCCACAACAAGACTCTGGGGTCTGATGGCATTCCCATCGAGTTTTACTCCATGTATATCCAATGATTAGTACCCCAACCTAGCAAAATTATGTGGGGTAAGCTCCCTTCCCCCACCACCAAGGAGGCTCTAGTGACCTCGTTGTTGAAACCAGGCAAGCCACCTGTAGAGCTATCCTTGTTCAGACCTTTGTATATATTGAACACCGAATACAAAGTTCTGAGTAGGGTTCTCACCCGCCAGCTGCTCCTAATGTGGCAGATACTGCTACATATTGATCAATGTGGTTTTGTTGCCTGCCACAGCACCTCCCTAAATATCCGTCAACTATTCTATATAATGGACCCGCCCGTGACCGGTACCGGTTTGCTGGATGCTTATCTTTGGATATTCGTCAGGCCTTCGACACACTGGGGTGGGACTTTATGATAGCGGCACTGTAAAAATTCTGCATACCCCTGGCATATATTCGCTGGATCTCACTTTTATATGCAATGCCTACAGCTAGAGCCTGTAGGGGTCCTTAGGTCTCTGACCCCTACCCAATATCTGGAGGACGAGACAGGTCTGCCCCCTTTCTCCACTCCTGTTTGTGCTCGCCATTGAACCCATTGCTCAGCAAATTCGTCAGGATGCCAAAAGGTGGCGGATGTGCCTGGGGTGACGGTCTCTATTCTGTATATTTGTATGCGCATGAGATGATTCTGTACCTTAAGGACCTCAATACCATTCTTGAAGGAATGGTGCAATTGATAACTGATTTTGGCGCCCTGTCAGGCCTGCAGGGGAATGCAGATAAGTCCGGTGCACTCTCCTTCGCCACTGCCTTCGCGGACCCCACAATACTGCTAGGAACCACTCCCATACAAGTAGCTCCACAAACGTTCAGATATCTCAGTATCCAGATATACTGTGAAGAGCTGGATGTCCTTGAGGGCAACCTAGTTTGCACGCTCAACTCCCTTCGGTTGCAAATTAAATTCTGGTCCACGCTGCCGCTGTCGGTGGCAGGGCGATTGGCGCTTGCCAAGATGGTCATGTTGCTGCGTCTGTTGTATAACTTTGTAAATTTACCAAAAGTAGTGCCGGCGTGGTTGTTCAGTCTATTGAATACCAAGTTAGTGGAGCTCTCATGGGTTAAAAGGCGCTGTAGGGAAAGTCTGGCTAAGTTACAGCTACCTACTGACAATCAGGATTGGGAGCCCCAGATTTTAAGGCGTATTGTCTGGCCTATCAACTCCAGTGGCTGTCCTACTTGTTAGCTGGCCGCAACCTAGCAGAGATTGATTATACGGAGAACCGGTTTTGTAGGGGACACCATCTCCTGATTTGCCCGTGTGTGGCGGTGCCCCAGATGAGCTGCCTTCTGCTGCATGTGGCACTGACGTACTGGAAAATGACGTGGAAATACATGGTTTTCACTCATTCCTATGCTCCAAATATACCACTATGCGGCCTTCCCACATCATAGGGCACACTGACAGCGCGTAGGTTGAACCCCTGGGAGAGAGAGGGAGTGACAACAGTGGGATCCTTGTTTCAGGATGGGGTACTGCTATCACACACTGGCTTTGCACATACTCATGGACGGTCAGACGTTCTTTCTCACAAATGCCAGCGTTGTTCGATATGTATGACGCTACTGGGCACCAGACAGGGCGGAACCAATGACGTATGAACCACTTGAAGCACTGTATACTATGGGGCTTGGTAGACACTTGGAGCGGTGGCTCAACTATGGGCACCAAACTCATCCTAGGATTTTGCTCTCTCCCCTAAAACTTAAATGGGAAACAGAGTTTTCCCAGGAGCTGTTGGACGGAGAATGGGCGGCCCTGCTGGCGCACCAAGAGGCTATCTAGAAACTCTAGATTAAAATGTATCCAATTTTCTACATTACATAGAGCCTACATGACTCCCTAATAAATTAATCGAATGTTCCCTGCCACCTCGTCCGAGTATCCTTGTTGCCATGAGGTGGAGGCGACCTCATGCACATGTTATGATCCTGCCCCTCTTTGACAGCTTACTGGGCGGATATATTAATTTCACTGTCAATGCTTACCAGCTTTTCATACTCTAAAGTGGTTCTGCACTTCACTGATCTTGCTCTGTTTTTGGCGAAATGGTAAATAACTAGACTCTGAAAATCCTTGACGGCTCTACAATTTATTATATGGCACGAGGAGGTTATTCGATAGGGCCAGGCTGCAAGCGAATCGCTTAGGCTGGAAGAATTCAGGGGGTTGCATAAGAAGCCTATTGCGTTTGCTTGGGTTGCCATACTGGAGAGGTTAAAAGTACAGGTCGAATCTTCCGACGAGTAGTTGTTCCACTGGGCATGGTTTACTATGGTGGATAGGTGATGTATGACATGATCCCACGTCCTCACCACATTAAAGTCGGCGCCTGGATGCACAATCCTCACGCTCCGGTGTCAGCCCTGATTGCCCCCCCCCCCCCCCAATGTGGGCAAGTATGCACCAGCACTGCTTAGATTATTCAACAAATGTTAATGCTTCCCAGTAGTTCCAACGCCTCACTATACCACAACATTTGCAGATTGGTGATACGGACTAGGTAAGTCTCGTTCAATAGGGGGTATTGCATAATACTGATGTAAGGAAGCTTCTGATGAAATGACAGAATGCTTTTCCTATATATAACCTGTTGAAAGGAACTATATACTCACTTACTGTACTGTCTCCTTGCATGACTATAATGTAATGTTTGACCTATGAAACCAACAAATGTAATACATTTTGTGTTAAAAAAAAAAAAAGAGGCAATCAGGGCTTCTTTTAGGAAAGTATCAGGATAGAATTTACTCTTCAAGAGGCAAAGATACTTACTCCTCATCCACGCACACAAGGCACTCCACAAAACTGGCCCAGCCTACCTCAACAGACGACTCTTCTTCTACGTCCCCAACCGCCAGCTCCGCTCCGCCGACCTCTCCCTCGCCACCGTCCCTCGCATTCGAAGAACAACCACCGGCGGCAGATCCTTCTCACACCTCGCCGCCAAGACCTGGAACACCCTTCCACTAAGCCTACGACAGACCCAAGACCTGCTGACCTTCAGGAGGCTACTCAAGACCTGGCTGTTCGACCAGTAGCAGCACCCCCCCCCTTCCCTCTCCCCAGCGCCTTGAGACCCTCGCGGGTAAGTAGTGCGCTCTACAAATTCTGTGATTGATTGATTGATTGATTGGTTGGTCCTTTTTTTAGTTGCATCAATATATAGGCAAGAAAATAAACTGTTTAGGGATTTGGTTCATCTCTACATTTGATATTATAAAATCAGCCAACTATTCTCTGTTGCTAAAAGAAGCAAAGCGACTGCTTTACAAATGGGAACACCTTCCCCTTACACTAACGGGGCATATCCATCAATTGAAACGGATATATTCAAAGGGTAGACATACATTCAATTCTCAGAGAAAACGTTTCATGGTGAAAAAAAGGCTTTCTATAGCACAACAGACATTTCTGGTGTTCTAGTAGACTTTATAATGAATAGGAGAGCATAGCACTGGCATTCTAGTGGCATTCTAATAATATTACCAGAGATTGCAAAACAATTACATTGTATCCCAAAAAAAAAAAAATGATCACAAATATCATCACAGAATACTATGGATGGTTCAAAAGGTTGTGGTGGATCCCTATCCTTCAAATGTACACTTACAAAAACAAGCATTTAAAAAAAATGCATAGGTGTGGAATACGAAAGACGCAGATGGACGAAATGCAGAGCAAATCAAACATTCACCCCCAGTCAAACTGCCAAGCCAGGTCCTCCCTGGACCGGAAACGAGCATCCTGGGACCAGTTGCGAGGCATCACCCCACATCAACCAGGCTAGCTTGAATCCAGTAGCACAGTGAGCCCGAACCCATGTCTGGGCATACCCTGCGCACTTAGGGCGAGAAAGCAAAAGACACAAAGATGATGAACGGAATGCAGAGCAAATCAAACATTCACCCCCAGTCAATAGTTCTGGGTTAAATCCATCGTTCTTTTGCTCACCATGCCAACCCCGAAACTGGTCCTAGGATGCTTGGTTCCAGTCCAGGGAGGACCTGGCCTGGCAGTTCGGGCTGGCCTGTTCCCATTGGGCGCAGGGTCAAGACTGACTTGCATATGGCTGGGTTCAAACAGGAATGGCATGGGGAGCAAAAAAACGATGGATTTAGGCCCAGATCTATGTACTGGGGTGAATGTATGACATTGTTCTGCATTCTGTTCATCAATTGTTCTTTTTACATTAGGTGTGGAATAAGACATCATGCATACAACACAAACATTACAGATACACCAGTCCCAGCTAAAGGTGAACACATACCAGAACCTACTGGACTCCTAAACGAACTAGGAGTAAAAAGCGATCATTCAATAACTGGTATGCTCGTGCATTTTTATTTTGCCTTAATGTACTCTGTACACTGCAAAAGTCCTTTATATAGCATAAAAGCCCTCTGCAGAGGGCAATAAACGTTCTTAAAGGCCTTCTTGCCTATAACGAGGGCCTTTAAAAACAGGATTAGCCCTTAGAAGAAGGGCTGAAATCCTACTAGAACATTCCACCTAATGAAGATCTAATGTTTTAAAATAAACTGGGAGAAAAAGACATGCATTGGAGTTCTGGGGCAGGACGTTTATTCAAACAAATATTGGCCTTCCACAACCTCGTAGTCTTTAATGGAGCTCTCAACACTCCAATATTCTAATGATATTTAAACATTCAAACAAATTCATTTTTTCCAAATAGTTACTTGGCAATTGGGTGCATCATTATGGTGTTCCAACTATTGCTACAGCACGGTGCAGCCATTCCTTCAATAATGTGCCTTTGCAGTTAGATGGAGAGCATGCTTGTAAGGCCTTTCAGCAGAAGAGCAGAGTAGAGCAATGCTGTTGAATGCTTGCCAGACCAGTACTACAGTGCAAGTAATAAAGAGGCCACTACTGTGCTAGAGACCCACATAATTATCTAGTCCAAGTCCAGAGATTAAAGGAATCCAACTAACTCCAGAAACACAACGTTAAAGCCTCCTTTGCCTGGAAAACACATTCAGAACGCTACCAAGACTGTAACAATAATTTTGAGGACGTCCACAAAAATAATGCACTATGCTTCACCCCACATCAGGCTTAACCAAACAGTATAATTCATCAAGTTCCCTTACGGCAACATTTACTGAACATACAAAGACCAATGTGGTCCGATGACTTATGACCTGTCTTAGCTACAAAAAACAACTCTGAAATAAAAAAACATACCCTAATGAAAGTAAGCCAAATTAATATTGTGTAATGTAACCTATTTGGTTGCCGATCAAGAGAAAACTGAATGTAAATCTGGTACAAAGTCGCACCTAACAAACATGAAAAGGGGGAAAGATTAGCCATCTATACTCCTCCCTGGATCCAGTGGTGGCCCCTCCATTAGGGCAGAGGAGTGTTGCACCTCCCTGCTACAAACGCAGCAAAGGTGAGAAATAAAATGGTAATAAAGTGAATTTATCACCATTTTATTTTTTACTGCTCCAAGCCCGAGCCATGTTTGAGGGCGTGGACACTACTGCTGACTGGCAGCAGGGGAGTGGTGCTCACTCCAGTTTAGAGTGCACGTCACTTTGGCCGGCTGTCTTGCAACAGCCAACCTGACACGTGCACTTTAAACCTCTTCAGCCAGCTGTCTTAGACCGCAGGGTGGAGAGCAGGCACTTGATCCCAGTGCCTGAAGGAGCATTGAGCCAGCCCACTTCAACCAACCCTGGCGCTGCTCTCATGCTGCTCATCATTATCAGCAGCATGAGAGCAGCGTCTGGATTGGTTAGGGGAACTGGTTCAGACCAGTGCTGACGAACTGGAAGCACGAGGACCGGAGGAGGCGAACCAGTGAGTTGCAGTGGGTAAGTACACATTTTATTATTATATTTATGACCCACTGACGAGCACTGTAAGAAGCTTGTTATAAAAACTGTTAATAACAAGCCATGACTGAGCTCTGGCATTGACCTTAAAGGCAGTGGGTCACATAACTGACGTGCTTGCCCACCAATTGATCATGGTACCAGCCACCACTGCCTTAATCTAAAAGTATTTTTTTCTCACCAAAGTTTCAAAGATAACTTACGGCCCTGTAGCTTTGAGAAAACAAATCTTATCCCATTAAGCACGACCAGAGCAGAGTTGGAAACATTGTTCAACCCTGTGATGAATACGGGCTCTCACCCAAGTAATATATAGAAGACTTAGCCCATACAATTTGGAATGTTTGGCCTACACACCTGCCTAAGCACCTGGATTCCCTCTTGGGTGATTAGTGCACTATACAAATCAAAATACCATAACATGTCTACCACTGTGTGCAAGAGGGAATTTAGCAGAACATCTTAAAGCTTCTTCTTTAAGAACTGTACACAGAAAATAGAACGATTACCCAAGGGTAGAGGACTGTCCCACAGCGTCACAGCACGAGGCAAAGACATACACACCCATTATTTACCACAACTGCAGCCGAATGTAACTATTTCATGCCTGTGTTAAGTCCTTGAACTTCCAAACTTTCAACCCTAAATAAAGATCATTCTGCAATGTAGAAGTCCACAAGTTTCGAATGTGGCGGATTAAGAAATTGCTCAATTTCTATTTGCTCCTAGAAAGTTATGTTGTCAGATATCCACTGATTGTTTGGCATTCCAACCTACATAAGGATAATATTAGACCAAGAAATACAGTCAAACTACTGAACAGAATGGCACCAAGTTTATAAATGTACACAATGATTAAATATTCTATCCCGAGGCAATAAAAGTAACATGCGGGGTGAACGGTCTCTTATGCACCTATCCTTTTTGAGTAACTTTAACTTACAGCACCCTTAAAAGAACTGATTGATATTTCACAGGATTGAACAAAGCATTTTTTTGTTGAGGTTGTGTTCATCCATTAAACAACATTTTTTTAATGGCAATAGGCTATAACCATAATGACTAATACTATGTGTACACTTCTGTACACACTATATTTGAATGGTTGTCTTAGCTTCTTGGGTGACTGAACACAACAACATTTTCTTTGAATCACTGCGTATGCAGATATTATGGGTAGGATCTCTTAAATTTATTTTCATACTTTGAACAAACTACAATGGTTAGTGAATGATAAACTCAAAACAGCTGTGCCTTTTTTTCTAAAGGTTTGGGTCGGAATTTTCAGAGTGTTTGATTAATACCACCATGATGAAATACTTTATAGAAATAGGATCATGACTTACACTTTTAAGCCAAGATACACTTTTGACAAGTTATTTCCTTTTAGACTTGGTTAGCACAGCTCACTGGCAGGCAGCTCTCATATCAATTCTTCAAAAAAAGTACAATATGAAATACAGAGATAGTCTGGTTTGGGACAGTCCTCTGCAGTCATTCACTTTCATGTGTTTTTCATAATTTTCCAAAGCTTTAATGGGCTGTCCATACAGGCTATGGCATTTCACGGATGGTAAACACAACAAGATGATGGACAGAGTGCTGAAACTTTTCAACCACTCGCCCCCAGTCCAGAGATATGGTTTTAATCCATCGTTCTTTTGCTCAATATTCCACCGAAGTTTGGACCCAGCCATATGCAAATCAGTCTTGACCCTGCTCATGGGACCAGTCCAGCCCAAACTGCCAGACCAGACCAGAAACAAGCATCGTAGAACTTGTTTCGGGGTATCACCCCTCATCAGCCAGGCTAGCTTGAATCCAGTGGTACAGCAAGCAAGGGACCCACGTCTGGGGATACCCTTGACCACTTAGGGCAAATATAGCAAACACAACAAGATGATGGACAGAGTGCTGAAACTTTCCACTTGCCCCCAGTCAAGAGATCCGGGTTTAATCCATTGTTCTTTTGCTCACTATGCCACCCCAGTTTGGACCCAGCCATATACAAATCAGTCTTGACCCTGCTCCTCATGGGGACAGTCCAGCCCGAACTCTTGGAGTCAAGCTAGCCTGGCTGATGAGGGGTGAAACCCCAAAACCGGTCCCAGGATGCTCGTTTCCGGTGCAGGGAGGACCTGGCCTGGAAGTTCGGGCTGGCCTGGAAGTTCGGGCTGGCCTGGAAGTTCGGGCTGGCCTGGAAGTTCGGGCTGGACTGTTCCCATGGTGGAGCAGGGTCAAGACTGATTTGCATATGGCTGGGTTTAAACTGGAATGGCATGGGGAACAAAAAGATTATGGATTTAGGCCCAGATCTCTGTACTGGGGTGAATGTTTGACATTGTTCAACACTCTGTCCATCATTTCTTCTTTTTGCCTTAGTCACTTCGAGTGGGACGGGTATGCCCATACGTGAATCCCGTGCTCTCCATGCCACTGGAGTCAAGCTAGCCTGGCTGATGAGGGGTGAAACCCTGAAACCAGTCCCAGGATGTTTGTATCCGGTCCAAAGAGGGCCTGGCCTAACAGTTCGGGCTGGACTGTTTGTTCCCCTGGGGAGCAGGGTCAAGACTGATTTGCATATGGCGGTGTTTAAACTGGAACGGCATGGGGAACAAAAAACGATGGATTTAGGCACAGATCTCTGTACTGGGGTGAATGTTTGACATTGTTCAACATTCTGTATATCATTTCTTCTTTTTGAATTTCATGGATGGTTACATTGTCCCCATGTGTTCCCATTAGGGTCTGATGATGGGGACTAACAGTATTTTCTTTGACAGCAGATGTGACATGGTATAGAAGCTTTTAAATGACAGCCAATGTATGCTCTGTAATGTATTTAATTTGCTGACAGCATGTTACTTGCTGGCTCATGGTTTAGGTTAGAAAGTGTGTGCTGTTTAGATGCCTTTCCCTGTCACAAAGAGACATTAGTACTCATCCTTCCTGGTTTCTTTTCATATTTTGTCATCATAACATGCTGGATATACAGCTATTTTTTGTTCACAAAGTAACAACATGCATGCACATAGGTTTTAAGTATACAACAAAAATACTAGCCCTTTGTCAGAAATATCTACTACACAATAATTTACTGTGAATGTCTTATAGTCATCACTTGTAATGCAAACTATCTCCTGACTCCTTTTCATGACAATCGGAGGGTACAGCATAACTCTACTAATGTAGTCTGTTTAGAAAATAGGTCACAATTCCAGCTTCATATTTTCCTAACCAGATGTGCTTTATTATGGGATTTTCTTTACACTGCAGCTGGGAAGAAACATACACAGTGTCACCCAATTATTACCATAAACACCCACTAACAATAAGCGAGGCCATCTGACTTTGCCAGTACTTTTTATTAAAAGAACACCGCTGTATTCACCACACCCTTACTTTATTTACTTTTTACGGATTTAATTTTCAATGTTTTGCCTCGTGCTAAATATTACCCCAGTACTAGACAGTAGGTACACTTTTTGTCTCATCTTTTACATTAACTGTTACTTAATAGTACTCACATTCTAATGTTGCTAAAACTTCCCCCTCGCCTGCCCCATTAGCTATCAACCTTCAAGACAATGGTACGCCAGTACCTCTGGCACATTGTTTATTTCCCTCTTCTGATCATCCATCACTTGGAAAAAGTAGCCCCCACCCTATCCAATTTTTATCTTGGAATGTAGCAGGCCTACCAGGAAAAATTACACAGCCTGATTGGGGAACTTTTATTGACCAATTTGGCATACTTATGCAGGAAACATGGGCCCAGGGTTCTCGAAATGCTTTGAACTTCGCAAATGAAAAGTTGGAAATTGACAGTTTAGATATCCTGGGATTGCAGCTTAAAGGCCTTAATGGCCACAGGGAAATCGTATATAATGCGTATAATAGTTCAACAAATAAAAATGCGGAATCTCCAAAGCTAAAACTACTTACACAACAACTTGAAAGTAGGGTAGATAAAGCTCTTCTGACTGCAGTACTACATTTGAGCCATTAGATGTCATCTCTTCCATCATGGAGTTGGAAGATGAAGCCTGGGGCATTCAGAAGCTTTATGCCTTTGGTCCACCTCTGCCATGCAATTATTGTCACTTACTTTATTGTATGGTTAGCATGCCTGTAAAGGGGAGATTCAATTCAACAAATATAGGGCACTCACATTCTCCAGAGGGAACTGTCAGCTGTATCGATTATATTTCACTGGATATTGATCTATGGCACTTGGCTCTGGACTTTGTAATAGTTTCCAAGTCTGACAGCGATCAGAACGCTTTACAAGCTTATGTTTAGGGGTACCTTCTTGGCTAATAAAACTGATGAATATAAATCGGTCAGAGGTGGTTCTGTCTCAAAGGGAAAAACAGGAAGACTGAAATGGTGCAACCTACAAACTAATCTAAATTTACTATTGCACTCTATATTGAGTTTATTAAAGCTCTTAGCCCATTTGCAAATTGTCCAGTTTCAATGATCCCTATATTGGTTCTTCATAATCTCTTACTTAGTGCCCTACAAAGGCTTTGTACAAAGGATGCTTCTTCCACTGGTTTTGTGGTTCATCAGTCCTTCCCAGGTTCTCTGCTGAATGCCGAAATACTAATAATGCATTCATTTGAGCCATTAAATCAAAGGACAGAGAGGCTATCAGGGTAGCGAGTTCACAATTTAAAAGTACAGCATCCACCTCCAAACATGGCTGGATTGATTCCAAATGAAATGCCAAGTTAAAGCTTCAAGGCAGAAAGATACTACATTCTATGGGCATATTTTGGCACACAGCAGTAGAACCAACATCAGTCCATTGGAGCTTTGTGTTCAACCACAGCAGTGAGTGGACCATTTTACAGAAACGTATGGCCCAATTAGATCAGAAGTTGGCCCCAGTAATAGTGGTTACAAAAGACAAATGTACCACTGATTTCACCCTTAACTTATTGCATTATAGCCAATCGACCCATGACTCAGTTCAGTTTACCTTGGAGGACACACTTAGGGCTATTCACTCTCCCCAATCAAGGAAACCCCCTGGCCCAGATAGGATTCCTGTAGACTTATACCACTCAGAGCCCGCTGTGTGGGGGAACTTATATTAATATCTGGTCAAACAAGATTATAGCCAGGGAAAGAATTTCAGACTTTTGGTGAGATGCTGAGATTATCCTGCCATTTAAAATAGGGGACACGTCTATCCCTGGTAACTACCGGCCCATCAGCCTAATTGACCACCGACAGAAAGTGTTTTGTCATCAGGTTCTGGATAAAATGTTGGAATGGATCACTGACTCCCAGATTCTGTCCCCCCTGCAGGCAGAGATTTGTTCCAAGGCAAGCGCGATTGACCAGATTTTCCACTTCAACCTTATTCTGTGGAAATATCTGAAGCTCACTAAAGGGTCAGAAAGATAGTGTGTAGATTTAAGGGCGACATTAGACCTTGTGCCCAGGCAACATCTATGGTCCTCCCTTGCAACAATTGGAGTCAACCCCAATATGTTGGGGACTTTGGTGAGACTTCATGAGGGAAACTTTGCCCAAATGAGATGGGGGTGAGGTGGGCACAAGGTGAGCTCACAGATCGCATACCCGTTGAGCGTCAGGTGGGCCAAGGCAGTGTGCTTGACCCTACCCTATTTTCCCTTCATATAAATGATTTCAGAAAACATCTAAGTAACTACATCCTTGACTCCACTAAACTCGGAGGCGTCCCTGTACCAGCTTTGCAATTTGGCGACACTCTTCTAGTCTCTTGCACCCCGACTGGGTTGCAAATGTTTCTCAATAAATTTGTTAACTTTTGCAATGTCCATGGCCTATAGGTGAACACATCGAAAACCAAGGTCATGATATTTAACCCTCACAGGTCCCTCAATGGCAAGTTCTTGGAGGACCGGCCTCTGCAACTCGTCGATAACTTCGACTATCTAGGTGTTAAAATAGATAAATGCAGCTCTTGAAGACCACATATACTAAATGTTATGTTAATATAACTTATTAAGTGCACGAATACCCGGAGGTGTCTTGGCCCTAAGGAAAGAGTGGACTGACTTCACAGGGCTTCTGCGATTATTACAAGATACAAAGCCACTACCCCTAAATCTGCTTTTCCAGCTATAGAGGTCTTCAGCACAAAAGCACAAACAGCAGCGTTGTATGGAGCTGAACTCGGGGAACTGAGAATTTAACGGGGTTAAACAAAGGAAAATAGTTTTGTTAGATCCTTGTTTAGCCTGCCTGAGAGCACCGTTCAATCCCTTCATTATAGAGCTGCCCTAGCAGAAATCTTGAACTCCGAGCAAATACATCTAATCCTTTGGTTTTAACACATGAAATCCTACTTCAACGATATAGGCCTGGCTTACTTTTGGAGTTACCCCTCATTTATTAATTCAAGCACAAAGGCTGCTTTAAAAGCAGCATTCTGGAAATTTAAGATATTCTCTTACCATAGTAATGATAAAATAGGTGGCAGCACATATGTATTTTTGTCTTTCAAATATGTCCCCTCTCTAGAACCCTATATGGATGCAATTACACCTTTTCAAGACCGCACACTTTATATTAAATTTAGGCATGGCACACTGCTGGTTAGAAAGTTCAATGTGGACTGAAGTTCCAACCCTACTAATTCTCCCTACTTCATATCATGTAGTGTTATGAATAAAGGTGTTGCACATATATTATTTTTGTTTCATTTGTATATCATATCACGGAGGAAATGGAGTAGGTCACTCTGCTTAACTTTAGGGGTTCGACTATATGAATCTGCTTATCACATTTTGTGGACCGCTACTAGTCCAGCAATAGCATTTGCATTATGCTGCTATTTTTATGCAGTTTGGCTTTTTGGGGAGAGATTGGTCTCCCACAATGAACATATGATGACAATTCACATGAATTTGCTAGTTTTAATTATTTAGAGAATGATATTGCGGTCTCGGATAGGTTTTTAAATAGATAGTTTTTATTTACATGAACTTTGTCATTTTAAATATTAGGAATGTATTATTGCCATGGAAGAATGTTGCCGATATCCTGGATCTGCTGCATTTATATTGCTCACTTTGTTATTTGTCAGAAACAAAGAAGGCAATGACTAGGTTCGACAGGCGCACTCCACCACACTAGTCTTATAGGAAGTAAGGAATATTGTCCATTCACAATCCATGTATCTTCTGGTGTTTCAGGAGGAGAAGAATATATTTCTGTTTTAGATACTTTGCCCTGATGAAGTCTGCTGTGATTGAAACAGCATAAGACGAAACATGTGTTGGCGAAGGGGCATGTCTTAGATGATTGAATAAAAAACTACTGAAACCACGACCTCAGCTTGGGATTTCTGTGTGCTTGGAAACGTTGTGATTTGCACTTTGTTATTTGTATTTGTGTCGTGAGTACATAGTGCTGATGTTTTTATATGAAGATTTATGGGGCTAGTTCCCGAAATAAACGTATAACTACTACAACAGTAGCCGGAGTGCAACTCAAAGTTTCTACGGAGTGCGAAGGATCTTTCTATCACAGGATCATCGGCACAGTGACACCTTGAGAGCAAATTTCCCCCTGTGGCATAAGGTGTTAGAAGAACAGACCATCCAAAATGATTTGCAAAGTGACAGAGGACATTAACACTACTAACACTGAAGAGCTGTAAAGGAGGACAGGATCAACAGTTATTCTAAGTGAGAATCTGGGCTTACAGCTTTCCCAAGGAATTGTTTGAATCATTTCTGATGTGCTTATATAGTGCCCTGAATCCACTGTACTGGGAAAGGAGATACAAAAAAAGTACTTTCTTTCAAAGCATCACTGTTCTTTAATTGAGCTGGGCAGCAATGTATACCTACTTGTTAGTTTGTACTCACACCTTTTTACTTACTGATCCACAAAAAAAAGATTATAATATCTACCACAACTTCTGGTTGGTAGGGCTAACAAAGGTTTATAAGAATCGAACAAACAGTGTCTCTACAACACAGAACAGCATTATCAGCACTAGAGAAACTCTCTCCACGGGCCGTCAAAACAGTGCTAGGTGAGGGCGCTGTGTTTGTATTACAAATGAAGTGCATCATTTGCATGAACCCTGCCACCTGAATAAGCAGGCCAACATGGGCGTGCTCTGCACATGCAAACAGATAATTAGGCAAGGCAAAAGGCAAGGATGCAGAATAACAAGGCACAACAGCAGCTTTTCTAATGGTGCTATCGGTGGCAGTCTATTCTTTGCCGTTTGAAAACCTGCTGCCTGTTTCCAAGCAACCCGATCACTGAAAATTTCAGGTTTATACAATTTTCATTTAGGTAATATAAAGGTTAACTAACTGTAATGGGAGGACTTTAAACAAATACACCTACACATTTGCCTTCGATTGCTAGACACATGGAACTCAAGAGTAGAGAGACACATATACACAAAGCTTTTAATTCTGTTGCATTGCAACGGAGCCCAGAGCGCCTATTTTTTAAACAGTGACAAAATATTTGCTCTCATTTTCCATAAAGGCTTTAAAAATATGAAAAGTACTCGGTGTTTGCATCTACTGCTGCCAAAGTATTTCTGGCAATTACAATGAGATAAGAAAGATAAACAAAAATGAAAATACCAAAAGGCAACGGAGGAAAGATTCAGTAACTGCGGACGGCTTGCAATACTGACTATTAGCACTGTTCTCTCGACTCCCTCCAGCTACAACCCTAACAAACAGTCAAATTACAGAATATTGTCTTAATGTGCAGTGGCATATGGCCTACAAGCTGAGGCAGAGTATTTCCCTGCGAGAAAATGATGCCCAACAGTATAGGAAAGGTTTTTGTTTTTATTTCAAAACATTTTATTGAGATTTTGATGCATGTACATAGATTAGAAAAAACAAAGATACAAAAAGGTCATAAAATCAAATATGTGTTCATCAAGTTGTATAAGTTATTGTACATCATGGGGCAATTTGTTTAAAGGTTTGGTTCTTATATTAAGCCAAATTATTTGGAAAGTGCAATTTAAATGTGCGAGTCGGCCGGCACAGTAGGTGTTCATTTTTTTTAATGAATACTTTAAGGTGTTGATGGAGAATAGGCAGTGTGTGTCCTAGTAATCACATGGTATTTGTGTAGACAAGCATAGAGTGTTAATTTAGAATAAAACGAAGGATAGAAATAAGATTGTAGAAGGTGGATGAAGAAATTTATGATGGAAAGAGGGGGGGGGTAAGGGTGACTGGAGAGGAGTGGGAGAGGAGAGGGGGAAGGCCTCCTAATTTTTATGCCAGTGTGTTAGAAACCTGTGAGGGTTAAAGGGGAGGCTTGGTGTAATAGGAGCTTTTTGTTAGATGTGCATTTATCCAGTTTTCCCAGATGTTTATTTTGGGATCACCTTGGGTTGAAAAAGGCTTAAGTGAGTTGTCAGTCCCCCTTCTGAACTGAATCCAGGCCCACCAAGTGTGGATGGAGAGTCTTGAGAAATCGTTTCATTCTGTGAAGATGGATTTTATTTCTATAGTTAGCAAAACATCTAGGTAGAATCTATCTTTCCGTATCAAGGATCTGTCAATTTCCGGTGAGAAGATTCCCAAAATTAAGGATGCAAGATTGGGAGACCATCTGACATTAGGCATTTCGAAGATTTTGCCACTAAACTAATCCAGAATTTCTTAGGTAGGTGGCAGTCCAGGAGCAAGATTCCTTCATGTGCTCTACAGCTCCAGAATGTAACTGTGTTCCTAAGGCCTAATTTATGAAGGTTGTGCGGGGTCCAGTATGCCATATGATTAGTCCAGAATTTGCTTTGTGAGAGTGAAGGAGTTAATTTAAAGTGTATGAGATCTGTCAAGATGCTTCTCACTTTAGGGATAGGGAAGTGTGCGAGTCTGTTATTAAGGATTATTCCAATTTAGGTGGTGGGTTAGTGTAGATTGTTTTGGAGTGATGAGAGAATTTATTATTTAAAGTGCATCCTTTATTTTATTGAAGATAAATGGAAGGTCAGGTTCATAGGGAATTTTGTTTTTCGATAAGAGTTTTTAATTCAACAGAATCTATAGAAGTCTAGATCAGTGAGGGCAATTTTTTTAAGTGAGGAGAAAGGAGAGGGCTTGGATACTGAACCTCGGTCTCTAATGAGATTAATTCCTTTGTCAGCCCATCTTTAAAGTAAAAAGTTTTTCTGTCTCTATGTTCTGATTATGCCAAATAGATGCATATGTAGAGTGTTTCATTTTATTCACCATCTTCTTGTATAAATATCGTATGGCTTAAAGCATACCTGTCAGGGTAGGCATTGAGTGTGTGTGTTGAATTTTTTCATTGTTTTTAAGGCTGAAAGTTTAAAGAGGTGGATCAGATCCTGCTCTAGTTGAAGCCAGATTGTGGGTTTCAGGATCCAATGAATTCCTTAGTTTGCAAGAAAAGCTGTTTGGTAGCAACGGTAATTCTGGTAGATTTAGGCCACCCAGTTTTTTCACAAGCCTGAACATTTTAATAGAAATTCTAGGTTTTTTGTTCAGCCCCAAAAATTGTGTTATGAGATTACAGATTTTTTTTTTTTTTTTTAAAGGATTCTAAGAGAGGAAGTGAGGTGTTGCCAATCAAGAAGTTGATGAGTGGTGAGATCATTTTGACTGTTTCAATCCCGCCCCACTATGTTATGTATTTAGGTTTATATCCTTTACAGATCTGTGATAGGGTCAATTAGTTTTTCTTCATTATATTTGATAGAGTCATTAGGTTCCTTTTGAGCCAGATCCCGAAGTATTGCTAAGTATTTGATTCTATAATTTTCTGTCTTAGGGCCGTTTCGGACATTAATGATTTGTTGCATAATTTGATTAGTGGAAGAAGCTCTATTTTTTCTTTAAGTTTATACCCTGATACTTTGGCTACATTGTCTATTGTGTAAAAGATAGCTTGTATGGCCATTTTTGCATTTTCTGAACAGATAAGTACATTGACAGCATAACAAGCAGCTGTTTTTTTGGGTGCCCGACAAAGGGAATCCCTTTTATCTGTTTTCTCAGATTGCTATTAGGAGGGGTACTATGGTCAATTGGGAGAGGGGATAATGGGCAGCCTATCTTGTGTCTTGTTGAAGGTTGGATAGATGGCAATTAACACAAATTTTGGCTGTGGGATCCTGGTATAGGAAAACAGCCATCTTGCTAATGATAGGTCCAACATTTAAAGGGTCAAGTAGAGATGAAACCATTCAGATTTCTGATGGACTTGACTTTCGCGCTTGATCTTTTTGTGTTTCAAGTATGTAACTAGAAGTCTCCATGCCTTGTTGAGTGCCCAAAAGTTGATCCCTTTGTACCTGTTAGGGAGTAAAGCACAAGTTACTAACTTGTGTAACGATATATCTGTAAGAGACAGTAGTTAGTGATAGATTCCTTACCTTAGAATATCCCCAGGCGTCAGGCTGGATCCGGAAAGTTTTGCGTAGCAGTACCCTTGCGCGTCGGTAGGCGGCGTCGTGCGGCTCCGCGTCCGTCGTCGGCGTCGTGATCGCCGGGATGACGTCGCGGGCAGTGCTCAGGCGCCGCCCCTGCGCGCTGACGTCAGTTCTGTACACGACTTTCCGCGCCAGGAACGCAGAGCCATGCAAGAAGCTGACACAGGTGTCTGAAAAATACTAGGGCCCTGAAAGGGATGTCCTTAACCCTAGAAATCAGTTCGCAGAACGGGGGAGGATGGGTGGGCGGTAAGGAATCTATCACTAACTACTGTCTCTTACAGATATATCGTTACACAAGTTAGTAACTTGTGCATCTGAAAGAGACACGTTAGTGATAGATTCCTTACCTTAGAATAGATACCCCAGCAATACCAACCCCGGTGGTGGGTCTGCGAACAAAGATCAGACAAGGAAGTCCTGGAGGACAGAACGGCCAAAGAAGCCGTCCCTCCGGACCTGACTGTCAAGGCAGTAATGCTTAGTAAACGTGTGCAGCGAGGCCCACGTAGCTGCCTGACAGATAACCGGCAGCGGAACACCGCGGCCCAAGGCCGTGGTAGCAGCCGTTGCCCTGGTGGAATGGGCACGCAGCCCAACAGGAGGCTCCTTCTTAGCCAAAGAATAGCAGGTCTTGATGCACAAGGTAACCCAGCGGGAGATGGTCCTCTTGTGCACCGCCCGACCTTTTTTGGCGCCCACGTAGCCAACAAAGAGCTGGTCATCCACCCGGAAGTGTTTTGTGCGGTCGATATAGAAGGAGAGCGCACGTTTTGGGTCCAGACGGTGGAGCCTCTCTTCCTCTCTGGAAGGATGCGGAGGCGGAAAGAAGGTGGGCAAAGTGATGGTCTGCCCAATGTGGAAAGCAGTAACCACCTTTGGCAAGAAGGACGGACGCGTCCGAAGAACAACCTTGTCTGGATGAACAGACAGAAAGGGAGGTTTGCAAGAAAGAGCCTGGAGCTCACTCACCCGCCGAGCGGAGGTGATGGCCACCAGAAAGGCTGCCTTTAGAGTCAGAAGACGAAGAGGACAGTTATGCAGAGGCTCAAAGGGAGCGCACATTAAAAAGGTAAGAACCAAGTTCAAGTCCCACTGAGGCATTACAAACGGAACAGGAGGGAAGAGGTGAGTAATGCCTTTTAAGAACCTGTTAACAACAGGGGACTTGAAAAGGGAGGGCTGATCAGGGAGCCTGAGGAAGGCCGAGATAGCACAAAGATAACCCTTGATGGTACCCAGGGCAGAACCCTGTTGGGCCAGAGAAAGAAGGAACAGAAGGACCTCAGAAAGAGGGGCAGAAAGGGGATTCACAGCCTTTGCTGTGCACCATGCCACAAATTTGTTCCACCTGCAGGCGTATACCACCTTAGTGGAGGGACGCCTGGCTGCCAGAATCACATCACAAACTTCGGGAGGCAAGTCGAAAGGAATCAACTGCCGCCGCTCAATCTCCACGCAAGCAGGTGTAGACTGGACAGGTTCGGGTGGAGGACCGTCCCCTGCTGCTGCGACAGAAGATCCTCCCGAAGAGGCAGACGGATCGGGGGATCTATGCTCATATTGAGTAGCTCGGGATACCAAACTCTTCGAGCCCAGTCCGGAGCCACAAGAATGACTTGGGCCCGGTCGTGCCGAATCTTCTTCAACACTCTGGGTAGAAGTGGTATAGGCGGAAAGGCGTATAACAGACCGCAACTCCACTCGCGACGAAAAGCGTCGCCGAGCGAGTGCCGCCTTGGAAATTCCAACGCGCAGAACTGATGACATTGCGCGTTCTCTTCGGAGGCGAATAGATCTAA
The DNA here is from genome assembly GCA_963921515.1 of Calotriton arnoldi. Classification (NCBI taxonomy): domain Eukaryota; kingdom Metazoa; phylum Chordata; class Amphibia; order Caudata; family Salamandridae; genus Calotriton; species Calotriton arnoldi. The sequence continues at coordinate 624,491 of CAWUFW010002204.1, forward strand.
CCAAGGCTCTCCCCACTGTAGAAAGAGTCCTTGCGCCACTTCCGAGTGAAGACGCCATTCGTGATCCATCATGCACCTGCGGCTGAGTTCGTCCGCCCTGGCGTTCAGAGAACCTGCCAGGTGTTGAACCATCAGGAACATGCCCTGATGTTCCAGCCATGTCCAGAGGCGCAGAGCCTCCTGACAAAGGGTCCAAGACCCCACCCCGCCCTGTTTGTTGCAGTACCACATGGCGGTGGTGTTGTCTGTGAACACCTGCACTACCTTCCCTTTGACAGAGGGAAGGAATGCCTTGAGTGCAAGCCGGATCGCCCGGAGCTCCAGAAGGTTGATATGGAGCCGGGACTCCGCCGGAGACCAGAGGCCTCTGATCTCCGCCTCTCCCATGTGACCGCCCCATCCCAGAAGGGACGCGTCCGTCACAACTGTATGCTCTGGCTGGGGAAGGGAGAGGATCTGCCCATGACCCATTGCCGGTTCGAGAGCCACCACTGCAACTGTTTTGCAGTCCCCTCCGAGATCTGGACGTGATCGGACAGGTTGCCCTGGTGCTGCGCCCACTGGAACTTCAGGTCCCACTGCAGAGCCCGCATATGCCATCTGGCATGATTGACCAGCAGGATGCAGGAGGCCATGAGGCCCAGCAGCCTCAGGGTCATCCTTACCGAAACCCAGGATAAAGGCCGAAAGATCGGAATCATAGCCTGAATATCCCGGACTCGCCGTTCGGGAGGATAGGCCCGAAACCGCGTCGTGTCCAGAACTGCTCCGATGAAAAGGAGCTGTGGAGAAGGAATCAGATGCGACTTCGGCACATTGATGGAGAACCCCAGCGAGTGCAGGAGTTCGGCCGTAGTCTGGAGGTGGGAGACGACTGCCTGGGACGAGCCCGCCTTCAGCAGCCAGTCGTCGAGGTAGGGGAAGACTGAAACCCCTGCCCGGCGCAGATGAGCTGCGACCACCGCCATCACTTTCGTGAACACCCGAGGGGCACTGGTAAGGCCAAAGGGGAGCACGGTGAACTGAAAATGCTCGGGGCCTACCGTGAACCGAAGGTAACGCCGGTGGGCCGGCAGGACGGGGATGTGGAAATACGCGTCCTGCAAGTCCAACGCTACCAACCAGTCTCCAGGGTCGAGGGCAGTCAAGACCTGAGCTAGGGTGAGCATCTTGAACCTCTCCTTCCGGAGGAAGCGATTGACGTTCCGGAGGTCCAAGATAGGACGCATGTCCTCCTTGTCCTTTTGGGCACCAGAAAGTAGTGGGAGTAGCAACCACGCCCTACTTCTGGGGTCGGAACATGCTCGATGGCCCTCTTGGTCAAGAGGGCCGTGACTTCCTTCTGTAGAAGCACCAAGTGATCCCCTGACATGCGGTGGAATTGAGGTGGCATGGCTGGGGGGTGGTCTCGAAGGGGAGGGAGTAGCCCCTTCGGACAATGTCCAAGACCCACCTGTCCGAGGTGATGGTGCGCCAGTGGGGAAGGTGATGGCGGACCCTGCCCCCTACTGGCGTGCCGTGCACCTGAAAGGAGGGACTAGGAGGGCTTGGAGGCCGCGGACGGGTTGGAGGTGGTGGCCTGACCCGCACGCTGGTTGCCCGATCCGCCACGGCGGAATCCACGTCCTCGGCCACGCGAAGACGCCTGCTGCGCGGGCCGGTGGCTGGGCTGCTGACGTGAAGGGGCGCCCCTACCGTGGCCACGATAGGGGCGAAAAGCAGAAGGCAGCGGAGGGCGTGTAGCAGAAAGGCCCAGGGACTTGGCAGTAGCCCGTGAGTCCTTAAAGCGCTCCAACGCATGGTCTGCTTTGGACCCAAAAAGACCGACTCCATCAAAGGGCATGTCCATGAGAGTATTCTGGACATCCCCTGAAAAACCAGTGGTTCTCAGCCAGGCGTGGCGTCGGAGCGCCACCGTCGTTGCAATCGACCTGCCCAGCGAGTCGGCGGTGTCAAGGCCACAACGGATAGTGTATTTGGCCGCATCCCTTCCTTCCGCAATGGCGCGGGAAAGCAGTGCCTGGACCTCCTCAGGGCACTGGGGCAAAACATCCGCCACCGAATCCCACAGAGAGTGGGTATATCGGCCCAAAAGACAAGCGGTGTTAACGGACCGCAAGCCAGCACTGGAGGAAGAAAAACCTTTCTTCCCAAACTGATCCAGGCGTTTGGATTCCCTATCCGGAGGAGCGGTAGGGAAGGCGGTTTGGGAAGCGGAGGCTTGGACAACCAAGCTCTCAGGAGTGGGGTGGACAGAAAGAAACAGGGGGTCGCCCGGAGCGGGGCGATGGCGTCGTGACACGTTCCGATCCACAGGAGCCCCTGTGTTGGGCTTGGACCAGGCGCCCAAAAGAACGTCCGTGAGGGCGTCGTTAAACGGCAGCACAGTCTCCGCAGAGGAGGCTGCCGGCTGAAGCACCTCTGTCAAGATGTTAGGCTTGACCGTCAAAGTAGGGAGCTGGAGACGTAAGGCCCCAGCAGCCCTACGCAACACCGTACCAAAATTGGCCCCCTCCTCCGTAGCCACGGGAGGAGACAGCATGCCAGTGTCAGGAGAAGTATCCAGACCACTGGCCTCCCCTAGACTCTCTGTCCAGTCCTCATCATACTGACAGTTGCGTGTCAGAGGGTCATCAGACCCCTCCCAGTCCTCCTGGTCCTCCTCTGGTTCAAAATAAGGAGGAGGAGGGACAGTTGGGACCCAAGGTCCCATCGGCGCCGGAGCCGGCGTCGAGCGACGTCGCTCCGGGTCCAAGTCCGGAGCCGGAAGGAACTGGGGACGACGCCGCCCGGAGCCCAGGGCGGCGTCGAGAGCGGCACCGGAGACATCGGCGCCGGCGGAGGTGTCGTGAGGTCGACCGGCGTCGATGGGGGTTGTGGAGCCGGGATCGAGGCCGGGGCCGGAGCCGGGATCGAGGCTGGAGGCTCGGGCGACGCCGGGGCCGGAGCCGCCGGCGGCGCCGGATCAACCCCATCAGGGCCCGCGGGGCCCGAAGGCGCACCGGAGGGGCCTGAAGGCCCGAAGAGGCGGGCCATGGCCGACAGGAACTCCTGTACCTTGGCCGGATCCGCCCCGAACCCGGGAAGGGCGGGTATGACGGGGCGACTCCACAGGCAAGTCCGGGGCCGCGGGGCGGGGACGGTGCCGGGAGGGGCCTCAGCCGAGTCGCGAGACCGGCGAGGCGAAGTCCGAGAGCGACGATGCTTCTTGGACTTCTTGTGTCGAGACTTACCGGACGAAGAAGACTTCGACGCCGACGACCGGTGTGCACTCCGCGAGCGACCCCTGGACCTCTCACGCGACCGGGGCTTCCGCGGAGCCGAATGCCGGGCCTCGAGGAGCTTTCGAGACCGCTCTCGCAAAGCCTTCGGGTTGAGGGCCTGGCATTCGGGACAAGACTTCGGTGTCGTGGCCTCGGCCGAGGCAGAAGAGACACTCCCAATGCGGGTCGGTGACGGACATCATCCGCGCACAGGCGCCGCATCGCTTGAAGCCGGGCATCCCTACGACACCTGAAGGCTGGAAAAAAAAACAGTGAAAAATCACCAAAAAGTATGGTCAAAAATTGACCAGGGCACTGCTCTTCCCGGATCTGCGCTTACTGGCGCGGAAAAAGAAGAACTGACGTCAGCGCGCAGGGGCGGCGCCTAAGTACTGCCCGCGACGTCATCCCGGCGATCACGACGCCGACGACGGACGCGGAGCCGCACGACGCCGCCTACCGACGCGCAAGGGTACTGCTACGCAAAACTTTCCGGATCCAGCCTGACGCCTGGGGATATTCTAAGGTAAGGAATCTATCACTAACGTGTCTCTTTCAGATTTGCGTTTTTGTGGATAGGATTTTATATTAGTATTTTAATTTTTCTAATATAGCATAGGCCAGTTTAAAGGCTAAGGAAACCCAATGCAAAAAAGGACTGCATTTGTAATTCTCCAAAGAAATATAAATAACCTCCAGTGAGCAGATTACATTACACACTGATGTTTAGACATAGAAATGCACACTTCAACTATTAATAAAGTCTAAGGAACAAAAACCCCCCTTCCAAATGCATTTTTAGGAATAAATGACAAAAATAATTTTTTTTAAAGAAGAGCGAAGAAGGAAAGGGAGTGAAGTTTATCCAGCGGAAAGCGTGAGCTTCATAGAGGCAGCATATAGCACATCATCCAAATCACACGATATCCCATTTTTCAGGCAAACTGTATGTAAAGGACTTTCAGATTATAAGAGACCAAAAAAATCATGCAAACTTTTTCATATTGAATGTACATCACAGCACGGCTCATGGAAACAATATCCAATGCACTTTTCATCCACAGCAAGACAACACTCCATACAAAGCACATCCGGAAAATCATGCCCATTGGTCAAGACTCCTCACCCAAACATCGTTTTCATCAGGAAGAAACTTAATACATGTCACTTCAAATAGTACCTCGCTCTTGTGTAACTTTTACAGGATAAAGATATGAAGACAAGGATCTGTGGAGTTCATGCCCTCCAGCTGCAAGATCCTCACTCCTATGCATAACTCTTGTAATGCGCTCACTCCATGTAACCCTTCATCAACCTGTCTATAGCTGTAGATCCGTCCTCTGTACACGCCTACAAAGCCCTCCACAATGCCGGACCCGCATACCTCAACCACTGCCTCTCTCCTTCCACTCTCCCACCAGACATCTCCGCTCCGCCCATCGGGCCCTGGCCACCACCCCACAGATCCGTAGGACCACTGCTGGAGAAAGGTCCTTTTCTTACCTTGCTGCAAAGACCTGGAACTTCCTACCGCTGTATCTCAGGCAATCTCCATCTGTGCCTCAATTCAGGAAGGACCTCAAGACCTGGCTCTTCGACTGAACAGCAGATCCTCCCCCCTCCCCTCAGCACCTTGAGACCCTTACAGGTGAGTAGTCATGCTTTACAAGAACATGGACTGATTGTTTGTACCATCACTACTATAAAGAGTGTTGTGGCTTTGTGGCTATGGCTACAATTTGCAAATAAATACACACAATCCATCAATTAATTAAATTTTATACCTTTGACCAAGCAGAAAAAGTCAAGCACTGTAGTGGCCAATGGAGCAATCACTAAAAGAAGAGAGTTTAACACCTTCCTAAAGGGGGTGGGAGGTGGGGGGGGGTGCGGAGGGGAGACTTTTGATGATCCTAAGTTCTACAGGTAATACACTGCATTACCCACAGGCAGTGTTCCACAGTGCCTGTCACCTGGCTGACTTAACGTTCTGAAGCTTCTTATCTGAAGATTTCAAAGACTTTGCAAGTGTGTATGGGATAAATTGTTGGGAGATGTAGGCTGGAGTTCAGCCATGAACAGCTTTGTGGGAAAGGATTTGAGACCTGAATATAATATGAGCCCTAACAAGTAGCCAATGTAATTTCTATACTACACAATACTTGTGATCTCTTTAGAATTTTGAGTGTGACAATTGTGATTTCATTTTGCAGTACCTTTCATTTATTCATATTGAAGGTCAGTGTTTCGACCATTAGGCCATTGCAGTACAGTAGAGTATGTGTTGGGGTCTTTCAACGACATCTGTTTGTGGCATTCCTTCCATGGGTGGAACCCTGTCACTTTAGTTGGGGACATGTCCCTAGCACACTGGAAAAACATTTTAAAGAAAAATTCTATCAAGTCTTACAGAACTCAAGGGAGCAAGCTCCGGATTCACGTCAGAAGGCACAGCCAGAAAGGAACTGATGTCAGTGTGCTGAGGTTGTGGTTAGGGAGGGGTCCCAATGTCACATCTGGGACTGGTTGGACCCGAAGAGCCGCACAATGCCACCAGAGGACACATGAGGGAATTGCTATTTTCCGGATCCAGTCTGGCACCTGGGAGTATTCACAAGGTAAGAAATCTGCAGTTTGGAGTATCCCCATCAGGTAAAAGGCAATATTACAGCTTTGATTAACATATACAAAAATAATAAATTAAACTGGTGCATGTTTACTGCTATGCCACCAATACCTATTCTTGCCCACTTACATCCTTTAACCCATTCAATTCAATCTCTACCCCGCGCATGTTGCTATATGGATAATTGGGCCTTCTCTGATTACCCGTCTATTTTGGTGTACACACCCGAGTATCTCGCTGCCCCAATGTTTAGGATGGTGATCTATCGCTGCCTAGGTTTTAGTCCTTACTGCAATTTTAATTTGTTTCATCTCTCACACACCCATCTCTCAGCCTACAGCTGCATCTCAAATAACATTAAAACACTTCCTACATAGGCTCAAAAACACCACTCTCCCATCCACCTTAAATGGTGTAACTTGCTATCCATGTGGGTAAGAATTTCAGCACTCCACACTGCAGTAGTAAACGCTATTCAGATGCTATAAAACAGTATAAGTATACTAATAACACTACATCCAGCACCAAATCTAACAAAACATGGGAAAAAACACCTTCAGTCACAATATGCATACACTTTCCCTAGAAACAAAACTAATGACTCGATAAAAGCTTCTTTTCACTCACTCAGGAGAATAGGGCCAACGGAAATTAGATAGTTTTGTGCCAGCATTTTAGGAGATTTTGTAAACTTATTTTCTAATGAAAACACAGAGGTGGACATCAATGTTTTGAAGGGACCATGTCCACAAAAACATTGTTTTAACCAAAAAGATAGGCGGTGCTCACCTTGAGCTATTACGAAGTACGAGTAAGAGCTGGAGCGGTTTGATGCAGTTCCAGCCCTTACTCATACCCTGTGGGAAGGTAGACTGAATGTGGATTTGGTGGTCTACACTCCTGTTTTCAGTCCTGAGGAAGACCCACTGTGACGTTTGTTGATTTGCTGATTAGAGCAAACAATATGGTGGAACTAAGAGAAGTAAGGAGATCCTATAAGGCAGCCTTGGCCAGAGCCAAAAGGGAATGGGACGAGAATCGTTGGCTCTAGATTAGTAACGCTTGCCAGAGGAAAGATTCATAACAGTTTTGGCTTCTAGTCACTAGGGGTGATGCAGAAAGACCGAGGCCACCCACCAACAACATTGCCATCACCACTTGGTATGAACACTTCTCTACAGTATATAGCGGATCAGGGGATTTGGCTATTGAAGGTCCTACCATTGACTACATAGGGCCCCAGACCACTGGGCTATTTTCCCTTGCTGAAATCACACAAAGCATAAACTCTGTAGTTAGAAACGAAGCTCCGGGGCCCGACGGTGTACCTGGCGATGTTTTTCGTAACGACATTGTTAATTGGTCCACTATATCTGGGTATTAGCCAATGGAATTGCCGCATGGGCTCCAATACCGCCCTCGTGGAAGGGTGCCGAGGTGATTCCGGGTTTTAAGAAGTGTGACAGCTCATTACCATCCAACTACAGGCCTATTAGCCTGATCGATGGTGCACAAAAGGTCTTCTCCCTTGCACTTCTTACGAAGATCACGGCTTGGATGGAAGAGAACAACATCTTATCCTCCTTCCAAGCAGGGTTTAGATGGAACAGCACCATCGATCAGGTTTTTCGTTTTTTCTTATTGGCCTGGAAAACTGTGACCATTGAACAGGGATGTCTCTACATAGCATTTATTGACCTGAAGTCGGCTTTCGACCTCATCCCTAGGCACAAACTATGGTGTGTACTGCAGGAGCTGGGTCTTCCTCCTGAGTTGCTTGCGTTGGTTGTCTGCATTCACGAGGACAACTACGCAAGGGTTCGTTGGGGGGACCAAGGTCAATTGACAGATTCGATTAGTGTCGACAGGGGGGTCCGACAGGGCTGTGTTGGCTCCTATTCTGTTCCCACTTTTCATCAATGGAGTGGTCCAGCACTTAGCGGAAGTCCCCACTGACACCCCCTCTTTGATGCGGACCCTTCAGCAGAAGCAGACCACTGGGGCTCTGATCAAGGAGCATAGGACTTCCCAGACCAAACCAATAGCAGCCCCACTCCAGATTTATGACCATAAGGTAGTGGGTTCCGCTTTGTATGGGGCCAAACCTTGGAGATTTGAGAATTTGAAAGGCCTCCTTGCTACCGAAAACAAATTTTTGAGATTCCTTTGCTCCCTTCCCCAGAGTACTCCGCTTCATCCATTAAGGCTAGATTTGGGCAGACCGTCAATTGTGGATAAAGCGAGGCTTCGTCCCCTGCTTTTCTGGTTGTGCTTGAAACTCACCCCGGAGCTCGCCCATTACGCTGCTGCTCTTGACGAAGTTTGTGCACTTGACCGCTTCAAGAAAATTGGGTGGTTTACCAAGGTCAGGTCATTGGTTACAGCGATAGGTTTGGAGAGCTCGTGGGATGCTAAAGATCCCAGTTTATTGCCCATTAAAGGACTGGTTAAGACCCAATATTGGAACTGGATGGCGTAGACCACTGTCACTCAACTTGTCAAGGCCGACTCACTTTAGAATTTATGGAATTCAAATTGCTAAGCGCCTATGAACAATACATAGAGGTTATTACGATCCCACAGGACAGGAAGCTTTATATCCAATTTAGATTTGGCTCCCTTCCTGTGAACTCCTTTACTGCAACTTGGCATCGGCCCTCCTCTGCAACGCAGTGCTGTCCTGGGAGCCCCCCCTAGTAGAGACAATTAGCCATATTTTATTTGCTTGCCCTCTGTATAACTTCCCTAGAAATAAATAACTAGCCCCTGTCTGCAGGCTGCTGGGACCTCAATGCCACCAAGAAGCGCTGCGCATTCTGAAATCCGATTCCAGGCCTGCAGTTGCTTGCGCAGTTGCCAGGTTTCTTGGTAAAATGTGGATCATTAGGAGGTACGCATTTAAGAAGCGATAGCGCTCACTTCCTAAATTTATCAACTTTTTTAGCCCGTGTTTTAGACAATTTTATGTTTTTTATTCCTGCAAACTGATCAATTTTTACCATTGTTATTAAATGGTGGATTTTTCCGCGTAGTTTAATTGGGGTACACGTTTTTGAAACCACATTTTTTATTCTTTTAACTGTTTTAATCATCTTATAATTAGCGGGTACAAATCAATTGGCAATCGATGTGTTGTATTTAATGAACTTTTGTCACGTATTTAATATCGGATTCATGTAGTGTATGCATTTGCACTTTTATGATCGCAATGACCGAAATAAAGTTTATGATGATGATTTGTGCATGCTCTTGGGTCGAAACATCAACGCTTCTGGTTTAGCTCATGTCCATAGTCTCCTCACCCCGAAATAAAAAAAAAGGAATTCTTAAGGGAGTGGTTAGAACATGCGATATTATCTAATAAGACAGACCCGCATTGATTCATATTATGTACTCATGTTTGTAAATTGTATGTCTTGTATATTTATTTGTAGCACCACCTTTTCACCTTATGTCACTTGACTCACGAAAGTCACATTAGGTATGTAGTATGTTTAATTCATATATGTGACAGCCATATACTAAAGTAATAAATATTTCATATGATCAAATGAATCGGCCTCTTCTGTGTGTTTCGTTTAGTGTCTAAAAATACTTATTAGACCTTGTTCCAACGTGTATGAAAAATGTATACTGTATCATTTATTGAACATTGTTTGCTAAGCAATTGGTTTATCCTACAGAACCTATTGTAGTCAGTTAGAATTTGTGACACGAAAAACTAAATAAGATCATGTACTGCGGGGTCCATAGTACCTACTGCAGAAGTATTTTAATTTCGCCTCACCTAAACACATTTAGCATGATAAGAGCAAATGAAGCCTTCCTGAGTGATAATACTTTTGGACCAGTGAGCAATACCTCTAACCATAGTACTGATGCAAAATATACATGAAAACAGAAATTAGCACAAGACTACACAAAAGTATCAAAATTAAGACAAATTAAGTAACTCCTTTGGATAGATGGGGCAGTAAAAAGAAAGCCAGCAGCTGGACATTCTGGTTCAGCTATAATTTTGTTTCAAACATGTCATAACAGTTTTCTTCTATAAACTAGGGGGACCCCCTTCTAAGCAATACTTTTAGGCCAGGGAGAAAAGGGGGACAAACAACCAAATGAGAAAAACTCCCTTATGACCTCTATTTCTTTAAACTTACAAGAATAAATCAAAGAATGGGTTACAGTGCAAAATTGAAAAACAATCACAACATTTTAAAGTTGATTATATATATTTATTCATTTTTTTATCAACATTTGTATCAACTTTGTTTATTTTTTTACTCTCTTTTTATAAAAACAACAATTCGGCATTGTCAAAAACCATTGTACATGACATTATAGTTGTGATCATATTTAACTGTTCAACTACTATATAATACAATTTTTTTTTAATTAATATATAAAAGACACTTTTGTTAGAAAAACGATATATCCTTTCACCAATCTCCTAATGTGACACTATACCCCTACATAAACCAAAAAACACACTATAACCTCAAAGGTTTCAACTTCAAATGCACTATCATTCATATCACACATACTATCAGACAATCACCAAATAATACACACAAGTCCTGGGCAGTTGTTTCTGTTTGCCATGAACCAGTTGTGGGAAATGCGCATATGATGTGGTCGACGCGCGTTTCGGTGGACCAGCCACCTTCTTCAGGACCTTCAAAAAACCACAAAAACGAGGTAGGGGTACCTAAAATAGTTTAAAACAGCACATATCAGTAACCCAAATTATGTCAGTAATTTATTATCTGATTGGACCAATTTATTTTACCCAACACCAAGAGGAAAAAGACCATAGAATAAGAAAATCTCATAAAAAATCATATACAGTGAGCCAAAAATCCCAACTGCAAATCCCAGAGAAAAGTTTCACTACATTTAAAACGCCACCAGAAAAAAATGTGGAAATAGGAAAAAACAGTATTACCAGAATTTGAAAGAATGTAACAATCAGTTACATGCTAAAAATTCACAAGAATCCTTGTTAACCCAATAATAGTGCAAAACACAGAACAAAATATAACATCTTACGGTCAACAAAACTCTAAAAGTCGGCTGCTTCGAAGTAAGATATTCTCCTACAAGGGGGATTCCGTTTTAGCCGGTATATGCTTTGTTAAAGAAAAAGAACAAAGGCCAATGATTAGCACGTCTCCTATCCTACCTGTGTTAGCCTACTAATGCAGCCCTCTCATTTCACTTACCACGAACGAAAGTTTGTGTTCGTAAAATATCAAAAGTAGTCTTCATATGGCGCAGAACAACTAGGGAGCTGATTCAGACACCTTTCACAGGGCAGAGTGTGCTGTAAATAATTATAACCCAATTAGAGCACTCTTTATGGAGCGGCACTGGATCTTAGATTTGATCAAAATACATAAAGGTACACACCACATGTTCCACACTGATCCCCCAAAAGGGTTTCCCAAAATTACTGTGGGACACCTCTGTTTGAGGTAGCTGTAGCGCTTGCGCTTTACAAATGTTGATGTATTGTATTGTATTGTATTGTATTGTATTGATTCCAAAAGGCAGGAAACGAGAATAATACTCTTTCTGGTGTTTTAATTTTTGTCGTTTTATTATCTTATTTTATTCAAGAATAGTCACCGGATAATCTATTGGGACAAACAGAAAGAAACATATTATAGTTGCCCATGTTCATCTTGATTCCAGTTAGAAAACTTTCAGAATGTCAACTATTGTACTAACTGTTGCTTTCGCTATATTGATATATTATTATTGAAACAGTTGGGCAATTTCAATGGCTAGTGTCACAGATGAAAATTCAAAAAAAGGGACTAATGGTCGATGATTGATCGAAGCATTCGCTTTATCCAAATACTTTTGTCCCTAAATGTCTGCCATATAACTAAAGCCATATTACAGCTCTGAGGATAGCTATACCCTAGACATCGTGAGCCATATAGAACTCCCATTATTATCCATAATAATATATATATAGGCCCCGATGGTATTAAAAACAGCAGCTAAAAAGAATTTTCCAATGACAAGCCAACAAACAAGACAAACAAGCCCTACATATATGAGGCCAACATGTTTCATGACCCTAGCTTACAATAGGGGTCTCAAAAAGGTGCACATAACATTGTACCCTCAGGTATGAATTTGACCAATTGCCTGACATTTAAAAAAATCTTGAAAAGCAAAATACGAATAGCCGACCTCGATTTAAAAAACCAAGCGCATTAAGCCTTCTTTTACCAACGCCCCATGGACGTGACAATGCGATAAATTCCCCAGTTATATTACGAGTCAGAAAAAAGGGGGTGTAAGACACGGAACCAGGGGTTAAACTTAAGTATACCCCACAGATTTTAATAATAGAGAGACGGAACCCTCCAGCTTTACCTTGTTACATGAGTCCGCAAATTTCCTCCGTAAAAACGATACCACAGCAAACAGCATTTTGAAACACAAACAAACGTGCTTTTTATTGCTCATTTTCCTAGGGACCGCGCCGAACGTCAAGGTCACATGATTCCGACTACGTCAGACGTTTTTTAAAAGATCTAATTCAATGCTCGTACACTAGATCCAAACATTAGCGCCATCTTAGAAGAGAGTCACCGCATTATACAGTACTATGGCAAAACCCATCACAGGGCCCACTCTTTATAGACGCGTACGTTATCCGAAGGAAAAAAGCTTGTGAAAACACAGAAATGACAACAGTTACTACATCAGCACAAAAGACATGTGCATAAATATATGGGTGCATATCATCACAATTATAAGATTCTACATACCGTGAATATTGCATATGATCGGATTCACGTGTACTCCACTTAGGCATATATATCACCTACAAATTGAATATCCACTCCGAGTATACAAATAGTCAAAACCATCGCAAAATACCCTCGTGGCAGTCACCTTCGTTGTCAAGGAAATATTGAAATCTGTATTACACATTATTGAGGAACAACCTTTGCATCAGCACTTATTAGTGTGTGCATAGAAGTATACAGTCAACATGAAAATAAGTTGGCCAAATTATGAAACGGACAAACTCCCATGTATAAACAAAGATAATGGTTTGGAGAGACAGTTTACATGAGGAGGCCATGTAGATCAACCGACCTACTCCTTTGAGTTAAATACTCAGAGATGATTTGTTAGAGAGAGTAGCCACTCCCTCTTAGCGCACATAAGATGTATAAGCTACTATATTTTTATCAGTTATTACTATTTATAGTTTTATTTCTAGAACTAGCATTTCTGTGTGACGTTCCAAATAATCTCCTCATTCAATCCCTTCCTAACACTATCCAAGGTAAAAATCCAGAAAGTTTCCCTTCTCTTACGTACCAGCTCCACAGGAGATCCAACCAGAGATTTGACCTTTTCCAAAATACACCACCTTAGTTGGACTTCTGAATGATTTCAAAGTTACCTTGCCTTTGACAAGTCAGTGTTAAGGATGTCTGCTGACCAAAGCTGCAGATTACTTACTCTCCTGGGTAAAGCCACTGCTGTCAGAACAACTGCCTTAATAGTCAAAGGGAGAGAGCTAGTCATCAATAGGATAAGCAACAACTAACTAAATTCTTGTATTAGACATCATAATCCTTCCAATAATTGTTAGCGAGGCATTCAAATTCCTGCCTGGGTGTGCAGTCAAACCCACACAAAGGGCTAGGGCTGGAAGAATTTCTTATTGAATTAACTATAAATTGATTCAGTTTCATGGTTACATACAGTATTCATTGCTCCATCTTTAGAATATGGAAACTTCAGCGCTTTCAGTTCGGTGAATGCCCAAAATGTCCTAGACTCATTGGGTGCCATTACCTTGAGTAGCAATATTTTGGGGGAGAGCCTCTTAAATAGTAGTGTGAGTTCGACAGGAAATTTGAAGAGTTAGCCATCCTACCAGCAAAACACAGGATTGCCTTATCGGTGTTGTGATCCTCTTCGATCTAACTCTTACCATGATGTTGGCTTCCTCTTCAATAAGGCTACGTTCTGATAATTTGAACCTTTCAGAGTCTATGCAAAAAATTCAGATATGGGTGAGGCATCTGCCCCTTTCATGATAAAGGAGGTGAGGAAGCACTGGCAACCTGTCTGAACTCCCATGAGTCTAATGAGGCTGCTCAGCATATTCTTTGAGGCCAATTTGTAGCCACTAAGATCACAGGTGCCCAAAACCTTAACATGTTTAGGATTATGTGCCTAACTGAAAATGGTCACAAAGCTCATCTCAAACTGAGGGTCCAAGGTACCAGCAAAGCATTTCAAAGATTCTCCATTTTCAGGAAATCCAGACAAATAATGCAACGTTGATCAGCTCAGGTGCAAAGGGAACAGAAAGGTGGGCAAGATGGCAAGACCAGGAGGTGGGCAAACTATGTAAGAAGACCGTGAGCTCTCTGGGTCAGAGGTGGAGTATGTACTTTCTGGTGTGGGCAGGAGCAGGTCGTGGATACTTAATTATTATTATTATTTGTTAAGCGCAACGTATCATCCCCAAGGGGATCTCTCGGCGCCGCAGTATCAGATAACAAATAGCAAAACAATGTCCAGTTAAAGATTAAACAGCCAGGTTTTGAGGAGTTTTCTGAACTGAATTAAGTTAGTGCAGGAGCAAATGTGAAACGGCAGCTTATTCAAGTAGTGGTGGTGGGGCCAAGTAAGAAAAAGAACGACCACCCAGTCTAGCTTTATTTACCCGTTTAGGGCACAGTAATAACTGGTCACTGGATCCAAGTAGTCGGGTGGGAGTATATGGCTGTAATTTATTTTTCAAATAGTCTGGTCCCCTTCCCTGCAGGGTTTTAAAGACCAGACATTAAAGCTTAAATAGAGCCCGTTTTTTTATGGGCAACCAATGGAGCAGGCACAGTGGAGGTTCAGATGGTGACCGTCGGGGACGATTAAGAGCAAGGCAAGCTGCTGTGTTCTGTACCACCTGGAGCCTCGAGAGAAGGACTTCCTTTGAACCGACCATTAGGGAGTTATTGTAATCCAGTCGGCTCACTATCAGTGCCTGAATCAGGGATTTTCTGGCAGAAAGAGGTATGCAGGGGAACACCTGCTTAAGCATCCGCATCAGGCCATAACATGTGCCCGAAATGCTTTTAACATCATTCGTCCATGGATAAGCCATCTTCCAACAGGACACCTAAATTTTTCATGCATTTTTTCAGAGTCGGGGAAGGTTCCAATTCCGAGGGCCACCAATCATCAGACCATACTGCGTGAGCTTTTCCAAACAGGAGAATCTCAGTCTTGTTTGTGTTGAGCTGGAGAAAATTCGCCGTGATCCACGCCGCAATCTTCAGCATGCAATTTTTAAATTTGGCCTTAGTGAGGGAAGAATTGGTGTCTATAGTGATAATCAGTTGCTTGTCATCAGCATAGGAGATGGTATCAAACCCACATGATCTGATGAGCTTAGCCAGGGAGGACACAAATGTTAAAAAGAGTGGGACTAAGAATCGAATCCTGAGGCACCCCTTTGTCTAGAATCATGGACTGTGAGGGGAACGAATCCAGCTGCACTACATGCGTTCTTTCTGAAAGAAAATGTTCTAACCATTTTAACGCATTCCCACCGATACCAAACTCCCTCAGTCTTTGAACTAGAATCTGATGAGAGATGGTATTAAACGCTGCTGATAAATCTAGGAGCATTAACATGGCTGGGGTCCCCCTGTCTAGAGCTAGCTTTAAGGTGTCAGTGACTTCAGTTAAAGCTGATTCCGTGCTATGCAAGGCACGGAAGCCCGACAGAGGGATCTAGCAGTTTATAAGACTTTAAATAGTATGTCAATTGGTTATTCACCAGTGCTTCTAAGATTTTGGAGAAGGGAAGTAATGATATGGGTCTGTAGTTCCGCAGATCCCTAGGATCGACCGAAGATTTTTTAAGACTAGGTCTGATTCGAGCTGTCTTCCATTTCCTCGGGAGGGTGGCAGTCTTTAATGAAAATGATTCATTAGTAAACAATGTTTCAAAACTTTGTTTGCCTTAGAGAATCCAGAAGAGCTAGCCTAGAAGCATTTTCTTTCTAAATTGGAAAATTATGCATTTCCAGCGCTTTCTTTTTTGAAGAAATTGTTTTGGTTAGGACTCCAGGTCTCTTTGCGTAAAACTATCAAATAGCAGATAAATATAGTAAAGCATAACCTCTGGGTTGAGGCTTCATGTAGGGGAATTATCCCCCAAGTTACACTCTAGCTTTTGACAGCAGAGCTATTTCCCAGAAAACATTGAACCTACAGGGTCTTTTAAATAAAAGAGCTATCCCCCATGTTACACAGATCGATTAGTTTTTAGATAGTAGATCTGCAGTCAGATTTGACTAAATGTGCATGACTGGGTCCTCACACAACAGAGCTCTTTCATCACTCCATAGAACCACAGGTTTTGCCTTTCAGCAGCAAAACTATCTATCCCACAGGCTACCAACAGCTTACAGGTATCAGCTTTAAACACAAGTACTTTCCCTCAGGTGAAACATACCTTGCAGGCATTTAAAAAAATATATATATTTTAATTCTTATTTAGTTAAAATACACATAAAAGAAAAAAACTGCACACGCAAAGTGAAGAAATTAAACAGTATACATTTTAAATTACTCAATTCGGATGAAATAAATAAGGTGCAAAAGCTTTTAAAATTGAAACGCACTTTGAAGTAAATGATATAATACGCTAGAGTTGATAAAGCACATATAGACTAGTGGGCTTAACATATGTCACGAGGAAGTCCAATAGCGTAAGGTGCAAGAATTAAAATTCAGATATACTTTCAGGACAATTAAATAATGCTCCAAGATTACTTAAACTGGATGTGAACTAGTGTACTCAACATTTGTCAAGAGGGATTCTTAGCTGTTAGAGACACCATTTTGGGTTTGTTGTAGAGTATCGAAGTGCCAGAGTTGATGAGATGGTCACACGTTAAGGTCAGTAGAATAAAGTGCTGGCTTGTGGACCAATAACATGAAGTACTAGAATTGATGGAATTCGATCACACGTTTGGTTCAGTTGTATAAAGTGCTGGCTTTACTAAAGTGTATATGGGCAGATGGAATTGCTATTTCTCAACAAATTTCTTTATGAAACGAAAAATAATCAGAAACCTTCCAGTTGATCATAGATTTTTAAAGTGGACCGGTTCTTGCTTACCTGACAGTCTGAATCCTTTGCTCTTGGTTCACAAATAGCCAGAAACTTCACTTACCCTGTGTTTAAACATGTATTTTCTGGGTTTAACGCTGCGATGAGGGCTTGCCGACCGGTTCGGACCAGCCGTCTGCAGTGCACATACATTTAGGCTTGAAACCTAAGCAGGATCCCGTATAACCCACCCCTAGCTACACCACTGTAAGGGATCGCTGTATGACTTAACATATCAAAAAAAGAGGGAAAAACACGTCGACATAACTCGTTTTTATATGGTGCTTTATGATGCACTTTCGCATTTCTAAGTGATGTAATTAAACAGATATTAACATTACTCAAGTTAATGGTCCTCAATTTAATGACCTCACGAGGATGGAAGGCTAAATCTGCTTTGTTGGAATTCGAACTTATGATGTGCATATCACTACATTTTTCAGTAGCAAATGTTCAACTCGCTTAGCAATCCTTACTGCTTAACTTTAAGTCTCGACTTGGTAAATTAGGTCTAAAGCTACTGAATAAGAGTTTTGGCCATGGCACCTCCCCCGCCTAGTAAAGAAGTACCATAGATGGCTACGTCTGTCCCAATGCCATAACAATTTGTTTCAAGTACAGTTTCAAGGAGCCCACTTGCTAGCAGGGCTGCATGGCATAGTGACGTCTCAATTAAAAGAAGGTGCTTCCTCGCCACGCGTGTAAAAAGAAAGAAATCAGGATGACGTGAGCACCAAGAGACTGATGAAATTGTCTTTCACTTTGGAATCACACTGTCCAGCTTCAGATCTTCCAGGTGAACTTCTCATCCTGCCATAGAAATCTTTCACCATCAGTGCCTGAGAGTCTGCAAGAGAAAAACAAGCATTTGCAATGCAATTGGTCTCGCCTTTGGGACCTTATATGTATTTAGCTATGCAGCACATTAGCCTGGGTGCTGAAACATCTACTGTTCTTTAACATGGAGGGAAAGTAAGCACCAAACTGCGTGACACGCCAGGTATGGGAACACATGGAGAGAAATATTGCATTTCAGCGGGAAATGGTATAGTCTAAAGCTGTGTTTTTAATATAAAATCAGGGCCTTGGGTGGTCATATCACTGAAAATACAAGATTTGAAAAAAATAATATTGTGTACGGGTGTTCGTGGAAGACAATTTCTATGGACTGGAATCTAGAGAATGCTTAAGTGATTCTGGTATTTTACTGACCACTGCTGGTCGTTTTCCATCAAGAAAGTTAAATAGAGGCAGTTGCCAGAAAAATTTTAAAAAAATTCTGGTATTTTACTGACCTCTACTGGTCGTTTTCTATCAAGACAGTTAAACAGAAAAAAAGTCTCTAAGCAGAAGCAGACAAATCCTAGGGCTGATCTCCAGAGCCCACAAAGTACATATAAGTACATACTAAAGTATATACAAGAGGTCTCGAATGCTTGACCTAACCATACAATTTTGACAAATTCTAGTCAAGTGCACACCAGACAATCTTCTGCACTAGTAAGATCACTGGTTGTCCCATTGAGACATTTTCTCTGGGTCCTCCTGTGGTTACTAGGTGAATGCTGTCATTTACCAGGAATGTTCCACGTCCTTGAGTACAATAGGTCCCGCAGTTGAATAATCAAGTTACACCCTTTCTAACTTAACTCTGCAGAGTTAGTGAGTTGAGCAGCCGATGCACGCTATAGCTGCTGCTTAAGTATGGAATTCAGATACTGTATGACAAGTACTTCAATGTCAAGCCCGAGCTACAGTCTTGAAAAGAATATATGCTTATTTACATATAGGGTAGTTGTAATAAGGAAGCACTAATAAAACCAGACTGTGCCAGTAACTAAGAGAGACAAAAAAAAGACCAAAAACAAATTTTACTCCTTACATAGTAAGGCACTAGAAATAGCATATGGTCCTATAGACAAAGTTAGCCTACGTGTAAAGATTGAGGTATCTTAGGTAGACTTTGAGAACTCATGGGTTTAGTAGTAGATTTCTGTATAACAGTCAGTCAATGGGCCAAAGACACCAGACAAAATGATGTTTGTATGTCGCTTAAAAAATGCAAACCAACAGAGCAAGGATAATAAAATGGGAATTACAAAGGAGTACAAAGACATGGTAGGAAAATGCGAGAGAAGGGTTTGAATTAATGCGGTATGCGATGGCGCCTACTCGTGTGTACGTGTGTGTAAACAAGGGTTCTTAGTGGAGTACGGTGCTACAGGCAAGGGGATTACCCTGAACCCCTCAACAGACACAAGGTCACTTAATTTTACACCAGAGGCCTGTGCACACGTAATGGTAATTTGCAGAGCAAAGTCTGCGTCAATGGAAACAAACCGTATTCAGAACAACACAGTTGTACAAAAAGTTTTGATATGAATGAAGAACACTCCAGGTATCACGTGTTCTTTATTGAAGATCGATTGCCCAGCCAACACGTGTTTCATCAGGGTTGTTAAACCCACGACTTCTTCAGGGCTATAGGATGTACAAAAGCATAGTGTAAGACACTATGGTACATTACATGGTGTATACAGATGTTAGGCGACATGTGACTTAGTGTAACATTCACCCTTTGTGACATACCCAAAATGGTTTGATCACTCATTCTATGTAAGGCAAGTGTTACCGATGGGGTCAAAACCCGTGATGTGTGGTGGTGTCGTGAGACAATCAGGAAATGGCACATTTAATATATGTGCACCTGTTAATTTGATACCAGTTTCAACAATCCTGTATTTAAATACTGCTCTGGTATGGCTAGTATGTGGAAGACATTACTCTCATTAATGCTGTATCAACATAATGTTTTTTATATACATATCTTTAACTCGTGATGGTTGTGTCCCAACCAGGTAGTTGAGTGGCATCTACACACAGACTTATAATATTAAGATTAGTAAGAAGCATCAAGCTTAGATAAAACAACAGACCGTGTTTTAAAAAAGACATGTTAAAAGAAAGGGAAAGATAGAGGGAAAACAAAAGAAAAAAGACAAGCACGAGTGTAATGAACTGAGTATACCCAATGTATCCCGGGGTAAAGAAAGGTGATGTGCTGCATTCATACTCATACCTCTTAGGCACGACAGTAGAGACTTGATCGATCTAAGAAGACAAGAGTATGTATAGTGTAGGTGAGTCCTCCATCCGAGCACAAAAACTCGGATGCTGCACTACCGCAAGCGCCTGATAATACAAAAAGGAGAGGTGGGGGGCTTACCTCTCCGCCGGTTGTACTTCCGTCCCGGCTGTATCTGGGAATGATGTATCCAAAAATTAATTGGAGAAGGACTCGTGTACGTGTCTGGTGGGATATCACTGTAAAAAAGCGGGAGCAAGGATTGGACCAGGGAGTGTGAATAAGGTGTCACATAGAAGCAGATTTCAGGCTAGGAAAGGAAAACTAGAACAAGGTACAATTCCACATGGGGGGAGGGGGTTAAATTAGCCCCTAGGGTCAAGAGTAAACCAGGGTTGTTTACATGAGAAGATCTAAACCTCATGGTCACGACGTGAATAAGTAATGGTAAGGATATCTATAAGTATTCAATTGTAATGGCCAGAGATACAGCGGTAGTTCCATATGGAGTCTAATCAAGTAAAAAGAAGGGGGGGAGGGGAGGAAATTGACTCCAAACCTATAAGAATACAGAAAAAGCCCCTCATAATGGGCTGTGAGTTGAATTACGAGGGTGGTAATTGAACAATAAGTAATAGCAACGCGTGTTACCTTGAGACACGTAGTTTTATGCTTCGCAACGTACATGAACATCAGAGCTGAATAAAGCTTGGTCCACGGTACGAAATTCTTTAAAAAAAAAAAAAAATGAATCGATCAAAGCCATGGCGCGGTAGGCCAGGCGTGCAGGGGCTACGGAGGACAGTGGAGACAATCCTCACCTCCTAGAACTCCGTGAGGAACAGTGAGTACGCTGCTGCTTCTGACGGACCACGGCGATCACCGGAAGTATGGTTACGTCGCGGGCCCGTCTTATAAAAAGCAAAAAAGGCTAGAACGTGAATTCAGTTAGGAATAAAACCCGGAAGTGAGTATGTACCGGGGATATGGACGGAAAAAAGGGTTACCTTTAGGGAATATGTGTGAATGAATTAGAACAACATATAAAACGAGCAAGCGAGCTAGTGTGAAAAAAGATAGAGGACAGGGTACACTGGTAACAAAAGAGGGTTGCCACGTATTTGTATATCGTAACATCATTGTTAACATAAGAAAGTGTTGTAACGAATGGATCAGGGGAGAGTAGCTATTGATGTTAATACAGGTAGTACATGCACTTAACGTTTAGTCGTAGTTATTATGCAGAAGAAATAGCATTATGTTTCTTACATCACAGATTACGTATATGCAATGTAAATGATCTGATACATATCGGTTAATTAGTCATCCAGCCAATTCTGTTTAGTTCTATTTGGAACCTAGAAACAATTGTAGTTCATGGTCAGTGTTAAGACCGAGCTCTACAGATTTCAATTTCATGATCTAGGTGGCTTCAGCACGGCGTAACTGGAGTTCTCTGTCACCCCCTCTTTGGTTAGGTTGGACATGCTCTATTCCAAAGAAGGAGAATTGTTTGTAGGGGCCTTGAGCTTCGCAACTTATGGCATGGGTTGCCATAGGGTATCTTACATCCCCTTGTTTGAGCGCTCTTGTATGTTCGCCCGTGCGATCCTTCAGCTTGCGAATTGTGCTACCCACGTATTGTCTCTGGCATTTACACATGATTACATAAACAACATAATATGTCATGCAATTGATATTCTGTTTAATCTTATATTCCCTCCCGTCCGGGCCGTGGAATGTCATGACATTATGTGTAGCCCACCTACACACACCGCAACTCCCACATTTGTGGAAACCTAGTGTACGTTGTGTGAGCCAATCAATTTCTTGTGAGATAGTGGGAAGAGTAGGACTCAAGACAGTTTTTAAGGTTCTGCCTCTTCTATATGTGATGAGAGGTCTATGTGTGGTAAATGTTTCTAGAGACTTGTCTGATTTCAGAATGTTCCAGTGTTTACGCATGCTCTTAGAGAGCATGTTGGACATTTCACTGTAGTTGGTAATAAGTCCGACTGGCTGTGTGGATGGGTTAATAGTAACTTTCTCTTTAAGTGTATCTACTCGTGGCAGTTTCATGATACGTTTTTCTGCCTTATCTAGGGATGCTTGCTGGTAGCCTCTGGCCTTAAACCTAGTCTTCATGGAATGTAGGCAGGAGATGAACTCTTTGTCCTGACTACAGTTCCTCCTGGCTCTGGTGAACTCCCCATAGGGGCTAGCCTAAATCTGATGAGGGGGGTGAGCGCTGGAGGCATGTAAAATTGCATTACATGCCGTAGGTTTACGGTAGAGTTTGCTGTGTATGGACCCCTCTTGGACGTACAGTTCCACGTCTAGAAAGACTGTTTGTGCTACTGTACCATAGTGTCTTACACTATGCTTTTGTACATCCTATAGCCCTGAAGAAGTCGTGGGTTTAACAACCCTGATGAAACACGTGTTGGCTGGGCAATCGATCTTCAATAAAGAACACGTGATACCTGGAGTGTTCTTCATTCATATCAAAACTTTTTGTACAACTGTGTTGTTCTGAATACTGTTTGTTTCCATTGACGCAGACTTTGCTCTGCAAATTACCATTACGTGTGCACAGGCCTCTGGTACAAAGACATGGTAGTTAGAGGGAAGATGAGGGTGCTTACAGCTAAATAAGGGACTGAGTGTGAGGTAGGCTACCTTGGGCAGAGAAGCAAGGGGTGCATGATGATGGCCTCAGTAACCAGGAGATAAGACAGATGTGGTGTTGCTTGAAGTAGAGGATCTTCAATGTTTTTCTGAAGCCAATGAGGGATGAAATAGTCAAATCAGGATTCAGGTGGACCTCTAGTTCGTTGAGGCCTGGAAGGAAAGGTCCTGGTTTCTACTCTTCATGCATTTCTTGGATTCCAGTATGGCAATGCCACTGTCACCGGCTTCGCATAATCCAAAAGAGATCTTGGTTGGCAGGTGGAGTGGATTGCTGAACTGACTGTCTTGTATATGACAGCCGAGAACCTAACACGGCAAAAAGCTATCACACACTAAAGCAATTGCCATCAATTGGAGAGGTACATCCTCTGACTTATCACTCCGCATATCTGAACATGGATGTGAAACCATGAAAAATTAAGAGGCATTACATTGTTGAAATTTCACTCTAGGTTTGTCACATTGCTATTTTGGAAAAGAAATATGAATGAGTGGCACACTGTTAAGTAGGACTTTGAAGAAATAAAACCAGTAAGATTACAACTCAAGAGTATATATGGATTCATGAGATCTGGAGTCCTAAAAAGACTGCATAATTGAGTATTTACAGTTCAATAAAGGAGTGGATCCTAATGAATCGGCAAACTGTAAGAAGTGAAACATATTGATATTTTTATCTTTTAGTAATTAGAAATCTTATGATTTTGGTGCCAGTACCCTTATAACAAAGTTGATTAAATGACAGCTAAGCACACATTTTAAATGTTAGCATGGCCTACAGCATAGGTCTCTTATTTGCACCTCAAATAGATTAGGGATGTGGCAGAGATTAGGGATTCTTAGTATAAGGCAGACAGCAACACTGCCCGCACCGCCGTGGCAAGGAGAGATATAAGAGGTAGTTTGGGGTAATGACTAACTACACTAATACATCCCCTATAAGACACATTCTTAAATCTCCTACCACGGCTACTTCATAATGACTTAACACCAACTATGAGAAATCCAAGAGGCTGGTTAGGTTCAACAGCTTTTCCCTGGGTGCTTACATGGATGTTCTCTCACCTTTTACACATTTTTCGGATATTTTTTCGTTATTAGTTTGTAATTGAACCTTGGAACATAATCTATTTTTCCTAACTTAGCAGCAAGGTTCCACTTAGATAAACAATTGAGGGTTCCTTGATTATTTGAATCCGAAACTAAATGATTACTAAGGGTCAATACACAAGAAAGCAACAGAGCAGAAATGCCATTTCACACATGCACATCCACCCCTTATTAGCCGTCAGGAAGTAATTTCTCTCAATGTAAATGAATTGTAGTGCTCTACAGGCATGTAGCCTCCCTCTGCTCCTCGGAGGCTAAATCAACACCCAAGATGGACATCCCACTTGAGGTTTAGCAATGAATTACACAATTGCCGAAGCACAAAAAGAAGTCCAATACAGTGGAACTGGCTCTTAGCCACTCTAGTAGATAGGAAGTCCATACAACTGTCTTGATTTTTCTTATATCCTTTATTCCAAATCAAATACGATTTTCATAACATCCAACCGGCAGCCGACACGTGTTTCGTCCAAATGGACTTTTTCAAGGCCAAGTTAGAAGGTGAGCCCTAATATAATTAAAAATGCTACGTCCATATGCGACGTGTATCACCTGCGTTGTAGAAGTGATACCTGTGATCTAGAAAGTACAAGGAATCACCTCTCACTACACGTACTGTAGACGGTTGAAAGTCTTGATAAACCTGGAAACATGAGCAGTCTCGTCACTAAGGGGATAGGTAGTGGATACTCATTTTTTAATACCTTGTCTTCTGCAAAGGAGCACTTTTTTAAACTGATTAGTAAGAGATGTCCATGCAGTAATTCTGCCCTCGAGCCTCATTTACTGTGATTGTAGAAGATGCATGCCTTCAGAGTAAGGCAAGAGGCACAGAGAGTCAACAATGTGAGCACGTCATATTTTCCAGAACCTTTGAAGTGGTGGGTTGATGCATGTAAAAAGAACACTCACTGCTTCAAGAATGGTTTCAGGTGTGCAGGCCAGTAGAGCATTTACCTCCTTCAAAATACGACGGGATCAACCAAACAATTTACAGAACAGCTCCAGCTGTTCTGTAAATGACCGCATTCCACCGCCAGTCCTAAATTTTGGGTTGGTGCTCTCCACTAACAGCAACCAGCTGTTTAAAATACTGCTGCCACAAGTGAAGAAAATACAGAAAGTTCCAAGCTTTGAGGCACTCAATATATCGTCATCAATGTAATCACAATAGTCCTCAGAGTTGTCAAACCGCTTCTTTACTTGCATCCTTTGTTTCCTTATAAAGCCAACACATTTCGTTCGCAACAAACTTCTTTTGGGCGGTGAAGAGTGTAAACACAAAATATGCCAATCACAAAATTATTTTAGTCATCCAAAAGACAACAATATCTGTTCATGCACTTTAATAATTTTAAGATTTATATATTTTTTTTGCTCACAGACCTGAAGAAGTTGGTTGAGAACGAAATGCGTTGGCTGTTTAAGGCAACACAGGATACAAATAATCATTGATACAGAATCAACACCCAGACAGCCATTCAGAAGTCTGCTACTGGTAGCGGACATTTTATTTGTGAGCCATTCCATTTTTTGTTGCTGTAGGCATGAGTACAACTTCAGGTATAAACAGCAAAATTGTCATTCTTTCTCTATGGCTGAAAAAAGTGGATTATTGCCATAGTTAGACAGTAACAGGTAGGTCGGGGACCATGCCGGTTCAGAAGTCCTGCAATACTACTCTGAAATTCATTAACATCTGGTCACATAGTTACATCTTGGGAAGACTCTGGTCACCTGAGCTGTAATCATTTTGTGGTTTCTGGGCAGTTCACTGCTTCAAGCCTACCTCGAAGCAAGCTTCATTCAAAAGGGCATTGCTCTTAGTCATCCTGATCCAGGAGCTGCACCTCTCCTACTGACGAAGAGCTTCATTTTCTCACACAAGGCAGAATCAGCATTTTTCCAGAATACTAAGCGTCTTCCCGGACTTGTACAACGAGCAGTTCCCTTCATACATCTTTCTGGAGAGATCAGATGATGCCAATCTATAGCCTGTAGGGAAACAGTGTGCCAACCAAAGCACAAGAATTCTTTAAAGTACGAATACTGTTAATTAGGAGCGGGGCATCTTGCTTGACTTCTCATACAGCGACGAGGTCTGGAATCATGTGCACTAGTTACAACTGATACCAGACACTTGAGAAAATGTACTCTAACATACAGTTACCAGCCTTCTTCCCACTGCCGTACCATGTTCAATGCGTTTTTCATGTGTGCCATAAAGTCATGGAGGTCAAAGCGTGTGTCATCGTCTTTTCTTTCTCCTGTCCTCAGTCTCCAGTAGGCCCATTTATACAAAAATTGCCTTTGATCCAAGGCCAAGTAGAAGATCCTAACAAAGTTGAGGCTCTGCCGAGGAGCTGAAATTACCTTATTGGTGCGATGCAGAATGGAGTTTCTCAAACCTAGCAGTCTTACATACTTTTACTATTTTCAAGGTATTGACTATTTTGTCTCCAAAATGTATCTCACCTTCCCAACGTGTGTATAATACTTTTTAGTGCCCAATGCAGGCAAATGCAGATAAGAAAGCGTCCTCATCAAAGCGGTAATCATGCCACTAGCTATCAAACCCATTAAATCACTGCTCGGGTTGAATAATGTGCGTGTATTACTTCAAGCCACAAGAAATCACATGATCCTGTGTCTCAGCCTGTTCCCCATATATATTGTCTACTGTCTTTTCTTCTGAATTCTAAAGACAACACAGGCCAGATCACCCCATTTGCAGGTATTGTTGCTAAAGACTATAATCCCAAAAATCTTTTTCACCAAAGCTTATAGAGTTTAGGACTCAACATTGAGGCAAAGAAGGAAAACGTTAGAGCTGCCTTTCACTATCCTAATGCACAAAAGGAGAGTTAATAATGATTTTTCAATGCCTCTGCAAAAGGCAAACATGGTCTCATCCTTGGGTCAAGTAGTATTATGAGAAGTAGAAGGAGCAGTTAAAAACAGTTCAAGCATATTTCAGGAGGCGTGTCCAAACCCCCAGCATCCCATAACTTCGGCTTCCTCATCCTCCTCAGCAATGACTGCCTATTTTCAGAATAATGTACACCATAATGTCCATGGTCAAACTAGTAATTGGAATTGTGCTTTTGGCACCACAGGCTTAGGAAGTGGGTGATTGATTTTACAGCATTATTCCCCGTTTCAAAACCAGAGGCTTTAGAAATGGTGGCATCAAAGAACATTCATAACTCACTTTGTTCTGCCAAAAAGGAAAACATACTACACCAGTTTGAATATTGTTTTGATGCCATTTTTACAGACATGGGTTTTGAAATGGGCACTGTGACAGTGGAAGAATCCGTTGACACTGTAAAATCAACCATAAGCAGTGGATCTAGAGTATTAACTCACCTTACTATGCCACAGCAGACGATCCTGCAGATATCGGATAGCGAGCCTATTTTGCATTGTAAAACACAAACAGTCAAAGCAATACACTAGTCGACCAACACAGTGGAATAGTTAAGATGGGAGAGAGGAATCTGTCTGTTGCTTCATTTGCAGCATTCTCTGCATTACACTAAGTTTCCTGCGATGCTGGAGTTAATGGCATAACTAAAACTGTTGATGCAGCACTTCCGGCCTACACACCCAAACTTACAACCACAATTCATTTTCAATCGTTTCCGGTTTGCCATCAAGGTCTAAAGAATGAGCTTTCTACTTTTTAAAAAAGCAATTTGTCCAGGAAAGGTAATTGGGAATTTATACAAAGATACAGATATTTTCTTTTTCTCTCTGGTCACTTTCGAATCAAAACTGTTCCTTGCCCACTTTCCTTACAAAAAAAACAAACTTCAAGACAACTGTAATAAGTGTCACAATTCCACAGTCCTAGTGGACTCCCAAACATAAACCATCATCCATTATCTTCTTACAATTTTGTTGTTGTTGTTGCAAGTAAAAAGAAAAACAGCTCAAAACACCATACACTGCAGCATCAAGACACAATCAAACTAAATTATTCTCTCCAATATGCTCCTCCCCTCGCCTTCCAACCAGCAATCAAGTTACAAGATAGTCAAAGCAAGCGCTTATATCCGACTATGAACATCAGCTCCCATAAGTCCAGGTGGAAATTGTCACAATTTTTAAACCTGCAATGTCCCTGGTTTGTACTGGGAGCAAACAACGAACTAAACTAAACTGAAACTTGAGTGACCTTTGGAAGCATTAGACTCTGCTCCATTGTGTGCTTTGTAGTTGCGACACCTGCGCATTGAAAACGGTACTGTCATGCCTGGTTGGCACAGTATACCGATATGCGATACCTTGAAATAGAAACCACACTGTGGCACCATAGAAAAAGTTTCTGTGGGCCTAGTCTGCGCCTGTCCTGTGATATTTGAAAGGTAAAGACAACACAGAGAATAGTAGCTGCTAGAAAAAACAGAGGTGAAGATCACCTTGCTCTTTGCTACTTTAAGTTTTCATTACCTCCATAACTAATTTTTGCTTTTGTTCTACATAATTCAACCTTCCAGGCTCTTTGCAAGATTTACTATATTTATCTAAGAGTGTCTTTCTTAAATACAGAAGCCTGGCACAGAAGAGAACATGTGTTTGTCTTCTCCACTTGAACCAATTCAAATGCACTGTGTGGGCAAAACAAAAAAAGTTCTCCAATTCAATTTGTTTAATATCAACCAAAGATGGTGTCTATGTAACTTAATTCAGTTTTGCACCACCGTTGTATTAAATTTTGATTCATCCAAAAGGTTTTAAAGACTCCAGATCACGATACCGAGTAAATCACTAACTGCACCATGCAGCATTTAGTAGTTATACTAGAGAACTAGTCAAGGCACATTCTAATGCCTTTCGTGTTCGAGTGTACTTTGCTAGAAAACTAGTCATGCACACAGTCTAATGCTTTACGTATTAGAGGGTACCGTAGTGACATTTATGTGCTTTGTTTCTTCAACTCTGCGTAATCACTGAATCTTTCTGTACATCGGCTCTGCAGTTATTCCGTTTATTAGCACCAGCCTCCGCTGCAGTCAAAAAGGGATTGCTGTGCAACTGGTAAGAAGTCAGTAGTACTCTTGAAGCTGCCTGGGTAGGCTCCTGTACATCTTGCACTCTGTGTTTTGTTTGTTTTATTCACTAGCATTTGGTTTTCACGTACCCGTGTACTATATAGTCAATGAATGTGCCAGGTGCAGACGACTGTATTTCCGGTTGTCCAGGTAAAACCATGTGACGAGTTTACAAGCATTAGCCAAGTGCTCTGCTCAATGAGTGGCCTTGGCATATGCCATGTAAGATCAACATTCCTGGCTCTAATATGGGCCTCTGCATTGCGAGACTGCACGCTCACCCACAAAGTACAAACACTCCATAACGGTTTCCATCTATTGGTATGTAACATGTTTTTGTAAAGCACACTATCACCCCCGAGGGTATCCTGGCGCTGTGAAAGGCTATCCTTGATGCTGGGGTAGGACTTACTCAAAGAGTCAGGTCTTTAACTTCTTGCAAAATTCTAGAAGAGAGGAGGTGGCGGCTCTAATGTGTTGAGGGAGGTCGTTCCACGAAGGAGAAGGCTCGACCTCCGGTTCTGTTTTTGTGAATGCATGGGATGTGAGCTAGTGATAGTCCGGCTGACAGAGGTGCCTGGAGGGTTGATGGAAGTGAATGTGGCTGTTCAGGTAGGCTGGTTCGGTGTTGTATAATGCTTTGTGTGTGCGGGTGAGGAGTTTGGACTGTGCCCAATTGTGTATCGAGAGCAAGTGGAGCTCCATCAGGTGTGGTGTGATTTGGGATAGGCACAGTAAGGTGACGGAGAGTCTGGCTGCTTTGTTCTGGATGTTCTGCAGTCTCTTCCTAAGATAGCTGGTCCTGCATAGAGGGCGTTATCCTATTCCATTCTGCTGGCTATGAGAGTTTAGGCGACGGAATTAAAGCAGGACTTAATGACGGTGTTCACATGGGCAGACATGTCCAGCTTCTTATTGATGATTCCAAGGTTTCTTGCATGAAGGCTGCGGTTAGGGGTGGGTCCGAGATCTGTAGGACACCATGTGAAGTCCAATGGTGAGGCATCTTTTCAGAAGATCACCACCTCTGTTTTGTTAGTGCTTAGCTTGAGGCAGCTGGACTTAATCCAGGTGGCTACTTCAGTCATGCAGGCGATTAACCTGGTTTCTATGCTGGGTGATTTGTTTGTGAGGGACAGTATAGGCAGCGTGTCAGCATAGGAAAGAATGTTGAGTATGATGACTTCGGCCAGTGAGGCCATGTAAATGTTGCAGAGGGTGGGTGGGGCTGAGAGGAGCCTTGAGGAGGAGTATGGCAGGAGGTTGACCGAGTTCTTCTGGTTAGGTACATGTAGATCCATTGGTAAACGCAAAAAGAACAATTGATGGACAGAATGCAGAATAATGTCATACATTCACCCCAGTACAGAGATCTGGGCCTAAATCCATCATTTTTTTGCTCACCATGCCATTCCAGTCTGAACCCAGCCATATGCAAATCAGTCTTGACCCTGTGCCTTATGGGAACAGTCCAGCCCGAACTGCCAGGCCAGGTCCTCCCTGGACTGGAAACAAGCATCCTAGGACCGGTTTCGTGGTTTCACCCCTCATCAGCCAGGATAGCTTGACTCCAGTGGCATGGAGAGCACAGGACCCACGTCTGGGCATACCCGTCCCACTCGGGGTGACAAATGCAAAAAGAACAATTGATGGACAGAATGCAGAACAATGTCATACATTCACCCCAGTACAGAGATCTGCAGTTACACTAGATCCATTGGTAGGCAGGTCCCTGAATGGAGGTCCCATGCAGTTTTATTATCAGGATGGCGTGCGAGACCACCGCC
This sequence comes from Calotriton arnoldi, assembly GCA_963921515.1. NCBI lineage: Eukaryota > Metazoa > Chordata > Amphibia > Caudata > Salamandridae > Calotriton > Calotriton arnoldi. Next base: position 655,280 of record CAWUFW010002204.1, read on the forward strand.
GAGGGGGTCCAGTAGAATGAGGGACGCCGTTTCTCCTCTTAATTTACACTAACTGCTACTAAGCATTGCTTTTCCCGACATACCCCTTTCGCCAAACCATAGTGGCTTTTCCTTGACTGGCAAATCCTTAGGTCAAAAAGTGTCCAAAATTAGCAAATGTCGCACCCAAAGACCCTATAGGGAGGAAACTTCAAGTGGAGGCTAAAACGAAGCTTTTGGGTGAAAAAAGAAAGGGATACTGGACGTGGTAGAAGGAAGAGGCTAAGCAAGCAGTGAGCACTGTCAAGCGAAGTTTGAGCCGTGTTTCTTTGTATAATGACGAAGTATTAAAGATATGAGACATTATGCATAACAGCATCATGTAAACAGTAAGTCGATGTTCCGAGTTCTAGATTTCAAATTTATTGAAAATATTTCTACTGAAGGGTGGAACTACGACATTTTATGGCTACAACGGTTCCTACTTATGAAGCAAAAATTCTCGGTTTTGAAGAAGGGCAGTAAAGAAAGGAGGCAGTTGTGTAGCTTGCCAAAATAGGGCGTCATATCACAGATCACAAGACATATCGAAAAAGCACAAATCCCAACATTTTATCAGTTAAAAGGACATAAAATGCACACAAATGAACGTTATCCCTAAAACACGAGGCACTCTGGTCTCCGAGGCATGTGTAGCTTGTACCAGAAAAGGCTAGATTTTCTCAGAGACTGCCCGATAGCCACACTATGGCCACTGGCACAAAGATCTGTTTTAAAGTCTATATTTACTACGCTAGTGGACCGACGGAAGGTATCAGCCCGATAAAAGTTCTTTCAGGATTTACCTGACTAGATATAAGGAGGGGAAAGTGGAACCAAACCTTCTTAGGGTCAGCTGCTGTTCACACTAAGTCATGGCTCGCTTCAATCCAGGGAGAATTATCAGTCCTATCTGTATGTTTAAGTACTCCCCACTCCTCCCACTAGACTTCTGAAAGCAAACTGCAAAATATCTTCTCTTGGTAAAGGCGAGTTTTAAGCGATTTAAAAGCGCACTCTATACAAGGATTGTCCCTTTGTCTTCATTTTGAGGACAAATTCTGAATTGCAGTGCTTTTGCTGTGTCCTCCATTTGACAGATAGAGCTGACATATCTGCGCAGCCTTGTGATCTCAGAGGATTTGCTGTGCCGGCTGAATTGTGCTCATTCTCTAAGGTATAATATTGCTACAGCATATCTTGCAAAAGAAACAATTGATGGACGGAATGCTGGACAATGCAAACATTCACCCCCAGTCACAAAGATCTGGGTTAAATCCATCATTCTTTTGCTCACCACACCACCCCAGTTTGGACCCAGCCATATGCAAATCAGTCTTGACCCTGTTCCTTGTGGGAACAGTCCAGCCCGAACTGCCAAGCCAGGTCCTCCATGGACCGGAAACAAGCATCCTGGGACCAGTTTCAGGGCATCACCCTTCTTCAGCCAGGCTAGCTTGAATCCAGTGGTGTAGTGAGCACGGGACCCACGTCTGGGCATACCCTTCCCACTTAGGGCGACAAATGCAAAAGAAACAATTGATGGACGGAATGCTGGACAATGCAAACATTCACCCCCAGTCACAAAGATCTGGGTTAAATCCATCATTCTTTTGCTCACCACACCACCCCAGTTTGGACCCAGCCATATGCAAATCAGTCTTGACCCTGCTCCTTGTGGGAACAGTCCAGCCCGAACTGCCAAGCCAGGTCCTCCCTGGACCGGAAACAAGCATCCTGGGACCGGTTTCAGGGCATCACCCTTCTTCAGCCAGGCTAGCTTGAATCCAGTGGTGTAGTGAGCACGGGACCCACGTCTGGGCATACCCTTCCCACTTAGGGCGACAAATGCAAAAGAAACAATTGATGGACGGAATGCTGGACAATGCAAACATTCACCCCCAGTCACAAAGATCTGGGTTAAATCCATCATTCTTTTGCTCACCACAAACATATTTTGCAGCTTCTTCTGGAACTAGAAATGTAAAGCAATCTGATGCCAAGAGTGTCTCCTTCCCAACATTTATTTAGAGTTTCATAAAGAGCTGAGCATCATCGGGCAGTTACTGCAGAACACTATACAGGTGACACACTGCAGCTTAAAAGTAGAGGTAACACTGAAGGCCGGTCAGACAGGGCGAGTGAACCAAAAATCTTCTCCTACAACCTCTTCTGTGATGAGATCAGTTATAGGATGCGCTTAATTTGAGCCAGTGTTTCAGGTGGAATGCACCAGCACTCATTTTTGGGGACCAGCATTAATTTTTCCTCATAACACTGACTCGGAGCGAGAAAGAAACTCAAAAAGGGGAAGGGAGGAAGGACAAGACCGACAACAGTGATAAAGGGAGAAAGCATGGAAGAAAAAAACCTGCAAGAATGAAATAAGGGGCAATGAGTATATGAGGGAGTATGAAAGATGTACGAGGTGGAATCAAGACTGGACAGCCTTGAAATTTAGCAAACCTGACATTCGGAAGCAGTGGCCTCTGGCTTCTTAGAAATCTCTAGTCACCAGCACTTATTATTTTACAGATTAAGTAAGCCCTGTTTATAGACCAGTTTGAGGACCTCCGTTTTCAAGAGTTTCCTGAACCACATTTTAAGGTCTCAAGATTGGTTAAAGAGTATTCCAGAGTATGGGTTCTTGAACATCCAATGATCTGCTTATATATTTTGCAAGTCTGAACAAATGGTGGTTTATCAGGCAGGCAGATGATGGAAACAATCTGACAGGGAAGTAGAGAGGTTCCAGTTTCTGCAGATACATGGGGCATTAGCCACAACATGATTTATTCATGGAGTACAAGACCTTGATCTTCTTTCGAACATCTATTGGGAGCCAATGGAGCTCTTTCAGGGTGGGTCTGATATGGCCACAATTGGGTTCTTTAAGTTGCATTCTCGCTAACTGATTCTAAAGATTTTGTAGCTTGGCAATTAGCTTAGCATTTGGTGTGCGAGTTACGGTTTGCAGGACTGTTGTGGATTGTGGGCCTAACCCTAACTTGCAAATGTCAGTTTTTTGGTTTTAATTTTGGTTTTCGTTCATAGCCATAACTACAACTTAAAAGTGTTTTCAAGCGAATTTCTAAAGATTTTTAAACATAGATTGAAGAGTTGCAACTAAAGCTAATTTTAACCTTTGTTTTTTTCAGTGAATGTAGGTGTGTGTGCATATAAGAAAGAGCGCGAGTAAAAGGTAAACAGGTCAAAGTTCCATAATCTGGATGCATATTAGATCTGTAAAGAGTGTTTGTCTTATTGTGATTTAGTACTCGTGCGAATAAAATGAAGACCTGATGCAAATTAGGTAGTTAAGTTCGAAATCAAGTCACAAGTGGGTAGGTAGAAAACAAGGTACCATCACATTTGCACAGACCTACTGTACTAGACCCTAACAGCAATTATCAACGGTGCTTATTAATGCAGCACTCTTAAGGGTCTGAGGTAAAAGCTCGCTGAGGTCTGTGGCCATTTGAGAGAATTATGCCAACAGTGTGTGATCACCGGAAATTCCACCTAATAAGACACGGTGGGCAGACTATTGCTACTTATGGCATCCAAGATAACAATGTATCCTTAAAGCCTTCGAGGACCTCAAAGCACATACATTATTATGAAGGCAGCTAAAAATGTTATTTTTATATTTTTGTTAGTTTTCATTTTACATTAATTTTGTTGCAGCATTCAATTATACGCTATCTGACTTAATGACCTCAAGAAGTCTCCAATACAATGATAAATCAATCAAAGAAGCTGAAAAAAATCAATCATTTTGAGGTAGTTTTCTAAACACTTGTGCTAAGAGTTAATATAATTCAAATGTTTTCATCAGATCTTCCTTGCATCCACAATGCAAACATACGTGGTGATTTCTGAAGACACAGAAGAGTAGGTAGACAGATTTCAATGTGCGGGTGGGGTGTCAATGAACTCAAAGCAGATATAAAGAAGTCAGGGGCGGGCACAAACTTTCGCTACAAATCGAAGGGAGAGAAATCCACTTTGTCAATTATTTATTTTAGTTTGAGTGGAGTTAATTTTGGCAAACATTGTCCAGAGACTTTAAAACAACATATAGAGAGGCAGTCTGCCCTTGGTGACTGACTGGTCGTCAAGCAGCTAATCCGACTACTGTAAACGCAGTGACCAACCTACCAAGAAAGGCATAACTGGTGTACAGTGGGTATCACTGCACCTGCTGACCAATGACTGCTTACGACCCGTGAAAGAGGTCTCCTCTCCCTCTTCTACTCCTCCTTCCCAAGTCATTGCTCCAAGGCCAGAGACAGGCTATATATAATAGCTCCAAGGCCTGAAGGCACACTGGCACAGCAAGGGTGCCTTTGGCACTACGTAAGGAAATGGCCCAATATACCCCCTTTAGGTATTAAGGCAGCAGTAATTTAGTTGTGGGGGACCCTGGTAGCATTGCATCTGTTGCTCTATTACATAGATACTCACAAACAATTTCCGAGGTGCCGCAAAACATGGTCTGTGATGAGCCCGAGGGCTGCACTGATGCAAGCAGGACGGGAGTGGGGCTTTGTGGGTGGTTAAATGCTGCAGGATACTTTATTTGAGTCTTTTCCTTTACTTCAGTTAGCTTATAAAGAAAAGCTTCCCCATTTAACATCTTTCTGAATGTAAGTGCTCTCTGAAGTAATCAGCAGCCCAGTGGTGCTTTTAACCCGGGGGGCGCATGTGAAGGTCAGGAGGGCCCGGGCCGTACTTTGAGTATCACTACTCGAATGGTAGTTGTTTCTTTTGCCATTTGTTAAAAAAAATAATAAAGAGCCCCCGACGGATACTGCACCTCTTCACAGCACTTTTTCCTTCCAATGGGTGCTAAAGCGATTTCTAGCAATTACACCTTTATAAGTCTTATAGATAAATGGCTTCAGTCAAAATACGTTGATGATGGGGTATATCAGAGACATCAGGGACAAATGAGAAAGAAGGCTCATTTAGCCCTAGATTGCGCTCTAATGTTTAGAGCGACCAATCTCCTCTCTCAGGCTTACAATAGGAGTCTTTTCTTGGAATAACCGAAGCTTATGTAGCTATCATTTGTCTCCTGCCTTTTTTAGTGATCTCTAAACCTGCCTAAGGGTAATCAGCATGGGCGCTCAAAAAATGGTAGCCAGTTGAAGGGCATCATCTGACTTTTCTGGGAGAACTGGAAGGCTGAGCTGCAGATCAGTCAGTCGTCTTGGTGGACACCGATATGTCTCATTTAGCAAAGCAGCAGCCTTGCAAACGGATCTTAAGGGAATCTAGTGTTTAGTTTATACCAGTAAGCAATCACAACATGGTCAAAGAAAGCACAGAGGTTATCGGCTTCTGCTGGCAAGGTGCCGTATTAGGCTTATTTGTAGCAGCCCGGTGTAAAACTGATATCCAAAAAGGATTGATGGTTTCTGTTTTTTTTTAGGTCTGGCGTCAGAGATGACGTTTTGTTTTTACTTAAATTACATGTATAATATGCTTACGAATAGTAATTTTTTAACCAGCCCTCTTCATCCATTGGTATGTTATTGTGCCAGTCACATTTTTCTTCCATCAGTTGCGGCATACATCATGGGGCACTTCTACCCATTGTCTAGCTTCACTGTGAGAGACCACATTCTGCCATTGCACAAGTAGCAAATTTATAAGCAAAGTAGCTCCCTTCAGTCCCAAAGACTGGGTGTTTTTGAGACTAAACATTTTTGCTTTTAGTTTTCTTTCTATATAAACGAGCTTCCCCAACAAAAAATGCTTTGCAAAAACATGGCAAAACAAAAGAAGCATTGACAAAGTCAATTCTACAGCCAATGCTTGTTTTAGGGTGGAAGGAATTCGTTCCAATGAAGAATGCTGCAATAAGGCTAAGGCAGTAACTTGCTACTTTCTTACACAAATACTATCTGCCATGTTGTGACTTTGTTGTACCCTGCTACGGATGAACACAGCCAGACGATGCATAAATTTGGCCAAGCCGGGAGAAACGATGAGCAGGGAAGAACTGTAACTGGGCCAGGGCTGAAACGAGTGGCTCTGACAGCTAACCTGGCTGGCTCGAATGTAAAACGGGACTCCGTTCAAAGTTTAGTTCTTGAAGGTAGGTTGTGTTTATAGTCAACCAGTAGAATGGACGGCACTGCTAATGTCACATGTTTCAAATGGAAACTAAAACAAAGTTTAAAAATAAAAAATAAAAACCTTCTAGAGGTTGTCCATCAGTCGCTTCTTGCTGAAATGATTAAAGTTAGCTCACAATATGATGCTCACAAAAGCAAATGTATTCTCTGACACTTTTGTAAGTGTTTAAAATTATGCCTCACCCGAGTGACTCCTCTGACTGCAGGGGAGCCACCTAATGATGTGGGGTAGATGTTTTACCATGAAAGACGGGCCCCACAATCTTTGTTGGGGGGGGGGGGGTCTTTTTCTGCTTTGCCTTTGTGGCACGCCTCTGTACCAACACTTACAAAACTCTTTTCTGATAGCTTTTTATGCGAATGAGGGCCAGTGTAGCCATCTCCACTGCTCTGTATTTTGTATCGAGCCCCCTACGTTGCCGGCAGCCTCTCGTTTCATCTGGACGTGGCCTGGCGGTTCTGAGGGCGAGCCATCGCTTTACTGCTGTAGTCCTCTATCGTCGCGCTAATGGTTGTTTGGCTCGGCTTGGCAGTAAGTGCAGCCTGTCCTTTCCTTGTATGCACCGCTTGGGTTTCACTGGAGGCTGGCAGTTGACTGCGCGGATTAATGGGCCTTTGATGAGTCAGTGCTGCCCTTTTGGTGATTGCTGAACTATCGTTTACATGGTCAGATGCGTTCAGCCTTCGCTCTACACCCCCAGATCTATTAATCTGCTTGTGAAGTGTAAACTAGACGAACAGAAACCCTAAACGAGGCTTTGGTAAGAAAGTAAAATATAAGCCCACCGTTTCTTTTTATTTCAGAGAACAAGATTACTAACCGCGAAGGCTGAATCGAAGCATGGATCAGTTTTGGGACTGCACGAGCAAACACATTATCTAAGCAAACGATCAGCTTAACATTTATTTAAGCATTTCGGTTATATTCTCATAATCTGACAGAACAGGATGAGCAGCAACCAACCCTGCTATTTAGAATACTAACCTAACTAGGGAAGGCGCACTTATGAACACCCTTTATGCCGTACCCTGAAACACATCGACACCCCAGAAGGAGACCAAGGACTGAAGTTGGCCTTTGTGTTATTCCACATCCAATAGCACCTAAAACTCTCAATCCATAAAGCAAAAACCTACAGCATTCCCCCCACAAAGTCTCCTTAAACAATTGTTGTGCAAAAAGAGCAACTTTCCTCTCAAACAAGTTTCAAACTTGCATATAGTTTACCAGCTTTCTCTTTGCAGAGAACTATCCAGAAATTCATTGTGCTTCAGACCATTGCTCAACTCACAACCACTTCCAAACTCCTTCCCTAACCCTTCTACCACAAAGAAGGCTATAGTTTTTCTTTTACGCTCCCTTGATGGTGGAAGCTGATGGTAGAGCTTTTAGCATCCAACCCACCCTTCTTAGTCAGATAATGTATTACGGTAAGGTGTTTCCTAGCAGTTACAACAACGAATCCGATTTAGAGAAAAGCTAATTTGGCCTGAGGAAAATGTGTCTCTAGACAACAACATAATGCTATCTGTAACAACTTAGAATTAACACTAACTCCCTCCCCCACATCCACCCAGAACTTCCAGCCAACATTAATATAAACAAGCATTTGCAATGCAATAGGTCTCGCATTTACACGAGTTTAAGCTATTGGCATTGTAAATGACAATGCGTTTTATATATGTTTTAAAACCCAAACAAAAATAAAAGGCATTGTCATTTACAATGCCAATAGCTCAAACTCGCGTAAATGCGAGACCTATTGCAAATGGTAGGCATCACGGACAACGGGAGGGCGGGGGGGAAAAGGCACGGACAACAGAAGGGAGGGCGCAGGGTAAAGAAGGCACGGACAATGGGAGGGAGGGCCGGGTTGTTAAGAAGGCACCAAAGCATGTCGTGCCTGCAGTAAGAGAAACTAGATAAAGAAAATCGTGCTCACAGTCTAAATAACACGTACTGTGTAACAACCGAAGTAAAGGGGCCAGTCGCAATGGGAGGTGACAAATGAAGAGGAGGTGGTACTAAGGAGGGACTAACAAGCCTATTTACGAATCAGAAGCCAGCATTTAGGACCGACAATGACACAAGCCAATGGCAAATATGGGCGGAGAGTGGGCGGGGCTCTATTCCCTACTCCACTACAGCAGATCGCCAGAGCAGCGCATGCGCGCTGGCTCAGGCTCGACATAATGAACATTAGAAATACCCTGCTCAGAGCTTTCCATAACTAGACGGATCTCACCATTGTGATTCTCTGGGTGGAAGGGACATGCATCCTTGTTACATCTTGTTCTTGACTTGCAGACGGTTCCAAGATCCAACCCCTCATCTCTCCTGTTTAAACATACTTGACCCAAAAGGCCAAGCCAGCACACACTTCACAGGTCAATTTGATGACATACAACATTTGTTCCGGATTACGGAATTAGATTATGTGCAATGACTAGTTACTGCCTAATCCTAATCTAAAACAAAATGCCTGCCAACAAGCTCTGCCTTACTAATAGTGTGCAAGCAGATACTCTATGCTGCTTTTTATCCACTCCTTCCAGTTCCGATCGCCCACCTTTGCGCCAAATATACCAAGCTGCCCCAAGGACCTTTTGACTTCACCTTCCAGCCCACTCCTTCAATAGATTCAACAAGGTCAGCACCATGTTAAATCATTGTGCTCATGATCAGTGCTAATTTGAGTCGGTGGTGACCACCACCACTCATTTTTGAGGGCTGGGACCTATTTTTCACCATCAGAATTTGAACCAGAGCAAGACAGAGAAAAGAAAAAACACAAAGAAAGATAAAGGTGGAAGCAAAAGATGGGGAACCCGTGACCAAGGGAGAAACACAAGAGATGAAAAAGAACTAGCAATGGTGAGATAACAGCAACGTTTTTAAGCTAGAAAACTAGACATTTGAGGTGAGCAGATTGAGTGTTGTAAGGTGCTGTATACAGAAGCTGCTCGCAACCTAAATTTGGTAACTATTCCAGAGTTCCTTGCTGCCTTTATTGTATAATTTATGCAGCACTCTAAGCCTGAATGAGTATTGTTTTGACTTATACTAGGTGCTCTGACAGCGAAACACGTGTCAGGTGCTGCTTTTATTCATTCCACGTTGGCTTGGATGGTATTTTGACCAATCCAAGGCTGTAATACTGTACCTGGAGTGGTAAAAGGCTTTTGTCATTTTTTAGCTAAACAAGGATAGCACTAGCTAATTCTATGCGTAAAGACTTTGCTGTAAAAATGGCAAAAGACTGTCACTTTCTACCTTGACGTGGGTGGCACTGTGCTAATACTATGCTTTAAAACTTTGCTAGAATACAGAAATTTGAGGTGAGCAGATTCAGGGCGTCGCTGGTGTTGTAGGGTGCTCTATACAGGAGCTGCTCTCCACCTAAACTTGGAAACTACCCAGAGTTTCTTGCTGCTTTTTTGCATATATATTTTCTTTTTTTTCTCACTGGCAGAGGTAGCCTCTCTGTAGTGATGGCTTGGTCTAACTTTTCAATGCAAAGCTGTCTTTAAATTTGCTCATTAGTGGCTTGATTCACTGAATCTTCACAAATTTCCAAACAATTGCTCATCTGATTATGGTTTGACATGGTAAGTTTCATGCAGCTCCATAAAGCAGGGAGCAAAAAAAGAAAGAAAAAAGAATGAAGAGAAAAAAAGTGCCATTTCTGATTTTAACTCCTATAGTAAGCTTTTGGCAAACGTACAGAAAAATACTGAACGGAAGAATACCAAACTTGGTCAATATTAGAGCTATTAGAGTTATAAATAGGATTTTTGTAGGCCTCAAATTTAGCCGACCTGTCACTCAAACTTAGAACGCTAAAGATATACGAAGAGTTGGTCCACAAATTTTGGGGTCTGAACCATCTACGGACACAATTTTTTTTAAAAGATCAAATCCTAGTGGGATGAAGGAGCTTTTGATCCAGTCTTCAATTTCGGGTCTGTGAACCCAACCCAAAGCTCTCTGGCTGCAACTTGAAGAAAATATTGCACGGATTATTTATTACAGGGCACAAGGACTCAGTTCAAGTGTCCTGAAAAAAAATGAAGGTGCGATAAGGAGGCATCCTCTGTCCCCCTGACTCATGTGGGGAGGCTCCAAAGAGAACCCCACCTTTCATTATATTAAAAAGTAAAAGCAAAACAAAAATTTTTTTGCTGCAGGGTTCATGGAGCTCAAGTCTGGGTCCGCAGTCCCCAGTGAGGCCCCTGGGGTAAGGTCCATGAACCCAGATTAAGGGTCTGCATCCCTTGGATAAAGGCTCTTGTGCCCTTGTTGGACATCCTGTGCGGTTTCAGGATCGAAAGGAGGGTCCGAGGACTCTAAAAAATGTTTTTTTTTAAATAAACAGGGTATGGGAAAGGCTGTGCACAGCAGGGATTGAGCAACAGAGCTGGCTGCAGACCAAATCCTATGGCCCACACCCACTGCGCATGGCCCGAGGATAGCCCTAAATTCATAACTCGTACAACAGCTACTCCAACTATAACTCACAGATGATGCGATGCCTATGACCTCACAGTATTTATACATATAGGTAGCAACACCTAAAATCAGAGCATAATTAGATAAGAATACACACACTAACAAATAAATAATGCTACACTCATACATTTCATGAGGTTAAAGAGTAATATGATGTGTAATCTCATCTGTAAGAATATTTAAAACAGTGTTTCGAAACTGTGGTTTGTGACCCACTGTTGGGTGGTGATTCGTTTTTTGGTGGGTTGTCCACTAAAAGCAAGAAAGTTGCCTTTCATTCTATATTTATCTTGTCACTTATGCTGCACTTCAAGACAGAGTTCAGATGTGGGGCTATGTCTCATGACAAATTGCAGCTTATTATTTTATTTATTTTTTAACATGAGGATTGGTGTTAACAAACCTCTCACTTTGCAGTCAGTGAAAGTAAAGGGAATTATGGTACAGTCTCGCTGGGTACAGGACGTGTGAAAGGAAAGGCTGTAGGATGTCATTTTTTGTAAATTATCTACACATTCAGCAGTTAGGAAAGTCATAGAAATTAAGCACCTTTTTTGTAATTCTAAAGTCGGATGGAAACAAAGATTTTACTAGGATCAAAACAAGATCATTTACTTAGTGATGCATAAAATATTCACTAAAACCCGATTGCCACACATTACCATCTGTGTGAAATTTAATGTTGCAATTTGAGTGGCCACTTCAATGGTAAATGTGCTGTGTGTATAAATGATAATGCAAAACCACTTTTGTTACAATAAAATAAAAAAAACCTCCGGCCTCATGTCCATTAAAGCTAGGTGGGTCATGAAAGTTTGTCGTTCTAAAAAAATGGGTCATGGTTCAAAACTTTTGGGCAGCACTGCTTTACAACATTTGCAATTGAGTCTGTCACATCAAGGGTGAGGTCATGAGCACTACATTTGGTGTGCAAGTTATGGTGTGCAAGGCTGTTGTGCGAGTTATGGATTGTGGTATTAACCCTACCTTCCGAATTTCAGTGGTTTTCGGTTTTAATTCACACACATGCCTGGACTTTGTGAATTTAATATTTTTTTCAACATACTTTAAAGAGTTATCACCAAAGCTCAGCATCATTTCTTAGTTTCAGTGAGTATAGATATGTACACACTCATTTTTAGGTCAAGCCTAGCGCAGCGCGCATGCGCTGACCTAGGAGAGGGCCTCTTGGAATCACTCCAGACTTCCCCGAAACTTTTCCGTGTGGGTCGGACTCCTCCCACACATTCCATTGGCCTTTGCGTGTGGCTTTCAATAATGAAAGCACGCAAATGGCCAAAGACGGGTGCATGTCCCGCCTTTCCTCTAAACGTTCACTCCCATGGCCTAGGGGTCTCGGGAGCGAGCAGCGGCGCGCATTGTGCCAGCTGCATTCCTCCCTTATCGTTATCTTGGCTCAGGTTACTAATTAAACGAAGCACGGTCGCTTTCGCGGCCGCGCTTGTTTAAACTTTGTTTTTCTCCCTCTTTGATGCTTAGAGCTCCTGCCAGTTCAAAAGGCCCCTTTAAAAAAAATACACACTAAAACGTTTAATGTTAGGGGAGAATAGTGTTTAAATCTGTGCAACAACGTGCAACAGTCTTAAATGTAAAAAAACTGGCATAGAATCCAATTGCTGTTAAAAGATTTATTTCGCGTCTCAGAAGCAACACAGGTTCCAAGAAGTCAGGCACAGTGTTCAGGAGATGTGAGAAAGGATGGAACGCTTGCTACAAAAGCAAACAGACCCATTTAGAGCGATATTAATTTTCAAATGCAACATAAATACACTCCACATAATACCACTCAGTGCCACATAATTACACGCCACATATTTACACTCTACTCAATGCAACATAAATACACTCCATATAATACCACTCAGTGCCACATAAGTACACGCCACATATTTACACTCTACTCAATGCAACAAACACACTCAACACAATACCACTCAGTACCACATAATTACACGACACAATTAAACTCTACTCAATCCAACATAAATACACTCCACATAATACCATTGTGCCACATAATTACACACCACATAATTACACTCTACTCAATGCAACATAAATCAACTCCACAAAATACCACTGTGCGACATAGTTACACGCCACATAATTACACTCTACTCAATGAAACATGAATACACTCCACATACCACTCAGTACCACATAATTACACGTCACATAATTACACTATACTCAATGCAACATAAATACACTCCATATAATACCACTCAGTACCACATAATTACACGTCACATAATTACACTCTATTCAATGCAACATAAATACACTCCACATAATACCACTGTGCCACATAATTACACACCACATAGTTACACTACTCAATGCAACATAAATCAACTCCACAAAATACCACTCAGTGCGACATACTTACACGCCACATAATTACACTCTACTCAATGCAACATAAATACACTCCACATAATACCACTCCGTGCCACAGAATTATATGCCACATAATTACACTGCACTCAATGCAACATGCACTCCACATAATTCCAATCAGTCCCACATAATTACACGCCACATAATTACTCTATTCAATGCAACAGAAATACACTCCACATAATATACCACTGTGCCACATAATTACACACCGCATAATTACACTACTCAATGCAACATAAATACACTCCACATAATACCACTCAGTGCCACATAATTATATGCTACATAATTACACTGCACTCAATGCAACATACACTCCAAAGAATACCACTCAGTGCCACATAATTACACTCTACTGAATGCAATATAAATACACTCCACATAATTACACTCAGTACCACATAATCACGTCACGTAATTACATTATTCAATGCAACATAAATACACTCCACATGATGCCACTCAGTGCCACATAATTACACTCTAATCAATGCAACATAAAAACACTCCACATAATTACTCTACTCAATGCAACATAAAAACTCAACATAATACCACTCAGTGCCGCATAATTACACGCCACATAATTACACTCTACTCAATGCAACATAAATACACTCCACATAATACCACTCAGTGTCACATAATTATATGCCATATAATTACACTGCACTCAATGCAACATGCACTCCACATAATTTCAATCAGTACCACATAATTACACGTCACAATTACACTCTATTCAATGCAACATAAATACACTCCATATACCACTCAGTGCCACATAATTACACGCCACCTATATACACTCTACTCAATGCAACATAAATACACTCAACATAATACCACTCAGTACCACATAATTACACATCACATAATTACACTATTTAATGCAACATAAATACACTCCACATAATACCACTGTGCCACATAATTACATGCCACATAATTACCCTCTACTCAATGCAACAAATACACTCCACATAATACCACTCAGTGCCACATAATTATATGCTACATAATTACACTGCACTCAATGCAACATACACTCCAAATAATACCACTCAGTGCCACATAATTACACGCCACATAATTACACGCTATTGAATGCAACATGCACTCCACATAATACCACTCAGTGCCACATAATTACACGCCACATATTTACACTACTCAATGCAACATAAATACACTCCACATACCACTCAGTACCACATAATTACACGTCACATAATTACACTATTCAATGCAACATAAATACACTCCACAAAATACCACTCAGTGCGACAGTTACACGCCACATAATTACACTCTACTCAATGCAACATGAACACGCCACATACCACTCAGTACCACATAAATACACTCCATATAATACCACTCAGTGCCACAATTACACGCCACATATTTATACTCTACTCAATGCAACACATACACTCAACATAATACCACTCAGTACCACATAATTACACATCACATAATTACACAATTCAATGCAACATAAATACACTTCACATACCACTGTGCCACAATTACACGCCACATAATTACACTCTACTCAATGCAACATAAATACACTCCACAAAATACCACTCAGTGCGACATAGTTACACGCCACATAATTACACTCTACTCAATGCAACATGAATACACTCCACATACCACTCAGTACCACATAATTACACGCCACATAATTACACTCTACTCAATGCAACATAAATACACTCCACATAATACCACTCAGTGCCACATAATTACACGCCACATAATTACACTCTACTGAATGCAACATACACTCCACATCCCACTCAGTGCCACATAATTACACACCACATAATCACTCCTCAATGCAACATAAATACACCACATAATACCACTGTGCCACGTAATAACACGCCACATAATTACTCTACTCAGTGCAATATAAATACACCACATAATACCACTCAGTGCCACATAATTACACGCCACATAATTGCACTCTACTCAATGCAACAAATACACCACATAAATGCACTCTATGCCACATACCACCAATCAAAATAAATGCACTCCACACCATGACACAATTTCACTAAGCATAATTCCACTCAACACCACAGTTCCAGGCCACACAATTCAACTCCACACATTTCCAATACACACCACATAATTACACACCAAACATATTTCAACTCCACAACCCACAACGTACCTCCAATTCACACCATATAGTGGCACCACCTGAGCACCAAACATCACTCACCATCACCATTTTGCATCAGCGCACCACCTAAGCATCACCTAAACATCACCTAAGCATCACGTCAGTCTGCCCTCGGAATCTGGCATCTGTTGATTCTCCCCTAGTGTCCGTCCGCTGCTCGTGTTCTAATTAAATTACTGTTTTCCAACCTCCACTACCCAGTTATTTATGTCCCGCTCCCCCATAACAATTTTTTTTATAACAAACAAGCATGAGAACAGGCAGGAAGAAGTTGCCAGCAGTGCAAGTACAAAAAAACTAGAAGACATTTTTAATGTTAAAATCTTTTTTTAATCGGGTTATTCAGTTGTATATAATGTCGTCTTGGTTTGTATAAAGGTAACAAAAAAGCTTAACACTTTTTATCATAACTTTTCAACATGAAGCACAGCAGCCACAATGCTCTACAACATAGCCAAAAGTTCTGGCTAAACACATAAGGTCCCAAAGGTGAGACCTATTGGCTATGCCAATGCTTGTTAGAGATTGTTATGCTTCTGTGCGCCTTTGGGTAAAGGCAACATTAACAGGACTGTATTTTTTCTTTCCAAAAGAAGCGAATAACGAAGAGAAAAAGGCTAAAGTGGAATATGTCTGCTTATCTCAGCCATGATAACCCTTTGTGAAAGGAAAACATAAGAAAAGATGGCAAACGAAGTTAGATAGGTAGCACATTTTACAGGCACTATAATAATGCAGATGTCTGCAAGGAGCAGGCCTCCTGCCATAGCAATTGGTGTCTCATTTATTTATTTAAACAGAACAGCACAATTCTAAATTCCCATTCGAACAGAAATGGAGGGCTGGTTTTCTATGACATCAATAAAGATTCTTATGATGAGAACTAGGTGTACAAGTAACTTTTCCTTCTCCATTAAGGTATATCTATCGAGAGCCATGAACATTAAACTGAATCACAAGCTCATCTAACAAGCATTAGAAATGCAATAGGTCTCGCATTTTTTTGAGTTAGAGCTATTGGTGTTGTATATGGCAATGTCTTTTACCCTTGTATTATGGAGTGGTTGTATGTGGTTGGAGTACAATTATGTGGGTTGGATTTGAATTGTTGTGTGGTGTGGATTTTCTTGATGTGGAGTGGATTTGTGTAGTGTAAATATGTAGGATGGTGTGCAATGGAATTATGTGTATAGTAATTATGTGATGTGGAGTGCAGTGGTGTAAAGTAAAGTTGTGTATAGTGGAATAGAGTGGCGCTGCGCAAATTGCAGTGGAGTGGCACAGATTGTAAAAGAGTGGCGTAGCATAGAGTGTTGTGGCGTAGAGTGAAGTGGTATAGAGTGGAATGGTAAAGAGTGGAATGGTAAAGAGTGGAATGGTAAAGAGTGGAATGGTAAAGAGTGGAATGGTAAAGAGTGGAATGGTAAAGAGTGGAATGGTAAAGAGTGGAATGGTAAAGAGTGGAATGGTAAAGAGTGGAATGGTAAAGAGTGGAATGGTAAAGAGTGGAATGGTAAAGAGTGGAATGGTAAAGAGTGGAATGGTAAAGAGTGGAATGGTAAAGAGTGGAATGGTAAAGAGTGGAATGGTAAAGAGTGGAATGGTAAAGAGTGGAATGGTAAAGAGTGGAATGGTAAAGAGTGGAATGGTAAAGAGTGGAATGGTAAAGAGTGGAATGGTAAAGAGTGGAATGGTAAAGAGTGGAATGGTAAAGAGTGGAATGGTAAAGAGTGGAATGGTAAAGAGTGGAATGGTAAAGAGTGGAATGGTAAAGAGTGGAATGGTAAAGAGTGGAATGGTAAAGAGTGGAATGGTAAAGAGTGGAATGGTAAAGAGTGGAATGGTAAAGAGTGGAGTGGGTTGGCAAAGAGTGCAGTGCCATAGAGTGCAGTTTTGCATAGCAGAGTAGTATGGAGTAGCATAGAGTGAAGTGGTGCAAAGTACAGTGGAGTGGCTTATCCTGCGGTTGTATAGAGTGCAGTGGTAAAGAGTGCAGTTGTGTATAGTGGGGTGGGGTATAGAGCATTTGCATACAGTAGAGTGGGGCATAGTAGAGTAGAGACGTCGAACATGCGATTATAGGTTTTTTGGCAGATAGAATAAACCGAACATGTTTTTTTTTTTTCCTTGCGTGTATTCCCTGGAGGTCATCCTCTGGCCCGTTATGGATCCTGTTTTTACAAACAGGGTGACATGACATGCATGTGTCTGAGGACTAACTTTGAGAGTGGACAGCTGGCTAAATAAACAAAATGATCACTGTTGCATGAAGGGCAAGCACTTTTTTTGTGGAAACATACATCTTCTGCCCAATTAAAGCATGCACTCCTGCCGCCTAACAAGTGGGTGAAGTGAAAGCCTCTCTTTCTTGATGCACACATAATATTCTGGCGATAACTGCGCTGTCACGCCAGACCATAATAAAAAGGATGTTTAACATTTCAACTACAGGCAGATTTGCACCCCCTCCTTTTATAAAGTGCTAACTCTAAAACGATGAAGTAATAGCCCAACAGGTTTATGAATCTGCTGCTCAGATCCTTGTGCAGCCTGCACCTGCGAATCCAGAGCAGGGCAAATCAGACACTTATCCTTCCTAAGTCGATAGCATGTGCATTTCCGCGGACTCGCGTATTCAATCCTGAAGTTTCATTTGATAACCGAACCTATGCATTCTGGGAGTTGTCACTTTGACTCAGTTGGAGGAACCAGATGGACCTTCAGATAATAGTTTGTAACAAAAAAAACCCCCAAGGCTCGAAATATAGAGTCCTGCAGACGCCGGGTGACCCGCCAACCCCAAAACTGAAGAGAACAACCGCTAACGAATCAGAACGCAGTCTACCGTCCTAGCACACACACCATGGTTTTCTTTAAAGGGGTGATGCATCACTGTAACACTACATTATACGTAATATATGCGGAGCTGAAAACTCTCGCCCTCTCTGAAACAAAAGTCATTCCTGTAACCTTCTACTGCTGAAAAACATGCAATAGATAATGCCAACTAGAAGCATAAACACATAAAAACATTTTTTTTGTAACGAATATCCAGGCTATATGTATTTATCTTAGTAGTTTATTCTGATAGGGTTTTCACACATAAAAGAAGTTAATGTTTTGCGCGCACTAATATTTTGCGCACCTGCTTAGGTGTGCTGTCCCCGCCCACGTCAGAGTTTCCAAAGTGAAGCCTGAAGCTACGGGTATTCTTGTTTGTCTACAGGATTCCATACCTTGCTCCACTGTACTGCAGAGCTGAGCGTGCTCTCTCAGGCTCGGGGAGGTTCACAGATCCTTCCTCCTTCCCCTCGTCCATGGCCAGACTGCGAGCCTGAAAGTGGTGAAGGAGGGTGTTGGGCTGCAACCGGAGTTCTTTTTTTTCCCCTTCCTTCCAGGTTTATATAGCGCGAACTCGACCCGAAGGTATTGGAGCGCTTTAGTTGAGTTGAGGTAGATCGGGGAGGGGGAACAATGGCGACCGCAGAGTTTTTTAAATTGACATAGCATCGGCTTCACGCGGCGTCCGTGCAGCAGGGGAAGGAGGGGCGGAGCATAAGTAAAAGTGATAGCCATTAAATTAAAAGCGCGGCATGGGGAACTTTATGAAAAAATGTTTTTAAGGTACCGCACAAGCACATTGCTCTTGTGGATCCGATCCAGTGTGATGAAAGCGCTGTGGCGGCTTTGAAGCGGGGAGGAAGCATCTCCATTTCCGACACGCAGTGGCATAAACCAAATAATTTAAAAGAACAGAGCTGGCCGGCAGTAAAGCACCATAATGTGTGCAGGAGTCAGTGCGCACAGTGCAAAAAGTAAAGAAAGGCACGTGGTTGCTTAAAGAACAAGCACGGAATCGAAACGGAGGAGCGGGGGCGAGCGAGCGCGGCAGCCTGCTCAGCTGACCAGACGCTTGTGCGTCATGGCCTTTTGCCTGAGATTACGCGCGACGCAGACATGTGTTTCTAATTATCGCGCACGCGTCTGGGCACGATAATTGGAAACACATGTCTGCCGCGCGTAACCATCCCAAAAAGGCCAGCCACGACGCACGAGCGTTTGGACTGCTTCTGAAACCCCCTTACTTAAAGTCTTCGCCAGAAGTAGCGCTTGCGCGCTACTCTAGGCTCGACCTAAAAACTAATATCATCAATGTTAGAAATGGGGGTCTCTAGTTGGCAGAGGTAGGTAGGTACCTTTGTCCAAATAGGGACCCTTGCTTCTAGTCAGGGTAAGGGGGATACACTTCTAAAATAACCCCTGCTCCCCCCATTGGTAGCTTGGCACGAGCAGACAGGCTTATCTCAGAGGCAGTGTGTAAAGCATTTGTGAACACATACAGTAATACAGTGAAAACACTACAAATGGACACCACGCCAGTTTAGAAAAATAAGTAATCTTTATCTAAACCAAAACAAGACCAAACAAAAATCCACAATACAGTATCAAAAATATCCTTAAAAATAGGTTATTCACTCAAATCAAGCTTCTAGCAACAAATAACTTAACCTGGAGTCATTACGAAGTCGTGACAGATGAAAATCCCAAAGAACAGCGCTGACCGCGAGGTGCGCGGCGTCGGGCCCGGAGTCAAGCAGACCCACAAAGAACAGTACTTTGGAATTGATGAAAGCAACGGCGGTGCGCGGCGTCGGGGAGGTGATGCTTCGTTGGCGCCTGTGGCGTCGGTTCCTCACGACCCCAGGGGAGGTGAAGCCTCTGTTCCTTACTGCGGTGCAGGGGAGGTGAGACGTCCGTTCCTTTCTGTGTCGGGGAGGTGATGTCACGATGTTCCTTACGACGGTGCGATGTCGATGAATTCAGGAGTCACCCACGTCGAGGATCGGCTCCGCGTTGATGAAGCACCGGCGTCGGTGCTGCGGTGCGTGTCGGGACGTTGCATCGTGGACGTCACGAGCGGTGTCCTCGGCTCCGGGGCAGGCAGCGGCCTCGCTGATGGCTTCGGAGTCGATTCGGCACGGCGTCAGCAGGTGTCGGGCCTACGGTGCAAATCGGGGCGGTGCGTCGTGCTCTTCACGAGCGGTGCCCACAGCTTCGGTGCAGGTTACGGCATTGCTCGCCGGCGTCGGTGTTGCGATTTCCTTCTGTGGCAGCTGAAACAGCAGCTCCAGATGCAGAGAGACTGAAGAGATGAAGTCTTTGTGTCCCTGAGACTTCAGAACAGGAGGCAAGCTTAGTTTCAAGCCCTTGGAGATCTTTTTCTTCAAGCAGGTGGCAAAGCAAACAGCAAAGTCCTTTTCTCCTTTCCTTGGCAGCAAGTAGCCACTGCAGGCCAACCCCAGACAGCAAACAGCACAGGGGCAGTATTCCTCCTCAGTTTCTCCGGCTCTTCTCCTTGGCAAAGGTTCCTCTTGATTTCCCAGAAGTGATCTAAAAGTCTGGGCCCCTCTTTTTATACACAAAAATCCTTTGTTCTCTGAAGGCAGAATGTGTCTGTACCCAGCCAAAACCAGTTCTGTCCTCACTGGTGCAGCTTTCTGGCAGGAGGTGGAGACAGCATTATTGAAGGCAGACCAGGCCCATGCAGGTGAAAGGAAATCTCCTCCCTCTACTCTAAATGCAGCCCAGTCTATTCAGCCCAGCCCTGACTCATCAGACATTTGGAGCCACTGCCTCTCTCCAGCCCCTGTCATTCAAAAGACAGACATGCAATACACAAACCTAGCAGAGGCACACTGGATGGTTAGGCAAGAAAATACCTACTTTCTAAAAGTGGTATTTTCAAACACAGAATGTAAAAATCACCCTCACTAAAAGATGCACTTTAACATTCTAAGTTCAGGCATACTAAACTTTATTTTTCTACCTTGTTTCCAGGGTCAGTTATGTTTAAAAGATGTTATAAACAAACTCCCCATTCTGACCTATGGGAACAGATAGCCTTGCAATAGTGAAAAACGAAATTGGCAGTATTTCACGATCAAGACATTCCACACACATCAGGGCATGACCTACCTTTCACATACAATGCACCCTGCCCACAGGGATACCTCGGGCCTACCTTAGGGGTGACTGATATGTAGAAAAGTGAAGGTTTAGGGACTGGCAAGTGTGTGCACTTGCAAAGTCAACATGGCAGTCCCAGACTGCACACAGGCTCTGCAATGGCAGGCCAGAGTCACATTTTACAGGCTGCTTTGGTGGGTGGCACAACCAGTGCTGCAAGCCCACCAGCAGCATTTGATTTACAGGCCCTGGGCACACACAGTGCACTATACTAGGGTCTGACAAGTAAATCAAATAGCCAATCATGGAAACACTAATCCATAACACAATTTACAAAAGGGAGCACGTGCACTTTGGCACTGAACAGCAGTGGCAAAGTGCCCAAAGCATCTAGACCAGCAAAAAACATGGAGTCCAACACACAGCAAAACACAGGAGGTAAAGGCAAAAAATGGAAGGGAGACCCACGCCAATGGTGCCAGGTCTAACAAACAATAAGAAAAAGCATTTGAAATTAGGACAATTATTTAAATTTAACAGATTTTGCAAAGATACCTGACCCACATGGGCATCTGGTCTGGAGTCCTATTGTAGACAGTAGTGGATAGACCTACAGGTGGCTGCTTTCAAATCCCTGAAATGGAACGCGTCTTTACAAAGCTGTTGTGGCAGTTTTTCTCTCCTGGTTACCAATGGCTGGCTACACAAAATACAAGCTCCTGCGGATGTCAAGTGACCATAATGGGTGCATCAAACTATGAAAATCCTGCCAGAAAGTGGTTGCTGCTCTCCACTTTCAGCAAAGGATCGGCACAGAGACCTCCAATAAAAGTCACCTCACATACCACCCAGAGTCTAAACTGGAGTAGACTAAACATCTTGGTTCATCCCAGCCTTTGCATATATGCAACCTGTGATGAGACTGCAGAACTGTATCGTGCACCCCTGCCTCCGCATTCAGACTTTAAGGCAGAAGATGAAGCTCAACAGTAGAAATGATCCATCACCTGTGATGACTCCACTGAAAAAGTATATCTTTTAAAAACATGAAGAGGGAGTAGAGTTGTACTCTGCTATGGAGTGGACTTGTTTATACGTTCGACATAGACTTTGAGATTTTAAGTATACTGTGCATGCATTACCTGAATGCATGGATGAATGATCGCTTGAGCAAGACAGAAATGCACAATTGTTAGAGGAAACCGAACTAGAATGTGACTTAGCGCATAGGCAATCTGGAAAAGAAAAAGGGAAGTAACCCAAGAAGACAAGAGATCAGATAACCTTGAGTTCAGGTTTGGAAACTAGAGTGAGGAAAGATTAGATTATATAGCCTACAAGAGGGCTGACTATGCATATGAGTACAAGAGCAAACCGTGAACAGTCAGCGTTTGAGTGTGTGCTGCAGCTATCAGAAAGGGCAAGCAGTTATCGAGGAGACACATGAGTCATAATGGTATAGACTGGAAGAAACATAGCCAATAGGTTGCAGCAGCTTGAATTTTTGATGATCTTTTCATGCTGATGAACAGCTTGTGGGACTTGTGCTCTGACTCTTACACAGTCTATATCCAGACACAAATGTGATTTAGTGTCTGGTCTTTCAAATTCTTGTTGAGGGTGTCCACTTCTCTTCTGTCCTGCCCTTTTGTCAAAGAGACCGTTTGCCACAGCAGGAGTGTCTGCAATTCTGACTGACCCACAGGACACAGGAGTAACCAGGGATGCATCACAAAGGTTCAAAGGCCTAAGCCTTCCCATCTATTATGATTCAGTGTTACAGCGCCAACTTGCCAGACCCACCATCTCACCTGATACTGAGCCCATATTCAACTGACCAATAATGCTTCCTTGAATCAAAGAGACCTTTGATGTGCACAGAGGATTTGTTTCTCCCCTTCCTCCAGTGTGGTTGTTCCCACCCTAGCCCTCGGGAATGTCAGCAATCCACATCTCCTGTCTGGGCTTGCAGTCCCCAACCTCCAACTTGTCTTTCCAGGCCCTGGGCTTCCAAAAAGTGAACACTGAGGTCTCCATGTTATATACCAGGCACAGGCACACAACACAGCATGCACACCCAAGTATCACGCTCTGCCCTGCGCTACATATAGTCATCATGTAGACCAGGGTTAAGTACACAGCAGTGGAACTTTACATGAGTGGGAGTGTAGGCCCCACTTCAGATGCACAGGTAAACAGGCCTGTTCACACTGCGAGCTCATATGAAACAAGACAGGGAGGCTGCCAGCACTGCACTTGTGTGAAACTCCTGGCATGGACAGTAACCTCCAACCTCTGAGGGTAGAGCTTGGGGGGCCCCTCCTGGTCTAACAAAACCGCATTACCAAGAGACAGGCCTAGGTAGGTCATGGCACACATGCATGATACGTTTTCACCCATGACCAAAAAGCAGTACTAGGGGCCGATATATCCATGCAGCTTGGGCACTCGGGGTCAGGGAATAGGTCTGTCACTATGCAGGAGACTTTTCCTTCCCGGCAGAGGCTCAATCTTATATGCAGGCCTAGCACTTCCCAGTAATGGCTCTATTCCAAGAGCAACATAAGTTAAAACTTTTTTTTGCATGGTAATCACCTATGCTTTTTGCACGGAATTCCATTAGGATTCATCACTTCCGTTGCAGGACACATGCTTCGATAACTCACAGACTGTTGCGAGCATCCTTCTGAGGCATATTCAGGGCTCATTCCAGCGTTTAAGTAATATCCACCACTCATCGACAGAAAAAGTGTATTACAATCACATCGCAGTTAATAGGGAACGTCTACGACACACCCATAGGCTTGTGTGGAATTCTGGCATTTCAGTTACACAAGTAGAATATGGGTGAATTTTTATTGGGTTTAACCAATCTGTCTTGGTCCATTAGTCCACTTTGTGTGGCAAAGCATTTTGCTTTATCGGTCATACGGGTGAACGCAAACAGACAGAAAACCATGCTGGCAACTGCCACCACTGCACCGGTCCCTCGCTGGGTTGATAACACCTCAGATTATATGGGCAGTGTTACCAGCACATTGGAAGAGTCGCTCTCAGCCAAGTTTGATGTATGTAGCCATTTGGTTAATGTATGCTCACGTGATCCCAGTCACTTGGGAAAGATAGAGATAAAAGCAGCGCATGCAATACGTCCTATTATTGTATTTCGACCAGTATTCTAGAGAGGGGAGGGAGAGGAGGTAGGACAGGAGAAGGAAGTGGGGAGATCACTGGACTTCAGGTAGGCGGGCATACTTAGCTAGAAAGAAAAATGTCACGAAAGGACAGACGGACTCCTACAAAGACGATAAATCTCAAACAGTAAAGCAGCTGAAAACTAAAGGCTCTTCAGGATGCAAACCTCCAAAGCCCAGATAAATTACCTATGAATGAGCAGTTCAGGGAGTTTAGAGCAAAGGGTCCGTGCTCGTACTTTTAATTCTTTTAAATTGCTTTCACAATTATCTCATTTGTTGTGAATATAAAAGTGCCACCCGTAGGAGTTTAGTAACCAGGACAAGGGGACAAAGGAAAAAGCAAATGACCCTTTTGCAGGCTAAGTAGCTTCAATCTCGGTGGATAAAGGATGTGAGACATGGAGTTGGTAATGGAGCCAGGTCAGACAATTTGTAAGCAAGGATCTCGGGTTCTCTCATCAACACACAGCAGATTCGACCATCTGTCAAAATGTCCTCAGATGACAAGGTTCATACACTGATGTGAGGCTCTAGAGTTTGTGTGGAATATTCTCAAGGCACTATATTACATTTTAGTCTAGCTAGAATTACAGAGAGATCACAAAACAGCTATAATAGGTGCTTTAAATTGTAAGGACCTAGTGGTAGTGGTATTGCTTACTCTGTGCAAGCGGTGTACCTAAAAGCAGCATCTACCTTGATGTATAGTCCACATTGTGGACGTAGGTCCTCAAATGCCAAAAAAATTAGCTTGTGCTGAACATCTGGAGTAATTGCTGTAAAGATCAGACACTTTTTATCTATCATACTTTCCCAGCTTTTACCCGTGTATGCGCCTCTTCCCTATTTTGTGCAGAAATCCTACGTAGTGTAATTGTTCACAGAAGCATCATAAAAACAGCTCCAAAAGAAATAAAGACTGCAGGAGGCTGAACAGAGGAACGCACAACACTGTAAACACACAAATAGAGAAGCCTTGATGCTCATCTTCTCAAGCTGAAGGCTGCACAGGGAAAGCCAACAAACGAGCTGCAAATGTAACCCCCTACCAATGCTTAACATCAGAAGCAAGAAATGTGCTGCAACTATTTCTATGTTCAATACAAAAGGAGCTCTGCCCTTCCTTCTCCACATCCTACCCCCCTCCACCCCTCAAGACCGCCAGTCGCGCTACTAAACTGGCTGAAAGTCTCCTTCTCTCCATCTACTGAGAGTAACTGGTTAATCTGAACAAGTATATCAGCTATATGGCTGCATATATAACACTTGACAAGAGACTCCTTCAAGATGCAGGTAACACTATCCATCTCGTCTGAGGTGTCCTCAACTCAGAAATGACCCATATAAAGTCAGGGTGTGAAAAGACTGCCGCAAAGGTTTGGGATTACAAGAGTCAGTAAAACACTGGAGCTACAGAGAGTGAACTAATGGTTGGAAACAGATTGATTAACTCTAATAAAACTTTGCCGGATCATATCTAGATGAAGTGATTCGGACATGTTTCTTCTTGCTTGGTGGTGGATCAGCTCCCACAGCCTACTTGGTGACCTACCAAGAATCTGAACTGAAGGTATTTACAGATAGCTAAATCCAAAAACGGTTTTCAGAGTATTACTGCACCATTTTATTGTAATCGTCTACTCCAATGAGATCAGTATTGACAAATACTTATTGGCAATTCTCCATAGCAAGCAAGCAACTGCTCATAGTCTTCGTTATGTGTGGAGAAGGTGTTGATCGCGGTCTAAAATAAAGATTACTGGTAAAAGTCACTGGCATTTCGGCCCACTTTGCTGCCCCATCTCTTACTCAATGACATCACACCAAAGGTCTCCAACCATGAACACTACTCACTGAATAAACTGCAAGTTGCTCAAAATGCAACAGCATATGTGGCATATTTAGGCATCAGCAGTAGTTCTTACCGAATGACTGAGTAAAATGGACAACACCTTAGAACTAATACCCTTTCTCATCACCTGCCAGATGTAGGCTGTGATGACACAGGCTAATAAAGGTGTCACCCATGTTATGGTGTTTATTCCACTTAATTTCCCACATTTTACAGAAGCCAGGACAAAAAATACATTGTACACAGTACATATCATTCAACAATCGGAAAAAAGCATCAAAGAAATAACATCTCAGAAGGAGGAAGGGCAATGGGGAATCTGCAGGAAGATCAGCATCCTTCAGAAAAGGCGTTACATAACAAATTAATAGTTCTTCAGATTCACCAGATGTAATGGCTCCTAATACAGGTTCACAAAAGGAGGTGAGTCTGAGGCAAATCGATGCATTCATGACAAATAAAAAACTTTGAAAAAACTTTATGAATATCCCTCCCATACTGGGCCTCATTCCCGGCATCAAAATTGATGAGACGAATCTTTGGCGAAATGATAAAAGTATGAAATGATGGCAAGTCACATCTTTACTGAGTCCAGTGACTTGAACTCATGACAAACTCACCAAAGTAACTATTTACCTCACTGAATGTGCTCTTACACCGTACCGTGATTCGTTTTGAGCACATTGAGAACACATTTCAATGCAAAGATTAACCAAAGAAGAGCTTGTTGGCTTCCTTTCAGCCTACAAGGCGATCATCGTCAATCGTGTTCATTTCAAACGTCTCTAAATAGAAGCAGAAGAGCTCAGTGTCCACATGGCAAAATTATTCCAGCAACCTGCAGCAGCTGTGGAGGTGATTAGAAGGAAGGTCAGGCGGTTTTCTGAATGAGAGAATGCAGAAACAACTTTTTGACGTTAGGAAGGATGAATCACCACACCACTCCACTCCATCTACCAGGACAGACAGATTTCATGGGATGATGACACAACCCAGTACTGTGCCCGTAATCTCAACATGAAGAGTATGCCTCCAATGTATCCTCGAAGTTTGCAAGCATGAAGATTTAAGGTATGCACATTTAGATGCAGAAATTGCCTTTCCTGGTGCAATAGAATGTTGTACGTGTTTGGACACGGCCAAGGAGAACTGAGCCTTAGCAGCGCCAGTTACAGCATCTGTCCTCAACGATTTGATGATTTTAGAACGCCTTCCCATACTGTTTTACTTTCCTCATCACCGAATAATACAGGAAACGGATGGAAAGCATTAGGATGGAATAATCATGAAAAACTAGAATATTCACAATGGTTTGAAACCATTTAACCAGGTTTGAGTCGGTAGTAGCCAAAATAAGTACAAATCCTGGATACTAGCTAATAAAGCAGTATGCGTCACCATGCAGGCCCAAAGCTGTGGCGAAAGTATCTCGGAGGGGTATTTCAATGGAACCTGACCTGGATGTTTTAATGGGAATCAGGTTAGGATGGCATTCAGATCAACCGTGCTTTTGAGGAGTCTAGGCCTAAGGAAGGAGTGACACATTGGTAAGGTGCCAGCTAAGGGGGTTGGCACCTGAGGACATTTTGGAATGCTCAGAAACAGGCAATGAGCAGTATTGCCCAATTAGTGGACAATTTCATTAGAGTAACAAGCCATCTATGTTGAAAACAGTACTACACAATTTATACCTTTATCTACAGAAGAAGGCACAACATTAGAGAGGAGGAAATGAGCAGATGAGCATATATGGCCACTGACATGACAGAGCATTACATTTTTCAGTAGCCCACCACTCTGCCAACGTGGCTTTGGCCGGAATCTCGGCTCCAACACACACACGAAGGTATCCTCCTCCAGGCCACCATACCTTTAACTCCAAAGCTGAATGGAGGAATAAAGGGGTACTATTCTCCCATTTCGAATTACTATACCAAAACGGACAGAGGCTTCTGTGAGAGGGGCAGCACCAACATTGCTCGAGGCCAGCACCAACAGACAAAGGCAAAGAAGAAAAAGAAAGATGAAACAGTAATATTTTAGGAATACAATGAATAAAGCACATGTCCTGGGAGAGAGATGGGTGAAGAAACAGGTGGCAGCATTAGGGGTTTCAAACACTCACATATTCCCTTACTAAAATAGGGATGGTCCCAAGAGTTTTAATAAAATTGGTGGCTGTGTATTAAGGGAGTTGCTTCACCTATCTGAGCTAGGAACATGTCAAAGTCACCAAGTGGTAATATCTACTTTGCCTTGAAGGACTTCTGTTCGGCTCTGTGACCTACAAAAACAGATGTGCAGATAGATGTCATTTCACAACAGGAAGTAAAGACCACACTTCAGACTGGGTGTGCTGCCCCAATGATACAAATGAGGTATGGTTTAGCAGTCAGTGGCTAGACGTCAAAATCCAGATCTCGAACAAAGACGAGGCTTAAGGCCTAAAGAATGAAAAGCAAGACTAGGGTGGCATAAGGCTTCATATCACTAGTTATAGGTTTTCCTCTTACAAAGGATGGGAATCTAGTAACTCAGTTCAATAGGATCAAATGAATTGAACCAAAACTACAAATCCCAGAACACATTAGTTTATTAAATAAAATTCAAGGACCACAGCCAAACAGCATAACAAAACGGAGCCCTTTTGTAAGCCAGGCAAATCACCATACTTTTGTTCCACTAACAGAATCCTAAAAGATTTGCCAAATCTCTCAAAAAAGCAGTAGAAATAAAAACTGGAGCTGATAATTGGTTAGATTTATCTGAAAACAGTTTATTTGAAATAGGTCAAGAGGATGAAACCATCACTACATTGTGTCCTGACTAAACGATAACAAAAGACTGAACATCAGTGAGGCAATTATTTTAAGCAATTTTCTTCAATGCGAGGCAGACTTGAGAAGGCTTTTAAACATACTGATTAGAAATTTTTAAACACATTACCCATGCAGTGAAGCCAGGGTTTCTCCAACCACAGTGCAGACTGACAGATTCTATTAAAAAATGTAAATCAATTATTGTTATTCGGTATCACTGGTGGAGGCAGAGGGGCACTGCACTAGAAAACTTAATAAAGATTAAAGTCTGACTAGCAGGTGACTAAGGTCGCTCGGATCATGTTGCCCATGAGAAGTAAATGGATGCCGGCTTCTCTGAGCAACAGAACAAAACTGCGGCCAGGCTGCACCACCTCCTTAGACTAGGGTGTGACCTCGTTCAAACACTGCATGCTCCAAGAAACCATTTTCATTTCAAATACATATTAGGGCCAGGTGCGAGATGAGCAATATTATTTCAATTCCCTGGGGAAAAACAAATTAGCAAGTAAAATATGGAGACAATCTTCCAGCATACGCCGTGAAGACTGCTTTGATCGTATCTCAACTAAAAGCACCCTTATTAAATTTACAGGCGGCAACAGAAATAAGACCCACACACAATGTAAATCCAAGGACTGGCTTCTTCAGGTACCAGAGATGCGTGCACAGAAGAGAAAAAAAGCATCTGAAGATAAAGTGAAGGTGTACCACACAGCAATAAGCTTTTTAACTCTATAGTCTGCTTGCACAGGATTCAACTTCTGCCGTTGAGATGGAGACCCAAAGTTTTAAGTGTGACATGAATTGCTACCTGGCGCACCAAGGAATTATATGTTTAGCTATTTCTCTTGGCACTGAATTGACCCAACAAATTTCAAGCAGCAACACAGTTTGATGCAAGAGATGACATTAGAGAACCTCAAGACTGAAGGCCTAAGGGGTGGGAGGGGTCTTCTCTCTTCTCCAATTTTAGGGATATAGTAAACTCAAAATTCCTGCTTGCCCGTTTAGAGGCCTGAGAATTTGAGGGGACTACAAGAACCAGAAGCCAGGCACATAAGTCATCTCATAGGTGCGTTTTGTGCAGTGTTCACATGGCATAAAAGTGAATGCGTTCATCAAGGGAAGTACAAACGAGGGAAAGCAGAACGCTCTCGGAATGCCCACCCTTCAACTATTAAATGAGAATTACAACAGAAGCTTGGTATGATTAATCTACAGTCATTTTCATCTAAATTTCAATCTGACATAAGGGTGGAGAAGCCCTTTCAAACTAGGTGTTCCCAGTCATTAAGAAGTTGACTAAAGTACCAGAATGACTGTGCACGCACACATGTAATGCAGCTTGACACGCAACTGAAGTAACTAAACCTGGAAACTTCCCTCCCTAAAAGTTATCATTGAGAGCATTAATGCATATGGGAACATCTGCCAGGTATATCAGGATCATGGATAGCATATTTCTCTTATTAGTTGAGACCCAAATCTCCAAGAAGTAGATTTATCCATGGATTCCATCATTTGGTAGAAAAGAATCCATAAAAACAGAATAGAAAGTAACAGAAGCACAAGGCCAGACCTAGTGCTTCCTGCCCTGGCTTCACCTCAGTTGAGCTATTTGAGTAGAGTAGGCACAGTAGCAACAGCACCCCAGAAGGATGGATATGGGTGTGTACACTACATTCATTACATAAAGCAAAATAACAAATAAAATCCAAACAGATCAGCACAGGTGAATGAATTGTTGGACACAATCTGAGATGAACAGCAACATAATCCTTCTTGGAATGGTGTAGGTGAGCACGGGACAAAACATACACCTCGTGCATCGAGTTATCATATCCTGAATCCCGTGCAAAAACATTACAATGCAACAAAAGCATGTGGGTTAAAAAAACTAAAACTTACCATTTTATTATTTATTTCATGGAAATGAATTTCACAGACTTTTTCAACCACATCTTCAATTTCAAAAGTTACGAAGCCAAATCCTGAAAACGAGAAGGGAAAATCAGAGATTGAGAAAATAACCCAGGATAAAAATGTACATACAGAATATTTTTTGTAAGAAGCCAATAACAAGATCGTTGAGCAAACGCATTTTAAGAAAGTTACTCCAGACAACCCTCAAAACACCAACCAAGAATGACCAGATTGGTAAAAATAAATTATATATATATAATTTACCAAAATGATTATATTTAGTCTGTATCCAGTAACCCTTTTTTAATAAACTGTTAATTCTCAAGTGTCCATAGATCACTTCCCTCCCTATGTAGGACTCATGCCGAGGACCCCGGTAAAGAGATGAGGTAATAGCTCACCAGAAATTGCTAGTTCTGCTGGGCTCGATTTTTCAGGTACCTCCAAACTTTTCCTGGCATGAAGGGCGAGTTTAGCAATGTTTCCATACACTAAGGTGTACTCCTTGGCAGACTTTGCTATGGGTTCTGTCCGCACCAGACTTATCTGTGCCAGCCTGCTTTTTTTTTTTTTTTTTTTAGAGTTTTATACAGCTTGAACTCGACCCGAAGATATCAGGTATCAGAGCGCTTTACATGACCACCAGTTTCATTACAGATGGACAAATTCATTTTTGTTAGGCGAGGGGAGATTAAGTGATTTGCCCAGAGTCACAGGATGTTGAGCGTCCCTGCCGAGACTCAAATCCGGTTCCTCAGCTTTGAGGTCGACCGCTCTAGCCGTAAGGCTACATCCTCTCCTTTACTTGGCAATCCACTAATTTGGTTTAAATAAGGGAAACTGGAATTATGCGGTTTTGTGGCAGTTGTGTTTTCTGCATATTTGCCGATTTTGCCACATAATCTTCAGATTTTAACAAAAAAAATTGATTGAGCTCAAACAGATCACAAATTACTAAAAACTCAACAAGGAGTTTTGCTGTGAACTTCCGAAAAAGACTCGTTATAAGACACTACAGGGGTTCGGGGAAAGAATACGTTCATTTTATCATACAAAGGCAAATACAGGGGGATATGAGTTTTTGAAACTCACGGAGTGTAAAACACTGGGCCTTTATATCAGAAACAATCAGATAAGATTTTGGGAAAATAAAGGCTTTAAGGAATTAGGTCATTTTGTGGTTGGGGGGAGATGTATAAAATGGCAGGAGATTCAGGCTAAATGTGGAACCAGCTGCAATTCGTATTTTTTTGGCTTCCTCCAGAATACTCAATTTGTGAAGAACTTTTGCTTTCCGTTGAGTATTGCTTCGGCCTCCCTATTACCAGCCCCTTTTAGAGCTAAATTAAGGGGTGTCGGAAATTGGTATAGATTATTACGAGATCAAAGGGAAAGCCCTGTAGTAACAAGGTTTCTAGATAAAATCTCCCAAGAAACTCAATGTACTTTTTCAGAATTAGAGTGGCAGGAGATTTCACTGCATGGTAATATAACATTAAGAGCTGCTAATTTTAAAAGAATGGCATTTTTATCCCGTTGGATGTCTTATTATACACCGAGGGCCTTACATAAGATGTATCCAGAGGTAGAGGACAAGTGCTTTCGTTGTCAACAAATGGGGCTGGACACATTTTCTTTACATGTCCGTCTTTAACCCCGTCTTTAACCCGGTTCTGGGAGGAAGTGTTTTCTGCTTTTAATGAAGGTCTACGGAGAAAACTAAAAACAGAACCAGAGATCGCATTGTTTGGGTTTATAAGGCAAAGTTTGAATACTCCAATCTCCAAAGGAGAGAAAGCATTTATAGCGATTTCTGCTTTGGTGGCTCGCTCCTTGATCCTTCAGAATTGGAGGACAGCGAAAATCCCAACCCACCAAGATTGGTATAGAAAAATGCAACGTACTAAAACTTTCGAGGAAGCGTATGCAAAAAGGGTAGGGGCTACTAGGAAATTCTTGGCAGTGTGGAAATGTATGGACAAGATAGAAAGTAAAAGGCTCAGTATTTTAGATCGAAGTAGGATGAGTAACGTTTGTTAGCGGATTAATTATGTTTTATTACGTAAAAGCTCCTATGCACTGCACTTTATTCTATGTATCTAGAACGGATGACGGACTAGTCCCCCCCCCTTAGAAAGATTGAGTATAACAACTTGATTATGGTAAAATGGTTTTGCACAGCACTTTATTATTCATTATTTGCACATTGCACCTTTTTGATAGGTGCAGGATATATATCTGTAGGCTATGAGGAAGGAGGAAAATGGATTCCAGCTATAAGTTAAGATGATATATTGAATTTTAATTGTATAAAGTAATAACAGCTTGTATTGTTAAAGTTGATCATTGTAAGTTTTAATTCTGCTCACAATAAAAAAAAATCAAAAAATTTAAAAAGGCGTTTTGCTGTGTAGAGGAAGGCCCTTTGCAAAGGCTGACCGGTTACATTTCTGTTGCTTATTGCTGTGTTTGGGTCTTAAACTGGTACTAAAGATTAAACCTTTGCCCAGACAGTGTTATCAAGAGTGAAAATTACAAAATAATTAAATACTATCACAAAATATGCCGCATTAAAACCGCATAATTGCCTTTTTTATTGCTCCTTAACTTAGTCAACCCTTCTGCATAATTCCAGCGGCCCTGGTTCTAAAATCTATAGGTATGAGCATTTATACCAATGGCAAAATAAAAACTATTTCACAAAATATACTAAGACTGCCTCACTAATATTCAAGTTTGTGAGGTTAAACTTCCAAGGAAACGTTCCTACGGTCAAATTCATCGGTGAGGGAGGGGGCAAGAGCTATGAAAGAACGAGGGTCGCATTGAGGTGTCTGGTGTCCTCTTCACACAAGAGCTGCTCAGGCCAGGTACGTCATCGACTCCTGTATAGTATAGGAGGTATAGTATAGGAGAACAGCCCTAACAGAGGGAGAGGGTGTGGCTTACACTAGATCTCCCGACTTTGGAACGGGGACCCGGGTTCTGCGTCGGCTCAGTATCCTATGCATTCTGGGCACATCGGCTAAGCTCCCCGTGCCTAAAAAGTACGTGCCATTGTATAACGTAACCGGTGCCTATGTAACGTAAAGCCCTCCACTACCTTCGGGTCGAGTTCCCGCTATATAAACTGCAGAGAAAAGAAGAGAAAGCGAGAAGGTCATTTCTCTCCCACTAACATTAATTTTAATGAGTTCGCAGTGCAGTGAGTTTACGACTGCCTGTGAGCACACAAGCCGTTTGCTTGCTGGTAATCTGCTGGGGGGTCAGGACAGACAGACCGACCGGAGACTCGGCTCTCACGGGAAAGCAATCAGCCTGGTAGTCGGCGCTCCTGGGATCGCGGCAGGTCCTGCCCGTTCTTCCAGGACACAGATGAGGTCCACCCTAAGGTCAGCCAGGATCCGGGGGAAGCAATGGCTCTGTTTCTTCCTGCATTACTTCCTGTAAAATCTCGGCAGACCGGAGGCCTTTAAAGGCCCTCTTAGCCCGAAGGGGCTCAGATGTGAACACTGCCGACCTCTCTGCTGCCGTGAAAGGGAGCAGCGCGCCCCGGCCACTTTCGGGCCGTTTGATGCCTGCAGTCTGCCAGTCAGCTATGTGTGTGCCCAGCACCGGCAGACAGAGCACACTGAAGTCTTCTGGCAGGCGGCGGCGCTGCCAACCGAGGACCCTTCAAGCCTAACCCTTAGGCCTTTACCCGGCAGCAGTCACAAAGGAAATGCCGAAGACCGCAAAATATGCCCGTGACTACTTTAACACGCATTCGAAGTTTGTTAATGCAAAGACATTTCTCCAGCGACTGAAGATGCAGTTTCTCTCCGTCCATCACTACCCGAAGCACACATTGTCATCGCACTCATAGGAACCGCTGGGAGGGTTTTTTTTTAATCACCTTTGTGCATGAACAGGTCGAGATTGGCGTTTGTACCTTCAGTCGTGGCGGTGAATATACAAGGACCAGAAGAGACCCACTCCGGTGATCACAACCGGGTTCATTGGAGAGCGAAATACTTAACCTATTCCTATTTTTCTAATCATGATACTTACAGTCAAAGGGAAAAAAGCTTTAATGCACGAGCCAGAATGTAAAGAATCAAATCTGGATAGGGCGAGCAACTGGCAATGTCTACTGGGATTACCACCGAGTAACTATAGCTACCAGAGACCACCAGCCTCAGGGCAACCGCAAGCCATTTTGCATCAAGGTCCACGCAGAGAGGCATTTATGTACTTTTGTGTTTTCAAATTATTTTGTTCATTTTTATCACTCCACACAAAGTGAGCAAACATCAATTATTTTATTTCAGTTCGTTCCCAGCTGACATCTCTGCCCTGCCCCCCCCCCCCATTCCAAACCCAAGTGCTGCAGAATAGAACCCAAAGAACATGGGCGGACACAACATGCACACACAATGTCCCATACTGCACACACAATGTCCCATACTACACACCTTTACGTCCCATCGCCTAATCTCTCTATCAGGGCGGTCTTTTCTGCGCTTCTTGACTGTTTTTCTGAAATGAACAGTGATCGGCAGAACCGAGCCATTTGAGGCCGCAGGTTTGTGTTGTGTCAGGCAGTAGTTCATTCCACAAACAGCAGGGATCGCTCTGCATTATATAACATTAGCTATAACTATTTTTGAACTGCATATAATGTTTTCACATCTAATAATGAGATGTGTTTTGGTGAATTTAACCACATGTACTCTACATATTTGCAGCCTTGCTAATTCGAATGGAAGAGCAAGAGACCAGGTATGTGACGGTTTCTGAAGTATAATGGTGATACCAAGTCCTGTAAAGAATAAAATATCCTCTGCTATAGGTTAAAAAGGTATTGCAAGTCACCTTAGCGTTCTATGATCTTTTAAATAAACTACTTGGTAACTTGCAATATCTTTGTAATGTATAGCACACATTACTGTATCCCAAACTATCACCATGAGCTCTACCATGATACTGAACACCGATTATGTGGCGCACAGAGCACCTGCTATTATGGTTTCAAATCAACTCAACCTTTCACCATACTGTGATTGATAAAATGCTTACGTTGTCTATTACAGAACTATTATTTACTAAAACATCTAGATAATCTGGAGGGTTTTTTGTGTGCTATGTTCCCCACCTTCTCCTGAACTTGTGATGACAGGTGTTTTGTGCCACCTTTTTTCAACCAATGAGGGCAGACATTGTGCGCGCTATAGGCCCAACCTTGATAACCACTCGAAGAGGGTATTTTGTGCCATATATACCCCCCCCCTTCATTTTAACTCATCAAGGCAGGTATTTTGTGCTCTCAATGACCCACTTTGATTTGAACCCGTGACAGCAGATTTTTCTGTGCCCTACATTGAACACCTTGACTTGAACCCATGATGGCAGGTGAGCGGTCTCCTTAGGTCCACCTTGATTTGAGCCTATGATGGCAGATGTTTACCCTCTATTTGCCCACCTTGATTTGAACCTGTGATTGCGGGCGACTTGCCCTCTACATGCATCACCTTGGTTTGATCCTAGGGCCTTTGGATATTCTCTCAGCTACAGATGTAAGTCCTCATGTTTGTAGTACTTTCTTACCGAGATACTTAGGGGTAAAAGTCCCTAGGGTTGGAACCATTTTAAGTAGAGGGCTCTCCAACAGGCTTCGAATACCCACTTCTTATAAAGCTGCACAGTAAAGCATTACAACAAATATTTTCTAGCAACCCACGTGAAAAACATTATTTGCACGGTTTTAGAGTAAATCTGCTGCACGCGGTCCGAGTACAGTATCTTTTCTGTAAACATAAGTGACCGAATATTTCTAAAGCTTGCTATGAAGCACCTGCACCTCTTTCCTAGACAGAAACAAGACACAGCACTGTGACCGAGGGCAATATAGTGCTGAGAAGAACACTTTAGAATCTGCCGAAAGTGAAAAATAATCTGTATATCGAGGCAAGTAGACTCACTGAAGATAGAACCGGAC
Organism: Calotriton arnoldi; assembly: GCA_963921515.1. NCBI lineage: Eukaryota > Metazoa > Chordata > Amphibia > Caudata > Salamandridae > Calotriton > Calotriton arnoldi. Next base: position 692,322 of record CAWUFW010002204.1, read on the forward strand.
CGCAGAGGTCAGAGGTCAAGGAGCTCCAATTACCCTCAAGTCTAATCAATGTAGCCAGCGCACTGCTGACAAACGGTATGTAACCTTTTCCAGACAGGCCTTTTTAAGTACCTTACAACACAGGACTTTACTACGCGGATATGTTATGTAAAAAAACACATATGCGCTAACAAAAACAATTCAATACTTCAGCGAAAGTTATGAGCCACTCCAGATCCTAAGTGAAAAGGTATTTATTACGCATATGATATATATATATATATATATATATATATATATATATATATATATAACATATGGGGAGAGGAGTTGTCCTAATGGCTAGGGCGGTCGACCTCGAATCTGGGGTACCGGGTTCGAGTCTCGGCAATGACGCTGAACATCCTGTGATTCTGGGCAAATCACTTAATCTCCCCGTGCCTAACAAAAATCATGAATGTGTCCTCATGTAACGCAACTGGTGCTATGTAAAGCGCTCTGATACCCGATACCGGGTCAAGTTCGCGCTATATAAAACTCCGTAAAAAATAAAAAAAATAAAATATATATACATATATATATATGCGTTCAGGGATAAGTAAGGTGTAGAAAGTAATTTGTAGGCTTAAGGGATAGGTAAGCAGTAGTAAAAGAATAGCACTCGTTCCATCGCATAGAAATACCACGCATGCCTTTACAACGCGGGTATTACTACGCGATGTCAATTACAACGAGTACCATTACAACGGAAAATTTTACCACGACTATCCCTTTACCACGCATGCCCTTTCAACGTTTACTCATGGTAAACGTTTGCACAACCCCCAACACTACACTAATTCCCCGACCCTCCCCCGACCCCCAGTCCTCTCCCTACAATAACACTACACTACCCTGCACAACCCCCCCGACACTACACTAATTCCTAAAACACTATCCTACACTACACAAACACCACAACACTCCCCTAAACCTCTACCCCCTGCACGACCCTCCCCCTACCCCCAGTCCTGTCCCTACACTCTAACACTACCCTGCACGACCCCCCTACACTACCCTAAACCCTAAATCACTACCCTACACAAACGCACTACCCTAAAATACTACCCCCCCGCACGACCCTCCCCATACCCCCAGTCCGTTCCTACACTCAAACACTACCCTGCACGACCCCCAACACTACCCTAAATCCTAAACCACTACCCTACACAAACACCACAACACTACCCTAAACCCTAAAACACTACACTACACAAACACCACAACACTACCCTAAACCCCAAAACACTACCCCCTGCACGACCCTCCCCCTCCCCCTACCCCCACTCCGGCCCCTACACTCTAACACTACCCTGCACGACCCCTCGACACTACCCTAAACCCAAAAACACTTCCCTACACTACACAAACACCACAACACTACCCTAAACCCCAAAACACTACCCCCTGCACGACCCTCCCCCTCCCCCTACCCCCACTCCGGCCCCTACACTCTAACACTACCCTGCACGACCCCCTCGACACTACCCTAAACCCAAAAACACTTCCCTACACTACACAAACACCACAACACTACCCTAAATCCTAAAACACTACCCCCAGCACGACCCTCCCACTACACACAACCCTACACTACACAAACATTACTACACTACTTCGACACTACCCTAAACCCTTAAAGAGTAACCCCCACCCAAAGCACAATCCCCCTTACTTCTCTCTCCTCGTGGTTCCTCTCTCCTGGTTCCAGCGTCGACAAAGGGGCGGTGCACGTCGTTGTGAGGAAACGGAACAGCCCAGTTTTCTCACAACGATGTGGATAACCATTACATTGCATGCGTTTTAAAAGCGCATGCGATATAATGGTTTGCGTTGTAATGGTAGTCGTTGTTACATCGCATGCGTTGTTACGCATGCGATGTAACAACTTGCGTGGTAACAGCCTCGTTGTAATGGCTGTTTACCGTAGTAAAAGGTTTTTATGTTTAAGGGGTGGGTAGGAATAAGGGGTAGAAAGGGTTTTGAAGGGGTAAGGGACAGTTAGGTAGTAAGATGCTTTTAGGTTCAGGGATGGGTAAAAGGTAGCAAGGGGTTTTTATGGGCCATGGACGGGTAAGAGTAAGATGTTCTTAGGTTTCAGGGGCAGTGGTAAAGGGATTTAAAAAAGGCAGTTTGGGTGGGATACCCACAAAAAAGCGCAGTAAAACATGCAGGGTCGGCTCTAGGCCGGTGCGATCGGTAACTCCGCACCGGGCGCTGACTTGGGGGCGCCATGTTCATAGTTTTAAAAGCCCCTGATGCCACGTACATTGTCCCAGCAATTTTTAGGCATCAATAAAAATGACAACTCCGGTGATTAATGTTCTTCCTGGAGAGAGACCGGAGCTTTGTCTAGTAAAAGTTTTGACTCATCATAGCCCAGAGGGTTAACATGCCTGCTGCAAAGAACAAGTCCCATTCACATCACAAAGTGCATATAATATAAATAGGTCAATGGGTTACCGCTTTTGTCAGAGATCCTTTTGTTACTTGCAGTTTATAAGTTAAAATCCTAATATAGAGCTGTGAGCTATTAACTGCCATCAAAAAGCTGCATGCAAACAAATAAAACTATTAGAGCTATATACTTTTTGCCCAGTCTTTCCTTGTCCTAATATTGCAAAAGGGGTTTATTTGGGTAGAAATCAATTCTTATTATTAAAGAAAACCCCTAACAATGGGGTTACATTTTAAATTTTGAATTTGCGCTTTTCCAGTCCAAGGACTCAAACTATACTGCCTACCAGTATGGATGAAATGTGACTACTACTCCTTGTAGGCCTCTGTCTTATGTAACATTTCCTCTATACTGATTTACACACCGATGATTGATTGTTTCTGTGCAATGTGTGTGTGATGTAAAGTGTTCTGACATCTTAAACTGGTATGAGTGGCACTATAAAACTAAAGTAATCTAAGAAACAGAGGTTATGGAGACTTGAGGGGCACTGTCAAATGGTGGTAGTGAGGGAATCCGTGGCAGAGGTGGTCATTGGGGGGCGCCAACAAACATTGTCGCACAGGGCTAAAGCTGGCACTGAAAACATGCTTGGTAAAGGCATGCGTGATAACTACTTACATTCCGGATAAACATGTTGACATTTATTTCAACCAGGGTCGGAGTGTATTTCAAACACATTTTACAATTCTGGCTACCTTGCTCTACAGCCACTCCTTGTAGACCTACTGTAACCACGGCTTCTGCGTGGGATTGGAGGACTAATAGTCATTTTGCTGCAATTGACACCATACCGCACAAAGATTACAGCTCTAAACTCAACTTTGAAGCAGCGAATTCATAAATAAATGTAGTGTACCTGCTTCAAAAACCCACAGCAGAATACAGCTATTTCAACAATGATCCAGAATGGTTACCATATGCGCAATAAGAAGCACATAGCATGTTAGGCAAATTTTAGTCTCACAGATGTAGTTGTTTTGGCCTCAGAGTGCACTTAAAAAAATCATTTAAGCACAGTTTTCAACAGTTTCTCAATCACACAAACCTTTCATGGGGAAGCCTGTATCCCAAGACACCCACTTACCTCCGCATTCATATCAGCGGAAGCGTGGACACCTTTTCAGCCTTTGTAATGCATATAAAAGGCAAATCTGCAACCAATGCTAAAATTCCTCGGGCAGTTAAAAAAGCGGAGTTATCTTAACTGTGATGAGTAGTCAAGAAGTTGAACCCGGGCACCATGACTGGCCTTCATTTCTAAGCAAAACTCTGGAAATTACTCTACATTGGCATAGAGGGAGGCACATCATCAGCAAAATGCTATTTACCAGGAGTCTCGAAAATACTTGCACGGTTCCGGATTAAGGGGGTGAGGGTGGTCATAATCATTCCTCAAGCTTCATCTCAGACTCTCGTGCCACCAAAAGCCCTGCTTTTTGGAGGCCTTTGGGATGGCCAGAGCCAAGTTCCACTCCTGCATGATGGACGTCACCGAATGGATGAGAGTCAACTGTCTGAAACCCAACACAAACAAGACGGAAGTCCTCCTCTTCAGGAAGAATACCTCCATCTGGAACAACGCATGGTGGCCAGCTAGTCTCGGCCCACCATCGGCCACAACAGACCATACCTGCAACCTCTGCATCATTTTTCCATCAAGAGTTTACTGTCCAGGAAAAGTCAACCCAGTCTCATCAGCCTACTTTCACTCCACCGCATGCTTCACAATATCTTCAGGTGGCTCCCAGTCAACACCAAAAGGATTGTCACACAGGCCCTCGTCACTAGCAGGCTGGTCTACGGAAACGCTCTTTACATAGGAATAACGTGATGCCTCCTGAAAAGACTGCAGAAAATACAGAAGGCTGCAGCAAGACTCATCCTCGACCTACCCAGAAGGGGACCCACATCACAGCCCACCCCACCTCAAGAAACTACTCTGGCTCCCGATATAGAGGAGATGCCAGTTCAAGATGCTGACCCACACTTACTAAGCCCTACACCACGAAGGGCCAGCATACCTCAACAAACTACTGACCTTCCATCAACCAACCAGACACCTTTGATTTGCCTCCTGATTCCTTGCACAAATCCCCCGGATCCACAGACCCAACAGTGGCACCTGCCAGCCAAGACATGGAACTCCCTTCCTCTGCACAGAAGGACCACCCCATCATGCCAGAAGAGACCAAGACCTGGATGTCTAAATGACACAGGACCGGCAGTAGCCAAAAGCGCCTCGAGACCCTAAAGGGCGAGTTGCCGCGCTCTATAAATAATTGATTGATTGACAAAGCCTGTACTTTAAATAATAATTCAACGTGTATTTTCATCACAACCTGACAACATTAAGTAACCCGATAGTTATAGGGTTCAAACGACGAAGCCAGTAGTTCGAACAAAGGGGCTACCTTTAGAGATGTAGCAAGAGAATTTGGAGTCTGTGGCCCAGACGAAGCCGGGCTCTCTTGAGCTGCATGCCCAGAGTTCAGTGAGTGCCCCCTACCCCCGGAGGGATTTCTGAGCCAAGCCCTCCCGCCGTCCCAATGGCCCGACAGCACATTACTCATGCACCTGCTTTCTTGTTTACATGAATACTACGGCAGCTGGTCGCCGTGAACTGTCAGAAAACGCATTTAAGAAAAATCCAGCAAATATGACCAGACAAGTCAAGCATAATAATATTAAGGCCCGTGTCAATGAATTTTTCTTCTCCTTGATAAATTAATCCCATTGCAACCATTAATAATGAGAGAAGAAACAAGAAAAGTTGACACCGCTTTAATTTATTTTCTTAACTTGCCCGGTCATATTTCTTCCCGCGTAGTAAAGCTTTCTGGCGCTGCTGGGAATTGAAAGTGGCTCTTACGCAGTCGATGAATAGATTGGTGTGAATCAATACGGTTCTACTTTATTCACACATCTCCTGTAATCAGAAGGGAAAAGTTACTTAGTAAGCCATCTAGCACCTGAGGCCGTCAAGCCCCCAGAAAACAAATCTAGCAGAGAAATCAAGCAGTGTAAATCGCTTTAATGAAATGTAGCTTGTAATGACATTGTAAAAAAAGCTTCAGTCAACACTTCAGAAAAATGATCCATTTATTTACTGCTTGTTAAAAATAATGTCTCAGTCATCGTCAATTTCGGATGTTTTAAATGGCTCTTTGGAGCTTTTAGGAGACTTGGACAAGTTCAGTCCACATTCAGAAAGCCATTAGGCAAGATTGGTATACTGCAATTGTCAGAGCTTCAGTTATTTATGTATTGTTTTATGTAGCACAAACTCCATCCGCCCGGATTTCAGGGCGCTGTACACTGCCTACTGAAAGAAAAAGCCAATCATATAGTGACAGTGGCAGCCTCGCCATAACTATGGAAGGGAAGTTAGTGATCTGCACAAGAAACACAAAAGGACAAGGAACGGTTAGGCAATAGATGCGTAGATTGAGATGAGGCATGAGTAAGTAAGTCAATGGCTGGAAGTCGGCCCTCCCAGATGTCCTGCTCACTGCATCCTGGTACACAGAGTTCATCAAATGTTGACATGGCAACTTCAATTCAAAAGGAGGAAGAAAAACAAACTACCTGCCTGGGCTTCAGTGCACTACATACAGCATAGAGAAACAAACGTCAATCATACGTTGACTGTAATCACATTTGTCGTTGATAAGCAGTATCACAGGCATCCTATATCATCAAATTACTCAATATTATTTTGATATTTCATTGCTCCTTACCCAATTTGAGTGTTGTTGCACTTCAGAAAGGAGTTGTAATTTTTTTTTAAAGACGTACACAGAGTATCAGACACAGCCATGCGGTTATACTATTTTTGTTTTTTTTTTATTAAAAAAGTAACAAAGTAGTAAAATACGGTTAATACAAAAGACAGCTATAATACACTCAAATATGTCAACAAGCTGTCAAATAATAAAGTGCAATGTCATACATACACGACCAGCGAAATTTATATCATTTCAAAATGATTTAAATTCTATTTTTGATTATTGAGCTTCCAAGTATTAGCTACAGTGATTTTCACGATGTCTTTCCAGTGATTCCATCACCATGCATGCATTACTGCTGGCCCCTTGGCAGGCCGAGTTGTGGACTGCCTTGTCCAAGACGTAGCACAAGGACAGTGCTTGAAACTCTCCCTGGCTGTGTGGAAGCAGCAGTGACCATGTAAGCATGGAGCTCAAGTCCTGGGTTTTACCACTGGGCCTGGGCGGCAGAGAAGAGTAACCTGCCAACGCTCGGGGTCATTCTCAAGGGAATGATCCACAGAACTTTGCAGGTATTAGGCCCTGACACAATAACATGCCAGATAAAATAATGTATGATTCAGTAAACTCCTGCACACCTGCCTGCCCGCAGATCAACCACTCAGTCCTTATTCTGTCCTCATCAGTGAATGCTGAGCCCATACATCATTCTGAGCCCACGGTCTATCAAGTTATTGTGCTGTCCTCGGATTTCGGCAAGAAGCCCCAGGACCCATCCCTGCATCCTGGTTGATATTAATTGTTTACTAAAGTACTTGTGCCACCTCTCTGAGCTTCAGTAATGTTTCAGGACTTGGTCTGGGGTGCAAGGATGGCTGTTAAACAGAGGTGAAATAGGAGAGGAATGCTGCTTGGGCTCCAATAGCAGACAGTGGAGGTCGAAGTCGAACTGCAGGAAGTCACCGACTTTTGGTAAAAATCCAGGATTCCTTCATCTTCTACCTCCCCAGAGATGAGCAGAGGTCTGGATGCCTATCATCTTCACGGGCAGCATCATCAATGATGCTACTGGTCAGGCACTGAAATACCTAGCCTACATACACCACAGTGATGCAGATTATTTTGTGTACTGCATCTATGACATCAAAGGCATGCCCGTAGTGGTCCAACTGCACTAGTGCATGGACAAACACAAATGCTATAGTAAATAAGGAACGCAAATAATGAGTTATTAGAATCTAAACTTCTGGTTATTCAACCAAGGTCAAGTAGTTTGCGCCAGTTGTAACCAATGTGAGCTAAGTGCTGGTGCAAAGCTCAATGCTTTCATTTTATTGCTTTCAAGCACATAAACAACATGAGCGTGATAACAGCACAGTCGAAACATGCATCATTTGAAATACACATTGATTTCATTTGAGAGTGCTTTGCTGAACACTGCCCAGTGAGACACGAAATAAACGCATCCTATCAAAGGCATGTAGGTGGACGAGTGAGTGCACAGACTTGGTACTGGGCATAGATGCCGCTGTTAGAAGAGCAAAAGATGGGTGTATGGTCCAATAAGCTCTTAAGGTGGTAGAGCTATTCACGGTCTAGCTGCCATCTAATTACTGATGGGCATCTTCCAATTAACAGGGGGACAGTTAAACAGTCCTTCATGACAACGGCACTGCAGCAAATATACAACTGAGTTATTGGTCGAACAGGTGGATGCTGTCTGAAGTCTCATGAAGCCGAAAGTTTAGAGTCTTAAAAAGTCAAAGAGATGATGCTGTAAGGAGTAGTCTCCTCTAGCAAGGCAGTTTCTTAGCACAAGTGGGTTGCCCGCCTGTCGAAGGACATTCCCAGAAAAAGAGAAGAATAAGTGGACATAAGACCTATTCAGAGTTGCTAGGGGATAAGCATGGCCTGGTATCCACTGAATCATGCACAAGAACAAGACAGCTGTGTCATTGGCAGGTAACATGGCAACAAGAATCAGGCAGCGAACAGTAAGTGGGCAAGCTGTGTTGGTTACCATCAATTCAACATATGGGAGGGTGAGCTGCAACCGTCCGTTTCAGATTATTAAGGGTATTATATATGGTTTTATTGAACATTAGGGCCAGGCTTATCACCTCCCTCTGCCAATGTCCACCACCAGTGTGCCATTTACAACATGATGGAAGACAGAAGAGATCTCCAATTAGAACGTGGTATCCACCACTGGCTCATCAAAACTCCACAATGTAAGACTCTTGCACAGTTTTGACTATTTGAAGATGCTGCTGTAAGGGTTACATGACAAAGTTTGCATTTTTTGAAACTTTAGTTCTCAATCACTCTTTAGGCCACATCTGGTCAGATGCTACTATTCCGGAGATCACATCTCGACCCTAAGATAGAGGTTTCTCAGTCCCAAACCATTGTGGCTCTGAATTTCATTAATGTTTCCATTTTGCAGCACCCAAAGTATCATCAAAATACCTTTGCACCTAAAGAAAAGCACCTGCGATCCTGGGCCAGGGAAAAAAAAAAACCTCATTTAGTTTTAACTGTCTTCCATCACAATCGTTCTTTGAATGTGATTGCTGCCAACCCTGGAGATTAAGTTCTCCAAACCCATCTCATTTTCCTTTTTGCTCAACCAGATCAAGAAAATGCTTTCCTTTACAGACTGAAAGAGAAATTACTACCGGTTGATACTCTCAGAAGAAGTAAATTCTCAAAATTAAATTGGCAGACAACAGCCCGAGTTCAAAACCTCCACATAGGTGCTAGCATTTCAATGGCAACAGCAGGCAAGCGCAGAGCAGAGGTCGCCAACACAGCACGAGAAAGGACATCGCAATGAGATTCCTTACTTTGTTGTACAAAACTGCAAGACTGGCAAGACTTGTCGATGAAAGCAGCATTCAAGGGTAAGAAGGTGAACACACAATTTTATCAATCAAGATACACAGATAACGTTAATCTGGAAGATGCAATCATTCTTCTAGGAATACAAAGTGCTGCGCCCCCTCATCCTCTACCCATTGATAGAATTAGAATGAGGCTTTCCGTCATTAGCAATTGCACATGTACACTACTTTTCAATGTTGATGTACCTGCAGCCGCTTAGGCTAATGTAATCAGAGAGACTGTACATTTGCAGGGTTTACTTTTCAGTGCATGCCCATACGTGTCCTAAATTGTTCTGCACCCACATTCCCTCAATGCCTTTTTTATCAACTGCATACCCACCTGCCTTTCTCAACAAACTCACATTAGACCACTTTAGGTGCTAAATGCATATGGACATCTTGAGCGATGGCCTCCATTCAGGATAATTGTATGTATACTGGGCAAATATAAAAATGTACATGTTTAAGGGTATCATTTAATTTCAGTCTACAACTGTAATGCCGATCTTCATTACTACTCTTTGCCAAGAACCAACAACGTCTTTAAATGGGAGGTAGTTACATGTTGGTTGGTTAATTTCATACAGATACCTGGACAGGCGCTCTGTCAATAGGATTTTATATACCATGGCAAATTTGCCGCAAAACAAACACCACAGCACTCTTTCAGCTGTGCCAGGTACCAGCATCCGGAACATGCATCATCAACACTGTTGAAAAATAAATCTGTGGTAATACTGTTTAAATATATGAAAGCATATCTCGAGCGGGTGTTGCACTGCATAGGCATCAGGGATAAAATGCGAACACACATTTTTAACTGTTACCGCTCTCCCACAGCGACTGTTAGAATTAATGGACAAATTTCCGCTCCCTTCCCAATACATAGGGGGACGAGACAGGGATGTCCTCTGTCGCCACTACTGTTTGCTTTATATATGGAACCTATGGCACAGAGGGTCCGGACCCACCCGCAGATTACGGGCATCCGCTTTGGGGGGGGGGGGGACACCCACACTATCAGTCTCTATGCGGACGACGTCCTTGTCACCCTGGCGAACCCCAATGGGGCAATGGGAGCCTTCTTGGAGGAACTGGATGCCTTTGCTGGAGCGTCCGGGTTTAAGGTTAACCTGTCGAAATCCATAGCGATGAACCTCTCGCTGCCACCCCAAGAGAAGGCGGATTTGCAGGCTCGCTACCCGTTGCTGTGGTCCGAGGAACCCATCCCGTACTTGGGCATTTACCTGACACCCACCCTGCAGAGCATGAGGCTCACCAACTTCTCACGTCTTCGTGTCCGGATCCAAGCAGAGCTCCAGCGATGGAAACACCACCAGATTTCCTGGCCGCTATAAAGATGACCGTCCTTCCCCAAATTCTTTACTTGTTTTAAACGCTGCCCTTACCGCCCCCGGCGGGTTGGCTTCGAGGGGTGCAATCAGATCTCTCTTCCAAGGTCGCAAGCCCAGATTGAAATGCGAGATTAGCTTTCTCCCACCGCATGAAGGGGGCCTGGGGGTTCCCGATCTTGCTTTATATTACAAGGCCACACAGCTACGGTATTTGGTCGAGTGGAGCCGGGCCGATTCCGAGAAGACTTGGCTCTTCCAGGATCGTGCTGTGGCGGGCACTTCTCTTCAGAAGATCCCTTTTCTCCAGAAGATTCATCGCCCCCCCAACCTCTATGCTTCTCAAGTGACCCGTACACTACTTACGGTATGGGACCAGACGAATTTGAGCCATGAGTTGACGTCCTTCCCATCCCCGTTTACATCCATCCTGGATAACCCGGCCTTTACTCCGGGACTGGACTTGCACTCTTTTCGCCGGTGGCGGGACTCCGGCTGCTGGGCACTGGGTCCCTTGTTCGCTAACTGCGATTTTATCTCCTTCCCACTGCTTCGGGAGGACATCACAGCCCACCCCACCTCCTGGTGTTTCCTGGAGTTACAGAACGACTGAGTACGGAGCAATTTGGCCCTCCACATTGACCTCACAAGTAATTTTTCCGGGCCCAGGAGATTAACCCTGTGTGGCCCACCCCCAATTCAGGCATCTTTGAGTACGCGCTGAAGTGTTTGTTCTCGCCTACTACAGTTTGGAGCCTACGCGCCCACTTGCCCCTCAGGCCCAATGAATGGGCCACTGATGATAACCTGCCCCCATTCACCCACCTACACTCCTGTCCTGAAGAAGACCCCGACGTAAGGGATACATTGACCTACTATTATTCAGGGGTCGAAACGTCGACATCTACCATACTAGCCAGTTTGACCAACAGCGATTCATCACTGTGACCCTGTTTACAATCATGGCTATCTAACATTTGTACCTAATAAGAAGATCTGGCTCCTTTATGAGCCGCTTTTGTGTTTTATAACAATTGATTATGTGAATTGTACACCGTTTCACTCACTTCCCTATCCTCACTTCATTCACTTTACCTCCACCCTTCCCTCTTGGGGCACTGCTTTATAAATATCAGTGAAAATATTATGAACTACTGTATGTTCAGTGTGATTAAACAACACTGTACATGAAGAATAAGATGGTTTGTGTAATTTATGTTTAATTCAATGTAATTTTGTGGTTCTTCTATGCAATCGTGTACTGGGACCATTTTTCTTATGTACTGCTCTATACCCAGGTCCCAGTGACGTTTTGGGTTTACCCTTCTATGTAACTATGTTCTCCTGGGGGTGCCCAATCCACTTACATATCCCCTCAAAGCTCGGAGAGGGAAGCAAATGGCCATAGCCCTTGGCTCGGCAGTTCAGAACATATTAATCCATTGGAAGTCCCCTCAGGTTCCTACGCATACTGGATGGTACCAACGCTTGTGGCAGGTTCTGGGGATGGAGAAGATTTCCCTGACCCTTGCGGGGAAGGGCGCTTCCTTCAGCGAGCTGTGGCAACCCTTCCTTACTCTTCTAGCACAGGACTTTCGCAAACTGGCTTGTCCGCGATATCTACGCCTTTTGCGCTTAACTGTCCCGGAGTCCATTTAATACTCCGTTTGATCATCAGCCTCAACGTGTTGCATGCCTTAGCACTTTACCACCAGCCTGGACCAGGGGTGGGAGGGGGGTGGCTATTTCTCATTTTCCTACTTTTCTTTCTATCTTGGGGGGGGAGGGGAGGGAGGGGGTGCTGTTTATTGTTTATATTGTATCATAACTATGTTGCCTTCAGTACGACTAGGTCCCGAGTGGCCCTACTGTAATGTTTCTATCATTGGCAACTATCAATAAAACAGAGTTAAACCATAAATATATGAAAGGCACTCCGTTACATTTGTATTCTCTAACTTTTGAAGCCGCTTGCAATAATTCTTCTAAAGCGGGTATGGTTTTTTATCCTTAATTTCAACCTAAATATATGCAGATAAGCGATCACTAGCTGACCAATCCTGATACACTTGGTTCATCATATTTTTGGTTTTGAAATTCACTGTGTTGTTGGGGATATGTAAAATCTACAGAATGATGCTCACCTGCTTGAAACCGCCCTTCAGTGCTCTAAAACGACTTTGGATTGGTGCAATGCACTAAACAACTTTTCAACAGTACTGCAGTTAAAGCTATCCTCTGTATGTTTAGATTGCAGCTTTCACAACGTGAGCTAATACTTATGAATGAAATCATGTTTTGCCCTAATACTGTGAGCTATCCAAGACAAAAATAGGTGACTAACTGAAGTTTGTTGGACGTCTAGTGAAATATCAACGACCTGGATTTTTGCTTATTATAATTTTTTCTTCTTGAAATAATTGTGAAATGCTCTTAGAAGCCTGGTCTGACCTACCATCTTTTTTATTTTTTCCGGAGTTTTATATAGCCCAAACTTGACCCAAAGGTTTCAGAGCGCTTTACTTGGCCACCAGTTGCGTTACAGACGGACACATTCATTTTTTTGTTAGGCACGGGGAGATTAAGTGATTTGCCCAGAATCACAGGATGTTGAGCGTCCCTGCCGAGACTCGAACCCAGTTCCCCAGCATCGAGGTCGACCGTTCTAGCCGTAGGGCCACATCATCTACGAAAAGCAAAATGGAAAAATGCCCACCTTTTACCCTTGGAAAATCTGAGTATTAGTGCAGATATTAAACCAGATTGGGACAGAACCCTTTATAAACCCCTTTCCTCCCCACAAGTTCTGCTCTAAGATCAGTTGTTGGGCCAGAAAATCAAGTGACAGGTAGATATTTAGCTTATACCAAAGGGAGTCACCGTGACGGTATAAGTTTAATTTCGGGAGCACGGGTCACCGGACCTTTTAGAATAGCTCCTAGAGTCCCCCTCTTTTGATAAATAGGTAGATATTTAGCACTGCACGCATGCACCGTTCCACCTTTTATTCTCGGTGTACCTAAAGCACTTCTACTTGCAGGCCGTGTAATACTATAGGCATTTCAGTAGTGGGAGGTTACGGTACTCTAAGCAAACCTCACAAATAGTTGTCAAACAGAATTAACTGATATGCTTTCTCGATGCTGCACAAAGATGGTGGTCAAGCAGGTATGAGAGCATCACAATACACAGGTTTCATTGTTCCTAAGGGAAAACAATGTAACTAGCTTTCTGGAAAGGCCTAGCGCCCCATGCTCTGATGAAAGTCACGAAATTTAAGATTAAATCTTGGCCACTCCAGGTGTCTAGGCCTCCTTTAATCCAAAAGCCCACCACAAGATAGATAATATGACCAGAGAGGAAGCATAAGAAAGCTGCAGGACATCGAAAGTAGTAGGCTACCATAATAAATGGACAGGGGCATTTTTATCTAAAGGATAATTTGTAGAATGAGTAAAATGTGCTGATAGCTAAAATACCCATTTAGAATGTGCTAGAAAACCTTATTTAAATTAAGCGTAATAGATATGACACGAAACCGAGTAGCAGCATCTCTGAGCCACTTAACACAGAACACATTCCACTAGCCAAATCACCAGTTCAGTTTTGGCTTGCCTACAGAATGAGGGAGTTGACCGGTTTAAGTACAAACGTAATTAAAATCAAACACACTGCACAGGCCTGGGCAAGTCAGGCGACTTTACAAAGCATCAGTTAGACACATTGCTTTCTTTGTTTATTTTTATGAGCTGCCATAACTGAAGATCAGCCAGAGGTAGCAGCACGCATTACAGACTACCACTTAAAATACAGATAATGTAAGACTAAATACTATTGTGTATTCTTGTATCTCACCAAAGAGATCTTGCATTTTTGGAAGCAGTCTATACTTTTGCTTTTACCTCATGCTTAAACTCCCTGGAAATTGTCAATCTCATTAAAACTGCAAGGCTGGAAAAGCAATGCTGTAAGACAGTCAATGATTGATGGCATTTGGCAAATACTGACACTGTTTTGGAGGTAGGTTTTTTGAAGAACTAGTAAATAAAAAACTCAAAATAGCTGGTCTACGATGCCAGTAATTATACAATAAGTCTCAACAGAGTTCTGCATAGACATGTACAGATAGGTGACAAGTTACTGGACCCTTCAGATCCGCATTTCAAAACATGGAGCCTATACTATAGTAATTTTAGTTCAAAATAAAGCTTTACAGTTTTGTTTATGCACATGAAGTATTACTTCTGCGTTACTAGGGACCACCGACGTCCAGTGACAACCCCTGTATTTTCTGTTAATTGGAATAAGAAACTGCTCTCGATTAAGATTTAAAGCCTTTATTTGAACTGCTTTTTTCGGTCTCGCCTAGCGTTGCTGCGCACATGCCCAGCTCGCTCGGTGAGATTTATTACAGATGAGGACTTTGAGTAAAGGGCTTGAAGCCCCGCTCCTTATTCCCATTGGCTTGCGTCACCGTTTATGTTAAACGGTGGGCTGCCATTGGAAATAAGGTTGCTGGGGTGCCTCCTTTTCGCTTTTTTGTCCGGCCCATCCGGACTGGCTCGCCTGCATTACGGCTGTCGTGATGAAGTTTCTTATCAGAAGCTTCGTCACGCTGCCTTGCACGCGCCAGTCCGGCTCTCTGATTGGGGGCTGTGAGAACGCTCTTCATATGGTAACGGGCTTGTTTTAGTAGGATTTCCGCATCTTTGGGCGTCCTTCCAAAGTGTGCATGGCTTGCGTAGCTGCTTTTTCTTACTTTGTTTTTCTTAACATCTTAACATTTATATAGGGCGAACTCGACCCGAAGCTTTCGGAGCGCTTCACATAAGCACCATATTCCAGCACTGTCATCACCAGTCGCCCTCATACACCCACCAGGCTCCAACAGACATACACGGAGAAGCCCATTAGGGGTTATAGCCACAACACAGACACCTGGGCGCCGTGGCGGGTGTATGCACACGCCACAAACTAAATTCGACCCAAGTGTGCATGCCAGCACGGGCACACTCCGGCACCTACAGCGAATGCATGGACACGCCCAAGCCACCTGGGACACCAGGAGGCACAATCTGACGGAAGCAGAATACCACCGGTCAATCCGTTCAGCCCATCCTTTCCAGCTCCTTACACATAAACTCTACCTAGCCTCCAGTGCCACCCTTGCCTGCTGAGCTACAGTATGCACTTATATACACCGTGGCATGGGATCGCAGTCAGAATGCGCGCATGGTCTTTTATAAAGTGATCTACTCATAAATAGCGCGAACTCTACCTGAAGGTATTGGAGCGCTTTACATAAGCTCCGGTTACGTTACACAAGGGCACATTCAGGCACGGGGAGATTATGTGATCGGCAGGCAGGGCTGCTCGGGAGGAGCGCTTGAGGCAGGCTGGCACAGTGTTTTTTTTAATGCAGATTTCTATAGCGCGAACTCTACCTAAAGGTATTGGAGCGCTTTACATGAGCTCCGGTTACGTTACACAAGGGCACATTCAGGCACGGGAGATTATGTGATCGGCAGGCAGGGCTGCTCGGGAGGAGCGCTTGAGGCAGGCTGGCACAGTGTTTTTTTTAATGCAGATTTCTATAGCGCGAACTCTACCTGAAGGTATTGGAGCGCTTTACATGAGCTCCGGTTACGTTACACAAGGGCACATTCAGGCACGGGGAGATTATGTGATCGGCAGGCAGGGCTGCTCGGGAGGAGCGCTTGAGGCAGGCTGGCACGGTGTTTTTTTTTTAATGCAGATTTCTATAGCGCGAACTCTACCTGAAGGTATTGGAGCGCTTTACATGAGCTCCGGTTACGTTACACAAGGGCACATTCAGGCACGGGGAGATTATGTGATCAGCAGGCAGGGCTGCTCTGGAGGAGCGCTTGAGGCAGGCTGGCACAGTGTTTTTTTATGTATGGCGCCGCCCTAACTCCTTTGGAGACCTCATCTCCAGACCTTCTTCGTGACAGTGGAATCCCCTCTAATTCTCAGACGTGAACAGCATGGGACTTGCCTCAATTTGGGACCTTCATGCCACAGCTTTAGATCATCAGCGCGCAACTTAGCCTCCCCAAGTTAATGCGCTTAAACTTTTTTATTCATTGCTTCTCTTTTCAACCTCGTTGTTCGCGGTCTCACGTTCCTGACATATTTGAAAACTAAGTTGTGTGTCCCGTATATCGTGTAGAATCTGCGTTCAGGACATGGACACTGTAACCGTGACCAATAGGAACAAGCATTAAAAATGCAATAGGTCTCGCCTTTCATTAAGTTAAAGCCATTTGCTTTGCTATACAATACCATTAGCAAAGCAAATGGCTTTAACTTAATCAAAGGCGAGACCTATTGCATTTTCAAAGCTTGTTGTTAGAAGTGCACTCTTGTCCCGGCAGCTGACCTTATCCGTTGTAAACATATCATATTCGTTTCCCCTTAAGGTGAGTGCTGAGCATTCTACAGCCCTGAAAGATGGCTGGGCTGCGTCACTATGTGGTACTAGAATTAGAAGTACAGGGGCTCTTCGTCCCAAGACAAGCAATGCTGGGGCAGAGGAGGGACTTGAGTGAGGACTCAGTATTGCACAGTTGAAGAGTCATTGATTGCTTCATGACCCAAATGCTTTTGTGGCACACTGATCTACGACAGACCAAGTGCAGGGTATTGCTAATGGAACTTGCATTTTAAGAGGTTCACAATTCCCTTTAATATCGTCATGTTCTGTGCGCATCATTATTAATTTATCAAATCTCCAAAGGCTGCTACTTGTGGATTACAAATATTGCTTCGCAAAAGACTACTACTGCCACAAGGATGTTTTAGAGTTTAAGGGTCATCTCTGTGTAACTACCAAGTGCAACCCAGTGTCAAAATTAAATGTAGCTGATAACTTGTCTCTTCTGAGGAAGCTAGAAAGTTCACACAGCACGAAGACAGCTCGCTGTACAGTGCACTAAAAAGGGTTATCACTCACCATTTTGAATCATATGAGGTGCCCCAGGGAATTCGTCTTGATAACATTGTGTGACGATCTCCCCAATTGAGTCAACGTGCTCCATGCACAATTTCTTTAATGGTATATTGCTGCAGCGAATACCTCACATCTTACCCCCCCCCTCCAAGTCACAGATCTATTGCTAGCTCTCATTTCCTATCAAAAAACACAAGAAAGGAACATGGGTTGTGAGTTATGCTGCAAATAGCAGGAGAAGTGAGTCTAGGGAGAACCTATACATAAACTGCATAACTGGGATTGGCACTGGGTGAAAGTCAAATAATTGAACAACTTCATTTGCTGCCTTTATCCTCAAACGCTTAAAGGCAAATGTCAACCTAACTCAGGAGATGAAGTAAAATATTTCAATGGCATACAATTAGATGGATGTAGGGTTCTGTTAGAACAATCTAAAACCATCCTAACTGAGGTTGAGATGAAGACTCGACGTTTTTCGCAATAGAAGCAGAAACGTTCCATGAAAAATGCTGCTGGGTAAAACAATATAGATAAAATGTTATTTGATTAGCAATCTGGAGCCAAACTACAAATATAATTGCTGGCATGAGCTGCACTCTTTTATAAAATGTCACCTCCCTCAGATTGTTAATTAGACGAGAGAAGCATTAACACTTTCAAGAATGACTGGCCGAGCAGGGTCAATAAATCTTAGCACTACACGATTACATAATACAGGGCACAAATTAAGTGCCTAAATCCGGTCTCACACTTTAATTGGTAGTGGCCTTATCACCATGCTTTATGGCAGTGCATTATACAACTAGACTTAAACAGTTGAAATAAATACAGACAACAAGAGCAACACATTACCACTAGACCGCCTTGGTTAATGTTTTTTTTTTTTTTTTTTAAACACTTCCATGTGTATTTATCTAGGTTTACTTTTTTCTCATTTTATTGGTATTTTATATATACTTATTTTTGATTGGTAAAACGAAGTAACAACTAATATACTTCTATAACTGTTTAATGTCACAAACATATCACATATAATTTTAATGGGCATCTTTGTTTAGGATTCAAGGTTAGAGAGTCGAATTTTTAACACCTTAATTACTACCCCAAATTACTGGGCAGATTCCCGCTACATAGGCATCATCATAAGAGGAACACTGGCAGCACAATATGTACATTGTTTAACATTGCATTCTGTTATTGTACACACTGTCTAGTTTGTCGGTTACTTTTATGTTTTATAGGGGGCAGTAAGTTTGAATTTTCTGAATTCAATTAGGGCCATCTATCATCCATACTATAATCTGTTTGATGCACTTGCATTGCTCCCACCAATCAATACGAGGATAGCAACTTCACTTTTAGCTTCCAATCTCCAATTCCAATACCACATTTACAGAACGTTTTAAATATTTCGATTTTACATTTTCCTTTTTTTATATATTCTTTATTAATCTGTTTATAATATTTAATCTTCTAAGCAGTCGCAGACCTCCAGGGGCCCAAGGAGCATAGGTTAAGAACGGCTGCACTATTGTAAAGGCAATAAGGGAAAGACTGAATGAGAAAAAAGGATTCGCTGCGTTGCTGATTATTGACACACTGTCTATGTAAGGGTGTTGTTCAACCTTGTCAAGAATATATGCTTCGGGCAACAGCCGAGTTGCCTGCAGAGTTTACTGAAAGCAACGAAACAAATAAAACTCCGTTTCCAGCCTTGAACTGACCCGCGAACATGTTAGCCTGCCCTAACAAATCTATGACCACATGTTATGTAGAGAAAGATCAGAAATTGTTGGCTGGATCACCTCATATTCCGAGCAGGTGCTGGAGCAGCACACCTCTGACTGAGACAAGCTATCAGCTCCTTTGCCAGACCATGGTGTGCCTACGTAACCAGTAACTAAACCCTGATATGATCAAACCTCTCTGCTCTCACTACTGCTGCTGGAATGGTTTGCTTTGAAGGATCAAGGTGCTCCTACATCTTCCGTTCTTACTTATACAGCAATTCACAAACGTTCCTGCGCGATTTCTCTATTACAGTCAGCTTGGCTCTATCTACTTAGTGCCAGCAGGGCCTTTTATGTTTCCGACAGCTTCTTGTTCAAGACAGAAATCAGGCATTTTTACAAAATCCTACTCTGGTCAGCTTCTAGTACTTGCCAGAGTCTCCGCCTTGCAGCACATTCTCTTAAGCTATTTTTGCAGCTCCTAGTCCACACACCTATCTTGTGTGTCTTACCTCTTTGGGATTTCTATGCTCGAGTTCGCCTGTTTTGTACCATAAATCAAGCTTGTTGGCATTAAGAGAATTCACAATATGCCATTCAAGTCCCTGTATGCAAACCCCGCGTCAGCCCTGACCTACCCTGAATCTTCCATTTTATCCATAGAGTTCTCTTGTACTCCTAAAACAATCTCCGTCCTAATCATTTTTCCAGAGCCAAGGAAGAGCCAATCTCTCCATCCAGAAGGCACGTGTATAATGCAAAACGATTGTGGCCTCTTACAAAATACAGCGAGGGTCCATTAAATTGTCACTCAGGCTACTTGGCTTGGAGATAAGCAAAGCCCTCAGGCCAAGCAGAGTCTGCGTGCCCAAGAACTGCTGTGGCTGCAGGGACCTACATTGCAGTCCCACTAGAGTTCTTCTTTGGCTAGTTAGAGGTAAAACATATATAGACAATACATGTTAATCTGATTTTAAAAAAAGCGCTGTAGATACATCAGTGTTTATAAGTGTGTTCACCAAAGCACGTTTAGTACAGAGAAATTCCATACCGAGTTTCTACTGCTTGGTATTTTTCTTTATTACAAAACTTACTAAATATTGCATCTTCAATGTGTCAAATACAATTAACTGTATTTGACAATACAGATCATCAGGTCATAATGTTGCAATGCTTTGAGACAAAGGATTTGAAAACTTTGCATTTTCTTACGTTCTGTAATAATACTCAGTTGAAAGAAATAGTCAAAAACTGTAACAAATCAGATGAAAGTTTTTGCTCAGTGACTCATCTCTACAGCTGAAAAAGCATTCAATTGCTCAGTCTCAAAAGTCAAACTCTCTGGAGCAACCAGAGCTTTGGCTACAGATACCAAAGCACAGATAGCTAAAAAGTGGAGGATGCTACCCCGGCTTTTAGGAAACGTCAGACCTTCGGGGTAAAGCGACTTTGGCATAGGCCACTAAAGAGATCGGAGCAGAGGAGATGTAACGTTGAAGGCCTCCTGGGGCACATGGTAAGGGTATGTGCTGTGGTGGATGCTACAGGCTGGGAATATGGGCACTACTCTTAGGAGATTATCGGGACGGAAGGGGGATAGGAGCAGTTGTCTGAAGCACTTGAGAGTTATTGACTGGGAGGCAATGGGAAAGCAGGGTATAAGTAATCTGGCAGCTGAAGCTGCCAATCCCATTGACTGCAGTATCATGCTGGGGCTGCAAAAATCCGTGCACAATTCTATAACGGGACACTGATTTAAACCCTAGCAGGGACAGGAAGGGGTTCCGTCTTCCTCCACCAAGCAATCATATCTGCTGTGAAAGTGAGAATTTTTGGCAATTAAGCAGGAAACGCCGAAAGGTAAAGACATGGCAATACTAAGCAAGTATATAGCTGTTCTTCTAGCCGGTTCAGCGTAGAGCCAACAGAAGGGATATGTCTTTTCAAAATAAACAAGTAGATTTTCCAGTACATAGATGATGTAAAAATGAATCAACGATGCAAGGTGCGAGCACATCATTAGTGCAGTTAGCCAGAAACAGGGACCTAAGACAGATCCAAAACTTACTGCCCCCTACAATACATAATTGTAACCGACAAACTAGACAGTGTGTACAATAACAGAATGCAATGTTAAACAATGTACATAATGCGCTGCCAGTGTTTCTCTTATGATCATGACTATGTAGCTGGAATCTGCCCAGTAATTTGGGGTAAGCGTTAAGGTGTCAAAAATTAGACTCTCTAACCCTGAATCTAAACATAGATGATTTTTTCCAAAAAACGGGACCCACATTACAAAATGCCTTAGTTTTCCGTGCTCATACACTGCCAGCTAGACACGAAAACAAAGCCGATCGAAAGAAGCCTTAAAAGGATATAAACTGGAATGGGGAGAAGTGTACACAAAACACCTGCAAAAGCTGTTATACAGTTTGCCTACAGATATTACGATTGGAAGTATTTTTTTTAACAAAGGACAAAACCTCAGACACACATGAAAACCTTTTTGCACAACCGGAATGTGCAGCACTAATTCTAACAGGAACATTTCCACCTACATCATTAAGACATCGGTGATTCCTTACTCACCGAGCTGATCTTTTCCTGATTTTTGATACGTGGACAAACAAGTAACTGATCTGGTCATGGTGCCAAGTTTGCACGTGGGTAAGACTTTCCCAATCATCCAGGCACGGCCACCTCAATATAATTAGCACATTAGTTTCCGTGCTCATTACATTTTTGACTCCTGGACATTTTCTCCTGGCCAACCTGCTGATATTCCCATGGAGGATGTCTTTGTGGTAATGGCTTCAGGAGCTTTGCAGACCCACTCTGAAAAATACCAAATTAGTTGACAAAGAGGGGAGGCTGCTTACAGTGGCACCACTCCCTAGAGAATTAAGACCCGCTACTGAAGTGTGGCTGGGATATCACTTGGCAGCTCCACAATGCGCAGGCCAAAAGGAGACCCGGCAGTACCCTCTGAAACCCAGCAGTACTTTCTGCAACACCACTCCCTTTCAGACCAGCAAATGCCCTTTTAATACAGTGTTTTTATTTCTGTTGGGGAATGGCTAAATTAACATGGGGAATGTCCCCTTTCTAATACAGCCCACCTGCTGGTGAGCAGTAGCTAGCATAAGTCAACGCCAGCCACTGCTGTTGATTGGCTTACAGGGCTCTCGCATCTCCATGGCTACCACCATCGTTTTCTGTATGCTTCACTTTGAAGAAACTTTACTTCTATATTTTAGCCACATCGGATACAGGGTAGGATTTTTCTGGGACCACAGACAATCTGTAGTTTCTCCTTTCCGCTCACAGGGGCAGTTGTGGTGGGTGTAAAATGACGTCTCAGAGATCGTTTAAAGCCGACTTGGGTATAGCTGTGTCATGAACAGACTAATCACTGTCAGACGCTTGAATGGTTGCTGTTCACCGGGAACAAGGGCATTTTCTATGACCAATGAGCGGATTATTTAACGATAACCCCACGGCCCTGGTTTGTTCCTAGAACAAACAATACTATTTCATAGCTCTCACAACTGTAAGCTTTTTCATTTACTTCAGAAATGTGCTCAAACAAGCGTAAACCCATTAGATCATGTGCATGTCACATTATGTGGGAAAGCGCTTAGGCAAAGTGACGAACTGTGAATCAACACAGATTTATAGAAGTCTTAGGCTGCATTTAGATTTGTGGCAGCCTTGCCTCGTTCTGTGAATCCCTATCGCTCCTTGACAACAACATCTCTTCAATTTCTCCACCAGTCACATTGCCTGGCGGGCCATTGTGCAGATTCCCAAGCCCCCCTACTGCCAAAGATCTTTGTAGGTTATAGTGAATGCTGGGAACAAATGCTTCCATTCGCTCTTCCTCTATCTCGTCGCACCTTGGTAAAGAGGGAAGCACAATTCCCAATCATTTGGATAAACTTGCAATTTGCAGAAAGCCGATGGAGGTTTGTATATAAAAAGAGCAGCCTTGAAAAACCTAGTGTGCCCCCCCCCCCTTCACAAACCTGCATCCGACTTACTGATTCAATACATTGCCAAGCCTTGATACACTGATTACTAGCTGGCTGCTTACATAATGGAGCATATTCGTAGATGGCATCTAGGATGATGGTCATACTGGAACGGATTTCAGAGAGTTTAGGCAAAAGTCTCTGTGGGACTATTTCACGCGGTCCCACAGGTTTGCAGCAGGAACAATGGTTTAAGGGCTGGCCAAGGAACCGACCCTGAACACTGTCATGGAAAGGAGACCGAGGGCGAGAGAAGGAGCCTGCTGCTTCGACAAGACTACCTGCACATAAAGCTGTATGTGTTTGGTTCTTTTTGGACATTTTAGAAAGGACTGAAAGGCTAATGTGCAGTTAATAAAAGAGAATTTACTAAGAGCTCTGCCCTTCAGCTCAACACTAAAATGGTAGGATGAGCAAAGGAAATTTAATGTTTGACCAGTGCAGTTTCAAAATTTGTCAGTTTCTCATTTTCAGCATGACGAGGCAACACTCGCTTTCATAAAGTAGAAATTTTAACAGCATTGAATTTGGAAAACTCAAAGAAAATGTACAACTTTGAGAGCCAAGTTAAAAAAGATATTTACACCAAGCCAGTGGCCGATTACACATAATTTAGAACGGTACTAATAAACAGACATTCACACGTTTATTAAACTGCAAAAGCCAAATTCTCCATATTATTACCACAGTCCAGCAAAATTAACACGAGAAAAGAGTTCACTGTCTCACAGACTGCGTGTAACAATTAATTTACACAGGGAATCAATTCCCCTAATAAATAGTCCTGTGGTCTTCAGTGATTTTACCACACTGCACAAATGTAACCCCTTGCATGCTGGTTTTGATTAAATACCTTTTGCTCAAACAATTATACATGATACATAACATGATGTAAACCATATATGCAGAGTACAACATACTATTTATCCCCACTGTTGAAAGTGGGAAGAGGCATCATGACTCGAGGCTACGCCCCTCGTGAATCACACCCCCACCCACAAACTGGTTACAAATAGCATACTGTACTCTACACATCTGCATATTCACTGTATATGCCCTACAAGAACTGCAGGGGAAGAATGGTCAAGGAATGAGATAATGCCACCCTAGGTTTAAAGCATGGGTAATTTATGCTATGTGTTGCTAGCATCTAAATAATTTTTCATAAAAGAAAAGCTGCCTCAGTACGAGTCATTTACATTGCTAGAATTCATTGTGACCAGACGCCTGGATGCTATTCACACACAAAACAGAGAAGCAAAATCTCTCATTCATCCTGTCTGTCCATTGCTACAATGCCTTCATTTCAGACTTTGCATAGCTGACAAATACATTCTGCCCAATGTTCCTTAAAGTTGGTGTATGGGGTGAAGATGTATTGAGGCATGCTTTCACAATGCATCGGTTTGTCACCATCCACTACCAAAGCTACTTCCGGCAAGATGAGAGTTCTGCCCAGAGTGTGCCAGAAATGAGCAATAGTGCTTGTTGCAAAGAGGCCATTAAGGGCTGGAGATGTGTGATTGTCGATTTGAGGGTATTTTCTTTTTTAAGTGTGTACTACTATAAAATGAAGGTGTATTGGTAATATCCCTTTATTTAATTTTGGGAGTAAAAGTCAAAACCAGGGATTTGCAGCAAGGCTGCACTGCAGCTTCAGTGGAAACTACTAGGAGAGCAGAAAAAGAGGCTACAGTGCTACAATATTCTGAGGGCATGTTACGTTGCTGCCAACTTAGTTGTTGAAAATTACTATCTTTTGCATGGTATTTCCCCCCAGATTTTTGCATTCTTTAACTCAACCTGTTTCTGTTGGTTATAGGACTCTGCACACTTTACTCCTGTTAACTAGTGGTAAAGTGTTTGAGAACTTCTTTTTAAACATGGTAAAATTGGCATATGCCGCAATGGCACCTTTAATTTACTTATAAGCCTCTACTATATAATATTATATTTACTTGGGGCCAGTAAATTAAATACTACAAGAGGGCTGTAGTACTCATTGTGCCACCCGCTAAATCAGCACCATTTCAACCTGGCAAATTAAACTTCTTGCCAAGCCTAAACCTTCCTTTATAATACTTATAAGTCATTCCTAGGGTGGGCTCAAAATGCTGATAGGGCAAGGTGCATGGTATATAAAAAGTAGGACATGTGTACTTACGTTTTACATGTCCTGGCAGAAATGGAAAATAATTTAGGATAGCATACATGCATAAACAGCATAGTCGTACTGGTTAGTTACATATTTGCACACACAAACTGCATATTTAAACGTTTTGACAACGTTCTTGCTTCTCCTCAAACAGTTAGAAGATAAGTGGGAAGTAATACACTGCTAGCGCGCCCTTTCTGCTACATGTGCACACTAGTGCTGGCTCTATCGCGGTTCTAGTCGCTATAAAGAAAAACAGAGCTGCTATATTTAGAAACATGCAATATTTTGCATAAATACTTATCTATAAGATGTAATATACATCATCCTATCACGACCACATTAACTTTTAGCCTGATTTTTGTCCATTTTAGGTTATGTTGAGAATGGCTTGTCCACACAAGGTTCTACTAAAGTTTCTATATATTTGCAGTTAAGATTTATTATGCTTCTCTGAGAAAATGACAGTTTACCAGCAACGTTTTAGTTCTCATTAACAATGCATGAACTTTTGGTTTTCTATCTTCATTTTCATCCAGTGCATGGGGCTAAATGTGCTTTCGGTACCAGAGCCTATAAAGCACTATACGTTTATATCAGTTTACCATCTGCTATACTTCAATGACATCTAAAGAAACAGGTGGATCATCGCCAGTGTACCCCAAATGATGCCTGGCTGTTAAGGTATTATTCACGTATAATACATGGGATTCAGTAATCTCTGTATGAACAGTCTCGGATTGCATTATAATCGGTGACTTATGACACGCCCAGTCACCGATTATAAAGAAAAGACGTCAGAACTCGACTATTGTGAGTTGATGCAGCAGAGTTCTGACGTTACAATGCATGCTGCGAGAGCCAGCAGCCAAGGAGAAAGGCAGGTCTGGACAGAAAGCATAACTGAAGTAGCTGTTTAAAGCAACAAAAACAGAATATTGCCTATCTTTTTTCCGCTCTATTTTAATAGCTTACAATGATGACAAGCAGAGAGAATTGGTTTATTTTTTGCACTCCTTAGATAAAGAAAAGCTAGAATCTTTCTGCATATTTCTACACATTTTGAGCTACTGCAGTTTAAAAGAAATAAATGGACTTGTATTGAACTGCTTCTTTTATCTGTTTGACACAAATTTCTAACAGGTTTTTTATGTGTTTAATTTTGCACTAGAGGTTTTATTTTTATTCTTCACGTTTGCAAACATGCTCGCTCTTTCATATGAAAGAGCTACGCACCAAGGTTTTAAGTGGTTTGTGGGAAAGGGGATCATGTGACCACGTATTATATGGGATAATGTATCCCCGCCCCAGCATAAGGATAGCAAGTCACCTTTGAATTCTATAACCTTATAAAGGAACTCAGCATTCGACTTCGTTCCTCTATATGGTTATGGAACTCCTTGGTGACTTGCAATATTCTTATAATGTACAGCAGGGAGTGCTATATTCCTTCTATTATTCAGATTGAAAACATGAGTTCTGCAGAGTCCGGGTACAGAATTAAATGTGTCAAGAGGAACAAGGACTTGTCTCCATTAACAAATTGTTGCCCATTTGATTCTAAGGGTGAAGGAAAAGTGGATCAACTTCAAGATCAGTCACTTGTGAACCCTTGTCAGGTCTCTCTCAAAAAATGTTATGTTATATGTACTAAACATAGCACAGCAAATCACCCTCGAAGGGGTATCTCAGCGCTGGAGCTCATACCATGTAAGGAAGTGACTGGAGAAATTAGAAAAGTCAAGTTTTAGGAAAGTTTTGGAAACGGATCAAGTAAAGGCAGGCACAGATATGCAGAGGTAGTTTATTCCAAGGGTGTGGGCCTGGATAGGAGAAAGATCTGCCGCCGTATTTAACTGTGCGAATCTAGTGGGAACAAAGCAGGAGCTGGTCTTTAGATCTCAGATAATTTGTGGGAAGATAGTGATAGAGTTTGTTATGTAGACACGCAGGGTCTTTGCCCGATAGGGCTTTGTATACCAAGCATAGGAGCATTAACATAGCACCTTTCCGAATTGGAAGCCAATGAAGCAATCCAAGAGTAGGCTCTGAGTGGGTAAGAGGGTGGGGAGTTTGCAGACTAGGCTTGAGGCAGTGCTTTGGACTACCTGAAGTTTATGCTACCAATTTGGCTATCAATCTGGCTTAAGATCACGCTGCAGCACGGAGACCTCTGCCTTACACACTGTAGACAACGCCCTCCTTACTAGAGATGAAGAGGACCCTTCCTTCCTGATATTGCTGAACTGCTGAGATGACTTTAGCAGTCGACCTTCCTGCCCTCACTTGCACCGGTTAATTCACATGGGCAGTGGTGTAACACAGGTCCCCGCACCCCCCCACAGTGCGGGGGCCGCAAGCTCCAGGGGGGCCCCTCAGCACATTACTCTGACCGGAGAGCTCATGATGGATTCCGGAGGGGGGCCCTCCACGTGCCTTGCAGGGGGCCCCCCCTCAAATTTCGTTACGCCAGTGCACATGGGCACCTACAAGTCCCAAAAGATCTCCATCAATTGTAGAGTCCCAAGAGTTCCATACTGTCCCCTGTCATCTTTCACCTCCACATGGAGCCCCCTGGGGTCTACTCACAGAAAACAGCATCAACTTCACTAATATCCCAACAAATTGAATGTGCCCTTCGCTCAAGACCTCTTATGCATTAGATACAGCCTGGACCTCATCCAGACCTAGATATCCTGCACCTACCTGAACTCAACCTCACCAAAACAGATTTCCTGATATTTTCAAACAACAAAAGAGAACTTTGATTCAGCCTGGACATCAACTTTACCTCAAGGAAGACATTGACAAAACACAGATGGCCTGATTCCCGCTCTCTTCTAAAGAAAAATAAACATTTTCTTCAAGAAAGCAACTTCTGAACTGCTGCTCAAGCTTCATACTCTCACAACTGGACGGTAGTAACACCCTGCTCCATGGCCCAATACTGTCCTCCCTTAAATGTATCATACACACCACAGCATGTCTCATTCAGTTACGGAATTAATATGATCACATTACCTCTCATCCTAATAGAACACCATTGGTTCTCCTTGCCAGCCTGCACCATCTTCAAAACCATCTCAATCATTTACAAAGCCATCATGATCAGCACTCCCGCTTATCTTGCAAACAAAAGCAAAAGAAACAATTGATGGACGGAATGCTGGACAATGCAAACATTCACCCCCAGTCACAAGGATCTGGGTTAAATCCATCATTCTTTTGCTCACCACACCACCCCAGTTTGGACCCAGCCATATGCAAATCAGTCTTGACCCTGTTCCTTGTGGGAACAGTCCAGCCCGAACTGCCAAGCCAGGTCCTCCCTGGACCGGAAACAAGCATCCTAGGACCGGTTTCAGGGCATCACCCTTCTTCAGCCAGGCTAGCTTGAATCCAGTGGTGTAGTGAGCACGGGACCCACGTCTGGGCATACCCTTCCCACTTAGGGCGACAAATGCAAAAGAAACAATTGATGGACGGAATGCTGGACAATGCAAACATTCACCCCCAGTCACAAGGATCTGGGTTAAATCCATCATTCTTTTGCTCACCACACCACCCCAGTTTGGACCCAGCCATATGCAAATCAGTCTTGACCCTGTTCCTTGTGGGAACAGTCCAGCCCGAACTGCCAAGCCAGGTCCTCCCTGGACCGGAAACAAGCATCCTAGGACCGGTTTCAAAAACGATGGGACAGGTATGCCCAGACGTGGGTCCCGTGCTCTCCATGCCACTGGAATCAAGCTATCCTGGCTGAAGAGGGGTGAAACCCCGAAACCGGTCCTAGGATGCTTGTTTCCAGTCCAGGGAGGACCTGGCTTGGCAGTTCGGGCTGGACTGTTCCATGAGGCACAGGGTCAAGACTGATTTGCATATGGCTGGGTTCAAACTGGAATGGCATGGTGAGCAATAGCACAATGGATTTAGGCCCAGATCTCTGTACTGGGGTGAATGTATGACATTGTTCTGCATTCTGTCCATCAACTGTTGTTTTTGCATTTGTCACCCCGAGTGGGACGGGTATGCCCAGACGTGGGTCCCGTGCTCTCCATGCCACTGGAATCAAGCTATCCTGGCTGAAGAGGGGTGAAACCCCGAAACCGGTCCTAGGATGCTTGTTTCCAGTCCAGGGAGGACCTGGCTTGGCAGTTCGGGCTGGACTGTTCCCATGAGGCACAGGGTCAAGACTGATTTGCATATGGCTGGGTTCAAACTGGAATGGCATGGTGAGCAAAAACGATGGATTTAGGCCCAGATCTCTGTACTGGGGTGAATGTATGACATTGTTCTGCATTCTGTCCATCAACTGTTGTTTTTGCATTTGTCACCCCGAGTGGGACGGGTATGCCCAGACGTGGGTCCCGTGCTCTCCATGCCACTGGAATCAAGCTATCCTGGCTGAAGAGGGGTGAAACCCCGAAACCGGTCCTAGGATGCTTGTTTCCAGTCCAGAGAGGACCTGGCTTGGCAGTTCGGGCTGGACTGTTCCCATGAGGCACAGGGTCAAGACTGATTTGCATATGGCTGGGTTCAAACTGGAATGGCATGGTGAGCAAAAAAACGATGGATTTAGGCCCAGATCTCTGTACTGGGGTGAATGTATGACATTGTTCTGCATTCTGTCCATCAACTGTTGTTTTTGCATTTATCTTGCAAACAAGCACACCATCTCTCCTGACTCTCGGCACACCCGAAACTAGGACACCATAAGAGTGGAGACCAAGTAGTGTAGAAAAAGAAAAAAAAACAAGGCTGCATGTCTTTTCTATTTAAGCAGCCAGGATCTGCACCAACATTCATGTATCTATCAGAACTGTCCCAACACCACATCAATTCTAAATAAATGTTAAAGACACCTCTTTAAAGAACACTACATCACAATGCACTAATCGTGCAATTCTTCTCCCAGAACCCAGAAACTTCTTCTATCACCTGTTGACTGTATGCTTGCCTTTGTCCCTGTAGAACAAGTTACCTCCTTTCAGTAACGTTCTATTTGGTGGATTCTGTATCTAACCACAGATTCCTCATCTTGTGAATATCCCCAGATGCCCAACTGGATCTGAAAAATTCATAGCTGTGCTTCTGCTTGTGGGGAGTGGGTGCTGAGTACCTGCATCAATGCCATTCCACTCTGAAATCGACGAACGGCATCCGCATATAAGTGCCACTCAAGCGCACTGTCAGTTCCTTTCATTAACCCATCGGCACCTTCAGATGCGAGTAGACTAAGCAACTGAAAAACCAGAGTGCAGATTCCTAAATTGGGACCTTTTTAGATGGAAGAGACCTTACCACAGATCGGGGAGGCAGGAGGGCAGTGAGGAATCTGTGGCCATAGAGTAGCCACCAGAAAGAGCATTACTGTAATAAGTAACTTGTTCTTCTGATGGATACTTTTAACCACAGATTACTCACATTGTGAATAGATAAAAATGCCATACATCCCCAGGTGGTGGGTCTGTGGAATGACTCAAACTAAAACGTCCTGCGAGACAGAAGTGGCAAAATGTCCCTCCTAACTGATCTGACAACTCTTAACAGAATTGAGTGCTTCGTGAATGTGTGCACCGATGCCCATGTAGCTGCCTAACAAATATACAGGTCAGGCACTCCGAGTGCCAACAGAGTGGTAACGGCCTTGGCCCTGGTGGAGTGAGCCCGCAAACCTTCTGGAAGCTGCTTCTTAGCCAATGCTTAGCAGATCTTCATGCAGAGAACAAATCGATTGAAAGATCTATGGTTTCTCACAATGGTTCTTACCCTTCTTTGCTCCAGAGAACCCCACAAATAGCGGATTGTCCACCTGATGCTCCTTGGTATGATCAATGTAAAAGCGGAATGCTCTCTTGTGATACAAACAATGGAGTCTCTCTTCCTCTATCGAGGGATGGGGCAGAGCAAAGAGTGATGGCTTTTCCAATGTGAAAATGCATCTCCACCTTTGGCAGGAACGTCACTAGAGTCCTTAGCACTAGTTTGCCTGGGGAAAAGGTTGTATAAGGAGGCTGGACTGAGAGGGCCTGAAGTTCCCTCACCTAGTGTGCAGATGTGATCACCGCCAGGAAGACCGTTTTCAAGGTGCGTAAACAACTGTGCACCAGTTTGAAAGAGGTACACATCAGATAGGTATGGTATAAATTTAAGTCCCACTGTGGCATTAAAAAGGGCATTGGTGGAATCTTACATTGGAAACCTTTTAGAAAACACATCAAAACTGGTGATCTGAACAAAGACTGTTGGTCTAGCAAATGTATAAAAGCTGAAAGAGCCAAAAGTTCAACTTTAATTGTGCCCAGAGCAAGGCCTTGCTCGGCAAAAACACAAAGCAAACACATTTAACAGTTGTGCTTGCAACAGATTTAACTGCCATGTAACACATCACGCTTCAAACCCAGAGCCCTGCATATACAGATTTCGTGGAAGGGTGCCTGGCCTCCAGAATGACATCAACAACCTCAGAAGAGAGACTTCCAGCATGCCAAATCACTGACATTTTTGGAAGTGGTGAACAGATCTAGCCAGGGTTCTCCCCACCAGTGGCGGCTCCCCCGCTAAGGCGCAGGAGCATCGCCCCAGTGCTTGAACTGCCAGCTGAATACAAAAAATAAAATGATAACATTTGTTATTATCATGTTGTTTTCTGTATTCAGCTTGCAGCTGAAGCCAGGGGGGGGTGGGGCTGGGCTCCCCGCATCACAGGGGGAGGAGCGGTGGCAGCATCTAAAGTGCGCATGATGGTTTGGCCAGCCGTCTCTGACCGGCCAAAGCGTCATGCGCACTCTGCATGTTCTCCGCGCAGGCTGCATTACAGCCTGTGTGGAGATTATGCAGACTGCCAGTCCCTGTCTGAGCGCCGAACCACGACGCTCAGACCAATCACAACGCTGCTGCAAGGCAGTGTTGTGATTGGTCAGGGGATTCTGGGAGGCTGTGTGCTTCCTGCAGAAGGAGGACGGAGGAAGAAGAGCCGGCGGTACAGGTAAGTGCCTTTTTTATTTTTTATTATTTCCCACCCCATCCCTCTGCACCCGCCCTCCCCCCCCCCCACCTCACCACCCCTGTTCGGTATCAGCCGCTACTGCTCCCCACTGTTGGAAAATTCCCTGCATCACCTCAAAAGTTCTTCCTTCTTCTGCCCTTGCATTTAAAGATCCTGCTGGGTAGTGTAGTACTAGGGAAATTCCCCTGAAGGTCCAGCTAGCTTCAGAGGTGCAGAGGTTCTTGGCACAGGGCTCGCACCTACATTCTGCCCTGCTTGTTGTGGCACCATATGGCGGTGGTGTTTGTGAAAACCAGCAACCCGCACCCCTTTGATGATGGACAGTAAGGACTTCAACGGCAAGCAAATTCGCCCAGAACTAAAACAATTTGCTGGAGAGGCGGGTCTCTAACAGAGACCAGAATCCTTTGACCTCCACCTCTCCCAGATGGACCCCCAACTCAGTAGAAATGGCTAGGTTTGCGGTACACAAATATCACTTAAATAAATGCATATGAAGACAGCAGCAAACAGGATCATAATAAAAGATAAAGGCATGCACCTCAAATATGTTCTTTGGGCCATTTAAAGAACAAGTTACTTACCTTCGGTAACGATATATCTGTAAGAAACATAGGATAGTTATAGATTCCTTACCTTAGAATCTCCCCCAGGCGTCAGACTGGATCCGGAAAGTTTTTCGTCAGCAGTACCCCTGCGCGTCTGAAGGTGGCGTTGGTTGACTCCGCGTCCGTCGTCGGCATCGCCTGGATGACGTCGCGGAAGTTACTTAGACGCCGCCCTCGCGCACTGACGTCAGTTCTGTACACTACTTTCCACGCCAGAAGCGCAGAGCCATGCAAGACACTGACCACTGGTGCACAAAACTAGGGCCCTGAAAGGATGTCCTTAAACCCTAGAAGTCAGTTCGCAGAACGGGGAGGATGGGTGGGGCGGTAAGGAATCTATAACTAACCTATGTTTCTTACAGATATATCGTTACCGAAGGTAAGTAACTTGTTCATCTGAAAGAAACAGTTAGTTATAGATTCCTTACCTTAGAATAGATACCCCAGCAATACCAACCCCGGAGGTGGGTCTGCGAACCAAGTTCACACCAGAAAGTCCTGGAGAACAGAACGGCCAAAGAAGCCGTCTCTCCGGACTTGATTGTCCAGACAGTAGTGTCTCGTAAATGTGTGCAACGATGCCCACGTAGCTGCCTGACAGATGTCATTAAGGGGGACTCCTCATCCTAAAGCAGTAGTAGCTGCCGTCGCACTGGTGGAATGGGCGCGCAGCCCCACTGGAGGCTCCTTCTTAGCCAAAGAATAGCAGGCTTTGATGCACAGAACGACCCACCTGGAGATGGTCCGTTTGTGCACGGCCTGACCTTTCTTAGCGCCCACGTACGCACCAAAGAGCTGGCCATCCACCCGGAATTGTTTTGTGTGATCCAAGTAGAAAGAAAGCGCACGCTTTGGATCCAGATGGTGGAGCCTCTCCCTCTTTTGAAGGATGCGGAGGTGGAAAGAAGGTGGGCAAAGTGATGGTTTGGCCAATGTGGAAAGAAGAAACCACCTTAGGAAGTCAGGATGGTCCACTTCTCAGGACGACCTTGTCCGGATGGATAGCCAGAAAGGGAGGCTTAGAAGAAAGAGCTTGGAGCTCACTCACCCTGCGAGCAGAGGTGATGGCCACCAGAAAGGTAGTTTTCAGAGTTAAAAGCCTGAGAGGGCAATTATGAAGCGGCTCAAAGGGAGCGCACATAAGAAATGTAAGAACCAAGTTCAAGTCCCACTGGGGCATTACGAAGGGAACAGGAGGAAAAAGAGGAGTAATGCCCTTAAGAAATCTATTTACAACAGGGGATTTGAAAAGAGAAGGCTGATCAGGAAGCCTAAGAAAGGATGAAATGGCCGAGAGGTAGCCCTTAATAGTGCCCAGAGCAGAGCCCTGCTGGGCTAAAGAGAGGAGGAACAAGAGAACCTCAGAAAGAGGGGCAGAAAGGGGATCCACAGCCTTTGCTGTGCACCATGCCACAAATTTATTCCATCTGCAGGCGTATACCGTCTTAGTGGAGGGACGCCTGGCTGCCAAGATTACATCACAGACTTCAGGAGGCAGGTCAAACGACGTCAACTGCCGCGCTCAATCTCCACGCAAGGAGGTGGAGGCTGGACAGGTTCGGGTGGAGGACCGTCCCCTGCTGCTGCGACAGAAGATCCTCCCGAAGAGGCAGTCTGATCGGAGGATCGATGGCCATGTTGAGCAGCTCGGGATACCAGACTCTTCGTGCCCAATCCGGAGCCACAAGAATGACTTGGGCCCGGTCGTGCTTGATCTTCTTCAGCACTCTGGACAGAAGAGGTATAAGCGGAAAGGCGTATAGAAGACCGCAACTCCACTCGCGACGAAAAGCGTCGCCTAGCGAGTGCCGCCTTGGAAATTCCAACGTGCAGAAATGCTGACATTGCGCGTTCTCTTCGGTGGCGAATAGAACTAACCAAGGCTCTCCCCACTGCTGAAAGAGACCTTGCACCACCTCCGAGCAAAGACGCCATTCGTGATCCATCATGCACCTGCGGCTGAATTCGTCCGCCTTGGCGTTCAGTGAACCTGCCAGGTGTTGAACCACCAGAAATATGCCCCGATGTTCCAGCCATGTCCAGAGGCGGAGGGCCTCCTGAAATAGGGTAAACGACCCCACCCCGCCTTGTTTGTTGCAGTACCAGATGGCGGTGGTGTTGTCTGTGAACACCTGCACTACTCTTCCCCGTACAGAGGGAAGGAATGCCTTGAGTGCAAGACGGATCGCCCGAAGCTCCAGAAGGTTGATGTGGAGCCCGGAGTCCGCTGGAGACCAGAGGCCTCTGATCTTCTCCTTTCCCATGTGGCCGCCCCATCCCAGAAGGGATGCATCTGTCACCACTGTATGATCTGGTTGGGGAAGGGAGAGGGATCTGCCGTTGACCCAATCCTGGTTCGTGAGCCACCACTGCAATTGTCGTGCAGTGCCCTCCGAGATCTGGACGTAATCGGACAGATTCCCCTGATGCTGCGCCCACTGGAACTTCAGGTCCCACTGCAGAGCCCGCATATGCCACCTGGCATGATCGACCAGCAGGATGCAGGAGGCCATGAGGCCCAGCAGCCTCAGGGTCATCCGGACCGAAACCCGGGATAGGGGCTGAAAGATCGGAATCATAGCCCGAATATCGCGGACTCGCTGTTCGGGAGGATAAACCCGAAACCGCGTCGTGTCCAGAACCTCTCCGATGAAGAGGAGTTTCTGAGAGGGAATCAGGTGTGACTTCGGCACATTGATGGAGAACCCCAGCGAATGCAGGAGGTCGGCCGTTGTCTGGAGGTGGGAGACGACAGCCTGGGGCGAGCCCGCTTTCAACAGCCAGTCTTCTAGATAGGGGAAGACTGGAACCCCTGATCTGCGCAGATGAGCTGCGACCACCGCCATCACTTTCGTGAACACCTGAGGGGCGCTGGTAAGGCCAAAGGGGAGCACTGTAAACTGAAAGTGCTCATGGCCTACCATGAACCGCAGGTAACGCCGGTGGGCCGGCAGGACGGGGATGTGAAAGTAAGCGTCCTGCAAGTCCAACGCTACCATCCAGTCTCCAGGGTCGAGGGCAGACCAGACCTGAGTGAGCGTCAACATTTTGAACTTCTCCTTCCGGAGGAAGCGGCTGACGTTCCTGGTATCCAAGATAGGACGCAGGCCTTTGTCCTTCATGGGCACCAGAAAGTAGTGGGAATAGCAACCACAACCTACTTCTGGGACAGGAACGCGCTCGATGGCACCCTTGGACAAGAGTGCCGAAACTTCCTGTTGGAGAAGGGCCAGGTGATCCTCCGACATGCGATGGTACTGAGGTGGCATGGAGGGAGGGGTAGTCTCGAAGGGGAGGGAGTAGCCCCTTCGGACTATTTGCAAAACCCACCTGTCCGACGTGATGGTGCGCCAGTGGGGGAGGTGATGGCGGATCCTGCCGCCCACTGGCGTTTGGTGGCCCTGAAATGTCGGACTTGGAAGGTTTGGAGGCTGCTGCAGAGAGGGCAGTGGTGGACTGGCCCGCTCGCTGGCCCCCAGAACCACGCTGGTGGTTCCCACTTCCCCGGCCGCGCTGAGACTGTACACCTTGCGCAGGCCTGTGGCTCTGGGCGGGACGTAGTGGGGCACCCCTTCCGTAGCCACGAAAGGGGCGAAAAGCAGACTGCGCAGGGCGGGTCGTGGAGAGGCCCAAGGACCTGGCCGTAGCCTCCAGCGCGTTGTCTGCTTTGTCGCCGAAAAGACAACGGCCATCAAAGGGCATGTCCATAAGGGTGGATTGGACATCCCCTGAAAAACCAGTCGAAGGCAACCAGGCGTAGCGTCGAAGGGCTACTGACGTTGAAATTGTCCTGCCAAGTGTGTCGGCGGTATCCAGCCCACAGCGGATGGTAAACTTCGCTGCGTATCTCCCCTTGGCAACGGCACGGGAGAGCGTGGCCCGGGCCTCCTCCGGGCACTGAGGCAGCACCTGCGCCACCGTATCCCACACAGAGTGGGTGTAACGGCCCAACAG
This sequence comes from Calotriton arnoldi, assembly GCA_963921515.1. Taxonomy (NCBI): domain Eukaryota; kingdom Metazoa; phylum Chordata; class Amphibia; order Caudata; family Salamandridae; genus Calotriton; species Calotriton arnoldi. Next base: position 729,226 of record CAWUFW010002204.1, read on the forward strand.
ACATGCTGTGTTAACCGACCGCAGTCCCAAGCTGGCGGAAGAAAACATTTTCTTTCCAAGGTGGTCCAGCTTTTTGGATTCCCTTTCCGGAGGTGCGGTAGGGAAGGCGCCCTTGGGCGTGGAGGCTTGGACTACCAAGCTCTCAGGGGTGGGGTGTTGGGAGAGGAAAGTGGGGTCGCCTGGGGCCGGGCTGTGGCGTCGGGCAATCATACTGTCCACAGGAGCCCCTGTGTTGGGCCTGGACCAAGTGTCCAAAAGGATGTCCGTAAGGGCTTCATTAAACGGGAGCAGGGGCTCCGAAGAGCTCGCTGCTGGCTGAAGCACCTCTGTCAGGAGGTTAGTCCTGACTGCCACTGTAGGAAGCTCGAGGTTGAGAGCCTCGGCCGCCCTACGCAACACCACTGCGTACGACGCTCCTTCCTCCGTAGCCACGGTAGGAGGAGACAACATGCCTAGGTCTGGGGAGGTGTCCAGACCACTGGCCTCCCCCACTTCCTCTCTCCAGTCCAGATTGTATTCTAATTGGTCAGTCAAAAGGTCACCAGACCCCCTCCCAGTCTTCCTCACCCTCTTCTGGCTGCCAATCTGGTTGAAAATAGCCAAGGTGGAACACAGGGACAAAAGTACCCATCGGCGTCGGATCCGGTGTCGGCCGACGCCGGTCCGACTCCGTGTCCATGTCGAGGTGGGAGCCGGGGTTAACGCCGGCTGGGGGTCCAGCCGGCGTCTGCTGCAGACATGGTGCCGGTGGAGTCGGCGCCGGTGGAGGTGTAATGAGGTCGACTTGCGCCGATCCGGATCCAGGCCTGGATGCAAGGGGGCCCTGCGGTGCCGAGGCTGAAGCCGGCGGCGGCAAAGGCCTAGGGTCCCCAGTCGAGTCCGCGGGACCCGAAGGCGCGCCGGCAGAGTTGGGCTGCCCAAAGATGGCATGCATCGCTTCGTAAAATTGACGAAGCTGGGCAGGGGTCGGTCCCGGGAAGGGAGGGAAGGCCGGAGTCGACCCTGAAGGCTCCACAGGCGGAGCCTCAGGAGTGGCACCACCCGCACCCTGTGTCGCGTCTGCCGACGGACGAGGGGAAGTCGAAGAGCGACGATGCTTTTTCGACTTCTTGTGCTTCGACTTACCTGATCCTGAGTGCGAAGACTTAGAAGAGGAGTGATGATGACTCCGCGATCGGTCCCTCGACCTCCCACGCGACCGGGACCTTGCGCGACGCAGAGCCGACTGCCGGGCCTCGAAGAGCTTTCGGGACCACTCCTGCAAAGACTTCGGGGCCATGGTTCGACAGTCGGAGCACGACTTGGGGTCATGGTCGCGCTCCAGGCAGAAGAGGCACACGCGGTGCGGATCCGTCACCGACATCATTCGGGAACAGGAACCGCAGGCCTTGAAACCAGGCATCCCTCGTGCACCAGGAGTCGGATGAAGACTCGAAAACGAAGTCAACAAAAGTCGCAAAAACTCAGTCAAAAAGTGACTGGGGGTACCGCTCTTCCCGGATCTGCGCTTGCTGGCGCGGAAAAAGAAATAACTAACGTCAGCGCGCGAGGGCGGCGTCTAAGTAACTTCCGCGACGTCATCCCGGCGACCACGACGACGGACGCAGAGTCGACCGACGCCACCTTCAGACGCGCAGGGGTACTGCTGACAAAAAACTTTCCGGATCCAGTCTGACGCCTGGGGGAGATTCCAAGGTAAGGAATCTATAACTAACTGTTTCTTTCAGATGATAAATGCAATATGAAGTGGCCACCTAGGTCATCACCAGTTGGGGGAAAAGAGCAAAAGAGGCAACAAAGCAATTCAGGGCCCTAAACAGCAGGTAGGCCCCATTTGCCAGGGAAGGTGGTGGAAAAATGTTACTACATCTAGGGCTGCAAAAATGGTTCCAGCGTCATTGGACTTGGCTGAGCACAAATTCATCCACTAATGCTGGTCCAATGAATGTGACTTTCCTCAATGCCTGACCTGAACATAAGATAGTTGCGGAAGCCCAGGGTGCAGAAACCATTCGAAGCAGACATATTGCTAAATGGCTTGCCCTTAGCTATAGATTAATTTTAATTACTTAGCGCTTTTTATGGGTTTCAATTGCTGCAGTGTCCCATACTTTGAAGTGTAACTCAAAGCAGTGGGATACACCAAACCATGTACCATCACGAAGTGGTTTACAACACTATCTCGGCTAGTAAATTTTATGACACTACAAAATCACTCCTCCCAACTCACCACCACATTAGTGATGGCCTCAGAAAAACAGCTCTCAATTGCGCCTACAACCCTCCTCCCGTTTCAGGATCAGCCCTAATGCAGAAAATCAACTATTTTTGTACTTTTCTGTGGAACTGGTGTGGCAAGAAATTGACATCCTCCATGGTGTGCACGGCATCTAGGAAAAGCTGCTTTTAGCAAGAGTGCGGAATTCCCTGCTGAAATAATGCGCTGTGTGAGAATTTGTACAGCAAGGTACTAGAGTGTTATTGAACAAAAGACATTTGGTGTCAAGCTGCTGGACCCAGGTTTTTACCATATTTCCTTATTTACTGCCGAGCTACGTACTGACCGAGTACTTCCTTCTGAAGCAGACCTCAGTGTCCTGGAACAGACACAGTTTCTGCAGGGCCACCAAACCAGCTTTGGCAACCTTCTTTATTTTAAGAACCAATGCAGTGCCATATCAAAGAGGACTATCTCTGTGTGCTTTTGTCATTCATCTGGATTGTTTTATACGTCCCTCTGGCCCCATTACGCCATATATCCTACCTTTCCGCAGGCACTTGCAGCTGATTAAATGCATACATTTTAGAACTGTATACCCGTGTGTTTTCCATTAGTACATTTCTAAACATACTGTAAAGTACTACATCTCTTGTTCCCAACAATCTGAAGAGAAGTTGAGCGACCAGAGAAAAAGGCGAGCAGGGTGGTCTCACATAATTCCTATTTACTCAAAAGGTAGACAGTCTAAACGTGACAGTGGCTTCGTACTAGACTGAAAAGGATTTACTGTCCCTTAAAGGCGGAAAAAGGTCATGTACGGAGATCAATGCAAGGAGAGGCATACATCTTTCTCAAGTTAGTAAATTTATGTTCCACAATTCATTGTTCCATTATGTCAGTTAAGTGCCTTTTATGGAACCTTTAAGGTTCACAAGTAGTTCAACAAACAGTATCAAGTTAGTCACCGTGTAATAAAACGATTCGTATTTTCGATGTAAGATGCCTATTAAAAATATACTAATTTTAAAATTACGTCCCACAAATATGATAGTTTTATGGCAAGAACTTACATTTCATAAAATTATTCCTTGCAATAACACAAGAAGCAGCTCACGTGTAAGTTTTATTAATTCCAGCACAAAGACGCATTACAATTTTTAATCTGGACTTCCTTGGGAAAGGATTGTCATGTTCAACTCTTTCTTCCTGTTCATGGGGAAGCATGTTGTTCAAGCTGATTATTAGCTTACTTTCAAGTTGTGCTTTTCTACAGCAAGAAGACAATAATAGCAAGCACAACTCGGTAGCAATGTCGTGCCAAGAGTGGCTGGTTTCCTGCTAGCCAGACATTCAGGTGTGGATTAAACACCGCGTTGGCTGAAGGGAGAGAAGGACCCCACGTAAACAACATTAACAAAAATAAGTCCTCTTTCACAGCTTTAGCCCGGTAATGGAAACAGCAGGCCTGTGCCCATGTTAGACTCTGAAAACTGGCAGAGGAGAGAGACTGCTGACACGGTGAACCAGGACACATCACGAGGCAAGTCTTCAGCTTCTACCGCCACAACCAACAGAATAATGAACCAATTAATGGATTCAATGAGAGATTAGAGAGCTTTATTTTCAATTATCGAGTATGCAACAGACCCAATTAATCAGAGCTTAACCTACGCTTATTTAACTGTATCGGTCCAAATCGGAAGGTTTGGAACGATGCCCTATTTTGTTGAAGTATTTTTTCATTTGATACCTTTTGGGGTAATTTACCTTACATGAACCTAAACTGAGAGGTAACATGCTTTACAGAAAACTGCATTATGTGCCGCAGCACGCCATATACCTGTACAATGATTGACAATTACAGAAGCAATAAGAGAAACTTCCTCGGTATTGTAGGATTACAGGGCTGGTGCCAGGATTTGTACGCAATCCAAATTTGGCATCGTAGCGGTCATTGGGGGGATATGAATGAGCAGGGCCTTTAGGTCTTTTTTATATATTTCTTTAGAATTGATTGAATGTTTTGAACACAAAAATCAATATAAGAGTCGGCTTTGAACGCCGATCTCCAGCCTTGAACAAGACACCATGCGTGAAACGTGTTGGGCAGAGAATATTTTTTGTCTGCTGACTGTCATGCTTCACCAGAAAATAAAGATTATGACTATAAATGGTATGTACAGTGGAAAATGGTTGTAGCACACTTTGTAGATAAAATTAAACTTCATACATTCTACTTTTGAAAATCCTTTGTAGCTGATGTTTTATAAAAGTAATTGATATAACACACTGTCAATATTCGAAATTGATACAGATTAACACGTTAATGTCAAATTTATTTTTACTCTTCAGTACTAAATTTACTGTGTTGTAACTGCTCTTTGCTGGCTTGGTGGGTTGTAGCTGTGTAGGGCCATAAGGTATATCCCACTCATCCACTAGAAATCCAAGAAGATTTCTGTAGAGAATTAGTATAACGTTTGGCTGCTTTAAATACCACATTGCTTTTATCCATTAATGAATTTGGTGGAGTGCTTCCATTTTGCTTAGTTAAGTGGAGTGTTTACAGGCAGAGCATGTAGTTTTGTGGGCGATGTCTGGAAAGATCTGATGAGCTCTTCAATGACTTCCTGAAAATGCGTTTAGAAGTAGAAAGGTCTCTGGTGTTATCAGAAGGCATTGGTTTCATTAGCTCACAATTCCAGTGATACTCTGCAATGTGCATGCACCAGCCAGGGTCGGAACCAGACAAAAATAGGCATGTGCAGCTGAATAAAAGTGGCCTCCATTAGCAAATCAGATATCTAAAAAAACATGTGGCCCAAGTCTGCAAATCGAGGCAATTTTGAAGTTGTAAAAGCATGCTGTATAGATGTTTTGCAAGGGATTGTAGACTGAATGTATGTGTGCCTGATGAAGGCAATGTTTGTGGTAATATCAGGGAGATCAACATTAAAATTGGCCCAGCAGAACATAAAACAGCCACAGGCCACAAAATAAGAAAAAAAGAGAAAAAAAACAGCCCACGCGCTGACATGTCAGACCAGCCCTTATGGCACTTCCATATTGTCCACTAGGGCAGTTCGACCCTAGAACTAACTTGCACCAAATCATTTACTACCACAAACATATTTAATTTAAACACATGAAGAATCTCATGCTTTCTCTTTTCCTGATAACATTGTCCTTTTAGACCTAGTTTTCATCTCGGGGCCCCCATTCACTGCATATCGCTATTGCATCACTCCATATAAATGCACGTCTCGCCTGTGCTGCACTAACGTTTTAAATCTAGGAATTCCATATTAGCCAATAGCGTTTTGGTTTTAGTAAACAACTACGGATCACTTGATAATACAGATGCTTGTCAAACTTATGAAAGATCTCTTTCTAACGGTATGTGTTGTGATGAAAGTCAGGTAGCCGAGGAGTGGTTTTAGGAGATTTATTCAGTCTTAGTTGCAGGTTGTAGAGAACAGCCCCACCAGGAGCAGCCTGCCTGCTGCTCAGCCAATACTCCAACTACCACACCTCACCTCACAGGCCCACAAACATTCCATTCATCATCACCACCACCACCACCACACCAACATTCCACGCAGCGCATTCACACTGGCTGAGCAGCTAGGGCCAATGCAACAGGGGAGATGCATAAATACGTAAACAAGATATATCCGCCCCCTTTATAAAACACAAAAATATAAGAACTCAAGATGGAATAAAGCATTTTACATGAAGAAACATATAAAGAGAAATCACATCAAAATATATGAATTCAAGATGGAATAAAGCATTGCCTGAGAAACCATGCATATAGAATAGGGAAGATGCATAGATAACTACACAAGAAATAACACCCATCCTCCCTCTTTATAAAACACAAAAATATAAAAGAAGAATGGTCAAACAACATTTTCTTTAACATCACACGTTGCTAGACCGCAGACTGAGGAAGAAACCCTATCAGTCCCACAATAGTATACTAGATAAAAACAATACCGCACCTATTTTTCACCATCAACCACACCAACTGTGCCACCTGCCATGCTTGTCTGGCCAATACAGCACATCAACCAGTCTGTAGCAAACTCTTACACATACATACTACAAAAAAAACCAACTTAACAATCGAATAATAAATCAAAGAACACTTGCTACTATTTAGGCTAGGTCTTCTAACGTCTGTTCAAAGATCTTTGTGCTTCCAGGAGTTGACCCGCGCTCATATTTGCTCTGATGGGTATACACCTTACTGGTGAAAACTAACTTTACTGTCATTCACGGTACCGGACTTTCACACCTACTGATTGGCACTGGCTACTGCTGAAATACACAACTATTATAATATTGGCAATTATTTCATTAAAGTTATACTATCAACATTACCGGATCGTGAGAAGTATCGATAACGGTGCAATAATCCCTCTGTGGCCACTAAGAGAACTTTAGAAAGAATATTTGTATTTACAGTATATTATGTCACTAATGTTAGTTTCGTATGTCTGTTTTCTTTTTTTGTTGGGTCTTACAGTTTTGAAAAAGTGACTGTCGCAAAACATGTGCTAAGTGTACTTATCTTAATGTAACTATGACATATGACCGAATGCATTAGCTTATGAAATTACAAATTGTGTGCAAGAATATTGAACTCTGTATAACCATCAATATTTTTGCTTATAGACCAATGAATTGGGTATGGAGAATGCCATGATAGTGTCACCAACTGAATATTGATAATAAAAAACAGATCTCATGATGTGCTGTGAATCTGGTCTCAAATCTTAAATCTGTTTCCTATGTGCCTCAACCAATTAAGTTTCACTGCTAGATATTTTCTCAGTGACAGAGGGGTAACTAACTTTAAAGAACACCTTCCGCTGGACTAAGATGCTCTAATACTACCTCTAATCCGTTAGTCCCTAATATATTCAATGTTGACTCTGTCAATTTTATTTAATGTGACCTTTTCTTACATTCAGAAGGAATAACAGTGAGCTAAAGAACGATGATGGATTCAACCCAGATCTGTGACTGGGGGCGAGTGTCTGAAAAGTTTCAGCGCTCTGTCCATCATCTCCTTGTGTTTGCTTTGTTCGCCCTAAGTTGGCAGGGTATGTCCAGACGTGGGTCCCTTGCTCACTTTGCCACTGGATTCAAGCTAGCCTGGCTGATGAGGGTTGTTACCCCGAAACCGGTCCCAAGATGCTTGTTTCCGGTCCAGGGAAAAGCTGGCTTGGTAGTTCGGGCTGGACGGTTCCCATGAGGCACAGTGTCAAGACTGATTTGCATATAGCTGGGTCTGAACTGGGGTGGCGAAGTAAGCTAAAGAACGATGATGGATTCAACCCAGATCTGTGACTGGGGGTGAGTGTCTGAAAAGTTTCAGCGCTCCTTCCATCATCTCCTTGTGTTTGCTTTGGATTATACCTATACATTTGCTTGTCCCATGCAATACATATTGGATTGGGCAAGAGGTAAGTTGTAATCATTTTAAGTCCATGACTTCTAGCCATGGCCGGGCAAGTGCATTCCTATGCCAAGACAATGTTTTTTTCAGCAAGTGCCAGACCAATGAAAGAAACAAATATATTAAGAATACAATAACGAGAATAAACAACATTTCTGAAGCATAACACTCCCATATCTCCCTCAGGCAACCCATCACAAAGCCAACAATTCTCCATACCGCTGTTGCGTCCCTTATCCATGCTATGTCTCAAGAAAGATTTTGCATATGAATGCTGTAAATGGCAGTCACAAAGCCTAACATAACAAGCATTGGCACAGCCAATAAGTCTCACCTTGTAGACTTGTTCACAATGCCAGTGCTTTTGCTAATGCAATGTCGGCAAAAAGCAAAATGCTTTTTGTCAACGCTGTTGAGCATTAGCAAAAAACAAAAAAGTCCAATGACACGGCTGCTGCTGTTAGTCACGTCATTCTTTAGGCACATGCATGACTTATAATGTATGCGTATATGCACCACAACACAGTCACGCACCTACAGAATGACGCAGGCGTCATTTTCTTTTTTTAATGATCGATCTAAGATGCCAGATGTCACTTTTGTTTTTTTCTACTAGCTGACCTACATGCGCTTTTCTTGCAGCTGAGGGACGAGCAGCAAATGGCAGCTCCCAGTCATTCCATAAAAATGCAACTTTAAAAAAAAATGCATTCCTGAGAGGGGTGGGGTAGCAAAGGAGAAGTGGGTACCTGGAAGCAACAGAGAGGGAGAATAAAATAAAAATATAGCTTGAGGAAAGGGGGAAAAGCAGAACACAAGGGAGAGAAAATGACAGAGCATGGGGGTGGTCATTTGGTGGCGGGTAAAGCAAAAGGGCGAGAGATAGAAAACAGATGCACTCATGAAGTGCTTAATGAAAAAGAAAAAGAAGTCCCATAAAAGTGAGTAGTGGAAGAGTAAAAGTCAGCAAATCAAAAGACAGTTAAACAGGCAATGCTCCAGGGGAGGGAAAATTACAAGAAGAGGAAGGAACAATAAAGACAGCCATTGATTGAGAAGCAAACAAAGGAGAGTGACAACAAAGTCAACCAATGGAAGCAGAGGAGCCGGCTCTAAGCCCACAGCAAGTTCTTAGTATAGCCTACAAAAGGGATATCTAAAGAGGATGGTGTGGCTATACTAAACACCAGCTTACATTTCATTTTTATCGAGCACACCCATAGTAAGACTAAGCAAGTGTAGCCTTTGATTAATTTTTTAGATTTGCATTTCAGTTGCGTGTACTGTCAATGTTTCAAAAGATCAGAACTACTAATTTTAGTGCACAAAAAACTGGAAGTGCCATTTTGCATAGTAATCATCAACATTAAACTTACTTGAGTGTTTGGTTTTTATTTCAAATTTGAAAGATGTTTGGGTGCAGGTTTTTTTTCCTTGAACATTTTTGAACACCAAATTTGCATTAATATGGTGTAAAGAACAATCTGTGTCTTTTTTCGAAGAAAAGACTGAAGTCCAACTAAGTCCTAAGGGAGGACAGACACGTAAATAATTTGGAGATGGATGCTTCTGCTTTAAAGAAATAATTTAAATGGACTGAGCTGAAGGACCTAACTCCAACAAAGAGCTAATAAAAATACCCTGGGCGACCTAGCAGACTGTATTTTCATAGTACTTATCCAAAGAAAATACTTGTCAACAAATGCAATGCAAGGAGGAGACGTTACATTTCACCCATCTCGAAGAACCGAAAACGTCTCTCTAGTGTCCATGGCCAGTTGTGCGTGGAGTCAGAGAAATCTGCAAATGGCTGCACTGATCAACGTGTCTTGGAGTTTCGGAAGAAACAGCATTCTGACTACCAGTACAAGAACAAAGGTATATGAACAAAGGTATTCTCTGGCCCATTATCACAAACTAACTTGGATTGGCCGTTTTAATATCAGTTTACTCCTAATCTTTCAGACCCTACCTACTGAAATTAACTGGTGTCACAATGATTGTAAATCGCTTATCATTTGGACGGTTTCTAAAGGAACGAACTGAGACACTGGTAGAGCAAGTGATTTGTCTGACAACACAGTGTAGGTGTCAAACTTCGTAGTACCGATTCTACAGATGACAAGGGTACTAAACCACATTTCTTAAAAGTCCAATATGATTACCCAGTAAGTACAGTACGACAACTGGCCGCACATTCACTGAACATTGCAAGCCACACTTGCTTGCATTACTGAGCCAGCAACCATGACAATTCACTGTAATGCTCTTCAATCCCATCTACAGAGAGCCTTACAGCACTCAAAATGCTATGAAGTCAAATGAACTCCTGTTACAAATGGGATTTCTGGTTGGCTAGGGCATGCGCCTAAGCCAGGCAGAAACCACCACTCTAGTCAGGGCAAGGGAGTTACACACTGAAGATAACCCCTGCTCACCCCCCTTGGCACGAGCAGTCAGGCTTATCCCAGAGGCAATGTGTAAAGCGTTTGCGCAACACTCACACAGCAGCGACACACTAGGCACACCACAAAAGAAACTCCACACAAGGTTATATCAAAAATAGCCTTTGTATTACTCATAAAACACAATAGAGCATAATCACATATATGCACTGTGCCACCTGGCACTAGGTATCACTTTACAGGGGATTATATACATGACAGGGCCAATCGGGCCACTGTCATCACCATTAGAACAGGTAAGTAATAAAACAACCAGTAACTACTGGTAAAGGCACTTAGCATAAACACATTGTGCATAAATCATAGTCAGCAATGCGTTATTCCCAAACACATCATGACCCTCTTAGGCATAAACATTACTGCTGCACATTACACTGGCGGAGTGCACACATTAGGCATAACCCCTCATCAGCAGTATACTAAAGTACCCGCTTATAGCTGGGCACACGAGGCAATAACCCCGTACAGGATGGCATCAATACCAACAGAAATGCATGTAACAAACATTATTAGTGGGCACGTCATACATTCCTCCTGCCCACCTTAGGCAACTGCTGTAACAAACATTATTAGGGGGCACATGTCATGCATTCCTCCTGCCCACCTTAGGCAACTGTCTCACTCCTAGGCACCGGTCCTGTACCCCAATCTTAGGGCACAAATACAGCCGGTCGAGGGGGAGGGCAACCACGTGCCTCCCTTGCGGCTGCCACCGAATCGCTCCGCCGCCCCTGTGTCACCAAAAAGAGAGGTGGGGTGCAGCTCACCCCTTCTCGCTTACGGGGGTGTCCTTGGTGCTGCGATGCAAATGCAGCTGCCTGCGATCGTGCTGCGCAGCTGCGATCAGGACAGAAATGGCGAATGGCGTTGGTGCTACGAAGGCACTTTAGCAAATTAATCCCAATGGCCCCTCGGGACTGGGAACCAACAGTGCGGCCCTGGGACTAGGGGGACCTCTCCCGGTCTCATCCAGGACAGTCCACAAGGTCCGTGAGGTTCTGCGCTCCCCCCTGTGCCTCCGGCGGCGTCCTCTGGGCGGGTCGGAATTCCCTCGCGCAGGGGGGGGGTGGAGAGAGGAGGAGCGGGGGAGGAGGAGGAGGGGGGGAGGAGGAGGAGACAGGCTGGCCTCTCCTTCGGCAGAGCGAAGTCTCCGTCGTCTCAGGTGGAGCCCTCCCACTCCTGTACACACGGGTTCTCCTCCTCTTGTATCAGGGCCCCGCCCAGTCAGGCCACGTCGCCTGGCTTCCTGTCGAGCTGCAACAACCCGCAAGGCTCACCTCAGACCTCCTCTGCCTCTCCTGAGGTCCGGCCAACTCACGGCCCGTCGGTACTTACGGCTCACCTTCCCGCAGCCTTAGGAGTCCAGACGCATCTCTGGACTCCTCCGCGACCCCCTCTTGGTTGGTGTTGGGTCGGGCTGCGAACGCCGCACTGACTTCTCCTTTGCTTTGGCAACACGCAGGGCTCTCCCTTCCCTCACGGGAGCCCCGCCCATAGTCAGGCTCTCGTTGCCTGGCTTCCAGATTTCCGCCTGGTTGCCGGGAAACGCCAGAAGCTTCTGCAGCGCCACCGCACTTGTGGAGTCCACGGGGCCCTCGGGTCAAAACCCCCAGCGCTCTACAGGTGCCTCAGGTACGAATGCATTTCCAGGCACAGCGCTCCCCACACGGTTAGCAGGGAGTAGAGCCACACAAGCGCTCTTCCCCTCGGGGAAGTGAAACGTGCCCCGGGTTTCGGCAGTGATGCGCCCACCACCGGGTTGGTGGGGACAACAAAGATAAAGCGCTCGCCTGGCGCCAAGTCCCCTAGCACTGCAGGGCTGGATCCCAAGCCCAAAAATCACACAGGCAGAGCTGGGCAAAGAAATAGCAGGCAGGCAGCACGTAGGGACCCTAAGCAGAGGGGCAGTGACTCAAGCCCCTACCCAGCAGGTAACAGCTTGGTCCCAGGTGGCGGTTCCTCCTGGCAGTCCGGCAGCCTGCCAGCCCCAGGTAAGCACCATGCAGCACACAGACATGGGGTCACAGCCCCAATATTTATACACAATTGTCCTTGTTCTTCCTCCTGGCTCAGGGCTCTCTGCCCGGTCCAAACCAGTTCTGGGGGGCACTTACACATTTCTTTTCAAGTGCACTTCTTTTCTTCATTTCTTTTCAAGTGTTAGTGTAGGCTCTGGCCCCAGACACACCATAGGGGGGCAGAGCAAGCATTGTGTAGTGAAGGCACAGTCCCATTCTGGCCCAGGTGCTACTCCTCCCACTACTCCAAATGCAGATCAGCCTGTTCAGCTTAGCTCTGACTGACCCATCCCCTCTGGAGCCACTGCACCTCCCCAGTCCCTCCAGAGCCAGACATGCAATACACATCAGGCAGGCACAAAGACACATAGCACACAAATGCCAACTTCTAAAAGTGGCATTTCTAAAATAGTGTTAATAAATCTGCGAACACCATTACGCAGCATTTATTATCACTATTCCAAACATACCAAACTTGACCACTCTACTTCTCTCAGGTCAGGAATTACCACTGAAGCACATATCAAGGAATCCCCAATGGATTCCTATGAGAGGGCAGCCTCACAGCAGTGAGAAACCAAAATGGCTGTTTGTCACTACCAGGGCGTCCACACAGTTAAGGTACATGTCCTACCTTTTACCTACAACGCACCCTGCCCATAGGGCTAGCTAGGGCCTACCTTAGGGGTGACTGATACGTAGTAAAAGGGGAGTCACAGACGTGGCACCCACTTTATGTGCCATGTCACAGCGGCAGTAAACTGCGTGCGCAGGCCCTGTAATGGCAGAGGCCTGAGACAGGTTTGAAAGGCTACTTTGGTGGGTGGCGCAATCAGCGCTGCAAGCCCACCAGTAGCATTTAATTTACTGGTCCTGGGTCTATGAGATACCACATTACTGGGGACTGATAGGTAAATTAAATTAGCCAAACAGGTGTAGACCAATCTTACTACGTTTTACCATAGAGCGCACATGCACTTTACACTGGACAGCAGTGATAAAGTGCCCAGAGTCCTAAAACCACCAACACCAGGTCAGAAAAAATACCAGGAGGAAGGCAAAAAGTTCAGGGATGACCCTGCAAAAAGGGCCAAGTCCAACACCTCCTCTCTACCGAGGGGAAGCGAACACAAAACTACATTCACCGAACTTTCCATACCTGTGGGGCTTTGGAAAAGCGTGCATACAAAGTAAAGAAACAAATGCAGAACATCATATCAAGTGCAGACTTTCCCGAGAACAGTGGAGCAGTTTCTAGCAAAATGAAATACGCGGTCAGTGGTACAGAAGGTTAAAGAAGGTGATATTAACAGTAGCACACAGCATGGCCAATATTGTTAACACCACCAAGCTGCCACCTCAAGAACTCATTACTGTCAAGATACAACATAGCCACGCTCCCTATGCTACAACATCCACACACAATTTTTAATTGCATTGTAATTTCGAAAGTGTTTTTCAAACTAAGAAAAAGGCATTCACTAATTAACCAGCAAAGAGCAAAAATCTTTCATAAATTGAACATAAAAATGTAGAGAAATGCAATTGGGTCATCCTGGCGCCTAATTCCCAAATCATGGTCTCACTTATTTAATCACGAGACACAAAAAGGCACTGCAGAAGCAAGTTCATCAAATTAGATTTCGCCCGGTGGTACTATATGCCTGTATTCCAAACTCCTCATGCTGTGCTACAGTATAAGCAGTGCTACAGCCCTCTAACACTCAACAATTAAACAGAAATACTGGAAGACGTGTAAATTCGCTACAGCACAGCATCACGCAAACTCCTTAGGCAATAAAGCCAATCCCTCAGTGCATCAGGGGGCACCATCACAGCACGTGGCATTATTTTTAGTAAGCCACAGAGGAACAGAGATAATGTCATTTTGCTCAGCGTGTCAAAATCCTTATTTGGATTCTGCCACTCCAAGCAAAACGTCACTCAAATCAATAGGGTTACTTCCAAGAGATTGGTTAAGAGCACTAGCCAAAACCAGTCACAGTTCTTCTCCTCTTAGCATTTATAGTCCTAAGCTGCTGGCCATTTCAAAGAATTAAACATGCTTGCAAAATTCCGTCTATTTTTTGTTTAATTTGGTTCCCCATAATAATTGTTTACTGCACTTAATCAGTTTCACAGCACAAAATTACGAAAGTTATCTTTAGAAAGACTGAGGCTCTGCTGCACACGGACTAACAAGGTAATCTTTTCCCCCAAAAATGGAAGCCAAGGTACGTTATTAGTTAGATGTGGACAATAAGGACCCGGGGGCACCTAAGCATATTAGCAACACACCTGGGGGGGAGAGGGGGGTGGGGGGGCCCGATACCAAGTCCCGGCCTGATACCAACGAACAGAGTCATATCAGGCGGCTGGCAGCCAAAGATCGCCCCAACGTGTGTGACCCTCAAGATGGTGGAGGAGGGCCACGCCTGACAAGCGAACGTTACTCGTCACGACTGGGAGCCACACAAACAGAAGAGGCCGGTACCCTGAGACTTGAGGGGGGCTGCAGTGGTGTGACTAGGAGGCCTTATTGGAAGTGCAGCGCAAACAGACGAGTACCCGCAACGCTGCAGCAGCCCGAAGAAGGGCCTACCTTGGATGCACGCCTCGCCTGATTGCTGCAACCCTGGGCGAGTGATCAAAGGAGAAGCCCAAATACAAGGCGGAGGTTAGAGCGCACACCTGGGAGCCATCGCTGGCCATCGAACTCCCCCGACTGCCCGTGGTGGCACACAGGTGGTGTGCCCCCGGCGAGTGGCGCCCAGACTGGGAAGAGAACGGGCGACCTTCTTTCCAGCTGGGATAGGGGAGGGGAGCAACTTGACAGACATCAGATTGATGCGGAAGGCGTTTCAGCGTGCAGAGGGAATTGGTGGCTGTACCTAAAGACCGAGAGGGGCCCCTCTCTCCAAGGAGCACGCCGTGCTGGGCCTCAGAAGCAACAGCAGTGTGGACCCTCATGGGCAGGATTTGGCCGAAACAACTGCATTGGGGCTGACCATCGGAGTAGCACGAGGCGGGGCCAGCGAACCTGCAGCAACGCAGCTGGTATCAACTGGCTGCCTATGCCTGGCATAAGAGAGGGCCAGATGTCAGAAGGGGCCTAGGCCGCATCTACCCATCCCCTGCGACCCGAAAAAGCAGTAGTTCACTGCAAGTAGTGCGACCACAGAGGGTGTGCGCTGAGGCCGCCCTGCGGGGAAGACTAACTCACCAACCAGCGGCTGCACTCCCGCGAGTGACCAGTGGAGGACACACTACCTGGCAGTGAGGAGACACATCGGGGTGGCACATCAAGTGAGGGATAGCCATTGAAATATTTGATCAGTGCTACAGGGGACAGCAGGGGCCATACATCCAAGACCAGTCGGTGCGCTGGATGCCTTGACCAGGCGCTAGCCACTGCAAAGGTCTAGCGCCCCGGCTGAACGTTCCCTTTGCTGAACTACATGTAGCCTAACAGCGGTATAAACCTGCCAGCCTAGGCCCAAGCACAGATTGACTGGGTGGAGGACAAGCAGTATATCCCACAAGACACTGTGGGCCCACAACAGTCTTCAGGCAGGGGGAAGGAGAGGGGAGGCTGCCTACATGGGAAAAGAGATGATGGTCCCTGCGGTCTAGAGACATGTATGAATGTTGAGAATGGGTGAATGACACCCGGCAGGGTGTACTAATTCCACACGCCACCTCAGATTATTGTTTGCGCTGGTGCTCCGGCAGGTGCTTCTGGTTGATTGAGAGTTTGGATGGAGGGTCGTTGCCTGTTTTTCCCCTGGAAGGGGAGTTGGGTTGAATGTTGTCAGTTTGTTGGGGAAATGCATGGGTGTCGGGTCCAAGAGGTGAAGCGTAACTGGTTATGCCCAGACGGTTATGGAAATGGGAGTAAGCAAAAACCCCAGGGGAGGCCAGACAAACACTGACCGATCACAGAGATGGCTGCCAACATGACATATCGCCAACCTTCCTGGAACATTATGGGGATGCACCCATTGACCAACAGATACAAGGTGCTCCCCCACCTGAACAGAAGGGGGAGTCAAATAGCATTCCTCCAAGAAACACCTCACGGTCAAGGAGGGGCAGCACTCAAGAGAAGATGTAGGGCACAGACACTACACTAACTACTCAGCTTATGCCCGAGGTGCATTCATTTGGATACGGGCAGGGTTGCCATTTCAGCACACAGGGACACTATTGACCCAGCAGGACCCCTTGAGGGCGGAGCTCTCAACGTTTTTAGCCCCCTATCTAGGCCACACACTTATCATGGGGGGCCATTACAACTGCGTAGCGGATCCAGATTTAGACCGTTCCCCGCCCACCACTGCGGGACTCCAAGAGTGTTTTTGAATTGACAATTGATCGATACATGCCATCCTACACATCCTCTTGCGAGAGACTACTCCTTTTTTTCGAGTCTCCACAAACTTCATGTGCAACTGGACACATTTCTTTGCACCCCAGATATACATGTGTTGGTGCAGGACGTTGAGTACCTTACCAGAACCATATGGGACCATAACCTGGTACTTTTACAACTGTGATGGAAACCTTACCAGAACCATATGGGACCATAACCTGGTACTTTTACAACTGTGATGGAAACTACTTCGGCCTTGTTTACCGATGTAAAGACCTGCTCTTTCGGGATGCCATTGGTAACCACATAAGGCAATACATCGAGGATAAAACTAGCACTGCCTCCTCTCCCTTGATTGAATGGGATGCATTTACAACGGTGTTGAGGGGTAGGTGCTTATTTGAGTTGATTGGGGTACAACGTACCTTGGTATTGGAGAACACCAGAGCAGAAGAAGAGCTAAGAGACTTAGAGCAGCGCCGGCCAGGCTACCCAGAGCTACAACAACCCCTATTGGAAGCTAAGGAAGAAGTGGCTAAACAGGCAGAAAAAATGCGCTGCTTTGACTCCAAGACATATGACTAGAGCCCATGTGGAGCGGGACCGAACAGGTTAATTACTGGCATGGCTCGCCAATCCGGCAAAGCGGGTTTGGTGATAGCAGAGATAACCACGGAACAAGGGGGCAGACTACAGCGACAGGATGAAATAAACATTTCTGTGACTACTACTCCAATCTATATAAAGGCACTTTTGCACACACTGAAAACACATCCAGAGAATTACTGGCACCTTTGCATTTTACACTGTTAACTCACGAGAAGGCTGAAGACCTGGGGGCAGAGGAGGACATCACAGAACAGGAGATACAGGCAGCTGTCAAGGCCCTCGCTGAGGGTAAAACGCTGGCAATCGATGGTTTCCCGGCAGAACTATACACCACATATATCAATGAGATGGCCCAGTGATTAGTAGCCTTGTATGAGGCGAACAAAGAACTCTGCCCCTTACCTGACTCAACCAGGGCGGTGCTACTAGTTCTGCTCCTGAAACCTGGGAGACCGGCATGAGATGTACGAGCGTATCAGCCTTTATCGATGATCAATATTGATAACAAAATCTTAGCCTTATACTAGCCACCAGACTTCTCCCAGAAAACGCTCCTGATTCACCCGGATCAAATGGGATTCATCCCGGGGCACAATACTGTGTTCAATATCCAGCGACTTAACGATCTTAGAGGCCGATACTTACGATCGAGAGACAGCTGCGATCTTTGCAGTGGACATAGAGAAGGCCTTTGATAGCCTTGAGTGGGGCTTCCTGTACAGAGTGATGTAGTGCTTCCCTTTGAGGCTGGGATTTGTAGCATGAACTCAACTGTTATACATGGAACCCAAAGCCAGAGTTTGCACTGGCCGACAGATCTCGGATGGTTACAATGTAGGCCACGGAACTGGGCAGGGCTTCCCCCTCGCCTCACTGCTATTCACACTAGCGATGGAACCGCTGGCCTACTTGGCCAGACAGGGGGACTGCTACTGGGGGATGGAAGTTTCAGGGCAAACCCATTACATTGCCTTATGCGCAGACGATCGTATATTTTTACAGAATACGATGACAGACCTGGAGGTAGCCAGGGGTGTACTGGAGAGGTTCGTGGCCTTCTTCAGACTCAAGGTTATCTGGTAAAAGTCACAATTATTTACGGCGACCAATGATCGAGAACCTCCGGAGGCACTGCTCTTGATTCACTGGGAACCTAGATGCCTGGCATACTTGGAGGTACTCGTATACCACTCACCGGGGGACTTGTTAGACGTGAATGTAGGGTAAGCGATCAGAGTCATCAGAACGAGTACAGAGTTCTGGAAGACACTCCCTCTTGGTGGCAGGCATGGCAGCCCTGATCAAGGTAATGGTACTGCCCAGGTTGATCGTCTTCTTTGTAACACTATCAGTATGGGTCCCCAAGGCACTGTTTAAGGAAACTGATTCCATCCTAATTGCCTTTGTTTGGGGAGCAGGTCATAGGAGGGTGGCCTTCTCTACTTTACAGAGGCTGGTTGCTGAGGGGGGCCTCGCTGTTCACGATTTTGAATCATTATCTCGCTGCACAACTGCAGTGGTTAACGCAGTGGATAGTAGGCAGCCAAAGAATGCGAAGGAAGCTGCCGGCTACTATACTGGAACCTCAAGTCCTGTCTGGAGTATTGCTACGACTGCCGCCAAGGGCATAAAACCATTGAATTTCAGGTACTATGGCGCAGCTGGACTAGGTGCTTACAACGAACAAAAGGGAGGAGACCATTCTCGCCTAATATGCCCCTTGCTATGGTGGAGATGCTCCCTCATAGGGGCGGAGGGACTTGAGAGGTCTCAGACCTATACCTATATGGGCGCTCTACCCATTTGAAGAAGAGAGGTCTTTGATTTACCACAGGGACACTTCTTACTCCATGGCACTATAACAGTGGCGGTTCACCGCCACTGGGTGGTGGGCCTGGAGGAACCCCCGACTCAAAGGAATTGTCAGTACATGGTCACAGCGTAGGGCACATACAAAGCAGTTACATGCTTATACAAAGCAATACAGGGAGACATATATAAACCGCTCACTGCCCTACGGACCAGGTGGGAGGTAGATGTAGGAATTCCAATACCAGACAAAGGCTGAGCAGCCATATTGGAAAGGGTCCATAAGATATCCCGAAACGCCCATTTTAAGTTAATCAACTACCACATATTGCATAGGGCATACCTCACACCTGAGAAATTCATTACACACTTCATTATAGCATGGGCTGCATGCCTGAGGTGTAGAGAGGAAGGGGAGGAATTCCTGCACATGATGCAGAGCAGCTCGGTGCTCTCGGAGTACTAGGGTAGGGTAACGAGAGATGTGGCAGATATCCTCTCCAAAGAAATCCCCTGTAGACCGGGGCACTGCCTGATAAGCTGGTACCCACATATAGCCAAGAATAAAGTGACCAGCAGATTCCAGGATTTAGCGTAAATCCTAGCGACACTGGAAATTACGAGAAATTGGAAAACACCAGGGGGTTCCAGGGCAGATACATGGTGCAGAGAGCTGGATAGATGGGCTAGTTATGAGGGTGCAGTGCTCATTAGAGACGCGAGAAGAGGGCGGGCTTGGTTGACTTGGCCAAGGCTTGGGAGAGACACTGGCAGATTGCATGCAAGACCCGATCACCTCGCCTGCGGCAACATCCCCAGATAGCTCGCCGGAGAGGCATCCGGGTGCCGCTGACTGAGAAGAGTCAGCACAAGAGTACGTGGGTGCAATATTACTACAATGGAGAGGGATGCTGACTGAGTTTGTATGAGACACCATGGACACTGCCGGTACTGGGACACTCTTGCGGGGGTAGGGGGGGCACACATTGAACCATATTTTCATAGAAAAATATATGCTATTAAACAGATGACATTAGAAAAACGTCACTAATGGAAGTTTGAAAGAGAATGAGAATTATGCATTTAAGGGATATAAAGTGATACAAGTGATCAATTTATCAACAACACCACCTTCTGACTCGCAGCCTAATTATTTGCGGTCCTGCATGATGGAGACTATTTTACAAAAGCTGGTGACAAAACTGAACACCTTTCGCTTGTGTGTGGTGCCAGTTACTGCCAAAACAAATAACTGCTCAACTGACTTGCGCTAAAATAAACTGGTATAAGTGAAACTAGTGTAGGCTTAAAATGGAACTTAAGTTCTGGGTTAAAAATGTGCCTCTATTTTGAGACGGTCTTCAGACGAGCCTCTGTCGATACTCTCCCGGCCGCTGCATTTAATTAAACCAACTTTTTCCTGTTTTGCCAAACGCCTCTTGTCTTCTCATTGGAGGTAAAACCATACTCGAACAACAAAGCTTTCAGGGAAGTTTGTGTTTGCGCTAGAAATGCTCAACAGAAAAATCCCACTAATTAAAAGATTGGCATCTACTCCCAGTCTTAGAAGCCAACAGATTTAGAATAATTCAGGGGTTTGACTATTTATTATCAATGAACATCCTACTATGGTTACTGCAGTCGGTTTTATTTCACGGCACATTATGTTTGAAATGTTATTCCCATTGCTCAATTTTATCTTTTTATTTTAGAATTACATAGTAGTATAACTTATCTGCTAAAGGTTAATGGATATATATGTCTTCATAAAATATAACTGAATTGATGTGCTGAAGTAAAATTCTTCCCATAGAGAACATATACAAATACAAGATGACCAGCCTCCTTAGGTGATCCCATGGTAGTGGCCCTAAACATTACCAGAAGCCTCCTTCAGTGGTCCACCAATACCTTGAAATTCGATTTTTCCTCTACCATCCACCCAGATGCACACTGTACACTGCAGTCATGACTCCTCGAGTTCAATGAATAGGAACCTGCTTCAATACTACTAGAGATATAGATAACTACCACAGAATCAAGTTCATGCATACAAGAAATCGTGAAGTATACAAAGGTCTCTGAAAACGACTAGCCACAAAATATGGATTTTAACAAAAAAAACGTGTATATGAAATGAGTGTAAAGTCCGACAATTACACTTGGTTAATCCGTTTTTTACAAAACCTTATATAAAATAAATACATTTTTACTCTGATGAGCTTGCTATACGTAAAAACAAACTTACAGGTCATTTTTTTCTCTATAATTCTCATCTCTTACAATGTTGGTGTTGAAAAGACCTTGATGTGACAGGATATCGCCCGGTGATGTACTAAGATGAAGCCCTCTGCCAATTGACCCTGTGCACCATCTGCAACAGAGTGACACTGACCAGTCACAAATGCTCTGCTGAACACTATGGAGAAGGTTTGTGAATATTTACTCAACATGACTGAAATCTCGCCCAAATGGCAGTTTCGACAATTAATCCTTTGAAAACCAGTTTCTCATATATCTGAGCCCTATGTGATACATCCCATATCTGCAATATTTATTACATGGGACCTCGTGGTGAAGGGAAATATTTCTATTAAGAGAAGCCTTGTAAGAGCTTCATCATAATTTAGAAAGAGGGTGTTCTAGTAATTTGCCCCGGTTGAAAATCGAGAATGGAGGAGGACTCCTAAAACAGACAAATCTGGTTTCCTGAGATAAAGTAAACATTAAAGATAGGGGAAAACATTCCAATCAGACACAGTATTGTTGGACTGGTGAAAGTGTAGATGTCCGGGATATCCACGGCATATTATGCATGTTGCCAACACTAGGTATTAGAAAGAAGGGAAGTCGCATATAACACAAACTGTGTGTTTTTTGCCACTAACCTGAGTGCCAAAAGCAGGTATTCAAAATCAGAAGTATATATAGCTCAGGGTGGCTCTTTAGAAAGCATTAAAAAAAGAACACTGCCAGCACGAACGGATGATTAGATCAAAGACTGAAAATGTCCTGATTTTTTTTTTTTTTCATCAAGTAGTACTCACCTGCCATCATGACAAAAGCCATGACTCTCCAGGCATCATCAGAAAGCAATACTACTGAAGGATGTACCTTCCATTTGGGCGGGAGTGGGGTCCTCGGAGGCTGTAACCAGGGGTGCAAGACCTTCAGATTCCCAATTGACCCCCTCCTACTGCAATAGACGTTGGATACTACACGAATGTTTAGGACAGGCATATTTAGTAAAATAAAAAATATTTCCAAACGTGAATAGTATTTCTATAAATCGAAACCGGTTTTACACACCACACCAACTGCTGCAAATAGGTCACCTTTACAGGATATTCATCCTTGTAATATAAATGTTACTAATTTGCATAAAATTTCAATATGAATGCTGTTAACCTGAATGTTATGCTCACACCGAGAAGCCAGTTTTGGCTGCGGCTCTCAGGAGCACTGAACTAGGACCCTTGTTACCATACTGACTGCACTTCATACATTATCCATGGTACAATGACAAACACTGATACCTTAAAGTCCGGGTTCGAACACGACAAATGCATTTGAACAATACGGCTCATCCTTGGAGCTTACCAACATTCCTACACTCGTAGAAGGTAGCCGATTTTAACAGATTTTGATCCGCTAGAATTTTTCCCATTCTTTCTAAAAAGAAGTTTCTAGAACTATTTCCACTCTGCATACATGCATCCTGTGACGGAAAATACACAGTACAGTTTGAAGTTCATTCTTATGGTAACTTCATTCACTTCAAACTGTCTTAGCTGTACCATAATTCATTATATTTTTGCATGTTAAACTCTGTATCATCAAGTTACTATAAGCGAGCCATGGGCGATTTAATCAACATACCTGTATCCTTGCCAAAAGAAACAAGGTACATACATCTCAAGTACGGATTTTTTCAGGCATGTGTTTTTAATTTAATGTGACGCCTACGTGCAACAAATACGTTCAGATGCAAGTACCATGCTCACTCCTCCAGAGAATCCAAACTGAAACTCACTGATGAGGCACAAGGCTGAAACCGGCCAGGGATTGCTACTGTGGTTCCTATTGGAACACAATCCAGACTGCTTGGCATATGGGCGGCTCCTTGTCAGGAGTGGCACAGGGTGTAAAGAACGATGGAAAGTAATAAGATGCAAGAAAATGCCAGTGGCTGAGACCTCTTCATTCAATCCACCTGTACATTTAATTTTTTTAAATGTATAATGCAGATCAGGATGTAATGCTACAAAAATGGATCTCAGATTTGGGCCATGGGTTGGAGAGTGGTAACGGCAGACAATCTCATAAAGACCCAGGAGGAGGTCTGCTCCTGTTCCAGTGTTTGAGATGAAACTGTGGTGCATCTTGAAAAGATGCCTATGGAGGTGAAAATCAAACAATCTGCAAGCTACTACAGTTATCCCACCAGGCGTTTAATGTGCCGTCACATCCCCCACCCACAGATTTTCACAGCAATTTAAAAAAGGTAACAAATCCTAGAAGTGGTACTACATAGGCACTCGCCGTCGCCAACACTGGCCCCATTTCCTGAAAGCAACTACCACATCTCAGTTACTCTCTTTCCCGCCCTTAAGAATAAGAATTGCCTACCGGAAACTCAAGGTGACGTATTTGGCGTCATCAATGGAAGATATACATCATGGAAACATCTATAGTAAATGGAAATTGTGTTGGTCTTCATAGATCTATGCCTCTGAATCAAAGTGCTACACAGCTAAGTGGAGAAGGGCAATGTGTAAAACACTAACTGGATCAAGAGTTTTCTGTTTTCGTGGCTGCAAGTAGGTCTAGGGCTGGTAAACTCAAAATGTAGAACAGCAGCCATTTTGGGCAGTAGAGGCGCTTAGTGATCATAGTGGTACAGCAAGAAGAAAGGGCAATGCAGAATGGCAATTGCAACCCAAAATAGAAAGCAGAGTATAAAGTTTACTTATGAAAAGAAAGTCCTGCTCCCACACCAAGTCACATACAAGCATACATCTACATAGATGGTTATCCACTAGGAAGAACGCATCGACATCAATAAACGACCCAACTCGCCAAGAACACAATACCAATGTACAGGCTGAAAGACCACAGAGTCATATCAAAACACCACACAAGTAGAAAATCGGACAGTGTTAAAAGAAATGTATCTGAAAACAGTGGCACAATTGACTCGAAACCACTAAGTATGAACAAGGCCGTTTCTGAAATTCATAATCACAAATTCCTACAAATGCTGGATTCTGGTTTTCACTATGTCAAATTGCATATTTATATAAACATAATTCTTTATTGTTCAAGACCACAGGCAAATTAACAGATATCATCAGTTCTTTCAGCACACAAATGCTTATCAAAGCAAGCAGGCTCAGAATTCAGTTTTAATTCCGTCTGAATGATGGATTATATAAAGATAATCGCTTTCTTTCATATATTGTACGTGGGACATTATCATAAAAAATAAAGAGCGCTGTAACACCATTCCCACAAAACTTCATTTCTGTCAGATACTCTGACAATCTGACAACTGCGTGCAGATGAAGCGATAGTGCTTTTCCCAAAGGCACCTCTAAGAAGAATCAGACTTGCAGTGTCTGAGTTAAGGTAGGTTTCCTGAAGGGGAATTTCATTATTATGCAGCTAAAGGACCGGGCTTTTTCACCAGTTCCTCTGGGACCTTCCCACCACCATGAAGAAGGTGGTTAAAAATTAAAAAATAAATAAATACATAAAAAAAAAAAAAATCACATTCACGAGTCAGTCTCAAAGTTATTGTAAATAGAGTTCATCTAAATAAGGCGGAGGTGACATGTAAGGCTGCTACTTTCACGAGTCAGCATGATTATTTGTAGAAGTGCAGAAGGCCTCAGAAAAAGAAGTTGACTGAGAATTCAATCAATAATTCCTTTTTTAATAAACAAACTTTATTATAGGGTAACAAGCAAGAGAGAAGGGTATATGAGTCTTCTGCATGATTATTAGGCATTCAAGGATATACATGATACACTTGGGCATCGACCTGATGAACAGACTTATTCCCATCATGACAGGGCATGAAAGTGGTCCCACCACGGCCCACAGCTCTTACCATGTTTCTTGGAGCAGTCCCTATCATGATAAATCACCTCCTCATGTGGAGCTGTAAGTCAAATCACCTCAGTCATTCTCAGATCTGCTGAGCCCTTTCAAACTGCCAGTATTTGGCAATGTTCTGTTTGACATGAGAAATCGGTCTTGTTAAGAACTTTGCTCCGGAGGAGCTTCCCAGGTCTTCCCAAAAGCCCCAGTTTTGGAGTATGCTCAATAGACTAGTCTAACACCCTCGAGAGGGTAACAGCGATGCTCGCCCAATACTTCTCCATCACGAGGCAGCTCCAAACTATATGAAATAAGTTTCTAACTATTGAGGAGCACCACAGATAATTCCAGGGTGGATTCTTACCATCTTTCAGAGTTTGTTGTGGGTATAAGACTTTCTGTGGACACTTAAATTGAATCGGGCATACCTTACAGGATGGCTCACACTCTAGAGGCCATCTTCTCATCACTACGCCCCCTCAAGACCTCGTCATACCACAACCGAATCTCCTCTAGGAGGTCCAAGGTTTTAACTAATACTGGCCGATAAACCTGTGAGACTCACCTCCAACCCAACTAGTCAATCACTATCTGGGTATCCAGTCAGCCAAACTCAGAAAAAGCTCCTAATTCAGTGTGGTATACTTCGAAGCCATGCCATAGTTCGAAATATTTTTAGAATTGAGTTTTTAAATTTTTTATTTGTAATGTGTTTTGCATACTCAACAGACCAAAAATAACAAATCAAAGTTCATGCGTGTCCTATGGAGTATTACAGTTACTCATACTAGTATCTCAAGTCTGTTCACAGTACAGTTTTCTCTCTCCACACGGCTCCTAGCCCATCTGCATCAAGACAATGTTACTGTTGGAGTACCTGGGAAGGGAATCCAGAGACCAAACACTGCATCTCAAACTTCCCTGTCTTCCTATGCTTTCTGAGTTTGCTCCCCAAAGTGTCAGAGTGTCTCAATCATTCCAGTGTTCCATTTTTTCCCCAGTCAATCCTCTTCACTTTAAAATATTTACTGTAACGCCCCCATTTTTTTAAATTTATGTGGACAGCCTCTACTTTTATAAATCATCCTAGAATTGAGGTTTATGATCTTAGACTTCCACTCCCAGTCACTCAAAGTATTTGCCCACTCCACTGCCCCTTTCCTAAATATCTCATAATTTGGAAATCTCGGACAAAACGTTTTTCCACAAGGATGACACCCCCAAAAATAAGAAAAGGTATGGAGAGGGTTAAAAAATGATTTTTTTTTTGTAAAACTAGCAAAACGCCATCTATCTGAGGCTTTACTTATTAAAATGTGTATAGCAGATACCAAGAACCAAATTATATTTTGGAGTGAACAGCAACTAGAACAAACCGGTCATAAATTAGCTAATAAATTAACCACAAAACCACAATGCATATCAATGACAGAACATTTAAGTAAAACACTGACAGTACGGCTCGCAGACTTGCAAGGCAATGAAAATGGGGCGCATCAATGATGAAAAAATTCTGGCGAGTGAGTTACACATGGCTGTCATATAAATTCATTTGAATGGCGGCTCATAAGACAAAGGCAATGTTAGCTAGTACTTCGGGAAAATCTCCCCTTTACTACCCCTTGCTTCTTGAACAGAACAGCTGCATAATTTTAAGCTAGCCAACAGGAAGGGTAATGCGTGGACTTTGAAAGCTTGACCACACTACTGAAGCCCACAGATTTCTTCATTAGCTGCCACTTTAACACGTTCTGTTCAAGAAAGTTTGTGTAACACAGCCAGTGCTTAATTTATGCCGGTGCTCGGCACCAGCACTTTTTTGTAAACACTGGCACATATTTATAAGAATCCAATACTGCTGTGCGTGTGTTGGAGTTCATTAGTGGAGCGTTTAACGACTGAATACATCTTTAAAACATGATAAAACTAGGACTCATCCACACAGTTTAAAGTTGCACGTGGGTAGTGCCTGGAGGATCGGATCCGTGTGCAATACCTTGGACTCTAGCAATTATTTACAATTTAAGTACTGGGCACAATATGTCTTATGCCAAAGGCCCTTCCTTTATCCAGGACAAACCGTAAACTTAGTCAACAAGGTGCTCACGCAGAATGCAAAGCCCTAATCAAAGGTCCCACAAAAACACGATCATTGTAGTGGATGGAAGCCCTGGGTGCGTGGCTGCAACACTCAAACTCTCATCCTCTTGCCATGCGTGAAATACCCAACCAGCTTACTTTTAAGAATATCCTAAACTCCCACGTATTATCTACTCAGCTCATCTAGAGACACCCTTAATTCCACTTGCTCCTAGTGGCATGAAGCAGATGGGGATACACACACACTATAAACACCAAATAAAATGAAATTGGGATAATGGAAGATAGACGTATGGGCTGTATAAATAATAACACAAAGAGCTCTCCGAAGTCTGGGTGGCCAGCTTGTGAGGCTACATAACAGTAGGAATCCAAAGAAGGTGGCCAAAATGGGGCAATGTCCGCACTCCAGTTATGCGGTTTTACATAAACCCTTCTTAAGGACAGGGAAAGGGACATATCTCATCTACTGAGTAGTCATTATGTAACCAGGCTGGCATTCATTGTAAAGCAGGGGTCTTCAAATGGGAGGCGGGGCTCCAGGCTTTGGCCAAAAGAAGCAATATGCTGATAGCAGTGTTTTGTTTTAAGCGGTGGGGGGAAATGAGCGTCGGTAAGACACTCTGTAATGGGCCGTTACTAGCTTCTTTTGTCATTTATATCCTAGCTGGCAAATATGGTAACAGAATTTAACTGCAATGTTTAAATATGTATCGTGCTTAAGTAAGTCGAGACATATTCAAACACTGCCAGTTTAATAGAATAATTGTGACAAATATGATGGGGCCTGATTAATTTTATTTCTTTACTAGGGGGGCACAGCATTAAAAAGTTTGAAGACCACTGATGTAAAGAAAGAAATTCTACTGCAACATGGGATAATGTGCAGCAAGAATTAGCCAGCATTTTGGAGTCATAGCAAGAATTTTTTTTTAATGAGCACCAGATGACTTGAAAAACCTGGGAACAAAGAAGGCTTTTCCAGAGACAGGTACAGCTAATTCTTAGAAAGAATATAAAAAAACCCGGAGTGTACGTAAGAAAATAAGTTACTTACCTGTAACTGCAGTTCTCCAGTATTGGTATCTTTCATAGATTCACATGCTTGAATCATTCGAAGTTGGAGTCCCATGGTGCCATAATAAAGCAGTATGCATCACTATTGTAGGCTATAATGGCAATGAAAATGTCTGTTTAAGAGCCTATCTATGTCTTGTCTAAAAAGGACTAAACTTGAACTATAACCAATCAGGCGACAGCACCCTCTAGAACACTCCCAAAAGAGGCTGAGTCCCTCAAATGTTCAAGCAGAAGAGGGAATAAATAATCCAGAACTATAAGGGGAGCCTCTCAGGGGCGAAGGGTGGGTCACATGCAAATCTATGAAAGATACCAATACTGGAGAACTGCAGTTACAGGTAAGTAACTTATGTTCTTCTCAAGTATTGGATCTTTCATAGATTCACATGCTCGAATAAGAATAGCAAGCAGTTACTGTATTTGTATATCTTATAGTATTAGCGCAAATAGCGGATGGTGGATAGAAAAAAAAATCTATATATCTATCTATATATCTATCTATATATATCTATCTATATATATCTATCTATATATCTATATATATCTATATATATCTATATATATCTATATATGTATATATATAGCATACATTAACATTTGCATAAATACATAAGCAAACATATGGAACCAAAAGAGGTTCCCCTTATTGAAATAGGTGGTGTAGTAAAACATGGCCAACCACTGCATCGCTGTGCCGATTCAAGGTAATAATGCTGCGTGAATATATACACACTTTCCCAAGCCACAGCACGACCTATCTTCTCCAGAGGTACTTCTGCAAACAAAGTAGTTGAGGTGAAAACTGCCTTAGATAAGTGTGCCCAGGTTTTTGCTGAGGGGCTTACCAGCCTTTGAGAGGCAGAACTGGATTGCAGCTACAATTTACCTAGCGATGGTTGCCATCGTGACTAGAGCACCCTTACAAGTGTGTCCATCTGAGTCGAACAATTGGTAGGTTCTCATGAGTTGTTTAGTGCGATATAAGTAGAATTTTAAATATCTTTTAATACCTAGCATATAATTAGACCTCTCTGCTGGTGGTGATGGATTCGGGAAAAAAATCCAAAATATTAAAGGTTCACTGAGGCGAAAATCCGAAGGAACCTTGGGAATAAATCTTTGGATTGGTTCTGAGAAGTACTAAATTGCCTGTGAGGCACAAGAAGGTTCTTGCGATGAGAAAGCCTACATCTCCTCTACCCTCCTGGTCGGAGTAAGCGGTAGTAAGAAGACGACCTTCCATGTGAGAAATACAAGGTGTGCTCTGTAAATGGGTTTGAATGAACTCTTCATGAGTTGAGATAAAACTATGTTCAGGTGCCAGTTTCGGGAAGGAGCCCTTACTGGAAGAAAAATACTCTGAATTCTTTCATGAACTGTTCGATTCCGCTAGAGCAGAAAGTGAGAAAATGCGATGAGCATCTATATCTCGATATTTGTGTAAGGCATACCTTAACAGACGCATGTACCAACCGTGACTGAGCTAGCGAGAGGAGATAGGGTAGTTATCTGCCAGATTATGCTAGTAGAGGATGTGAGTTTGATTTCTGGTGCCAAAGGCAGAAGCGTTTCCATTACGGTTTACATGTCTTTATCGTGTCTTTCTACTTCACTTGGAGAATACACCTGCAGTCCTGAGGAATATTGAGATCTTTGAATTAATGGAATTTAAGAGTCGTGCACATAAGAGGAGAGAGGACAGGTCATGATGAAGGACCTGGCCTTAGTTCATCGTCAAAAGATTACGGGATGTTGGTAGGTCAATGTGGTTGTATTTCGATAGCAGGAGAAGCTACATGAACTAATGCTGTGTGGACCACCTGGGGGCTACCTGGATGAGATGACACTGATCCACTTTCCTCTTGCTGAGAACCTTTGGCATGAAAGGTATCGGGGGGGTGGGGGGGTAGGCATAGATCCCAGACCATCTGTCGAAAGGCATTCCCCAATGATCCTGGATGTGGATGCCAACTTTGTGGTCTTCCTTTGTTGCAAAGAGATCTAGAGCCGGTTTGCCCCAGAAAGAGAAGATCATGTTTAGCGCAGGCCGATCAAACTCCCATTCGTGGAGGCTGTTTCCACATTTGCTTAGCATGTCTGCTTAGCGATTGCTAGTCCTGGGAACATGTTTGACCCGAAGAGTTATTCTGTGTGGTGTTATCCAGCTCCAGATTTCCTGATCTTCCTTGGACAGCGCCAATGATCTTATGCCACTTTGTTTGTTTACATATTGCATGCTGGTGGTATTGTCCGTGCGAACTAACACCGAAGACTCTGCTATAATTGGCAGGAAGGCTTGAAGACAGACTTAGATGGCATTGAGCTCTAGGCGATTGATATGTATGCTCTTCTGGAGTGGAGACCACTTTCCTTGAATTTGCAGGCTCTGTAGATGACCACCCTAGCTCTCCAGGAAGGCATCTGTAGTCATTACAAAGTGCATTTGAGGTAAGAACGTGAGGTCTTCTGACAGGTGGGAGGTCTGGGACCACCAGGCTAGAGCTTCCATCAGACCTGTGTGAAGTTCACCAGGCCCTTTAATGATTATTCTGTTTGAATCGATTGTTTTTGTAGCTGTTCCTGTAAGGCTCTCATTTTCAGGTTTGCAAGAGGGATCATATTGATTATTGAGGACATGATGTCCAGAGATTAACTGAACAGACTCACTGAAATGTTTTTTTTGTTTGAGAGTCAGTTCCTCCAGCCTTTGTTGCTTGTCTTGGGATAGAAAGTCTTTGTCTTGGACAGTATCTAGTGTTGCGGCCCAGAAACAGTATCTTCTTGGATGGAGGAGTTGATTATCTTTGATAATTCACAAGGAGACCTGATCTGTGAAACAACATTAGGTAAGCCGCTGTGGACTTGGACTGTTCAAATGTCGTTGGTGCTTTTACCAACCAGTGGTCAAGGTAGGGGAATACCGGATTACCGTCCTTCCTGAAAAAAGCTGCCACGAGGCTAGGAGGTAAAAATGCAGGAAGCCGATTTGAAGCCATGTGGTGACGGAGAGGGTGACCATGTAAAAGGAATGTTTCCGGAAATACTTAATTTCCAGAGGTCTACGACTCCTCTGTTTTCGTGTCTATGAGGAAAAACCGAGACTAGAAGCCCGTCCCTTGCTGAGAATGTGGGCCTTTCTCTATGGAACCTTTGCTTAGCATAGCTAGCACTCCTCTCCGAAACAGATGGAGATGAGTTGGGCTCCCTCTTTTTGGTGGAGTGGTAGGCAGAATCTGTGTGAACTCTAACGCCTGACCATAATCAATGACATCCAGAACTTTTTTGTCCGATGCTATTTTCCGCCATAGAGGACAACATTTTGAAATTGTTTCTCCCACAGGACGGCGTAAGCAGCACCAGAACGTTGTCACTGTAGGTAAGCTAGCCTAAGGGCTACCTCTGGTATCCTCCTTCATGAGGATAAGTGTCTATTTTGCGGGTCCCTTGAAAGAGCATTTCTTTTGAAATTGTAATGTGTCTAACGATCTTGCGGTGTCAATGTGCTTGCCAAACAGAGCGCCGCCCTGGTAAGTTAAAAATATTAGATATATTTGCAGAAATATTGTGGCTTTGAACCAACCTTCGCATCTAAGGACCACTGCCCCTACCAGTTGTGGGAATCCTATTGAAGCTATATCTATAGCGCAATCTAGGATTTCTGATGAGGACGTTTCGCGCCCCTCCCTAGCCCCACAGATTTTTGTTTTGTTTCTACCCTCTGTCTTCCAGCAGAAATTCTATGTACAAGGCAATGTCTGACCAAATCTGGTGGTCATACCTGCGCCATATTGCCTGTGAATTGTCAGACCGTACAGTAGCACCGGACATAGTTGAAAACGTCTCCTAGCTGGTCAGGCGGGTTTATGAGTGACAGAGTTTTCCATGACTGTAATTCCTCCTGGATATATAAACAATTGGAATAGGTCTTACAGCTTTTCCATTTAAAATCATAAAGAAAACAAACCGATTGCTTGTTTGCTATTGAAAGTTGGAAGCGTTTGGCTGCTCGTTACTAAGGGTATGGAAACCATCAAAAACCATCAGGTGGGGAACCCACCGGTTATGGGCCTTCTCTCTATTACCACCAGATGTGAATGGGTCGTTCCCGGGAAGCAGGGCAATATTTGACACTGGGATCATACTTGCAGGCTCAGGAAAGTGTTTGTAGTAATCCTGTAACATGCCCTGTAGGTCTAGTACTAGAGCTACATGGACCTGACTCATGCTCTGAAGTTGGATGCGGAGGGAAGTGGTGAAATTGCTTCCACATATTGCCTCTCCATATATTGCTGGACATGCTCATATTAGTCCCCTTAATTATTGACATTAAGTTATTCTGGATTATAGGTCTGTTGTTCTTGTTGATTACGGTGCTCTTGTCATTTGTATTGTCATCGAGATAGTCGTCGACGAGGTGGACGTAGACAACTAGGTTGACGTCGACAATGTTAGTCTTTGACGAGGCCGTCGTAGATGAGGTTATTGTAAACAAGGTTATTGTAGACCAGACCGTCGTCGCAGAAGATCGGCGTAGACCAGACCGTCGTCGCAGAAGATCGGCGTAGACCAGACCGTCGTCGCAGAAGATCGGCGTAGACCAGACCGTCGTCGCAGAAGATCGGCGTAGACCAGACCGTCGTCGCAGAAGATCGGCGTAGGCCAGACCGTCGTCGCAGCTGCCGCCGTCGACCGTCACAGACGAGGCTGCCGCCGTCGACCGTCACAGACGAGGCTGCCGCCGTCGTCCGTCACAGACAAGGCTGCCGCCGTCGTCCGTCACAGACGAGGCTGCCGCCGTCGTCCGTCACAGACGAGGCTGCCGCCGTAGACGACCGTCACAGACGAGGCTGCCGCCGTAGACGACCGTCACAGACGAGGCTGCCGCCGTAGACGACCGTCACAGACGAGGCTGCCGCCGTAGACGACCGTCACAGACGAGGCTGCCGCCGTAGACGACCGTCACAGACGAGGCTGCCGCCGTAGACGACCGTCACAGACGAGGCTGCCGCCGTAGACGACCGTCACAGACGAGGCTGCCGCCGTAGACGACCGTCACAGACGAGGCTGCTGCCGTAGACGACCGTCACAGACGAGGCTGCTGCCGTAGACGACCGTCACAGACGAGGCTGCTGCGGTAGACGACCGTCACAGACGAGGCTGCTGCGGTAGACGACCGTCACAGACGAGGCTGCGGTAGACGACCGTCACAGACGAGGCTGCGGTAGACGACCGTCACAGACGAGGCTGCGGTAGACGACCGTCACAGACGAGGCTGTCGTAGACCGTCACAGACGAGGCTGTCGTAGACCGTCACAGACGAGGCTGTCGTAGACCGTCACAGACGAGGCTGTCGTAGACGACCGTCCTAGAGGAGGCTGCCGTAGACGACCTTCATAGAGGAGGCTGCCGTAGACGACCTTCATAGAGGAGGCTGCCGTAGACGACCTTCATAGAGGAGGCTGCCGTAGACGACCTTCATAGAGGAGGCTGCCGTAGACGACCTTCATAGAGGAGGCTGCCGTAGACGACCGTCATAGAGGAGGCTGCCGTAGACGACCGTCATAGAGGAGGCCGTCATAGAGGAGTTCGTTGAGGCCGTCGTTGCCAATGCCATCGTAGATGAAGCCATCACTGACGTGGTGATCATAGATGAGGCTTTTCGTAAACCAAGCTATTCGGAGACGAGGCCATTGTAGACCAGGCCGTCATAGGTGAGGCATTAATAGTTGACATGGTTGTGGTCGACATTGTCATTGTTAACGATTTCGACGGTGGATTTGCTGTAGACGCCTCATTGTCAGGTTAGGAGGTTTTCCCTGATGATGTGTCAGGGCTGAAGAGGGAGGGCTGAAGAGGGAGATGCAGAGTCTGCCTCTGAGGTACTTTTTTCCAATTTTCTCCCACTGAGAAGTGCCTTATGAAGACTCATGGTAAGTCTTTATGAGTTTTCTGCGCGTCTTCTAGAGACCCTTGGAGCAACCTCTCCCTTTGACCTCTCCTGTGAGGTGAAGGGATCCTCACTGTCCTCATCAGAAGTGACAGATTTAAGTGAGAGGATAAGGTTAGACATATTTTGTAGCCCTTTACCTTGTTTTCTGATACTCTGACATATGTGCCAGGGTAAGAGAAATGAAACGAAATATAATCTTGGATGATCCAAAAAGAAGTAATAGCTGAAGAAACTGAGCTGAGCTCAGGGAGACTTCTTTCACACGACATGGGGTAGAAAATCTGAAGGACTCCGCCTCTGTTGAGAGTGTTCAAGTGGGTGCTGTCACCTGATTAGTTATAGTTCAAGCTTAGTCCTTTTTTTTTTTTTTTAAATAGAACATAGATAAGCTATTAAACTGAATTTTTCATTGCCATTATATCCTATGATAATAATACATACTGCTTTATTATGGTACCCTGGGACTCCTATTTCGATGATGGTAATGATTCAAGCATGTGAATCTATGAAAGATCCAATACTGGAGAATCAGTGTTCAAAGGAGTTGCAAACTTTTGACTTGCTGCTTTTACTAGCTATAAAATCTTAGGTTTCCTTTCACTTTAAGTAATGCCATATGGGAAACGCTGCTTTCTCCTGAAGCTTGAGCCGGGAGACAACACTTGCTTCACTCGCTTCATTGCACATTTGCACTGCTCTGCTGCTAGACGCTGCATTTCTAATCGATTTTATTATAGAAGTGAGCGCTTTTTAGACTTTTAAAGATTTTAAAAATTCTTTTAAGTTATTCACATGTAATTGTTGTACTGTTGCTGAATTTATTTCTGCACTGTTGGGAGGTCACAGGGACGCTCTTGGGCATCGGCGAATCCCGCTTTTTCAAAGCGCGACCGCCATTTTGGAAGTACTGTGGGTCAGTGGTCTAGTTTCTTCCCCAGACACTATATATGGGAGCACTGACGCGACCGTGCAGCGGACGCGCCGCCGGCGTGCCAAAGGCAAGCCCGTCTGCGCCTGTCCGCGCTCGGACCGCGCTCAGCGCCAGCACCCCTGCCCTTTTTCATATCAGGTGAGGCGTCTAACCTGAGTTATTCTAGAGCACAACTATTAGATCTGAGGCCGGTTGGTAAGACCATCGGCTGTGTCTGCCTCACGCTGAATACAAGACCCCCTTCCTCCTTAATCACCTGCCCCAATTGTAACTGTTCCCTACCGAGACTGGGATACCAGACTGTTAAGCCCATCAACAACAAAAACCTAAAGAGGATGGAGCCGGAGAAAACAGTGATAAAATGTATTTTGCTCAACGCCAGATCGCTGGTGAAACACAGTTTAGAGTGTGCAACTTTTAAAGAGGAAGGAAATATCAAACTGGCTTTTATTTCAGAAACATGGACAGATGAAGCCTCAGGCCCAGATATAGTGAAAGCTATGCCTCCCAGATTTCTCTGTCACACCCTAAATAGGCCAATCAGGAGAGGCGGTGGTTTAGCCATTATCTATCATGACTCTTTTAAGGCTTGTTTTCATACAGCCTCGAGCCCAGATTGTGAGGCACTATCCTTTAGCTTTAGTCTAACTAATCACCACACGTTTAAGGGTATTCTATTATATAGACCGCCTGGTTCCAAGAGCACCTTCCTAACATCAATTGGTAATTTTCTGGAAGAGGGGCTCTGCACTGGCTCATTTACCATTATGGGAGACTTCAACTACCATCTGGAAGCTCCCTCTGAACCAGACACGGTGGCCCTTATAGACTTGATGAAAAGCGCTGACCTCAGTCAACATGTAATAGGCCTTACACATGGGCAGGGCACACCCTAGATGGAATTTTTTCAAACCATCCACAACTCTACTTCTCAGATCTGTTTTCTCTCACCTGGACTGACCACTCTGCTGTGCAATTTGAGTTGGTCCTCCCAGTGCGCTGTCTAGGTAGGGAGGGGCCGAAGAGTCAAATCAAAAGCAGGGCTTGGAATAAAATTGAGGGCACTGCTCTAATCGATGCGCTTACATCAACTGTGGGTCAGTTACCTACAGGAATAGAGGAGGCCACTACGTACTATACCAATTGGATTGAAACAGCCTGTAACGAATTAGCCCCAGAAAAAGTTCTATCCCCCCAAAAGATCTCAACCAACAGCCCCTTGGTACACGGAGGATCTAAGGAAACAAACTTATCTGTAAATCCCTTGAGCGGAATTGGAGGAGAGACTACAAGGAAGCTGAGAAAAAGTGCTACAAACAAAGTCTTGCTATTTATAAGCAAATGATATTTAATGCAAAAAAAGATTTCTTCTCAAACCGTATCAGTCTTGCAGAAAACTCGGCCAAGGAACTTTTTTTTAAATAGTTTCAAACTTGGCCTCCCCCCGTCCAGCAAAAATCGAGACAACCCAGGAACTATGTGAGGATATTGCCAGGTTCTTTCCAAATAAGGTGGATGTTATTTTCTCAGCTTTTCACCACCCAAGTGCTATAGGGATGGGAGCTCAATTGGAGGGAAGACGCACAGCTGTGATCCCCCATGCTGTCTTTGACAAGTTTGAGTCACTATCCACTTCTGATACAGAGAAGCTCCTAGTGACAGCAAGGACCCTGTCCGGTATCGGTAATCAAACGTGCTCCGTGACCCGTTGCCCTTTTACTCACCTCCCTGTTTAATACAATGTTTGAAGTAGGGGAGTTCCCGAAACTTTGGAAGGTTGCCTCAAAACTGCCTCTACTAAAAAAAGCCCAACCTCGATCCTAAAGATCCCAATAACTTCCGTCCAATCTCTCGCCTCCCGCTACCAGCTAAACTGGTTGAGAAATCAATGAATGTACAACTTAGTGCTTTCTTAGGCGAAACCCATGTCCTGGATCCTACTCAATATGGGTTCAGAGAGGGACATAGCACAGAGTCCGCCCTCATTAAATCCACTGAAGAGATTAGAGAAGTTCTGGATAGGGGAGGCAAGGCCGCCCTGATTATGCTAGACCGGTCAGCGGCCTTTGACACGGTCCATCATGATTTATTGATGGACCGTTTTTCAACATGTGGGGTCCAGGGGAAGGCATGGAAGTTGCTAAAGTCCTTCCTGACAGATCTCAAATTGTGGCGCTGGACGAATTCCGTTCTAAACCCTTCTCCCTGCCCTGTGGAGTACCACAGGGGTCCTCTCTCAGCCCGACACTTTTTAACGTGTATGTCTCTTTCTTAGCGTCCCTAATTGGCTCCTTTGGTTTTAACCTTACCTCCTACGCAGACGACACACAAATTGTGGTGGCTCTGCGTCCTGGACAGGGAGCAGGAATTGACATTCGGTTCCACTACTGTATGGAAGCAGTTGGGAGGTGGAGGTCTCAAAATTGCCTAAAATTCAATTCAGGCAAGACTGAGGTCATTTTATTCGGGAATGATCCCAATTTCTGGGCCCCAAACTGGTGGCCAGATGCATTGGGCACTCTTCCCACACCTACCAGGAAGGCAAAGAACCTGGGAGTGATAGTTGACGATAAGGTCAACTTTGGTGACCAGATAAATGCTGTAGCTTCAATCACCTTCTATACCCTCAAAATGATTAAGAAAATACTACATTTCCTGCCGGTAGACAGTAGGCGGACAGTTGTCACAGCACTTATGTCTAGGCTAGATTACTGTAATAGTCTCTACCTAAACATTCAAGAACGCTTTATGAACAAGCTCCAACTGTTGCAAAACGCAGCAGCGAGATTGCTCACCGGTACACCAAAATGTATGCCAATTGCTAAGGAAATCAAAAAAACTCCACTGGCTGCCCGTGAGGAAAAGGGTACATTTTAAAGCTCTGTGCATCGTGTATAAGGCACTGCAGGGCACGGGCCCAGACTACCTCAAGCAGCAGCTACAGTGGTACCAGCCCAAAAGAACACTTCGCTCCCTGGGGGCAAAGCTGGTATCAGTACCGCCCATAAAAAGAGTTTCATGGGGTGGGAGAAGCTTCATTGCTGGTGCTGCAAGGGCCTGGAACGATCTCCCCTTCCACTTGAGAAATACCACCAATCTCCTAACATTCAGGAAACAACTGAAAACATGGCTCTTTAACCTGTAAATGTGCCTCCACCTCAATGCCTAGAGAAAAGCAGCTAGCGCAAGGACATCCTTGGGTAACCGTTCGCGCTTCAGAAATGCCCAAAAAAAAAAAAAACTTTCAACCCAAAAAATGAAGCTGCAGGTGCAACTTCAGAAGTTAAATACTGCTTTAGATCAACAGCTTGGTGTGGGGAACCACTATGGCAGG
Source organism: Calotriton arnoldi (assembly GCA_963921515.1). Taxonomy (NCBI): domain Eukaryota; kingdom Metazoa; phylum Chordata; class Amphibia; order Caudata; family Salamandridae; genus Calotriton; species Calotriton arnoldi. The sequence continues at coordinate 767,684 of CAWUFW010002204.1, forward strand.
CATGTCTAACATATGTCCAGTGGCCGGATTACAGCCACATATTCAGTATACATTTTAATCATGTAAATGAATTCCACTGTAATTCACTGTAAGTAAATTATCTTATGTGGGCGATTATCCTGAAACTCAGACATGGATCTGGCACTGCTGAACATTCCTGCACAATAGCACACACAGATACAGAAAACCACCACAGAGCACGGCATAAGAAATGCTATACGATCCGGGCGACAGCTGTGTTAGAAAGCCTTTTTGAAGTGTTCTAATCTACAGGTGATAGTTGTTTGATTCTTCTCATGCACCTGAGAAGTAGCCTCTTAACTTTGCGTACTGCATCTATGTAAACCAAGAGGGTCTGACCATTCAAGACCTATCATTTAGCACAGAGTCAATACAAACAGGGGCATTTGTTACTCAGTGTGTCATCAGGGCTGGTGCAGTAGACACGATAAGCAGGGAAGTCTGAGAATCTTCCAGTAAGGGAAGTGATTTAAAGTCTGCTTTGAAAGTGACAATCTCGTATTGGCAAATATTTTTTCTTGAATGTATAGAGGAGTTCAAGGTTACTGGCGTGGTCGGCAACTTACAGTGCTCTTCTCATGGAGCCTACAAACTCTGGTGCAGCAGTTTGGTTAGATGCCCTTGGGATGCATGAAAACCCCAGGCCACGATAGCTGTGGCAATTGCTGTAGCTGTACCTGTGGCCAAGATGTTTAAATGTGAAAACTGGCTTAACTGGCCTATTACAGCATACCGTTTCAAGTCGTACAGGGCATAGGACAGCTTTACTCCTGAACCAGCTTAGCATGAATCACAGAAAATACAATAAGACAAGCTTCCCTTGCTGCTCGCCCTCCTTGAATCCAGTGGAATGTATTCGTATTCACTCAAAACCGTCATACAAGAACAGAACCAGGAAAACCCAGAAAATGCATCGCCCAAGCAGAGCAAGAGGCTTGGCTTTAACAGAAATACAGGCCAAGCTTGCAACCACTTCACAGTTTATCCAAAAGACAAAAAGAAATCAAGTGTACGTGACAGAGGGGGTCAGGTTAAAAACAAAGAAAGTCTGAAAATTGCTTTTGTGGGTTTTAACCGGACGACTGAAGTCAATTTCAAGACTTTTGGTTTTTTTGGAGGGCAAGGGGTATTCTCTTTAATTCATGAAATATTCGTAAAAGAAACTATAACAGTACTAGCTTTGCATTCACTGCTTTTAGTTTACAAAGCAACTTGGATCCATATCTACAACAGAGCTTTTTGCAGAAGCATTGTATTGTACAGCACTAATCTAGCCAAAAAGACAGTGGAGTGCTGCTGTGTACAGGAACGAAGGCAAGTATAAAGTCAACATGTGATAGGAGAGGTAGGTGGTTGTTGGATTGCTACTGCATTCTGATGTTATGTTCTTTAGGGAGGTCTCTCTCCAACTCTTTCCTAAACTGGAGCAGAGGTGGGGCGGTCCTTGTGGTAAAAAGAGGGACGCATTTCATTAAAACAATGACAACACACAATATTGCCACCAGGGATTAGATAGATTTAGCTTAGTGTTCAAGTTCTCAACTATAGAATGTATGGCTCAGATTTCGAATTCCAGCTTCTCTATCAGACCATGAGTGAATCTAGTCAAATCAAATGGGTATTATAATCTACAACCTGAAGCGCATTATCAACTCAGTAAATGCTATTAGTGTTGTCACAGTTGTGAGTGACTTGATGTAAATGGGGAATGAAGGGAAAAAGCACAATGAATTCTACTAAAAAACATTTCCTCATCTGCTAGCATAAAAATGTGGTGATGGTCAACAGGTACAGCAAATTAAAAATTATGTCTGAGACTATGCACAGGCAAAAAGAAAGCAATGGAATTCGATAGGCCCCAGGTGGCAGCCACTTTGCACTGTGAATCTAGCATACAATGAGCAGCTGGTGCTGGGAACACTGAATATAATGATGCACAAACAACGCAGTCACAGTAAGAAAACATATTCCCGGACCAATGGATTTGTGTAATTAATGCACCTTGTGGTCATGTACTCTCTTCACGGCCTGCATAAATCTCCAGCTCCGCATCCTCGCCCTTTCTCTCACTCAAGCGTCTGCATATATTTAGGTATTTGTCTCTTACAAGCCTATCTTAGAAATACTGAAACACTGTGATGGTCCTTGTTTCCAACTGGCTGTGCGCTAACTGATTTCTCTGCCCAGAGAGACCAGACCCACTCTGCCTTAATGAGTGGGTCGGAAACCAAAATGATTTCTGCACCAGTCCATGCCTTGGCATGATCCTCTTACACCTTCCTGATGAACAATTGCTCTACATTTCTTGCAGCACTCTTGACCAGTCAACACATTTAAAATATGGAGGTAGAAGCAAACACATGAAGGCCTGGTGAGCGCTGGGGTTGGTGGGGAGGGAGGTACAAGATATAAAGTATAATTGTAGAATTCTATGAAATGAGTCACATCTCAAAGTATGTAACACAATCTAGAGATCTGGAATAGAAAGCCTTCATATTTTGATTAACACCACAACATAATTACCTGATGCACTGAGCAGGATGTCAGAAGTAGGGGTTATAATAATTGTAGTTAAAGGATTGATCAGGAAATTATTTGAGACCGAAGGGATAAACCATTTCATCCATATCTGTGAATCTTAATTGATAGAAGAGTACTACCAAGGTAGAACCAAGGTGATATTTGTGATGTATGAGAAAAATTTGGATGTTACGTTAAACCACGCCAGGGGTGTGGAATTTAATAAAATATCTACTTCTCCTTGGAACAGGTTGCTTCATAAATCTACTTGTCCTGTAAAAATAAAGTTACTTGTCCCTTTTGGTGCCACAATGTGCGGCAACAAATTACGGCAGCAATCTCATTAAATAAGAGCTCTGATAATCAGGGCCGGACTGGCCGTAGCGGGCACCGGGCGTTTCCCCGGTGGGCCGCTATGGTGGGGGCCGATTTTAGGCCCCTGGGGGCCGTTTTTGTTACAGGGCCGTTTTTACAGAATAGCTGCAATATCGGACCCTGTAACAAAATTGGCCGAAACCGGCCCTGGCAAACAGCTCGGCCGCACCCCCAAATCCCCAAGGGGGCTGGCCGAGCACTTTGCCAGGGTCGGTTTTGGTTCCCAGTCCGGCCCTGCTGATAATAGCCTCTATGATTCTGCCAGGGCTCATAAAATAGTAGGGTTAAATACTAGCAGCTCCCTTATTTTGCCACCTTTCCACAGATCTCCATACTGGAGATGGTAGCGGTAAGCAATAGTTTCAAGAGAATGCCCTTTTGAGTCTGTGCAAACCTACTAATGTGCATGTTTTAGGGTTTTCCACCAGGTCTTCTCTAATCTTTTCCCATCCTGAGATAGATTGGAAATGTACTCCCAACAAGGGCACAAGTAAAATTTCTTCCAGGGAAGGGAAAAAAGTGGTAGGAGGGGAGAATGGTTTTGTAATTATGAAAGGTTTATTCCATGTCTTGTGAATTCATGAACGCCGTAAATCTATACTAATGCAAGAACATGTACCATGGGTGCACTTTTGTGACTTTAAAGAAGTGGGCCCCTAATTAGGTCTGGTGTTAACTAAGACCTTTTGTTTATATTATAATTCTCTCTCTCTCTTTATTAGCTGGCTTCACTGTGAGTGACCGCATTCTGCTCTTTCACAAGGAGCATACTGGCACACAAAATGCTTTTGTTCAATGCCAGGGACTAACTACTATGGCAATGTGTGCTTTTTGAGAACAAAAAATATTTTTGCTTTTTTGTCACTTTCTTATAGTAGGGCCCAACAATTCCAACAATAATAAAGTTTTACAAAAACCATGTCGAAACAGGACCCGCATTGACAAAACCAGAAGGCTGTCCACCAATGTCAGACCTACTGGCTTTGCCAATGCTCATTTATTTTCATGCTTCCAATAACCTTTATAAAACTAGTTTCACTGATTTTTCCCATTATGAATATTTTTGGGAAATACTAGAATGCATCAACACATTTTAACTAAATGATGCTTCTAAGAAATGGTTCCTAAAATTTCACAGTAGTTTAGCTAAACTTTTTTTCCCTAGTTGCATTTTTTGTTAACATTTTATTTTGAAAGCAAAGAATCATGAATTTTGCTTTCAACCTTCTGCAAATATGTGCATCTAATCAGAGCGTATTCTGGGAGCATTATATGTAGCCTCAGATTGTTAAACTTTGCAAATGTGGGTACACTTTTCTATACTGGAACCACTGTCAGTAGTGCAGTCCGAGCTTACACTATTTCCTTACAGCGCTTACCCTAATAATAAAGGCTTTGCATTAATGAACCATAAATACAAGTTCAAATAGCATTAACATATGAACACAAATATTACCTTAACTGCAGTCAATGCCCTTCCCTGATCCATAATGTGGTACTGTAAACTGGCAGCCAAAGGATTTGTGCTGCACGGAGTTGGCCTACTTGTCCCAAGGACAAAATAAACATGAAAGATTGTTGTCCTTGACCCCAAACAATATGTCCTGGGCGTCGGGCTATAGGAATCTATAGGAATTCCACACCCTATTATGTATTCCTCAAAACTAGAAATGCCCCAGCAGAGGGGTTGTATCCTACAGTGGACTAATACCACTGGACAGTTGTGTGTGTCCGAGTGTGTTATGTGAGAAAGAATGGGAAAGAGAGAGGGAGACCCAGGTACTAATCTAAGTCCCTCAAAGATTTTTAAGACCGAAAAGTCCCACTGAGGTCACTACAATCAGTACCAATGGGTTAATAACAATCACCTTTTATCAGAGCATATAAGCGTTATCCTTTGCATTATTCAAATGTAGTATTTCTTGCTCATGCAAGACTTTATCTCCTCCTACCTGGTTCATGAACGTTTAAATTTAGTTAGGAGGTGCCATCTACAAGGGGCTATCGGTTGGGCACAACAGACTGGGTTAGCAGCGCCAACGTCTAGAGAACATGACTGATCCGAGTTCCACCAATATATAGGCAGCATTACAGCTCATGGCCCCTTTTCTTGTGACATTACAGCTCATGCATATAGATATGCTGCCTAACATGCACTCCCACTAGGTGGGACTGATGGGACCAAACCCAGAAGTACAGGTTAATGTGTGAAGCAGCAGGTTCTTCACTTAATACTTTAAGAATTCAACCAGGGAGACCAATTGGACGAACAAAGGGCGAGATCCTCACTGTTAGACTATGTTAACTGATTCTAGGAGTGTCGCATATACAGTCAAATTTACATTTACATTTAAATTTAAATTTTAAACAGGCCACTGAACCTTCTAAGTAGTGCGGGAAACGACTAGTACAGTGTTTGGCCTGAGAAGTGGAAGCCATGGACAGGTCTCTAAAATGATGTACGGCTGCTGCAGAGTGGGAGATTCTAATAGGGAGACTGACCTCTGTGGTCTGACTCCACTGCCAGAAGGTTATATGACCTTTTCCACGTTTTAAAGTGGAACCGGTGAACGTAGGAAGGTGAAGAGTAAGCCACACGGTGCTTCTGGATACTGTGCATGCAAGAAGACTGGCCAAAGCAGGATATCCCTCACTGCTCTCATACGTTTTAATAGGCATTGGCTATTTTTAATCTATTGAAACTGCTAAAACTGATCCATTTACTCTCCGACAATTCATTTCACGGTTTTCTTGCCTAGGCCTGAAGCTGCTCCAAGTCCCACTGAGTCACGCAGTCAGCCCATCAGCCTCAACTCCCTAATGGCAGAAGAGGCTATAGTTTCACAAAAGGAAAAGGCAATAAAGTGCCTCCGATCTTTATATAAAAAAACTTCAGAAAACATCACCATCAGAGTGGTTCATGAATTTTCACTGGCTCACGCATTTGTGGAATCCTGGAATACTGCATTTCGTTGTGTCTAGAGCCCAAGAAAACACCCTGAAATGAACTCAAAGGTACAGAAGCTTGTGGTCACGCTGATATTGGCAATGGAGTGCTTGCAAGGTCCAAGCATTCCACTGGCTAACTAACTATATGATTTAAGTATTTAACACTTACAGTAGTGTTATTGAGGTCAAGTCACTGGCTAACTAACTCTATGATTTAAGTGATCGATAACTGACAGTTGTGATATTGGGGGTCAATCCCCCCAGTATCAAAGTCCACAGTATCAGTGTTTTAACACTCTTAAATGAATGGAGGTCCCCAATTTAACACCCATGTACTGCGAGCGGGCAGACTTAGCCAGTCACCCTTCTGAAATTAATAAAATGTCTACCAACGTGATAGTAATAGTAACACCTATGTTTTGCTTAGTGTTTGCAATCCACAAGATCCAGTAGAACAAAAGGTCTATAGTTCTTTAAATAAAATGTCTAAAAGCACTACTGAAAATGCTGATCCACATAGAAGCAAATGGCAAGTATGTATTTTCACCTTCTGCTTCCACCTTTTAATAGTCAACTTAAACTACAATGCTTCAGATTCGACAATTCCAATTACTTAATGAAGTTTTTGTAGGCTGGAAGCAATTTCTAAAATTAGGTGTCCTAGAGATGAGAAGATGAGCCATCATTTTTCTTCAAAACACACAGACCTTTCTTTCCTTTGCGGTACTATCCAAGCAAAGTATGGAATTAACCTTGGACTTGTATTATAATGTATAAACCTCAAGTAATAGCCTTTTTCCAATTTTGATAGCTGTGTTGTCCATTGGTGTAATTGGTAATATTGTTAACATGATCCGAATAAAGTAAGATTACTTCCCAGAAGGTGAACAAAAATTTTCAATTTCAATGGTAGGATTAGAGACCAAATAAGATTTATCGACCTTTAGAAGAATGCACAATAGATTCCAGCCCCTCCTTGACCTGCTGGTCATGCAGGACCAAGCATGCTTCATACCTGCGCGCTCCACCTCGCATATTTTGTGAACCCTTTTTGCAGTTCTGCACCAGCTAGACCCAACAATCCAGGCAGCGGCGGTCCTAATGGATGCAGCAAAAGCCTTCGACTCTATCCAATGGAGTTCTATGTTCATGGTGTTGAATCGCATGGGTATGCCACAATCGTTTCTACGCTGGGTTCGATTACTATACACTGACACTGCTGCACGAGTGCGTATAAATGGCAACACATTGGACAGGTTTCAAATTCATAGGGGACAAGTCAGGGGTGCCTTCTGCCACCACTTTTATTCGCAGTGGCACTAGAACCATTAGCATGTCTAGTAAGGCAAAAACATGAAGCTGTGGCACTACACTTTCAGCAACGCACTCTCATCATATTCCTCTATGCTGATGATATGCTGCTTTATGTTCGTGACCTGGATGTGCAGTTGGCCCCACTAGCCCGAGAATATGCAAGGTATACCTTGTACTCAGGGTCAAGTACAAATTGGTCCATGTAGACTGTTTTTTCCCTCACACAAGCTACCAAACCCTGTAGATTGGATTTCCCACTGAAATGGAGTGCAGAGCATGCCAAATACTTTGGAATATGGGTTCACAGGGACCCAGAGATAGTTGTTAGACAGAACTACAGCACAGCGATTTCCAAATTGGAAGATCAGGTGGCCCGGTGATCCAGTCTGTCCCTATCGCTTGCGGACGGAATAGCAATCATGAAGATGAATGTACTACCCAAATTCTTATACCTGTTCAACAATATACCTATTGTTTTAACGAAAGCCTTGCCACCCTCCAATCACACATGGTTCCATTGGCGTAGGCGGGTAAACAACCCAGGATAGGATGGAACATACTCACACGCCCATACACAATGGGTGGGTTTGGAGCCCCTGGTTTCGATCTGTATGATCTCTGTGCACAAGTGCAGTTTGCACATTATTGGTATTTTCCAGCAAAGTACATGCTGGACGTAGCTATAGAGGCAGATGATGCTCACACCCTGCCACTCAGAACCATCCTACCTCACGATTGTAAAAATGATACACGCCTGGAAATAAACACTATACACAGTACCATGCGGGCATGGCGTGCATTCAGTGTGGGGTGGGGAGGTTTCTTATATATGCACCTGCACTACCGCTGTCCACCACCCGGCTATATCTGTCACACAGGAACCTAAGGCACTATTCATACACGCAGAGGCTATGATGAAAACAATGGGAGACCTATACTGGGAAGGGACGTCTATTGCCCTAGATGAAGTGTCTCAGCACCAACGCTGTACTCCGCTGTTAGTATTTACCTATCATAGGCTGTGGGGGCGTTAAAAAAAATTGTATATCCACAATTCCCAGACGAACAGCCCACGTTGGGGGCATTACAAACACTGCTCGCACATAGCACGCACAACAATCTTATCACAAGATTATATAATGCCTAACAGACAGATACCCAGCCCCTAATGTCGGGATGGAGAAATAGAACAATATGATGGAGACCCCCATTGCACTTGAGGACTGGGAGTTTTGCTGTGCACCAAGAAGGCACCTCACTGCTAACTGCTACCTAAGAATTATACATTTTAAATACCTACACCAGGTATACTACACTCCTATGCAATTACATAAATACGGGCTCAGTGATGACGCAGCCTGTCTCAGATGTCACAACAATGATGAAGGCTTCTTGCATCTGGCCTGGACGTGCACCCGCGTGCATCGCTTTTGGGTCCAAGTGACACAGGCTTTGTCGAAAATGATGATGTAGGAGGTGGAATTCACCCCCGCATGTTCCTGCTGGGCTTGGCACAACCTCTACAGCAGGCCAACCGCAGACTGACGGCAAAAGCTCTACTATTGGCAAAATGGCAAGTGGACATCCATTGGGGAAAACAACATGCCCCTAAATTTGATCAGCAGCTCAAAGATATGGCGTATTGTAGGGAACAACTTGAACTATATGCTGAAGAATTACTGAAGACCTCCTGACCTAGAGATATATGAGGCCCCATTTACCACTTACCTGCTCACGAAAGATGTTGGGAAATAAGCTAATGTGTATAATTTGTATTGCAGTCCATGTGTTAGAGAATGTAATGCAGTGAAATGTACTATATGCACTGAACCATGATGATAATACTGCACACATTCTATTTCGGATAAGATGACACTGAAGTTGCCTTTTGTTTCCTTTGTTGTTACATTGAAATTCTAATAAATAAATAGAAAAGAATGCACAAAAAGAGCTAGAGTCAAACACTGGAAACCACACATGCAACATCAACCACTAGAATACGTACAACAATCCTGATCAATGAACTGAGATAAGGAAAGCACACAAAGCGACTTCTTAGATGACAGACATTTGATATTAGGCACAAGTGCTGTAAGCAAATCTGAATACGAGCTACGTTTTGTCTGAAGTAATGGAATAAACCTTTAAAAATCAGAGGTTCCGAAAAATATTGGCTATAAATATTTTAGGTCATGCTTCCAGACAGCTTTAGCTCTCTGTTGTCTAAGACCTACTGTCTCCAATACATTAAAATATATCCAAACTGATGGCTGTGGGTCAGCCCCTTGCTCTTTATAGTATGCCTTTGTCTAATTTCAGTGCTTCTTATTCAATGGCTCCGCCCCCTATTGTTTGACTGTCCTGCCTCTAGAGCATTTCTACTTTACCATGTTCTGATTGGATGACTTGTGTCTTCCACTGCTGACATCAGGGAACTATTTTTCTTTAACGTTTAGCACACAATGAGTGTGAATGTCTTTCCTTGCTCTCTTCCCCACTGCAGTCCAGCACCAACCCACTTAATTTTGAGATTATTTATGTAAACATTTTTGGTGAGACAGGAGTTTGCACACTGCTAGTAGGCTCCATGTTTCTTTTGTGCTCTCGCATGTTTGCTTTTTTAAATTATTTGACAAAAATGCCGCTGTCCATCTCCGAACAGTAAATTAAATCTGCAATTTATTCCGAAATAGCAACTGGCGTTCTTTGCCACCTTCTCTGGGCGAGTTTCCTTTGAAAAAACACCATTTGAATATTAGAATGGCGTTTGCTTAAATAAACGTTTTCAGAATGGCCACCGTGGCATGCGTTGAGATGTCACTACAAGTGTCCACACCACAGCAAACATTTTCACTTTTTTTTTGTGGGAAAATCGGCACAATTGGAAATGAACCTGCCCATGGACAATCTCATTAGATTGTTACTTTCTTCCCTCACTGTATTACAACTTCGCTTCTGTTAAATAATAATGCCATGATATGAAGAGGAAAGAAAAATTGGTAAATGCCCACCTGATGAATTATACATTAGAAAATATGTATCCCTTATGAAAACTCACAAACCACGCTGGCCTGTGCAGAAGCTTATTAGAGGATTTCACCACAGTATCAAGACAAAGACAGGTGCACATCTAGGGAGGCATTTCCCCCACCTCCGCTACGCAATAGAATTAAAGGAACAGGGTTATATTTTACACAAGTCAATGCAAACTGGAAGTAAGAGGCAAATTGTAAGAGTAGTCTCAACCCTCTAAACACTATATCATCTACCATGAACACATGATAATACAGCCTCAGTAACTAATTCCAAATATTTGGGCAGTCCAACACATCCCCCCGTTTCACCCTTTTCTTTCACTTCTGCATTGTCTGAGGGGCGGGGGTTGTTTGGAACAGCTATTTAAGGGTGTCACTCGGCTTTAGGAGCAGCACATACAATAAAGTGCTTCAAGAAAAGGCCTTCATTTGACACTTGCAACGAGTAGGCCGCGCTATATTAAAGAGTTGAGATCATAAGCTGTATTAATCCATCTGGTGGTCTAAGTGCCTTTGGCTTTAAGAGCGCCCTCAATGACTGATCCTGGCTGACAAACTGCAGCGCCACGGCCAGGTCACTATAGTCAGTGCAACGCGCAGTGCGGCAACTGTACATTCCTAACCTAAGCATGCCCTCCAATAATATTTCAGTTTCCAAAGCTTAGTTTTCGAAGATTAGTCCTATGTATGTTCTCCTAAAGGTTCATAATTATGGATAATCATTTTTGAATTAATCTTGCTTATACAAGTTATTCAAATGCTAACCGAAGCATCTCAGATCTGAAACGGACAGTCAGTCGTGTGTCAGCAACCCATGATGGGCTATAAAAAGCCTTTGTGAACGAGGGGAATGTAGTCAATGTACGCAGGCGAGTACTACAATCTGACGCACTGACGTCCTTTTAGAGTTCGAGCAGTAGGGTCTAAAGTAGCTTGTGGTAGTGCGTGGGTGTAGAAACAAGTTTCAGCCACCTCAGCAACATGCACCCGACTCATGGTCACAACAAACACGCACGTCCAACGCTGCCAACGTGAAAGTATAAATCGACGCTAAAGCAGCTGACGTATCCTGGTGAAATGTTTTATTTTTTTTAATCTGCTTATTGTGGGAGCCCCAATATTGAATGTTTATTATATATTATGCAGCATCCCACCACTCCCCATTAATGTCGCTGATACTGTCAGCAAAGGCACCCAGGTGTGAATGGGTGCAATGCTTAAGGGAAAGGCCATCGTGACAGAAACGAATGGATAATCTCTTGGCTGAAATGTGAACTGCACTATTTCATTCTCTGATACCAATGAATTTTATATGTATGTATTTGTTTAAAGAAATTTTAAGTGCATGTACTCTTTTATGATTCACTTTGTCTGAATCGAATAAAGATATTTTGACTTTGAATGGATAAAGCTAAATACATTCGGAATATAAAAGTTCAAAAGCAGGACACACGAGAAATCAGGCAAACAGATTATATTCTCAAAATGAGACGGCTGTAGCGCTTGGATGACATCTGCAGGTCTAAAGCACTATATAAATGCACTTTGGGGGTGGCAAAATGTCCTGTGAATACACAGTTCTGGCGTATTTATATTTGTACAGAGTGTAAATAGTGGGTAGAATATTCTCTTTATTTATAAAGCAAGGAACAGACGAAAAAGGCCAGCGCTCTAAATTGCCATGTGTACGTCACACGTGACTCGCACACTCTTATGGTGGTATTGTCTTTGGCCTTCTCATGGCAGGACGCGGTGTCTGCTTTCACGTCACACAACCATGCTAGAGAGTGGTGTCCACCATATTCAGCAGGCCTGGCTCAGTGGTATTTTCTGAGGAGAGCCACAAAATAAACTCACACGTTAAGAATGTTTTGGGGTGAACCTAGGGCGACACTAGTATGCAACTGATGAACACCCAAATCATAAATGTATGCCTGCCTCTGCAACCTGCGGGCGCCCATGTGCCGAGGCTTCAGCAGCAGCACCTGTGTTCGTAAACAGTCAGATTCGAAGGACAAGGTCAGTTAGTGCAGCGCACTGAGACCAGGTGGGCTCAGACTGCTGCTCCTACTACTGGCTCCAGTGGGCCTTCACTTCCAGCGCTTGCTGCATGAGCCGGCAATCGTGGCCAGTTCTACCTGTAGTGTGTGTACACGTACACACACACACACACACACACGTACACACACACATATTAATTGCCAGAAAAAAGAGGCTTTTCCAATAATCAAGATTTTCCAAAATGTAACTCAGTCCCCAAATGAGGACCTCACAGTGCCTAAGAGGCCATTTGCTCTAAACATTCACTTGTAAATTGCATTTATATAGCGCTTCCTACCCCTGACGAGACGTTGAAATTCATAGTTTCATAAGGTGAGCATAAACTGGCCTCAAAGACCACGGTCTATCCTCAATATTCCCACGAAGAAACACTTCACTTTTAACCCACTTCGTGGAAGATGAGTTCGGCCTCAAGGAAGCCGAGCCTCTAAAACATCCCCGAGTGCCCCGAGCTCACATGCCAACTCTCCAGCTATATACCTGCCAACTTGCAAAATAACTTCACTGTGTGAGGAGGGGGCGGGGCCTTGGAGGGGCGGGACCTGGTGACCAGAGCTATCTAGAGGCTCTCTGCCCCTCACCAAGCCCCCACTCGCTCCCCAAAAAACCCCACAAAAAAACCTCCAAAAAAACACAAAGGGTCATCGAGGCTGTGGCTGATGTCCTGGGGTGTTGTCACACCTTTTAACCCCTTCGCCGCGGCGCAAATTCAGCCGCTGCACGGGGGGGGCTAGGGGGTGAGCGCGGCGCTTCGGTGCTTATGACGGCACCACGCCATCATGAGTCACGGGCGGCGTGTGCTCATGACGGCGTGGTTCCGTCATGACCACGCCCGCTCATTAATTCGCCCGCACAGGCGGGGAATTAATGCCACGTGGGCGGAGCGGCCGCGGCATGACGGAACCACGCCGTCATGAGCATACGCCGCCCGTGACTAATGACGGCGTGGTGCCGTCATAAGCGCTCAAGGGGTTAATGGACATCGGCTGTATACAGCCTCCGAAACCGAGCTGGAAATACTCTGTTTACAGTGGTTTTCAGCTCGTTTTCCCTGCCACCATGTATTTCCTGCTCCTCACCAGGTGACCATGTGAAGGGAGCCAAAATCGTGTGACACACGGTGGCACCATGCGAGTTGGCATGTATGCTGCTAACTGATCCTAAACACGCTGCCTTGCTGTGTCAGAGAGAGATGTTTGTAAAGTATCTGGCAAACCAACTAAACAAGTGACACCACAGTGGACCTTTTTAAGATTGAAATCTCTTTCTTAATTTTGACACAATACATTACAGACTGCCTACATCCGCAGGCTGGCGGTGATGGAACTTCTAGCAAGCAGTGAGCGTCATTTAATAACAATGAAAAGAGAACTAAGAGAGAGAAAAAGTCAGACCCAAGAAGGGAGACGAGAGGGGAGGTGGGGGGCAGACGAGGCAGTGGAGTCAACATTCATGGCTTCCCTTTTGTCTCTGGTACCTTATGAAGCCACATCCGGTGTCGTTAAGCATAGGATTCTCAAATATTGAGGGCAGGACAATTCTCTGAATTCGTCTGACAAATACTGTATGCAGGGGTGCCACATTTTATCAAAGCGAGGCAATTGCTGTGTGGTTATAGCTGTCAACTTTTCCATGCCCAATACGTTCCAGACCTTATGTAGCCAATCCAGGTGTGTTGGCACCGCATCTGTTCCCCACCTAGCAAGCAAGAGTTGTTTCGCTGCACCCAGCAATAGGGTGATCGCTCTGCCTCTGTGCGATCGCAGCGGGTACGTGAGGGGATTGGGAAGGCCTAATAGTATGTAGCTCGGGAATTTGGGTACATTAGTGTGAAATATGGTGTTGACTGATTCTAAGACTTTGAACCAGAAGGGTTCCAACTTCGGACATTGCCAAAGTATGTGCGTAAGTGTGCCTTGTTGCTCACATTGGCGCCAACATCTCCCATCTCCGGACCGGTTCCACGCAGCTACTCTGTCAGGCGTGTAATACCAGTAGTGGGCAATCTTTAGGAGTCTCTCTTTGCTAATAGTGTTTAGTGCTGAGGAGCGTGCCCGGTGGAGTATATCATTCCACTCCTTATCCGTAAAAGTACGCTCACATTGTCTCTCCCAATGGGCGTGGGCCGGTGAGGCTAGGGGATGGATCGGTTTTACCAAGAAGACGTAGATGTCTGAGAGTAGCTTGACATCTGAGATTCTGGTGAGGATCCACTTCTCAAATGCCGTCAAGGGTCTGCTGGCATGGGGGCGGATCCAGGGCTGAGTGACCCAGTGGGCCACCATGAGGTATTGCCACTGTGTTGAGTTCGATAGGTTGAAGTGGGTTTGCAATGTGTGGAAATCCATAAGCCCAACAGCGTCAAATATGTCGCCTATTCGCAAACAGTTGGCCTCCTGCCAGGGCTTAAACGCTGTCCCTGTGAGTGCCGGTGGAAAGTCTGGGTTGCCAATCACAGGTGCTTGCAGCGATATTGGAGTGGAGAGCCCATGTCGTTGCTGTACCCTATCCCACACCCGGACTGTGGCCCGCGTGACTGGGGAGACATACACACCCATCGGCCTGTGCGCTTTCGGAAACCATGGTATCTTCAAAATATGGGTGGCTGCGATGGCCTGGTCGATGAAACACCAATGTTTTTCAGTGCGTGCACGTGACCATTCCACCATGTAGCAGAGCTGCGCCGCCTGCTAATAACACTGCAGGTTCGGGACACCCAAGCCCCCAGCAGCCAGGGGGAGGTAAGCTCGAGACTTAGATATTCGCGCTCGCTTGCCCTCCCAGATGAAATCCCACAGCAGAGATTGTATCCTATCAAGGACACGTGGGGAGGACTGAAGGGGCAGTGCTTGCATAGTGTAGAGGAGCTTAGGAAGGAGTGTCATTTTAATTGCTGCAAGGCGTCCCAGCCATGAGAGCTTATGCGTCTCCCATTTGGCGAGATCGTGCCTCGCAAGTGCTAGGAGGGCTCCATAGTTGTGGGCGGCAGTGGCTGTGGAGTGCACCAATAGACCGAGGTACGGTATGCTATCCTCTGCCCATTGGTATGGATATTTGCCCTGCAGCCGAGTGCGCTCTATCTCTGGGATGGCCAGGCCAAGGAGCAGGGACTTCTGAGGGTTGATCTTAAATCCTGAGGCTGCTCAGAACGCATCCATCTCGACGGAGACAGCATCCAGTGAAGTCCATGAGAGTGAGAAGCGTGTCATCTGCATATAACATTATCTTATGCTCCCTGCCTCCCATTGTGACCCCGGAGAGAAGTCGATTGAACCTTATTCTTTTGACAAATGGCTCCATGTAGAGCGCAAAAAGTAGTGGCGACAGAGGGCAGCCCTGTCTGGTCCCTCTCTTAATGGGGAAGGCGGCTGACTTTATGCCGTTTACTTGTACATTCGCCTGGGAGGCAGAGTAGCAGGAATGGATCCAGCCACAAAGTCTGGGCCCAAATCCGAATCGCTCGAACACCCGGTATAAGTAAGGCCAATGGTAGCGGTTGAATACTTTCTCTGCATCGATGGTTAATGCTAGGGCTGGGGACTGTGTACGTTGTATTTTGTCCAGGAGATGGCACAATCTTTTAGTGTTGTCGCTACAACCTCTTTCCTGGATAAAACCGGCCTGATCCGAGTTCACCAGTCCCTGTACATAGGGAGCCAGCCTGTGTGCTAGGATGCTAGTGAAAATTTTGCGTAGACGTTCAAAAGGGAGATTGGGCGGTAGGATGCGCAGTCCCTAGGGTCTTTCCCTGGTTTCAGGATCACTATGATAGTTGCTTGGAGCATCGACTCCGGCAGCCTTTCCCCATCCTTCAATGAGTTGTACACCCTTGCCAAAATGGGGGCTATCTGTACGCCAAAGAGCTTTTAGCACTCCGCCCCGTACCCATTGGGGCCTGGAGCCATGTTAGGCTTTAGTTTCTGGATTGTGAGGAGGACCTCCTGGACGCTTATGTCCTTCTCTAGCGCTTCAAATGTGGACCCGTTCACCGCCGGCGGAGACACCGGGGCTATGTAAGCCTCAATGTCCGCTTTGCAGAGCTGCTTGGCCTGATAGAGATTCTGATAAAAGTCTCGGAAGGCATTGGCTACATCTACGTCCGAGGAGCAAAGGGAGCCATCCATAGACCATATCTCAGGGACCCGACGATCCGTTGCTTGCACTCGAAGGCGGTGAGCCAGCATGCGCCCTGCCTAGTTTCCCCCCTGCATAATATGCCTGGCGTATTCTATGAAGGGCATACTCTGCACGTCCCATATCTAGCGCCCGCAGCAGTTTCCTTGTTGCGTTTAATTGGCGGCTGATTGCCACTGATCCTGACCGGACATGTGCTGATTCCATGTATTTGATCCGTGCTTCCAGCTTGTCTCTTTTCTCCCTTCGCTCTCTATTGAAACCTGCTGATATACCTAGAAAGTGCCCTCGCAATACCACCTTCAAAGTTTCCCAGAGGGTATATATGGACGTCTCGGGGAGATCATTAAGTTCGAAGAAGGAGTGGAGCACCGTTTGTGTATCAGCTCTTATTTCTGTCATATGTTAAAAGTTTAGCATTTAGTCTCCAGTGGAGAGGGGCGGGCGTCTGTCCCCGGTTATTTGAATTGCAGAATTTGGGTGGAATGATCCGAAAGTGAGGCTGCCCCAATTTCCATCGAGAGCGTGTCCCAGGTGACCTGGGGTGTAGTGAGAAAGTAGTCTATGCGGGCATACGTCTGATGTGATGCCGGAAAAAAAAGTATAGTCTACTGCCGTGGGGTGCATGCGTCTCCAGATATCGCTACCAGACACACTGGTTACAGGACGCGTTCCGGACACGGCCTTGACTCATCTCTCGAACATTATTTTTACACGGTACCTTGTTTAAATACAGAACTGTTCTCTACCACGAGAATTCTTCATTACAACGTAGCCCTGAAGAAGCCCATGTTTGGGCGAAACGCGTTGGCTGGTTTCATCAATTGCATATCAAGTATCTGGAAAATAAAAGACCAGAAACGACTTTCTGTTGATAATCTTTTATTGATGTGCTTTTTATTGTACGAACTGTGTGTGTGCATATATTGCCTCTCATTCAACTAGTTTATATATTCATTTTTGTGGTCTACAAGTGGCAGATCATTTGAGGTGGGCAATATCTTTTTTGTTTACATAGTGACTAGTTCAGGAGGTGCAGTCTTCTAAGACCCAGCCGCTTTCATTCTTATGTCTCCAGATATACATGAAGCCTGCTTCACTCAACCACTGCTGGGTACCCTTTGTCAGCCCCCCAACCTGTCCCGCCCTCGGAGCTGATCTGTCCTGGTGGGCCGTCCATTGCTATGTCGAAGTCCCCACCCATAACTATTTTCTTATCAGGAGAGGTGAACAGCAGGCCCAGTGTTTCCCTAAAAAAAACAACTCCTGCTGCTCGTTCAGGGCATAAGTGGTGGAAACCGTGAGCCAGACGCCCTGTAAAGTGACCTGCAATGCCAACATCCTACCCGGAATCTCCATAAGAACCCACTCCACCCTTCCCGTAAAGTGAGTCGCAAGCAAGATCGCCCCCCCCCCCCTTTTTGGAAATTCCTGAGGAGAATTATTGACTGTCGAACCAGCGGGAACGCAGTCTCCGCCAGTCATCCTGGAGGAGGTGGGTTTCCTGTAGTAGGCAAATATTGCATTTCGAGTCCCTAAGCAGGGCCAGAACAGCTAGCTGCTTGGCAGGGGCATTAAGGCCTCGGACATTGAGGCTAATCAGGGACACTACAATGAGGAAATATTCGAGGAAGCCTTTGCACCTTCCGCAGCTACCCGCAAGCGTCGGTCCTCCCCCTTACAAGGATTAGGGCCAAAGAAAAACATCTAGGTCCGGAGAAAGTGGGGTAAGGAAAAAGACAGAGTTGGAACAGTGATAACACAAAACTGCCCCCTTTGGGGGGCACTCGAAGATCCTTGATGAGTTGGGTCCATGTCTCGGCAAGCGCAGTCACCAGTGGACGTCCAGCAGGTTGGAGCTCCGCCAGACGCATCCCTCATTGCCTGGCAGGGGGAGGCGTGCACTCAAGCCAGACAGGGGCCGCCCCTGCCGAACCATTGAGAGAGCCTCATCAACTTTACTTCTGCTGAAGATGGTGGAGTAGCCTGGTACGTTCCTCTTTGCTATCCGCTTCCGTAGGACTGCCCACGATCATCTTCCCACATCTTGTGGAGCGACGGGAGCCCTGTTTACTCCTCTCAGAACCCCGCACAGGCGATCCAGACGGCCCTGTGTCACCCAGCTTCAGGATGTCTGGCAGGTTACAGGCCTCGTCCAAAGTGCGGATCACCCGGACCTCATCTCGCCAGACGAACTGGAGGCAGCAGAGATGGCCCCATTTGTATCTGATCTTCTGAAGCTTCAGGAAGTCCGTGAGGGGTTTGAGGGACCTGCGTCGCTGGAGCGTGATTGAGGAAAGGTCCTGATACAGCCAGATCCGGAGGCCCTCGAATTCAATATCTTTCAAATCTCGTGCAGCCGTCATTATGGCCTCCTTCTGTCGGTAATAATGGAGACAGGTAAGTATGTCTTGTGGCTGGCCCGGTCCGGTAGCTGGCCTTCCCGCACGATGTGTGGTCAAGGATAATGTCCTGCTAATGCAGAGATGGTGCGACGCGATTGAAAAGGCCAACCACAAAGTCCTCCAGGTAGCCCGTGACTGCCTGCTAAGGAACTCCCTTAATACGAATATTGGAGCGCCGAGATCTGTTCTCCAAATCTTCCAGCTGATACCGGAGCTCCGTATTCTGATCACGCAGCTTCAGCAGTTCCTGGGAGTGACCCTCCAGCTCCTCCTCTCTGGCATCTCGATTCTGCTCCAGTGAGGTCACCCTCTAAGGATCCAGTACCTCGACATCTTGACGGATCCCTTTAATATCAGAGGCTATGTCCTGTTTAAGTTCCGCAAAGTCTCGGCGGAGGGATTCGAAGAGCCACTCAAGGAATGATTTAGTGATAGGGGAGACATCTTCCCCCCCCCCCGGATGCCTCGCCCCTGGCCGCTTCCCCGGTTGTCTCCGGGTCACCCATCTCCAGGGCCGCCTCCGAACGTTTTGTGGAAGACTTGATGAACATGTCCTTGACCGACATGTCCCTCTTAGCGGTCCGGTGGGTCGACATGTCTGCTCACCGGTCAAAAATAGTTTCACTCAGGGCCGCCAGGCACTATGACCGGGGTCCCGCACTCCACTAGGTTGGTTGGTGATGGGTTCTCTCCGTGGGGAGGACGCCACGCGAAGCAAGAGCACAGATCTTTTCCGCTCCGCTGCCTTGCAGCGCAACCATGCGTGGTACCTCCACCTAGATACAGTGTCTACTCCCTCCTTGAAATTAATTGGAGAACCCCGGTAGTTCGCACCCAGGGCGGGGAGCAGCACTCAAGTCTCCTGTGGACGGCCCAGTCCACCTCGCTCCGGACCGCAGAAGGCCTCTGCTGCGAGCCCTCGTCCCCTGCAGGGCACACCACCAGCAGTGACCATAGCCAAGTACCCCAGCTAGCACGTCCGGGGCCGCAGACGCTATCGCCAAGGACCTCCACCGGCCCACCGACAGGCCCAGAGAGCAACAGGGTGGCAATTCGGACTCCAGCGCAGGGGGCGACCCCCACCCAGGCGTCCAACTATAGTGCAGGTATCACCTGCGCTCAACGTCACCCCCAATAGGGCAGTCCAACCGGGGGCAGGGCTCAGCACGCAACTTCCCGGGGACGTCCCCGCTCCCACTGGACCGCAGAAGGCACGACGCTGCGCGCCCTCGTCCCCTGCAGGCCGCTCCACCCACGGTGGGAGACTCTAGGAACCCCCGCTATAGCACCCCAGGTCACCGTCTCGGCCGCGAGAGCCCCCCCTCCCCCCGGCTCGTCCACCGGGTCTGGGAGCAGGTGACGCGTGTGGCAGCACGAGGGGCAGCTCACCGGGCCACCAAATAGTATGAGGGCCCTGTGCCCCCAACAGCCAGTAAGAGGCAACCAAACTGGTTCTTCAAGGTGGGCCCAACCCCGGCTGGCGTTTCAACTGCCCAGCACCGGGGCGCCCCACGTCAGGGACTGGGCCTCAATTCGCCCGCATATTCGGCTCCAGCCCAGTGTCCAGTGCAGCGACCCAAGGCCCCCAGTCCCCACCTATTCCGCTCCCGGGGAGGCAGACTCACTCACGGTTTGGCGCCGGGGGAGCGGGCCGATCACCTATTGCCCCCGGGTCCGGATTGTTTGCGCGGGGAGGCTGCAAGCGCACTCCCAAACTGGGCCCGTGCCCGAAGTCCAGCCCCACTGTCCGCACTGCTCGATTCACCCCACCGGGGTCCGCAACTGTCGCTGCCAAATCCACAAAGGCCAGGGGATGCAGGACACCTCGAGCCACTGGGCAGGCGCGTCTCTGGCGCCTCCCACGCAGTTCCCGAGCTTCTTGGCCTGTTCGCCTGGCGGAGCTCCGATGGCTGCGACCTATGCCGCCGCCATCTTGGACATGCCCCCATGGGCCTTTTTAAATGAAAGATTTCAGGGACTCATTCTTTTAAAGAGACCAGGCAACTGCAAGAATCAAGCACGTGAGATCCATGAAATCCTTGCGTTTAAGGCCATCTAGGGCAATCAGTGATTGACAGAACATACTCTAGCTTTGTATATCAAGCAATAAATATACAAATGCTTAAGAAGACAAAGAAAAGAGGATGATATGAACAGTGTACTAAGACTAGTTAGACGGCATGTTAGAGTCTAGACAACAGTGCGTTTTACAGAATGGTCCTAAAGTACCATGTGCAGAGCATCATAAGCAGGGGCGGCTGCTCTCTGAATTCGCCATAACAATTCTTTCACAAACCGCTACATTTCACTAAACCTCAAGGGAATTAGTGGAGCTTCGCGGTAAAATGCCACTCTAATAACGTAGTATACACGGATCGACACAATTAACAAGCAAACACAAAGCCCATGTTATGCTTTTGTAGAGGAAAAGAACAGAGTAACAGCGAGACCAGCACATCCATGCCTACAGGTTAATACACAAACAGGTACCCCACGCCAAAGACCAAGAAATGCATGTGTGCACAAACACGCATTAAACTCAGTCCAGCATAGTGCTTATGCAGCCTATGAGGGAACATAAGCATGAACAGCTAAAGGGGGTCAGGCAGACAGCACTGCGGGACACCTCCGGGAAGCTATACGAACACACAGATCAACATACCTGTGGGCATACATGCACATAGACCTGCTCCATGCGCACGCGCACACACACCAGTGCACCCAGACGCACACACATCTGCAGGCACATTCGAAATACATATACACAGGGATAGTAGGATGGACAAATGGACAGACAACTGGGATGGACAGACACTTGAAGCCTGGGAGAAGCAGGCTTCATTTTCTCTGCAAAAGATATTACTTTTCAACAGTGGGGTAGCAAGGTCCACCCCGGGTGGCACGTGTTTTGGGGTCGGTGCCCTCTTCCCCTGCTCTTACTTACAGCCGTTGCATGGCGGCAAACGCAGGAATCATCAGAACCGCCCACTTACATGCCGCCGCATAGCAGCAAACGCAGGGACAACCACAGGCAGCAAATGGTCTAGCTACGCCACTGCTTTTCAAAGGGAGAGGAAAGTGCCAATCACTGCTAGTGGGTGATGTAATAATTCTGTCTCCATACATCCAATCTTTGTTCCCTATATGATAATCATCTTTGCCAAGTGCACTTTAAATCCCCAATCCACCCTTGTAACAACCACACACAGGTAGCACAGCAATTCAAAACCTACATCTCTCTGCTAACATATTTGACCCTTAATGCTGCCAGATTGTTGCAGGTATGTCAAACACCTAGTTCCTGATGCTTTCTCTTACAAATCACCATCAACATGTGTGCTTATCGAACTGGTCCAAATGAAGGAAGTGGTGACTATACCTCCCAGAATGCACAGATCAGTTAAATGGCAGCCCAAGACTTTAAACACTGTTGGCAGACATGGTTTAATAGAGCAATTCTACTGTTATTTACCAACATTAAAGTGAGCATGTTTAACTTGGTGCAAACACAATGTTTAGCGTTTGCAATGTCTGCAACTTCACTTACTTGCTTCACCAATGAGAACGCCTACACTTCCACCTAACACACCATATCTGCCACTGCCAAAGAGGCGTCATGAATGCGGCTTGCAGTACTGAACTAAACCTAAAAACTAGTGTCGTCTGATGACAGAACTCAAGAACACTTTGAAATAAGGTGACAAAAAACAAGGTGCAGGATTGTGCATGGCCAGTCCTGCTCTTTAAACTCTACATAACAGTTTAGTTATGTCTGGTTTAAGGGACACTCTTTAAACCCGGAAAGCTTCTATAGGAGATCCTGCAGCCAACAAACGTTGGGCACTCCAAACCATGTTAGGGCAAAGTCTACTTGATAGCACAGCTCTCGGATTGAAAAAGGTCTGTCAACTTAAGAAGTTAGAGTAGGCTTAAAGTGTGCCAGCTGCTTGCCACTTGTTGGCTTTGTCTCATGTGCTTGCTACTCAATGGAGTGCCTTTTCCGTCATGTGTTTGTCCCTCCCATAAAGCATCCCCTCTTTTAAGCAACTACATTTTTCTGTTTGCTTAAGCACTACACAGGAGTGCACGTGTTTTCCAACTATCTTCGTTATATGCTTCCCCACCCCCAGTGCCCGTGCTGTTCTCGTGTGTGTGCTTTTCTACCTCCCCAGGCTTCTTGCCGCTCTCTTGCTTGTGCGTTTCTCCTCAGTCCTGTGTAGCACTCGTGCCGTGCTGCTCCCAACTTCCCCTGCCCACTACCCATCCCTTCCTTCCGCAACTCCTCTTCCACTGCTGCCCACCACCACCGTAGTCCTACTGTTTTACTGACATTTGTAAATGCAAAAAGAGTAAGCACTTTTTTGCAACTTTATGTACCAATCCAGTTTGGACTAGTAACAATAAAAAAAATTTAAAAAAACAGGCGCTCCTATATTTCGGCAGTGCATAGTCTCACACATGCGCTTGCATAATGACGCATGCATGCAGATAGGTTATCACACATGCGCACGCAAACAAAATGTGACCACTGTCGTACCTTTTTTTTCTTCCTTTTGGTCTTGATGTATGGCATAGAGCATGAACCAAAAAGTATTGGCAGAGCCAATAGGTCTCACATGCAAGTCCTATTGGCTTTGCCAATGCTTGTTTGCAAACAGAACAAGTGCTAGGGATTTGGCACGATGTCTGCTGTTCTTACAGTTTCAGGAGAGAAACTGGTACCTGCAGATAAAGAGGAGGAGCCTCACCCAGAATCAAAGCCCTGCCTCCTGGTCCCTTGTTCCAGCTCAGGGTGGGTCTGAGAGCCGAAAGCTGCCCTGGATTGCAGCACAATTTCCCACAAGCTGTAGGGTAGAGGCAATTCTGAAGATAGACTCATGACAAATTCCAAAACCTAACACTCTGGAACAGTAAGTACCCAGGAGCCCTATGCTTTTGCCATAGCAAGCAGGTATAGATGTTCAACAATGCTTCATTTGGTGTGCTTTGGGAACCGGCTCGGCAGAGGGGGCATTTCAGCCCATCCAACCCTGGAAGCAAACCACTGCTCTGGGGTGGGTGTTCAAGGGGAAGAGAACAGAACAGTAAGGACTCAACAAAAATAGCCAGATGACCGAAAACAACCACCCGGCACATTCACTCGCATTGAAGCACTGTAAATAGATGGGGTCTCCAGCCTCTTGGGGTGTCTGCCCTGCCCAGCTCTAGGAGCGAGGAGTACAAGCACTAGCCATCTAGCGCTGTACATGCCTAGAAGAAACTGTGGGCAGGAGGCCGCATGTAGTCAATACCACCCTGAACACGCAGCGGAGAGCATATGGCCAGGTATTGCAGAGTCCCCGCCCCAAATGTAGACGCCCCCTCCCAAACATAAGCCCATGGGTACCACAACTCCTCCCCCCACCTCTCACCCCACCCCCCACCCCTCCCTCCCCGAGGCATAGACTGATATCCACATAATTGTCTTGGATTAGGGATCGGAATAACCCCGGCAGTATTTTATTAAGACAAAACAACATATTAAAACTTTTCATATTTAAAATACGCAGAAAACTCAACCATCAGTCCAGAGTATTCATATACCAAATTTTATACAATGTATTTACGTTATTTCGTATCGTAATGGCTAACCTTAACATTATCTAATACATAGCCATTCCTAACCTAACTGAATTATTCTATTATCATTTTTCTGCGTATCCCGAATTGAGCCTACGGGCAAGGTCATGACTGGTCCAACTACGTGCTAGGTCCACCCCTCCTACCGGAATGACCTTGCGCAGGCGGCCCGGTTGCCCAGAAGGTTACCTCCTTCGGGCACCCCCTACGCCCTCAATACTACCTCTCAGGGACTGTGCTGTTAAGCCAACTTGGCGCCCATGCGCATGTGCGGGGATTAGCCCAAAGGCCAGCCGGCAGCGGAACTCCTCTACCCCCCGCACCCTCCAGCCTACGCCCCCAATACTACCTCCCAGGGACTGTGCTGTTAAGCCAACTTGGCGCCCATGCGCATGTGCGGGGATTAGCCCAAAGGCCAGCCGGCAGCGGAACTCCTCTACCCCCCGCACCCTCCAGCCTACGCCCCCAATACTACCTCCCAGGGGCTGTGCTGTTATGCCAATTTGGCGCCCATGTGCCTGTGCGGGGATTGGCCCAAAGGCCTACCGGAAGCGGAACTTCTCTATCCCCCGCACCCTTCAGCCTACCGGCTGTAAACGCCCCCTGTAGTTCTATGAGAGAACACCGCCCCCCCCCCACCCCATTGACAATGGTGATGCCTACTAGGGACCGTAAAATGCCCCACCAATCATGACCTTACCTCCACAGGCCAGTATAGTTGACCGACTATCTGGCCTCCCCCTAACGCCCTAAGGTCATGCGCTGTCCCTTGTCCCTGCCCATAGTGTTAGATAGGATTGCTGACCATCCCATTTTATGTTGGGCAATGAACACCCTCTTGTAGCAAGAACCTGACCCCCGTGGTTTGTCGTGTTAACTTATTGCTCTGCTTATCTACTGGCCCTCCCCCCCACTACTGGAAGCTGGGAATAATGTGGGACCATGCCAAACTGTTTGTGGCCCCTTGCCAACCATTCGATTACGGTGATCAGAGCCTCAACAATGCTCTCCCAACCCAGGAGCCCCCAGGACTTTGCCCCTCAGATACACGAATGCCGCTGTGCATCTTACCCACCAAAACCTCAACTGCCCCAGGCAGAAACTCCTTGCTCAAAGTCGATCTCCGTCCGTGGATGCTTCAGTTGAGGCGACGTGGAGTGGCGAGGAAAAGACCGTCCCGCCACTCCACACCCGTCTTTATAGGGGCCTCCAGGTGAAACCAGCAGGATCCAGATTTGGACCTGCCTGCCCATGCCCCGGAAGCACTTGAGTGCTTCTGGGGCACGCTCCCAATCTGTTAACCCCTAAGGTGCTTGGTCGGGGCTGGTGCCGGCCCCAACACCACCCGCCGCCACCAGCCCCACCCCCCAAAGATGGCGAGGACCGGCATAACTGCCATAACTGCGGCGTGCCCGAGTCCGGTCGTCGCCTTAACAGTGTCTGCTGTGGCGTGCTGCCCTGTACGTAGGAAAGAGCAGGACAGGAAGTCAGGGGCTCGGCGGTGCGGCTAAACCTCCGCAGAGCATGATGTGATCATTTTCACTGATGTCTAACGGAGGAACTAGACACAATGGTAATGCTCACGAAACTATCCATTTACATTCAGCGCACCAAGACTAATTACCTTGCCAGGTCTGCGCATTTTTAAGAACCTTCTTTTAAACTCTTGACAATAAAGACCCTAATTAGTAAAACTCCATGTAGCTCGTGTTGCTATAGCTACAAGGCCGTGTTTACAAGTGCATCTGCCCTGCACATCTTTATTAGTAGCAGCATCCCATAGGAGGAGGAGAAAGCACCGAGGTTTAAAGATCACTAATCCCCCAGGCTTGTCAGGCCTCAATCATTAGGAGATCCAATGGGGAGGGCGCAGGAAGCTCTCTTTGGGTAAGAAGGGACGCAGATACCAGGTTACAGGCGAGACACCAGACTACCACTTCCCATGGTTCGGTAGATCTCTCCACTTCTACACAGACTCTTCTGGAATCCTGTTTACGAAGAGCAAGCCGAGCTGTCAACTCACACGGTGCCACTGTGTGACTAGTGGAAGTGCACAAAAAAATTATGGGAACTGTGATCCGGAGAGCAATGGAGGTGGGGTCAGTGAGTGTGTGGGCAGTGCCAAAAGTGATGTAGCGGAAATTTCATTTCATTTGTAGGGGTGCATTATAATCACATGTAGCGCTCACCCGCATATAATCCTTTGTCGGGTTACCAAAGTGTTAGGACCTTGAAATGTAATAAACCGGGATGCATTTAGGTCATAAATAGTAAACGTGAAGAGTTAATGTAGAAGCCTACGGCCATACCACCCTGAAAGCACCTGATCTCGTCTGATCTCAGAAGTTAAGCAGGGTCGGGCCTGGTTAGTACCTGGATGGGAGACCGCCTGGGAATACCAGGTGCTGTAGGCTATAAAAAAACAAAAAAGTTAATGTAGAAACCAAATGTAACTAGCAGAAAACACCAACGTGAATAATTTGTTGTGCGCAACTAAATCATTTATTATTATGTTTAATTGTGTCATTTTATATGTAGGTAGGAATATTAACTGAACGTGCCTTATTTTCTATGCAATCTCGTAAAGCAAGGAGAGAAGAGGATACATCGCGAGCTAAGACTGATAAGGAGAACTGTTGTATTTTCACACCGGAGAAGGCCTGGGAATCAAGGTGAACGTGTTACTGTTCGGCAACGTCGCTGTCCTGTGGGAAAAATACCTATGAGATCGTATTCGGAACGGATGACGTGACCCGCAAGGAATCTTGGGAAGATACCTGTAATTGTGGGACGCTGCAAGTAGGGAAACCAGCCCACTTCTTCTCTGCCTCTGGAGAGGGAGCATCTCGGAACAAGCTCTGTCTGATGCTTTATATTTATCAACCCTCGATGTAGGGAAATTTGGACTCATGTTTTTTTATCCTCTGCATCCTATTTCTTGAGTTAATTGTCTTGTGTATGTTGCACCGACTCAACTTTGTTTGTAGATTTGGCTTTATGTTGATTCCAATGTATTTCTACAAACTCAATTTGAGGGGTCTATGTCCAGTTATTTTTGTCTTTGTAATAAGTTAACTAACCTTACGTAGTGGGTCTGTGGTTACTATGTATCCAGAGAATTCCTTATTGAATTGATGGCATTGTTAATGTTTTCTCCTAGATCTAGAACTTATGGGCCCGGCCCTTTCAAAAGCATGACAAAAAAGAACAACATTTGTAACTGTTTTGTTGATCTTTCACCTTCAGGTAACGGAATATAATATAACATCTGAAATGAAAAATAAGTGCAAGTTAAACTAATAAGTGGGAAATGCACTATTTTACGTTATGAAACCTCCTTTGGTTAATGTGATCGCTGCAGATGTCTGTGTGTGTAACCAGAGAGACACAAACAAATGGTGGTTGGTGCAGCGCTAAAGAGTGCAATGTATTTTAGTGCTATGAAGTCCTAGCCTGAGACAGAAAACACTGTGCTCCTGACAAGGCTGAAACCTTGCGGCCTTCTCCTGCTCCACGGGAAACCGTTGAAATCCTGGCTACACTAATCATGCATTAGTGCTTGCCACGTGCGCTGGCCACTAGTACGGATAGTGAGGTGCCACGGACATGGGAGGCATGTATTACAGGAGTATTCCCAAGAAGCAAAAAACACAAAGCACCCTCTAGGTTTTTGGATCTGGGTCTGGTTGTGGCCAAATGGCTCATTACACGCCGGTGGAAAGCGGAAGAACCCCCACCGATGACGGCATGGTTTCAATCAATGTTGACTTGGGTTAAGGCAGAGGCGGTCTCCCTAGTAAAGGAAGATATGTTGGGTCTTCGCAAATTCCCCATTTCTACTGCATGGAATGCAATGTTGTGCACACTTCAGGGGATGTTGGCGTCGGATGACCCTCCGGATATTCCCATTACTGATTAGTATTGTGTAATACATGTGTTGTAATGTGGCCCGAGCTGTGAGCAGGACAGTTAAGTGCGTTCCATATACCCCAAACTGTCACTTATTATCTCCAAGTAGGCAAAATATGCAAATGTACCAATGTAGAAACAGTACTTTCCTGTACCGATTGAGGCCCATGTTTTTACCTACCTCTATAAGGCTCCTGATCCCCTCCCCTACCTCCCCTCTGGTTGTGTTATTGCATTAGATGTTATCAATAAGATTGTTGGATTGACTAAGCAGATTGATGTGACATGGAGTGAAGCCATATGATCTGTATATATGCTAGTAATGTGTACACGTAAAGTATAGTTCTACTGTATCATAACATGGATAAACAGCCACCCTGAAGGAGTTTTAATGTTACGTGAAAGATGGGGTATGCCATTTGTTGTTAACCAGGTAGAACTGATGACAGTGATGTCTTCATGCTACTGTGATGCTGATTTACATACTCTACCTCGCAGATTGCCTACTGGTTCCATATGGTACTATATACGATTGTCAAATGTTTTATTTTATGTAAAACAAAATTAATAAACAGATCAAACAAAAAATCAGTGCTTGCTACGTTTACAATGCCTTCTTGTATGTCACAGTACAAGGAGAAACCCCGGTTCACTTAGGTTGCGCTGTACAAATTACACTAGTTAAAAACATAGAAACCAAGACCTGGACAGACATATCTTGTCTTCAAAGAGTTTCACAAAGTGACGAATATCTCCAGTTGTGAAGCTCAGCTCAAGCACGTGGCATGCTATGGGCCAGCATCCTTGTAGCTCACACCAAACGCCCATCCTGCAATGAGTGAGTAGAATGAATGGAATGCTTTGGCATTCGTCGCACTTGAAAGTACTGGGTTTGGTTTTACTGCGTTTCATTTTCCAATGGTCCACAAAGTGGAGTTGGGTTGTAACTTAAAAGTCTGAAGCAATTGCCACTGTTCCTTTAACACAGAACATCGAAGGCGGAAGAAAACTCCAGTCGCTGCTTTGGTAACAAAACTGGGGAGCCAATAAAGGGGCACTAATGTGAACAGAGTTTCAATGCGATCTCAACCTGTGTTAAACGTACTACTGATGGGTATTGTGCGCATCTTTGGAAAGAAGCGAGTCTAGTGGAAACACAGACCTGTGGCGAGGCCCAGAATGCCTCAAAGTTACCCTCATTCTAGATTCGTCCTCGTTTTTGAGAACAGATTGCTAGTTCGCTGAACTGTCGCAGCAGTAAAGCTGCTAAAGGCGCTCAAGTCAGGGCGCTTCTGGGCGGACATTCACTAGCATGCTAAATTACAATGCTCGTCACAGAACGATGCATACGTAGCCTCTCTTTTTTGAAAAGCATCACAGTAGATGGATAACGAACAGTAAAAGATGTCAGAAGCATGGAGAGCACCGCAGGTTCTGCGCCCGAGGGGAGTCGAGTAAAGAGAAGTAAACATACATTCCTGAAAGGCAACTGTTTAGGTCTCGCCTGAGCCAGCGCATGCGCTGGTCTGGCGAGACATTTAGTAAGTGGGCTTTAAAAAGTCCGACCACACGCTTTTGCTTGTGGCCTAAAGCTTGCGGTTACGCGCGCGGTTACGCACAGAGATGCCATCTGGCTTTCCTCCTCTCTCTTGTCATGGCTCATTAAGCTTCCTTTTAGCGCGCGCGCACACAACTCCCGGGCTTGTTCGAGAAGCTTTTTATTTTGGTCTTTTCACAGGCTTCGTCCTGCCCTGCTTTTAGGCCCCACCGCCAGTCGCAGTGCTGTGCCGTGAGTTTTTATTTCCCTCACTTCACTTTATAAATTAGCACGCACCCGCTTCTTGAACACCTCGCTTCATGTTAACAATGCTTCTTTATTTTGCAGCAGTTTGTCGAAGCGCCACACCTCCCTCAGAGTGCACACCGCCCCTGCAGCAGTAGTCCGTCTCACTCCTTCGTTCCCCGCTTCTGCGCTACATGTTTTGGACAGCAGGATGCTAACAATGCATGTTTATTTAGCAAACAGCACTAAAATAAGCAAGCATTGATAGCGCTGTGCTGTCTAAAACATGAAGTGCGGTATACTCCAACACCGCGCTTCATGTTTAGACCCTGACACCCGCCTTCATGTTTTGGACAGCAGGATGCTAACAATGCATGTTTATTTTAGCAAACCGCACTAAAATAAGCAAGCATTGATAGCGCTGTGCTGTCAAAAACATGAAGTGCGGTATACTCCAACACCGCGCTTCATGTTTTGTTCCCAGACACCCGCTTCATGTTTTGGACACCAGGGTGCTAACAATGCTCGTTTATTTTAGCAAAACCGCACTAAAACAAACAAGCATTGATAGCGCTGTGCTGTCAAAAACATGAAGTGCGGTATACTCCAACACCGCGCTTCATGTTTTGTTCCCTGACACCCGCTTCATGTTTTGGACACCAGGGTGCTAACAATGCTTGTTTATTTTAGCAAAACCGCACTAAAATAAATAAGCATTGATAGCGCTGTGCTGTCTAAAACATGAAGCGTGGTAAACTCCAAAACCGTGCTTCATACTTTGGACAGCACAGTGCTAACAATGCTTGTTTTTTTAGCAGACGTGCTGTCAGCTTCATGGTGTGTTTTGATTTTTTCCTTTCCATATTGGGCCAACCCCCACCCTCCCTTACTCCGTCTTCGCCTCCACAGCACACACAGCGCTGCCTCTCTCCCGGTTGTAGTCAGTGCTCCTGCAGCTGCTCAACACCTGCCTTTAACACCTTCAGGCTCGCAGCCCGGACATGAACGAGGGGGAGGAGGAAGAGCAAGGATCTGTGAACCTCCCTGAGGCACGGTTCAGAAGCAGGTCAAACTAAAAATTACACACATAGAAGTCTTGCGTGCATATCAGTTATTTTTTATTTATATTTAATAAATTAACATTTTGGATCAAAAATATTTGATGATTTGAGGCCATTTCATATGGTAAATATGCTCCGACACGCCCCCTCCCCCTCCACCGTTGCACGACTGAGAGAAGCGGGCGCTCTGTTAATTAAAGAAATCTGCGGACGCTTCCACCGTTTTTCCCTCTCCCTCCATGTAGCCTATTATTATTTTGAAGCGCAGTCTCTGAATGAGCAGTTGTAAAAACAGTGAAGGGGCTCTTTGATGATGTGTTCCTAAAATTTTTAGTAGATGCGCGGTCACACTTATTTTACAAACGCGTTTAATTAACTTTCAACCCCTGTTGTCTTGAAGGAAATGCAGAAGCTACTCTGCTATATAACTCTGTGCTTCAAGCAAGTCCACGCAGTCTTGTTGTGCCGCCATGTACTATATTGTCCCCTGCGCACCAGCAGTTATATCAGAAGGAGGTCTGCGGGGGAAGGCTACATACACCCTTTTGATGCCACTGCTCAGCAGGCTGGTCTTCGGTTTACCTACTGCTCAATTGCGGGGCTGGGTCCCCAGTTGGTATAACAAATGATAAGGCCGTGGGATGGCTCCAGGGCGCGCTCTGCTTGAGCGCTGAAGTTACTGACTCTGCCCCAGCCCTACCATCTACTGGCTTCTCTCACGCACTGTGCTGTCACAGTTGTGCTGTTTAAAAATACAGGCACAATCGCTAAAATAAAACACGTGTTTTTCTCGATAACCTGTTCTCGCTCTATTTCTCTGTATCCCTGTCTATGCTTCCGTATCTATCTACACCTCTTTCTGTCTTACTATGTCTTAGTTTTTTGTTTCTATACACTACTTTCTATAACGCCTATTTCGGTTTTCTTTTCCGTACGTTTTTTCTCTCCATGTCTTTTTATTTATGTGCAAGAGGTAATGCAATATTTTTTAAACATGAAAAACAATGCGTTTATCAAGCAGTTTAGGCATTCCCAAACGTTTGCGCACTTCTTTAATTTCTAGACCGCTTTTAAATTTTTAATGTTTAACGCGCTCCTCAGGAAGTTTTCACATCAACATTTGGTTCCTCGGCTGCACAGTGGGTATAACAACAGATAAGGCCGTGGGATAGCTCCAGGACGCGCTCTGCTCACATTAACACTGCCAATGACGTGCGTTCAATAGAAAGGCCCTACTCCCCACCTCCACAATGCTACATTATGCCTGCTTTAATGTTAGCATATAGGTTTAAAGAGTGGGTCTAAAAAGGAAGCAGTTTTGGGGAGAGAATTTCGTGACAGTTGATCAAAGCCACATTTACATTCCTTTCTATGATAACGATCTTTAGAAGGAAGCGGCTTTTCTCTTTACTGTGCCACTCCAGACTCCCATTCAAACCCATTTACAAACTATTGGAACGCTTCACACCACTCCAGACTGGTTGGCGGCTTCAGTTGGTCGTCTTTTAGAAGCAAGGTGTTAATGCATTTCAAACACATGTGGGGGCGTGCTATACAACCTGCCCACACACATCTTGATTATTTTTTTTTTTTGCAATGTAGAGGTACCCTAAATACAAAAAAAACTGAGCTTCACTGGTAACCTACGTGGACATACCTAGGAAGGTGCGGTTTACTAATGTCCACAGTTACTAAAAAGTTACCATAACTTGTGCTATAGAGTGGTGCTGCAGAGTGGTGCTGTAGAGTGGTGCTGCAGAGTGGTGCTGCAGAGTGGTGCTGCAGAGTGGTGGTTTAGATTGGTGCTGTAGAGGGGTACTGCAGAGTGGTGCTGCAGAGTGGTGCTGTAAAGGGGTACTGTAGAGTAGTGCTGTAGAGTGGTGCTGTAGAGTGGCGCTGTAGAGTAACTGTAGAGTGGTGCTGTAGAGCTCTTCAACATAGCTTAAAAACATTGCAAAAGCCAATCGCTGTGGCCAAAAACTTACAAAGGTCCCAAAGGCGAGACCTATTGGCTATGCCAATGCTTGTTTTTTCTTCCAGTGAGGCCATAGTAAAACCAGGAGTTTAAGGTAGCACGCGAGACTGCTAAAGGCCTCATCGATCTAAGAGGGGATGCTACCACTCAACAGCCGGCCTCTGACATCTGTAGGCCAGCCCCCTTGGAGGTGAAGCTCCCTGCACTGCCACCCTCCTGGGCCCGGCCACACACGTGGCATCTGAATCACAGCAGACAGCCTCCTTTGAAGGGCAGGGGTAAAGTGCTGTGCAACGGCGTAGTGTTCGCTCCGTGAATATTTGAGCATCTATTGCCCTGTGACTGCTTTTCGCAGGTTAAAAGCAGACGCAGTGCACACCCTTTCTAACTTCTCAAGTTTAATGAAGAGCTAGGCGACGCCTTTCGGTCACTCCACAGGCTAGGAAGCGCTAAGAAGTCATCATTGCCGCCTCCTTGTTACAGCGTCCATCCCAGTCAAATATCAGCCACTCGACGCCTTAAATGTGTATATTCTTTCTGAGGTGAGGATGCGAGGAGACCGGATCAAAGCAATGAAACCCTGCGAGGTAGAAATGTAGTAGGGGAGGGGAGAATGGTCCAATGGCGCTGCGACTCTACAACAGGGGGTTATGAAATAAATCAAGAGGGCGCACATGCAACTCAATAAATGTTTTTTTTAGCCGGTGTATATAGTGACTACAAGGTCTGGGAGCATCAGAGAGCTTTACAAAAACGAGAAGATGAATTATCATTAATAACTTCAATTTTTATACTGCACTAGTTCTCAGGTTCTGCGATTGTACAGAATTGTAAATGGAAGCTGTTACTATTAGTCAATGGTTCATATTTTATCAACATCAGAAGGACAAAAGCTTCAATTTTTAAACTTGACTACTGGTGCACATCTCTTAAGGCACATTAACCCTTCGAGATAGCTATCAGATTAAGCAAGCAGTATATAGTATTGTTCTTCCAGGCGAAAAGTGGAATCGGACAGTCAAATGAAGTTGTACTGAAGTGAGCTCAAACCTCCAACCCCCCTATGAATGGTTTTTGAGGTCTTGTCCTAGTTGTATAAATTAGTAGTGGTTCTTCACCAGAGGTTCAGTATAGGATATGAGACCACGACTACTTGAAGTTGGATAGTTTTCATCTCCGGGTGTTCCTTAGGTTGCACCCACTCATTTGGGCTCAGAATGTATTGTGGTGGCTGCGCAAGCCTTATCAATACAACTGAAGTAGTGGACTAGATTCAGTAGCCACTAAGGATAGTGGGAACGCTCCTGCAGAACTTGGCTGCTTCATTGCTAAAATAAGTTTCTTTCTACTAGCTTATCACGGTCACCCTTCCAAATCTGCATCAACTGCCAGCAAGAGGAAGTATCTAATTTAAGTTGGTCTATGTGGGCTAAAAAGCAGTGAAGGGCGGAAGATGGCTCGATTTGAGAAACAGCAATTTTTACTGCATTCGTCAGTACCTCCGATTTGTCATTACATGTTGGGTGGTTAGGCCTCTAAGCATGAGGTGGAAAGCTTTGAACACTGGTGACGATTAAATGGTCCTTTTATTAATCAGATGCCAGTGTCATTTGTTTTCCCCTACAGCTTGTACCTGCCTCCAGTAGCAGTGGCGGCCGGCATGGCTCGCGGGTGGTGGGGTGGGTGGGTCGTGTTGGGGGTGGGTCGTGCTTCATGCATATACATTTTTGCACCAGGTCTGCGTCTCGGCTCCTGCTCTCCCCTTGTGGAACTCGAGGAACAGGAAGCAGGCCCCACTGACTAATCACAACGCGGCAATGCAGGATGGTGATTGGTAAGCATCCAGGCCCCCTGACAAATCAAAACGCAGCAGTGCAGCATTGTGATTGGTTTTCAGCGTCCTGGTTCGACGCTCAACCAGGAAATGGGGTCCTGGGCTTGTTCTCCACGTACGCTGCAATGCAGCCTGCATGGAGAATGGGGAAAGTGCGCATGAATGGTTTTGGGTAGCCCGAGAGCGCCGACCAAACAGTCATTGCTCACTTAGAAGTGGGCAAACCACTCCTCCCTTGTTCCAAGAGTAGAGCAGCCACGCCCGCCTGCAAAGCATCAGGAAGCATAAAATGGTAGTTACTTAAAGTTATTATCATTTTATGTTTCTTCTTCGCACTGCTTAAAAGCAGTGGGACAACGCTCCTCCGCCATGGCGGAGGAGCCGCGAGTATCCCTCGTCAGTTCGAATTTGGACTGATATGTTCAGGTCAAATGGAACACCTGCTGCATATGGATTGCATACTGTGCTGATGGGAGAACACAGAAGATGTGTTAAAGGGATATAACGTGTTCGAGGCTATAGGAAGCTGAACATAGCCTAGCTTAGGTATGGCTTGACCAAACAGACCCTCCTCCCTATCCACGATGGGCAGAAAATGTAAGCTTTAGTCATTGCTTTCATCGCAGCTTTAAACACCGATATGCTACAGGTTTCAAACTTTCAACAGAATCCTGCAGACGAACTTTCATACACCTCTCCATTTCTAGAAGTATTTCACTTACAAGGTTAGGAGAGTAGAGCTCTCCAAACATCTGTCTGTTCCACTCTCCTGATAGGTGAATTGATCACGATGCTGCGCATAGGCCCCAGATGACATGTGGCTGCACTAAAGCTGCCCAGAATAGAAATAATTAGCATCTCGAAATCAGTGCATAAATGAAACATTAATGAACGTGGGTTCTAATTTTCAAGTAGGCAGATCCAGGTGTAGGATCTTCTTTTTTGGCTCCCATGAAACGTGTCAAACCGATTTTGCAAATAAAAACGAGGGGTGTGTGTTTAACCAGGACAAGTCATACACGACGTATGTTAATGGAAACTGGTGTAAAGAAATCCATTTAGGCCAGACAAAATTAGAGTACACCCAGTGGCAAAGTTGAAATAATCTTATCTCCAAATTGCATCTGTAGATGTGTCCAGAGTACTACAGCACTGCGTGAACAATTCATTGCAACGTATCCCAGATGTAGAAGAGCTTAGTCTAGCAGACTGTCAAAGAACATGCTTCCCTAAGCTAAAAAAATATCTAAACGTTAAAGGTCGGTATTTCTCCTTACTGTGGGAACCAAAGATGTCATTAGTACCCTCACAATGTAAAAACATGAACGAGGCACGAAGAGCTCTCCACGCCTGAGTTATTTAGAAGTTTTAATGAGACCTAGCACTTGACCACTTCACACGTGTGCCGTTCATCAGAAACACTTTGGTTGGGGATCATGTAAATTAGATTTCATGTCTAAAACATTTGCTTATTGATATTGCTTTGGTTTCTGCTCAATGCTCAATCTACTGAGCAGATTCGGAAATACATATTTTGTAGTTTGGAAGTCTGCATGCCTCTCCAAAGAACCCATGATCAAAATCTCATCATTATATCCCGAAAGGTGCGAAATTTGAGTTTTTTATGGCTCCAAGATCTAATGGGTCTCTAGTTCTGTCCATCAATTCTTGGAGGTCAGCTGGCACCCTGGGAGTGAATGCTACTGACTTATCCCAAGGGCATCTTGGGAATTCTGAGATCTGTAATACTCAAAGAGTATTACACGAACACTGGAAAGACAGCAGTTTCCAAAACGAGCTATTAACTCGTATGTCCCTCTTCCGCCTTCCAGTGATACAGCTTTCATAGGGCAGGACATGTGCACGTACCCTCTATAAATATAGGCTCTCCTCAATCTATGCGAGGTCTCCTGACATTTAAGTTTGGGCTTGAAATTCATCTACAGGTTTACATCCAACATTGATTTGTTACTTCATGCCTTTTAGCATAAACCCATTTACCTCAAACAACCTTACTATCTGAGGGCCAAAGTTAACTCTGAAGGCAGAAACAGGAGAAGCAAGCCTCTTTGTTGTCTTTACACTTCTCAGCTATAATTCAACCCTTCTCCTGTGCTGAACAAGATGCTCCTTACCAGCTGATTGGGTTTCATGCCTCTTTTCCTAGCAACTTACTGAATGCCCCTTTTTTTGCCCTATTGTGCTTGACATCTTGATATTGGAGAATACTCTTCAGGCACGGGAAGTGCATTACTGCCCGTGACGAGGCTTCATTATTCAAATAAAATTTAGATAAAAAGTAAATCCCCTGTCAAGAGTGAATGAGCATCGTAAAGACCTCTTAGAGGGCCATTGCTTGATGCAATGATCACCACCTCGTTGATCTAGCTGCCGCTACGAATACTACTCTTCCTACACCTGCCAACAACCTACTTTCTTTCTGGCAGGCCGCTCCTCACAATCATCAAATCCTATTTTACAATCAAGAAGTCCATTACATATTTCAGACAAGGATTCGGATCAGAAGCATTGGATGGTATTGTCATCCACAGGCATCCAGGTTTTATCCAACTGTGACCTTCCCAGAGGCTTGTCACTCAGCATTGTTCTTTTCTAGAGACTACTAATACACTATGGATTCTTTGCCTCAACTACTGCACCTAATTCATGCTAGTTTACTCCCTCTGAGTCAGGTCTATTCTCAGTCCTGCTCTATGTAACACAAAGCAATTTAATTCACAAGCATTTTAATTCATAAGTTGCAATCAGGTGCAAGTAGCTTTTTCGGCCATAGTTTGTTCTTTGCATCCTTGAACTTCTAGTTTCCCCATTAACAAGTAGAAAAGCCACAGTGCTTGCTAAGAGAAAACAGGAGTGGATCAGCTACCCACCCCTGACATGGGAACATTTTGTGGTATCTGCACTTTAAGATGTCTTAATTTGACCTCAACGATTTAGATGTTGATATGAATTATGCAACACAAATCTTTGTAAGAGTGAGGAAAATATACTCTATTATTTTGCATTTCCAACACGTGCTTTTTTTAGAACAAGTCAAAAACCCCTCCCAGCTTGTGCTCGACAGTTTTTATCATAGAGTAGGCGTGCATATATTTTTGCTTTTGTTTTGGCTCTAAATCTTTTCTTCTACGTTACCTTGGCTGTACCATCAGGCGTTTCTTCAGAAAATGGCCAACTGGGAAATGGGCTCCTATTAACCTTCACACCTGTGCTCAATAGCTAAGCACATCAACAGGGAAGGTGAGAAAAAATCCACTTCTCGCAGTGTAAAATCAATACCTTCATTTGCCTATGCTTCTCACCGAGAAGGTGGACGCCGCAAGATTTCTGCGTTCTTTAAGTAGATATTTCCTTTTTCTTCATTTGAAGTAATTCCCTTGCTCTCGTCCCTCTCCCTCCTACCCACCTGTGAAATGACACAAGTCGAAGGCTTTGCAGATAATTTGATCCTCAAGGCCAACATTAGCAGTGCCTGTCTCTCAACTAATCAGCATGCAATTAACTGGAAGAATTCAGGATGGAGCTCGAGACACGCGGTAAACCCTTAAGTTACTGAACTCGGTGCTCAAATAATGACGCTTTATTATAATTTCATAGTGATAATATTGGCCTCTTTTACCTCCAGGAAATAGCATTTGAAATCAGCATGATTTCGCCTATTCGTACACCATGTCATTCATCACTTAATTTGCGACTGGAGTTCAGCTACTAGCAATACATTTCCAAACCGTGGGATGCAGATATAAAACGACCACAGGAATGGTACAATAAGCCCTGTAGGCCAATACATAACTAGATTAGATGTGTAGTATATTCTACACCGAGTACGATTTGCGAATTAACAAGTTAAAATATAATAAACAGGAACGCATTTGATGAATTGCATTAGCTAACATGACAACTGAGATTACACTCACGGATCGTTATCAAATTATTCAAATCAATATAAAAATGACAACCACACATTAAAACATATCTTTAATCATTTTCTCTTCTGAAGACACAGGATTTAGTAAGACACTTCCAGCAACTACATCACAATTGACCTGATTAGTCAAAGTCCCTCTGATTTAAAATCTACCTACAGCGAATACTACAGTGGGATTGATGACCGAATTTATAAATGCTGCAGTCTCCCTGTGCTTTGCCCTCATTTTGGTAGCAAGACCGGCCACAGTCTTATACTTTTCAAATTCACGGGTAATTTAGTTTCAAAGTAACAAATTCGAGTAAGGTTACATGCCAGTTTTAAAGCACCTAGCCTAGATTCAAGATGGCTATCCTGTCCTCTAGAATCCCTAAACATTTTCTGTCAGTCCCCCCAGGGACTACCCACAGCCTCATTACACCACATAGAAGCCCTTGTAATGTAGGCATGTCAGCCCAGCGCTTCAGCTCTCTGAACTACCAACAAAGCCTGCATGGCAATTCTGAAGAACTACCTCAAGCACGTAGCCACGTCCTAGACCAAAATACTAGGTATTTATGTGTATTAAACTTCACCTAAAAAAGCTTTAAATGGGAATGCTCACAAATCCTCCGATATCAAGTATATTGAGGTGGAACGTGGGAGACACATCCGGCTCGTAGGTTGACTTAAGGATGGAGAAGGGGAGAATACCCAAAAGGCACACTCTTCCCATAGGTTGTAGGTCTTGTGCTGAGGATCATGATTCCATTCCCAGTACTCCCAGGTTGCAACCAGCATGTGCAGAGAAGCCCTTTCCCACTAAAGCTTAGAAAGGGTAGCTCATGCCCCCCACTGGGAGCTGAAAACCACGTTCTCTCTAGAAAGAAGACTGAGTATTATGAGAATAGGTCATAAAATGCGGCGTTTATACTTTTTGATAACACTGCTTCTACAAACATATGTATTGTTCCTATCTTACAACAACGCCAGAGGCAAATGCCTGCCAGGTACCACCACATTTGCTGGAAAGGATCATACAAAGGTCACTCAAATTCTAATGAACTGCGATTGTTCCACTACAAGGTGATAATTTGACAGAACAGCCTCAGAGCTTTGCTCAAAGTGTAATGAATAAGACTGGCAACAGCTTGTTGCAGCAAACCACCAAAACACAAATATAGAAACAAATATCTGAATAGTAACATCAGATTACCTCTCACAAGCTAAGTACCAAAGAAGTGAGAGGCACAAGTCCTCAGCTTGAGAGCATGCTCGAAAAGTAGTGGAAATCATCTTGGCTAGTAAGAGGAATCCATATACACTTCTCCAAATTTGAAAACCTGAACATATGCAACAGTGTCTAGGACATGGAGTACACAGCAACAGGTCATAAAAACAATATATATTTTTAATTTCAGATACATTGTGAATAAGACTTAGAGCAGAGGGAGAGCATTCCACAATTGGGGCTACACCAGCCAGTACCTAAAAATGTAACTTTGAAATGTGAAGAAGGTGTAACTTAACTTTTTCTAGTTCAAAACTTTTTTTAACGTCCCGTATAGAGTACTGTTTTACAGTGTTGGATCCGATATCTATAAGCAGTATGACTGTTAAGATCCCAAAAGGTAGTTAAGGTAGTTCCCCCATTCCCCAACTTACCATTAAAGAAGTCTGTTGATGACAACGGAGGATACAGGGGAAATGCCACCTCAAGTCAAGAAGTGGTACTGTCTCGTCAGTTCCAAAAAGGCTAAATCTTGCCTACTGGCTGTGCCGCGGTTGTAGTCAATACGCCAGCAACAGTGACACACTAGAGCTGCATACCAACAAGCGCTGAGGCTACCCTTTAGTCTGCAGGATCAGATTGATCAAAGCATTTTTAAGGATTAGAGCCTTACATCGCAGGAGTCCCCAAACGGATAAATTGGGGGAGATACTTGAGGAAATGCAAAGGCCTGAAGAGACACATGACTTGATATTCTGACCATGCCCCAGGACCAGTCTTTTCACCTTTTTTCTGAGATCTGCCCCACTCTCCCTCTTCCATTCCGAGTCCCCGTTGATCTTTATTTTGCCACCCTTATCATTCCCTGCTCCCCTTTTATCAGCCTATAAAGTCTGTCCCAACCCAGTTTCCTTTTTCCATTTCCGTTCAAATTCATTCTCCTTTTCTTCGTTTACCTTCGTGCCATTCAAGGTAGCGGTTTTATTGGCACAACCTTCTTTCCTACCATACTTAGCCCCACCCTTTCATGTTTTATTTATTTAATTACCCGGTACCTAGGTACATCTCTGGCCAGTCAGTACGGTTGTCTGAGGTTAGGAGCAACATCCTGTTTGCCCAAGTAAGCATTATATACATTAATTGCCAGGAATACTGAAAACCTGATAGACATACTGTCAGATTTATCTTGACAAGTGACACTAAATATAACTTCAAGTAAATGACTGCGTAAGAAAAGTATTAAAAGGCGATATGGTCCTAGAGTGAAAAGTATCTTTACAATCTACTGGAGAAGTTCGAGTTGTCAGACGGAGTCACCTGCCCCACAGGAAAGTCTGCATAGGAAGAGGGAGGGTGAGTATTTAGCACGTTAGAAGTCCAGGTTGTTTTTAGGTCGAGCCTAGTGGCAGCACGCATGCACTGCTCGCTCTGCGAGGCATGCAGTAGTCTAGTATGCTGTGGAAGCCTCGCTGTCTCTCCGCCCATATTTTTGATTGGTTGGTGTCATTGTCCTTGGTAAATGCTGGCTTCCGATTGATAATGAGGCTTGTTAGTCCCTCCTTGTTACCCCCCCTGTCGCCATTTGTTACCTCCCATGAGTACTGGATCTTTTACTTGTGGCGTTACACGGTCTCCTTCATAAGTCGGTACACACAATTTTTTATTTTATTTGCAGCGCGGTCCGCTTTCACTTTAGCAGCCGCGCTTGT
This sequence comes from Calotriton arnoldi, assembly GCA_963921515.1. Lineage (NCBI taxonomy): Eukaryota > Metazoa > Chordata > Amphibia > Caudata > Salamandridae > Calotriton > Calotriton arnoldi. Next base: position 809,547 of record CAWUFW010002204.1, read on the forward strand.
TTATTTAATTAATTTGCCGCACGGGCCGAAAGGGAGCATTTCTACTCACTAATATAACAAACATTTGCAATGCAATAGGTCTCGCATTTACGCCAGTTTGAACTATTGACATTGCAAATAACAATGCCTTTTATTTTTGTTTTCGTTTTTAAAACATAAATAAAAGGCATTGTCATTTACAATGCCAATAGCTTAAACTCGATTAAATACGAGACCTATTGCATTGCAAATGCTTGTTTCATCTTGTTAGAGGTAACAAAGAAATTCCAGCTGCAGTGTGATGTGACATCCAAGATAAATTACCTTAATGACAGCAAGCTTGCTCATAATGCAGGGCTCTCCCTTAGTCCCTGTTTTGGGGTACTTACCCACCAAGTGGCAAGGCCAGAAATTACTAAGCCAAAGTTGTACTTAGCCAGAAGCGCACGTCATTTCCACAGTATGCAGCCATAACCATTTGTCCCTCTCAAGTGCACACCCTCAGCAGTACCCTGCACAGGGATATTCTTGAGTGTGCAGGCTTAGACGACTGGACTAGAAGTAACAAACACCCTAAAAGTAAAGCAAGTATTCCCAGCAATAGGTACGTTCTCAAGGAAAAAGGAGGAGAAAAAGGGGACAAAAAGCAGCACACAGTCGATCTTTCGAGAAAAGACTTAACACCTCTGACCCAACGTGTACATTGCTTGAGAAGAAGCATCAAGAGGGCAGTGTCTGCTGAATGAGCGTGAGGTGGCCTGACAGCTGCCCACTAGCTATCAAATGTGCCCATGCCTGGAGATTATGTACATCAGAAGATTCCTTGTGTCTAGTAGTGTGCCACAGACACTCCTGGGGGAAGATAATGCAACACAGGTGGCAATCCATCTTGAAAAGATGGCATGGAGGTAGCCTAGCCCAGGACATCAATTTCATTTAGAATTAGCTATAGAGCAGCATGTAAAAATGTTTATTAACACCTCGATTAAATAAGCATAAAAAAATAGAGAGAATTATTGAAATGAAATTCAAACAACACATTTGAAAGAAGTAAAAAAAAAAAAAAAAAAAAAAAAAAGGAGTGGGTCCAGAGGTCCACCATGTACCTATGAAACAGGGTGTGTAGTTCAGAACAGCACAAGGCCTGTGCTTTGCATACGTGCCTTGTAGAGGCAAATATACTGTCCGCCAGCAGTATTACAAAAGGGTAACTTGTAGTCAAATAAATAGAATTCAGAAGGCTTGTTCATAATATGGGTGACCTATTTGGGCACTAACGGGACAATACACCAGCACCTGATCAAGTGACATTTGATGACCTGACTAGATGTGGTAACAATTTCCAGACGTTTGGAGAAAAGAAATGCCACAAATCAATCTAAGGGACTTATTCGCTTGGGAAATGCAAAGTGGACGTACATAGGATATTACTTTATGTAGGGAGATCTCGTAGTGGAGTACCTCGTAGCTGCCACAGTATCTGTATTACTTCAGGACAGGGCTAAGTTAGTGTAAACATGTGTCTCAGGAGTCAGGCACTCAATCTAAGATTTTAGGGAGAGGAAGATCTCTCTCTTATTGCTTGTTTATGTTCGTGCTTCAGAGAGGTTTAGATGTGTTAGACGGACTCTCTCGTGGAGGTTCTTGAGCTTGACGAACCACATTAAGCAAGACCAGGTATTACAACTTTAGGGTGATTTAACACTCCAGGCGACCCTTGAGTTTGTGCACGACATTCAGAATCAATGGAGTAGGAGGGAAGGCACAAAAAAACATTTCCTTTCAAACAACCATGAGACTTCGCTCCCCTCCTCAAGGAATTGCGAGTCCTCTGTCCATAATAGAGAAGAAGCTTGGGTGGGGCTTTCGAGGAGAGAACTGATGTCCCAAGACAGTCAAAGGACATTGAGGCTTCAGTAGAGGCCAGAGAAGAGGCATAGGCTTCCTCGCAAAGAATCTCTTTTGAGGAAGCATCGTATCATATGAAGAACCAGCTGAAAGACTGGAGCAAATGTAAGCCCTTACCCCGGAAGGATTGGAAGTCTTTAGCCAACTATAAGCAAGCCTGTCCTTTAGTTAGTACTACTTGGATTTACCACAGTAACGTGACTGTCCCTGCCTTGTAATTCTCAAACACCTAATCTACTGAGGAATCAGGGTATTTCCAATTAATGACAGATGAATGACTGTGCTTTCTGCAGGCACCTCGTAGAAAGGTCATTGGCTGAGAACCGTTGTCAATGAAGTCCTGATATGTCTGTAGTTGGTCCGTTTGTTCATTCGTACTCCTCATTGGCCTGGATGTGCTAAAGGAACACATATGGATCAAAATATGCCACAATGTAGCCACAGAAGGCCATGATTGCATTGGTTCCCTTAAAAGGCTGTAAAATGGATTTGTAAATTAACGTTCACTGATTTAATCGAATGTGATCTGCTGGTGACAACTTTGAATCCCGGAAAGGCAACGTTTTGGTCCAGAGGTTCACAAATCAATGTTTTCAGACCTGTTTAAGAACTCCTTGCAAATGCCTAGGAGGGCAGATGCTGAAGCGATGTACTCAACAGCAGAGTACTTCCTGATGGGCTGGGGATACCACAACATGTGGTCCCTGGAAGGAGACTAACTGGAGTCTGCAACTTTCATTTTTTATTTTTTTACCATAGGCAGCTTTGATGTAAAGTTGCCAAGCCTCTCCTCGAAGAGCTTGAATAAAGTGATCTTTTGCTTGGTCTATAAATCATTTCATAAACACAATTGCACACTGTTAGCCGAATGAGTCAGCTGGTATCAACCTACCCATATTTATAGACCATCTGAACCTTCTGTGGGTTCCCAGTTTCAAACAACCCCAGAACTGCTCTTCTGTTACAGCTGTCTCCTGTTTTTCTTACAGAACAAAACCCATCTGTTGAAGGAAAGCCTGAAGTAGAAGTTACTTACTTTCAGTAACACTCTTTCTGGTGGATACTATATCTAGCAGAAGACTTCTCACCTTTAGAATATCGTTCAGGCTACAGACTGGATTCAGAGGTTTTCTAAGCAGTGCTCCAGGCGCAATTAGGTGGCATGTGCAGCTCTATATAGGCTTTATTCTGACTCAGAACCAAGAAAGTGGAGCTGCATTTAAGTGTCACACGAGCCCCAAGGTGAGTTTCTTTCTGAACTCTTTTCGTGCCCTCGAATGAGAAGCACACAACAGTGTCACTACCAGTGTGCAGTTCTCCAATTTGGAAAAAATGGTACAAAATGGGGAGGGCAGTGAATAATCAGTATTATAGTCACCAGAAAGAGTTATAGACAATAACTTTCTGATGGATACTTCCGACGGTAGATTCCTCACCTGTAGAATGGATATCAAAGCAGTACCACCCCCAAAGGTGTACAGTTTGTGGAGTGGGCTCAAAACATAGTCCTACAGAATAAAACAGACAAAATACTCTTCCCATCAGACCTGGCTGTCAAGGCAGTAGTGCTTCATGAATATGTGCACTGAGGCCCATGTCATGATTGGACAGATTAGGGTAGGGGAGTTGGGGTTTGGGAATTCATTTGAGTTCACCTTGCTTGTGGAAGCCTGGATCAAACGTCTCACTGGAGAAGAATGCTGTGTGAAATTCAGGGGTGCCAGTCTGTGCTGTCTGCCCACCTGCTTGTTCACCAGTGGGCAAGAGCAAGACTTAGACCAGATGCCCATCAGAGTCTGTTAGGCCTTCAATGAAAGGGAGTAAAGGCTCAGAAGAGGCTGGCCCAGGCCAAGGACTTTCCATAGTATGGCCGTTTTAACCTCCAAAGAAGGGTGTTGTAGGCCCAGCAGCACGTCAAGTTAACACAGCAAAAGAAGCGTTCTCTGCCATTAGAGGCCCAAGGAAGAAAATCACCCAGCATCACAGGAAGTATCAAGCTCACTGGCCTCCTGTAGGTCTATATATAAAGTACTCTCATAATGTTGGGGTAAATCATCCCCATTGTCGCCATTGTCATCTATGGGAGGTAAACTTTGGTGTGAATTGAAACCAAAAAGATGGAGCCTCTAAGGATTGCTCTGCAGCATTGGCGGTACATTGTCAGAATTGGGCTTTACAAGAACCAGGTGCACTGAAGTGGAGTTGAAGCACAAGCTCAGACAGGGCTGAGGTTGATTCCGTTCAAGGGGTGAACATCCAAGTCAGCACGGGATCTCTCTCTCGTGCTAGTGATATCAGTATCATCATTGATGAAGGGACCAGCGTAGGTCTAAAAGGTGGAATGGAAGTCCGCACCAGTCAGTGCAGAACCAGTGATGTGTTCTAGGGGCTCAGATGATGCAGAGGACAAATCCACCAGCAGTAATCCGACTGGAGACCCATGCAGATCCTTGGGGCCCAAAGGTGAGCCAGTGTAGTGTCAAAAATACGTGGTAAGGCCTCATTAAGGGCCTTAATTTGCTGATGCATCGTCAATGGACCAGGAGAGTTAGCGCTTTTCTGGATTAATTGCGGAATTGACTCAAGTGGATATCTAAAGCAAGATCGATTGCCACCTTGATAGCCTAGCGACTTCTTTTCGCTAAGAGTGGTGGGATGGCGATCAAGTCCAGATTCAACTTATTATGCTTCCTCTTGGAGTTGCACTTATATAATGATTTAGAACGTGATGATCTGTGTCACGATCGACCTCAAGAGAGGGAGCGTACCACCGCCCTAAACTTGGAGTGGGACATATATGAGGTCTGTGACTTCTTTGGATGTTCAGCGATGTACAGTTTCGCTTCACGGTATTGGATCGCCGTCGGATGCATTACGGCACACTTCTCGAATAACTTGAAGTGCTGCCCTGAGCTCGGACACCAAAATAAACACCTGTTGAGGGCCCGCTACAAACATCTGTTTTCTACAGTTATGACATGACGTGAACCCTATAGTTTTAGGTAGACACATCGTTCCCCTGCACACTGGAGTTTTGAAAAATTATCGATATCAGACGATAAAGGGAGCAGAGCTCCGGATTTGTGTTTGAATGCACGTAAAGATTGGCACAGACGTCAGCGCACAGGGGTGGCACTAATATGCAGCTCCACTCCATCACTTCCGGGGCAGAACGAAGCCAATGCAGAGTGGCATGACACCAACAAGTGGGCGCAGGGGGCATTGCTGAGAACATTTATGGATCCAGTCTGGCTCTTGGGGGACATTCTAAAGCTAACCTGCAGTTAGGAGTGTCCATCAAAAATCTTACATTATACCCACTAACCCATTATGAGAATATGAAACCAGCAGAGAGCTGCATTGTTGAGAACAGTTTTTGAATTCAAACTGGCACCTGGGGGACAGTCTACAGGTGGGTAACCTGCAGTTAGAAACATCCATCAGAAATCTTAGTTTACATCCACTAACCCTGTATAAGAATATGAGTCTAGCAATTGGTCTAGCCAAAACAGGAGTGATAGTGACGTTGGCATAAGCCAGGCTCTCATGCAACCAGGACTGGTTTCATTGTGGGGTAGTAATGTTTCTCACAGCATAGGTGATCTTTTTCTCCTGAATGTTCAACAGCAGAGATAGGGAGGGGCAACTAACCATTAGCAAGGTGTAATCAAATTGGTAGAAACTACTTTGACAGCCAGTGCAATACTTCTGAATCACTGACGCTTGGACACACTTATCCTGCAACAGTGTGCAGAAAGGAAGAAAACTTTACCTCTCAGTACAACAAATTAATACCACTGCCCATGGTGATTAGAACTAAGGTGCTTCCCATAGGAGTCTCTAAAGTAGAGAAAGGTTCCCTTGACTTCAAACAACCTGTAGCAAATTTTCCTTTTCTGAAAGATCACCCCCGATTTTTCACCTTTGCCTGGACCTTATTTTTGCTGGTTTTAGGATTTTATGCACTTCCCTTCTGCTAAGCAGAAGCAAATTGCCTTTGCCCCCCATCTAAATCACATGCTGTACATTGGAACTCCCTATTTGGCCTCTTTAAATTACCCATAAGCAGGGCCACTGGAATTAAGTTATTCTGGGGCTTTTTTTTGCATAGTTATGGAATCGAAACATAATCCATCATCTGATGCATAATCTGCTGATTTAACAAAATAAATGTTTTTTGCTCAAATGGATCAAAAGTTACTAAATATGTGGCGAATGTTTGTGCACAGAGGAAGGCCCTTCACAAAGGTTAACTGGTCATCTTTTAGTTGCTTATTTCTGTATTCGGCTGCTAAACGGGTACTAATGGGGAGACATCTTTGCCCAGGCAGTATTACCATGTGAAAAAATAAATTAACAAATAATACCATAATACTATCAAAAAATGTGCCACATTATGCTACATAATTCGTCTTTTCATGTTGCATAATTTAGTCAACCCGGCCACATCATTAGGTGCTTCGCTGCCGCCCAATTCAAGTGGCCCTGCCTATAAGTCCATTGTAAATGGTGCCTAAAGTGCACCTATGGCATGGAAAGTTAAATACCATGTGTAGTTTACATTGTATATGTACACCACCCACATTTGTGACAAAAATATATTTCTGCCAGTTGCACCACTGTGCAGTGGCTAGGCTATAGTTTAAATGCCCAACAGCGACACAAGACAGGAAAAATGCCTCTGCCATGTGGGAAAAGACTGAAATTATATATTCATAAGACACCCCTAAAATTGACTGGTTAGCCCACAGGGCAGGGTTCTAATATACAAAAATAGAGCACACTACATCTTTGGGGTTACTATGCCCTCACAGTGAAATAAAACCCAAAAGCTTTTTTATTTAGCAGGTATGGTCTGACCTTTCCCTAACAGGCCTAGGTGAGATTAAAATCTTTATTTCCTAACTCCGCTAAGGAAATGGCTAGAAAAATGCTTTGTAGTTATTCCATGGTTATGTTTGAACATCTGTGTGAGAAGTTGGCCTGGTATATGCTGTTCACTAATTAAAGTGGACACCTTGCACCAGAACAATTCGACTCTTATGGTAGATAGGTTTAAGACAACCTTTATAGAAAGCTATCCTAGTGGTAGCTGTGGAGAGCAGCCTTCAGGCTAAGTCTTGAAGGAATGTAAAGCAGCTTGTTTTACCACACACTCTCTTGAATCACCAAATGAAAAGACACCACACAGGTATATATATCAAATATATATGTATTTATTAATAAACACTCTCTACTAATCTCTTTATGAGATTAGAAGTCAGGAACATATGTACAAGTCAAATGTTATCAAAATAAGTTTAGCACAATCGAATATCACAATCTTAGTTTGGCTAGGTCTAGGGCATCTAGAATCGAGGGACCCCCAAGAACCACCCCAGGTAGTTGTAGGAGACCCACAGGGGACGGACGCGGTGTCCTGGCACCGGTGCGAGTCCTGTGCGAGTCTATGCGCACAGACGTGATTGAGATTTCAATGATAGAGGTCCCTTGCGTGTTCGAGGCGAACACACCGATCGGTCCTTGTACGAGTCGAAGGACCCGGTTACAGATAGAGTTGCAAGGGAGATGGACGCGCTGTGTCTAACACAGACGCGAACCTTGTGCGAGTCAGCGCAATGGAGATTTCAATGTTACAGGCCCCTTGTGTGTTCGAGGCGAACACCGATCGGACTCAGTACGAGTCGAAGGACACGGTTATAGATAGTGTTACAAGGGAGATGGACGCAATGTGTCTAACACAGACGCGAACCCTGTACGAGTCAGCGCAATTGTCGCACTTAGAAAATAAGAGTTTTAGGGCACTTCTAGGGTAGCTACAAGCAAGTCACTTACAGGGTAAGTAGTCCTAGGGCCCACACCCACAGGAGCACCGTACTGCTAGAGTTACCTCACCCAGGGGAGCCGGGTGCATAGGTGTCCTTTGGTGTCGGGTCGCGGCGTCGTTTTCAATGGGAGCCAGTGAAGACTTGCGGCTTCCGGCGACAGAAGAAGTGTCCGGTGGAATCCAAGCCTGGATTCGGAAGATGGAAGACCTGAAAGCAGAGGGGACCGTGTTCAAAGTCACTTGGCAGTGACTCGGGGCAAGGAAGATGGATGCCCACCGTCGTCGCAAGGTTCAGGTCGTTCGCGGGTGCCTTGACTCTTCAGCCACGAGGTCCAGGAGGCGTCGACGACAACCAGGAGCTGGATTCGGCGTGTCCCACGATGTCTGCAGCTTACTGCTGTGTCGGCGACTCGATTGGAGCCAACAAGCCTTGGTAACAGCAAGTCTCGGGGAAAGTGTAAAAAGTCAATGGCGCAGACAAGCAAGGTCTGAGGGACTCACCCAGCGAGGGTAAGTCAGGGCAGGCCTGGAGCAACCAGGGGAGCCCTTTGGTTTCTTTAGAAAGTCTTCTGGGGACCCACAAGCCGGCTGGCAAGGGATCGCGAAGACGCCTCGGGAGGATTTGCTCAACAGGGGCCGCGGTCACTCGGGACGTGGTAGGCCTCTGATCTTCGGAGGGATTCCTGCTGGAGGCTAGGACCACACGTGGTCCAAAGCACAAGTTCGTAGAACGTTGTGAAGGGGTTGCACTCGACAATAGTGCACGGTACCCAGGGGTCGCGGTTCCTCGTCACTCTTGGGGTCCACTGGCCTCAGCTTCGCTGGGGACTCACAATGGCCTTTGAGAAGTCAGGAAATCCACTTCTTGGGCTGCAGGGACTTCGGACTCCGGCGGGAGCGGCGTAGTTTGCGACCGTCGTTTGTAGTTTTAGGTGCCTGCCAAGCAGGGGAGTCACTCCTTGACTCCAAGGGAGATTCTTCAGTCTTCCAAAGGTAGTGGAACGTTGAAGGTCCGGGATTCTTCTTCAGAGCGTCGTCCAGGGAAATCTGGGGTGCAATGCACAGGTTCCCCCTCTTATACTAAAAGAAGGGGAGGGACTAGCTCTATGACCCCACCTATGGGAGGGTCAGGGGAGTGGGTGGTTACACCTACTTCCCTTTGTCCAGTTTCGCGCCAGAGCAGGGGCAGGTAGCCCCTGAGCCGGTTTGAACTGGGGTATGCACAGAGGAGCCTTCTGCTCCCCCAGTGCAGGACTTCAAAGCACTCTAAGAGTGCACCCACCCAGCCCCAATACACTAAACCCTGTCTGGGAGGTGGTCACACCCCCTTGGGACAGGATATCTATTGTTGGGCTTCCTCCACTGCGAGTGTTGGTCATCAGCAGGAGGGCAGCCCAGTGTCTGTGACTGGTGGTATCCATTTTGTGATGCCAGGGCTCTGCAGGATTCTACCGCGTTTCCACAGTAGGTACATGTCTATCCCTCTAGAAGGGTGGAATGCTACCCCCGCCGCCAGGACTGGCGGGGGGGGGGGGGGTAGTATTCCAAGATGTTTGACACCAAACACGACATGTTTCGATGCAGCCATTCCAAAGTTAGCATTCCACCGCGAGGATATAATGCACTTAAAGTATATGGTTTAACCGCATCCACAAACAGCCCCAGAGAATGGACTCGGAGAGCTGCAGAGGGGCCCTGCTCAGGCAGAGGCACCCCCTCACATGGAAACTAAGCACCCTGCCCTCAGGATTGATAGGGCCTGCTTTAGGGGTGACTGATAAGTCTCAATGTGTGTGCAGGAGAGATATAGGGGACCTATATCTCAGTGAGGAGTGCTAGCACTTCCTCACCCAGGCTGCAGTAGCAGGCCTGTGGTGTCAGATTTAGTCTGCTTCCCAGGGGTGGCATAATACATGCTTCAGCCCCTGGTAGGCCTGTGAAGTACCTATGCCCTTGGTACCTAAGGTACCATATACTAGGGACTCATAAGGTACCACAGTATCCAATCACTAGTGCACCTAGAGTGCACTCCAAATCGTTTAGAGAGAACAGAGAGGCTGGGGCCCTGATTGGCAGGGTCCCAGCCAGACTATAGCCAGAAACCAGTGTAAACATCAGAAAAAAAGTGGGGGCAACATAAGAGGCAGATCCTACTCTCCTACAATCTGACAATGGTGAAATCAGAGTTTTGATAACTTAGGCTGAAATCTAACTTGGTAAAAACATACTTTAAGCTGTCTGAGACAGAACTGGCTTAAAATCAGTAGACGGGGACAATGGCTTGCCTCTGGGCCCAGGAAAGCCCAATAGATGTTAACTGCGGACCACTTAACAGAAACAGTTGGCAGAACAAAGGGTAGTTTTAGAAATACATATTTTGACTTGGACATACCAGGGAAGGCTTCTCCTATTGATTCCCAGGACCCACTTAACACAGCCTCATCCCCAGTCACAGTAAGGGAAACACAAGTTCTACTACCTATCATGCTTACAGAGCTCAAATATAAACCTTTGTCTTTGAGAGGTAACTACTCTGGCTCAGAGGATAAGGGCTTCCTTATGGGCCCAAGAAAGGCCAATTGATGTTAACTGCTGCCCACTTAGCAGGGATTAGCTATCTGGGTGTGGATACTAACAGCTGGTGGAACGAAGGGCAGCTTTAGCACTATCTCTTGACTTTGGGATGTCAAGGACGGCTTCTTTTATTCATCCCCTGGATCTTCCTAGACAGGCTCCAGCCACAGTAGAAGGTTAAAAATGAAAAGCCGGTTTTGGCCCTGTTAGTGTCGCGATCCTGGACCAGGACCAGGGGAATGGGGGTTATGGTTTATCTGCTCCTCCAAACACCTCAATGCGTGTGCATGTTTTTGCCTGCAGTGAAAAGGGTGCCAATAAGGGGCGAGAAGAGCATAAGAAACTGCATGTCCCAGAAGGCCATGGGACATAGACTTGGTAACCGGATCAGGCGCTGCCTCTTCACCAACGGCTATAAAGCCCCTCCCCTTTCTCGGGACGGGGCTTGATAAACTTCCTAGAATTCCCGAGTTACAGCGCTAGCGGATGGTGTTCCCCGCTGGAGGTCGGACGCTCGTTGTTCTTAGTCACCGAGGCAAAAGCAGTGTCGGGAAAGGAGCCTTGCTATTTCCCGCTCGCTGTCAGAGACTAACGTGACGCCAATCCTCTGATTCTTTCCAAGCAGCTACCTGGGGGCCCGAGCTGGTGTTTGATCTCCGACTCTCACTCTGAGGTATTTAGGTGAGCTGTGCGGGAGTGCTGCGCAGGAGCGCTCTCCCGTGCCCGAGACATTTCCTTTATTTCCCGTAGCCTTCATAACATTGGGCTGTTTTCCGTGTGATACTGTTGGGCGTTCACTCGCTGCGATTCCAACAGCGAGTTGGGGGCTGAGTTAAATTTTTTGTGACTTACGCTGTCTATCACAGCGCTCCTGGGCTCCACACGCCATTTCAGACGCGCTGTGAAGCTAACAGCGTTTCATCTTCACTATAGAGACAACAGGACAAGAGGTCCTTTCTATCTCATACATTTGTGTTTCCTTGTGAGGAACTCTACATCCTTGGTCCTAACCACCCCGAATATATTGTGGCACTATCGAGTGAGTGGTGGGTTCTCCAATACCAGTGTGTATATGGTATGAATGGTTCTCCCAGTCCCTCTATCTAATCCCTGTTTTCTTGTTGTTCCCTTTGTGTATAGTTTTTCCACGAGGAGTCTTACCTGGCGTTGGGCAGACCTCTATACCTGAAGTAGTCTGGAAGACCCCTCTGAGACCGCAGCATTTATTGTTTTATCCACTTCCCTTTTTCCCCGGAGTGCTTCCCTGCGCAGTAGTGGTTGTAGTCCTCTGAGGGGGGATCTATACGCGCCTTCGTCCCTGCTGGCTGACCACTGAGGTTAGTGGCTTTCTTGGTTTTATGCTACTGACATCACGACAGATAGGTAGGGGAGTGGCAAAGAACTTGAAGACAGACCTGCCTGGTCCTAGCCGGGTCCTGCCATCTTGAAACCGGGGCTCCTGAGAAATGTTACACTTAGGCACAGAGAAGTTCTCCATCACTGGCTAGAGCACAGGATAAACCTAGCACCTTCACCTCTACCACCTCCTCAGACAATTCCTGGGCCTGGGAACTCTCCACCTGAAGAAGTCCATGCTGGAAGAAGACTTCTGACTCCTGCTGGAAGAAGATGACTGACACAAAGACTCCTGAATTATGCTGGCACCCAGGGACTAACTGCACGCCAAGAATCAAGTGGTTTGCCTTCTGTTTACCTACTTCAGGGACACAAAAAGCATAATTTCTCCAGACTCAAAGAGGGACAGGCTGACTAAAGACAATTAGACCCTGCAGGAGACTTGGCAGGAGAGAGACCTGGTGCCCAGAAGCCTGCGTTGACTAGCTTGGTGCTGCAGGATTGACCAGAAGCTTTCTCAGCACCTGGAGCCTGAAGGTAAAACCTCTGACCAGGACAACCTGCTTGGTGTGTCCATACTCTGCTCCATCGTAGTCAGCCTGAAACTGTGCTTAGGTCCCGGTCCACCATGAACTGTTTTTCTATAGTGCTTTATTATTTTTCTAGGCAGTGTTCGTCTTAAACATTAAAAATCCATAACTTCACTTCCACTTAACCTATCCTGATGATTTTGGGATATTTAAGCTCATTAATGTTTTTGATTGTGTTGCTTTCTTTACTTTAAAATTAGTGGTACTGCGTGTACCCAACACACACTTCCCGGAGGATTGCTTGCTGCTTGTGCCATAGCTTCCAGAGGTTGAGCAGTGATTTTCTCAGAATTGTGTTTTCACCTAACCAGAGTGGCTTTTATTGTGTTGGTATGGCTAGCCCCTCCCAAATTAATAACCTGCATCGCAGAGACTAAATAGGTCTACACACGTAGTCGGGTAGCAGGAGAAACTGGGTAAAAACAGTGCATTCTCTGCAACAGGGTAACCCAAAAAGGTGTTTGATCGACCTCAGGAGGTGGAATCCAGATTTTACCACCTGCATCCCCTCTGATGCTAAGGATAATGCTGGATCGAATAACATATGCAAGTTCTTCAATATCAGTGAGTGTTACAGGAAGTTTCCAAACACGAACGAATGGATAAACTCAATGCTAACTACAGAGATACTAAAAGCAAAATTTTGAATCCGGGCCGATTCAGTTATAAAACTATAAATCCATCTATGTATTTAGAGCAAGTCAACACTTTGCAAAGGTGCTAGGTATTTGAGCTCCAAGAGAAGGTTTTCACTACAGAATAATCTAGGTATCTTCTGTGTGACTGTAAAAAGCAATATGAATAAATGCAGCAGGCGGGCTTAAGGAGAGCCTTTGCCCAGACAGTCTTCATACTAATCAATTTGCATCTTTATAACCTATCACTACGTAACACCCTCTCAAAACAAAGCATGAGAACATTAGTCACTGTTACTTTTTACTTGTTGCATCTCCCCAATAATTTTATCGATGAATTTAATCATCTCTAATCTCTGTATTCTTCATACCTAAAAGAACCCATAAACAGACTGTAGTGTGGCTGCAATCTTGATAAAATTGTTTTCAAGTATGTTTTTCTTGAGACTAACACCTAAAGGAAAATAAATAGTTTCGTATCAGAGGCATACTCGCAGAGTGGATGCTTAAGACCAAAATCCCATTAATGACATTGTTGCATACTGAAAACTACATTTTATGTTTTCAATTACTTCAAGTTTCATCAACTCCGCTAGATATCTTTGTGGGTAGTAAAGTACACACTAATATTTTGTCTTAGTCGCTTCTTGACCGCTTGCTCACTCTTTAAAATGACAAATTTTCTTTCAACAATTTTTTTTAAATTTCAGTTTAGATACAGAATTCTCTTCCCATGTTTTAGTAACTGCATTCCTTTAAAAGCTTCTCCATACATTGGGCATTTTTACTAGACAGTTTCTCGTCCTATAACTGCACTCAAATTAACTTATAGCACTAGATTTTTCAAGAAAAAAATGTAACATCCATGTTTCATCAGAAAATGTGCCTGATGCAGTAATCCAAAATTCCAACCTTAAAAGTTATCTTCGAGTATTTGTTCCCAAGTTTAAATATTTTTTAAATTGACCGACTCTAGAAAGGATCCCACAGTCTCTATTCCTCTACCAAGTCCCGGGCAGCATCAGTGGCCAAACAAATTGGAGATGGTCTATGAGCACGCTGATTTCTGGCCTGAACATCTGGTCTTGTGCATTGCTATAATAATGGATCATACAGTAAATTACTCAATAATAAGGTTGTAAATTCATGGATCATGTTAGAATTTGGATTTTTGGTAGGCTAGGGCATGTGCCAAAGCCAGGCAGAAACCACCACTCTAGTCAGGATAAGGGAGTTACACTCCTAAAATAACCCCTGCTCACCCCCTTGGTAGCATGGCACGAGCAGTCAGGCTTATCTTAGAGACAGTGTGTAAAGCATTTGCACATAACCAACAATAATACAGTGTAAGCACTACAAAAAGGACACCACACCAGTTTAGAAGAATATCCAATATTTTTATATACTTAAGACTAGACCAAAAACGATAAAAATCCACAATACAGTACTTAAAAATCTTCAGTTATCACAATATGCTTGAAAAACAGTTTTTTGATGTCGATAGCTCCATCCGGGGTTATCACGGCGTCGTAAACAAACAAATCCAAACAGTTCTGGCTGACCGCGGCGTCGCGAGCCAGCTACGGTGTCGGGAAGACCCGTAAACAGTACCTTTTAGAAATGCAGGGCGTCGGCGACCTCTCGTTGAGCTTCCGAAAGCACGGCGTCCGCAGGCGTCTGTTCCGGAGGTCGGTGCAGGAGTTGTCAGGGCCCTCGAAGTCACCCGCGTTGCAGATCGAACTCCTCTCTGTTGAAGTCAGGAGCGCTGGCGTCGGTAGGCGTCGGGTGCTGCGGTGCGAAGTGCAGCGGTGCGGTGCCCTCAGGTCGCGGTGCGAGCAGCAGCTCGGTGGCGGCGTCAGATGGCGTCGTCGGTGAGACCAGGGTCGCGGTGCGAAATGAATGCGGTGCTCGTCGCGGTGCTGGCAGGTCGCGGTGCAAGCAGCGGCGTAGTCGTTGCTGAAGCGCTGTCGTCGGCTGTGTCGATGGCGCCGGCAGGCCAAGGCTGCGGTGCCGGATGAGGGCGGTGCGTCGTGTAACTTTACGAGCGGTGCCCTCGAACCACGGTGCAAGCAGCGGCGGAGATTTCGGCGTGGAGCAGCGTCGTCGGGGATACCAAGGCGTCGTCGTGAAGCGAGGCGGTGCGGAGTGCGGTGCCCACAGGTTGCGGTGCGAGCAGCGGCTCGGTGGCGGCGTCAGCAGGCGTCGTCGGTGAGACCAGGGTCGCGGTGTGGCGTTGCCCTCTGCGGTGCCTTCAGGACACAGAGTCGGCAGCGGCGTTGGGTTGCTTTTTCTTCTGTTGCAGCACAAAAACACACAGCCCCCAGTGCTGAGGGCAGAAGAACTTGAAGTCTTTGCTGTTCCTGAGACTTCCTGAACAGGGGGCAAGCTCTACCTCAAGCCCTTGGAGAAACTCACAAAAGTAGATTGCAGAAAGTCCAGTCCAGTCCTTTCACTGCCCAAGACAGAAGCAGCCACTGCAGGTCAACACAGCAAAGCACACAGCAAAGTGGTACTTCCTCCTCACAGCTTCTCCAGCTCTTCTTCTTGGCAGTCTTCTTGGTCCAAAAGAGTTCTAAAAGTCAGGGGTCTGGGCCCCAATATTTATATCACAAAATCCTTTGATCTCTTAGGCAGAGAGTGTCTGTGCCCAGCTAGAACCAGTTCTGCCCTCTCTGGTGTGACTTCCTGCCAGGAGGTGGAGACGGCATGGTCAGAGGCAGACCAGGCCCTTTGACGTGCAAGGAAATCTCCTCCCCCTTCCCCAATTGCAGCCCAGGTCTATTCAGCCCTTTCCTGACCCACCTAGACTATCTGGAGCCACGCCTGCTCCCCAGCCTTCTGTCATCCAAAACCCAGACAGGCAATCCACATTCCAGCAGAGGCACACGGGATGACTGAGCAAGAAAATACCTACTTTCTAAAAGTGGTATTTTCAAACACACAATGTAAAAATCACCTTCACTAAAAGATGCATCTTTAGATTCCGAGTTCAGGCATACTAAACTTTATTTTCCTACCTAATTCCCCGGGCCAGTTATGTTTATAAGATGTTATAAACAAACTCCCCATTCTGTCCTATGGGGAACAGGTAGCCTTGCAATAGTGAAAAACGAAATGGGCAGTAATTCACTATCAGGACATGCCACACACACCAGGGCATGTCCTACCTTACACAAACACTGCACCCTGCCCACAGGGGTACCTTGGGCCTACCTGAGGGGTGACTGACATGTAAGAAAAGGGAAGGTTAGGGCCTGGCAAGTGGGTGCACTTGCCAAGTCGACCTGGCAGTACCAGACTGCACACAGGCTCTGCAATGGCAGGCCAGAGTTACCTTTTACGGGCTGTTTGTGTGGGTGGTACAATCCAGTGCTGCAGCCCACCAACAGCATTTGATTTACAGGCCCTGGCACACGCAGTGCACTTTACTAGGGACTGATACATAAATCAAACAGGCCAATTATGGAAACACCAATCCATAACACAATTTAGCACAGGAGCACTTGCACTTTACCACTGATCAGCAGTGAGAAAAGTGCGCAGAAACACTACGCCAGCAAAAACAGAGTCAAAACCGGGAGGTCATAAAGCAAAAACTATGTGGAAACACGCCAAAAGATGCCAAGTCTAACAGATCACATCCTCACTAATTCCTCAGCAAAATCCTAGCTTAATTCTTAGCATATTTGTGGACCAAAGGGAAAATGCACGGTTAAGTTTGGGGCAACTGTATAGTCAATGAGACGAGGAAGTGTTTTTAATAACAAATTGCATGCTACATTAATCCTTGTGGTGCGGAGGATGGAACGGTTCCGTCCTTAGCCACGGTGTTTATGTGCTGAGGGTGTAACCGTTCCGTCCTCTGCACACAACCAGGAAATCCCTCTGCTGTTTCAGCAGAGGGATTTCCATTTTTGTTTTTGAGCCTCAGGAGTTGGGGGAAGAGCTTCCCCAACCTCCTGAGGCACTTTTTTTATTGTAATGACGATTTGCGCGCATGGCGTGCTGACGTTATTCCATTGAAAGTGAAATGAACCAATGTACTCATTACTCTTTTACTGCTTTGGTGCTCGCGGGGCTATCTCAGCCCTCCTGAGCACCGAAACACAGAGGAGAGGTATCATTGGAAAGGCGAGAATCTTCCCTTTCCAAAGGTACCCTTCCCTAGTGGATTCCTGCTTGGGGATCGCCGCAGGAGGGCGATCCCCAAGCAGGGATCCACCACTAGACACCAGGGACGGGGGAGCAGCCCCTTGGGTAGGGGCTTTTGCGCCCCAATTTTTTAGGGCATGTTCAGTCTTTCTGCCCCCCCCCGGGGGCAGAAAGACGGGGGTAATAGCTTCAGATCTGCCCCCCAGGGGCAAAAAATCCACTAGGCACCAAGGACAATTTTTTGTTGCTGTTTAGGAGTGGGGGCTGCCCAGAATGGGCATGCCAATTACCCTACACACCCAAAAAACAATAGGCAGTCTTTCTGCCCCCCGTGGGGGTGGGGGGTAAAAAGCCCACTAGGCACAGGGGACTATTTTTTTTCTTAGTGTAGGGGTGGGGGCTGCCCAGAATAGGCATGCCAATGCCCCCTCCCCACAAAAAAAAACAAAATAGGCACAGTCTTCCTGCCCCCCCCAGCAGTGAAAAAAGAACACTAGGCACCATGGATTGTTTTTTTTTTTTTTTAATA
Source organism: Calotriton arnoldi (assembly GCA_963921515.1). NCBI lineage: Eukaryota > Metazoa > Chordata > Amphibia > Caudata > Salamandridae > Calotriton > Calotriton arnoldi. The sequence goes on from CAWUFW010002204.1 coordinate 827,097, forward strand.
TGGACGGGTGGGGGCTGCCCAAAATGAGCATGCCAACGCCTTCACCCTCCCAAACACAAATAGGACCATCTTTCTGCCCCGCCCATTTGGAGTTAGATGTTTTTTTGTTTTTTTTTTACCCCTAATCTGTCCCCCGGGGGAGGGCAGAAAGCCCACTAGACAGATTTTTTGTATTATTATTATAAAAGTGGGATAGGGTCTCCCCACAATGGGCAGAAAAACTTTGGTCCCCATTTATGTGGGGTGGGGGCATGGCGCCCCCACCCCACATAAATGGGGACCAAAGTTTTTCTGCCTTCTCTAGGGGGCAGGTGAGGCAATAGCCCCCAACCTGCCCCCCCGGGGCAGAATGCCTACTAGGCAACAGGAATTCTTTTTTTTTCTTAGTAGGGTCAGGGTCCCAGAATGGGCATGCCAAAGCCCCCACCTCCCCCAAAAAATGGGCACAGTCTTTCTGCCTCCCCCCCCCCACTCCCCCTGAGCATATGGTGGGAAATAGCACCCGGGGGGGGGGGCAGAAAGCCCACTAGGCACCAGGGACTATTTTGTTTCTTAGAGTAGGGGTGGGGGCTGACCAGAATGGGCATGGCAATGCTTCCACCCCCTAAAAATAAAAAAAATTGGCAGAGTCTTTCTGCTCGATCTTAAAGGACATATCCGGGCAATAGCCCTCACCCCACCAAATGATACCTCATTTGTGTGGGTGGGCCAAGTGCCTGTGACAGGGAAGGGCCAAAAATGTGTAGAGATTGAGGGGATATCACAGCGAGCTGATAAGCACAATTTCTTTTATACGTTTTTAGGCTGACTCTGCTTTGGGCATCCGCACAAGTGAGGTATCATTTTACTCAGGAGATCCACGGGAACGCGGTGTGGTAGAAAATTTGTGCCGGCGCGGTGATCCCACACAGAAATGTGATTTTTTTTTTTTAAGCTATATTTGAGGTTTGCACACACAAAAAACATATGCTCCAGAAGTGCTTTCATAAGCCAAAGCATGCAAGTGCCTCTGCGTGGCTTTGCTTCATACATACAAAAAAAATGTTTCCATGACTTATCGCCAAAATGACGGCATTAAATGCCATCTACGTCACCAGTTTTTAGTTATTAATGCTCAGCAAGTGCATTTATGATTTCGAATGCGAACGCTTCAAAAAAAAAAAAAAAAAAGAGACCATATTGACATTGAATAAATTACATTTGTAGAACTGAAGACTGGTGATTTTATCTAACCAGACACGGCCTTCTAGACTGACCTCTACTGGATCAGGTCCATGCAGCCACTAGCACGCATTTGAGAAGACAATATCCGTGACAAATATTACAAAACAATGAAGCTTATGGCTGTGATTTTTAACTGGAGAAAGGTGAAACAAAAAAAATACACATTTCTTAAACTTGCCTGCTTCCTTCAAATATTGATAAGCACATTAAAGAACATGGTTTTTCGATATTTCTAAATCATTTAAATAAAAAGAAGTGCCTTAAATGCTAACTATGAGCATAACAAATAACAGTTTTAAACTTCAACCTTCCAAGTTCAAGCGTCCACTTGCTCTGCTGTACAGGATATACAAAGACAATCGATTTAACTCCGCTATCAAAATGGCAAGATTGATTTGCAGATCGCCATGTCACGGCTGTCATGCAAGATAAAGCCTTACAGGTTACAATCAGAATACCAAGAACACTAGAGCTTCAGCTTTTCGTACCAACACACTCTCCTTGCTGCACTCCAGTGTCGTTTTGTCATCATCACAAATCCATAGGTATTTCACAACACCCCCATTTCACCCTCAGTGTCCAAAATGTCTTTTCAAGAGATTCAGGACACGGACATATGATTAGTTGGTAGCAGTGAGCAGACTTTGTGGACATCTAAGAAGAATAAACAGCACTTTGCGTTGCATATTAAGTACCACACACTGCTGCTCAAATAAAAATATTTTCAAAACTTTTTATCTCTTAGATGTATCAAAAGGCGAATGGGTAAACAATAGGCCTGGAAAACGTTACATAAGAAGGAAAGAAGTAGCAAAGGGTTATTAAAATTTGATCTCTAAAATAGGATGTGGTCTATGAAATTCACCCACTGCAGTACCAGCTTCTGGTCCAGTCGCATTCTTCATCTGTTACCAATAAAGGCCTGCACAAAACTTATCGAAATTTGTAGAGCCCCATCACATTGCAGACATTTCTTAAAAGTTCAGTAACAAGAGCTTAGAGGCTGAATGGTACCCGTCAGGAACCCGGATGTTTAACTCCCTTCACTGGTGCACAAATAATTACTATATTAACATACTCACGGTGTTCATCAAGGTAAGGTGATTCCAACTGCCTCACATGGAATGATATTTAACAATTGGATCAAGGATTCTCTGGATGCCACTATCCCTCAGAAATGGATCTCTAAGAAATCTAGAGGGAAACGATCTCCATGGTATACACCGGAGATTAGGGAAATTAAACAGATGTAAAAAGCTTGAAAGGGCGTGGAGGATAGACTATTGCCCCAATAAGAAACAGTCTTACAAAGAGGCGATCAAAAATTATCAAATGGAGATTAAAAAAGCTCAAGCCTGCTACTATGAGGAGAAAATCAAAGGGTCAGCGAATGCCCCTAAGGAAATTGCGAAGATAGTAAAAACACTCAGCAGCCTCCCTCAGGCAGATTCATCAGCGGACTCATCTCCGCAACGATGTAGAGAGCTGGCAGAATTTTTTAATAACAAGATTTTGGATATTTATAATGCCTTTCCATCCATAGCACGAGAAAGCCCAAACCAGACCTTGGATACCCCAGAAATTATGGTGGAGAACAAGGCGGTACTGGAAGATTTTCCACTTCTAGACCCCGCCATACTCGCACAATTATGGAATTCAATTAAATCAGGTTCTCCATGCGACATAGCCCCAGTGTACCGACTGAAGAAAGTGGGAGAAGTCATTCTACCGGCTCTCCTTAATGTGCTTAATACATCCATCTACTCCTCCCAAGTGCCTAAAACTTGGAAACATGCAATGGTGAAAGCACTTCTTAAAAAGCCTAACCTTAACCCAGAGGTTTGGAGCAACTACCGACCAGTCTCCCTATTGCCTATGATGAGCAAAATTTTAGAGAAACATATAAACATAACTCTTACGAATTTTCTAGAAGCACATGAGATCTTACACCCAACCCAGACTGGGTTCCGCCCCAAGCATGGGACGGAAACAGCGTTGCTCATGGTAATGGAAGAGGCGCGTCACTTGCTTGATCAGGGAGGGACGGTGGCGATTATCCTCCTTGATCTAAGTGCAGCGTTCGATACCGTAAATCACAGCACCCTACTGGATAGACTCAAGGAGGTAGGAGTGATAGGTAAAGCCCTGGCTTGGCTCAGATCCTTTTTGGAGGAAAGAACCTTCCAGGTCTTTGATGGCATACACGCCTCAAGTTCAATTCCTCTTGCGTGCGGGGTACCCCAGGGATCCTCGTTGAGCCCGACCCTTTTTAATATATATATTAAACCTTTGGCCGACATAGTCCTCCCCTACGGAGTACAGATTGTGACATACGCGGACGATATGCAGCTTGTTCTGGCCCTCAACCACCCTAAGAAAACGGTAATCGACTTAGAGGCATGTCTGAGGTCGGTTGCCGCTTGGATGGACCAATCCTTTCTAAAATTGAATGGAGAGAAAACGGAGTTAATGATCCTCGGGGATAAACATGATACCTCCCCTCCAGTACAATGGCCTAGCCTCCTAGGAGCTCCCCCTAAACCTAAAGACAGAATTAAAAGCCTGGGAATCTGGCTTGACTCTTCATTAAATCTGGAATATCAAGCAGTTCAAGCTTAGACAACTTCGAAAAATTCTACCTCTGCTCCCACAAACCTCACGCAGAACACTGGTACAATCTATGGTGCTTACACGGCTGGACTATTGCAACTCCTTATATTTGGGGGCGCCAAAGACCACCACTAACAAGTTACAAATAGTACAGAACTGCGCTGCTAGGCTCCTATACAATGTCCCTAGAAATCTGTCTGCCAAACCGGCGCTGATGGCGCTTCATTGGCTGCCTATCACGGAACGTATAAAATTCAAAGCGTTATGTATAGCACACAAATCACTGGGGGGGAACCGACCCCAAAATCCTCAAGAGCATACTGTCGTTCTACCACCCTTCCCGGAATCTGAGATCAGCTGACCAACTGCAAGTCACAGTTCCAAGGATCAAGAGATCTAGAACGGGAGGCCGGATGTTCTCATTCAATGCTTCGGTCTTATGGAACTCGCTCCCCACCAAAATGAGGAAATTGACCCATCATCTCGAATTCAGGAAGGAACTGAAAACGTGGCTATTTCAGCACTTGTAGTAAGAGTAAATATCTACAGTGATGGCTTGAGCGCTGGGAGGCCTACGGGTAGCCATGCGCTATATTAAGAAAGTATTAATAATAATACTGATGTTTAGAAAGTAATTCCTAATATCCAATCTTTTTCCTCAAATATTACCTCCTGCATAAATACTGAATTTCACCTTTATAATGTCCACTGTGTACTTGTGTCCAGTGTATAGACGCACCTTTTCCTAGCTAACCTCTTTTTCGTGCACTAAATACCCTTTACGATATTTTGTAGTTATACTGTTAAGCCACAGAAAATTACCGTAATTAATACTGCCCAAGTTATTGGTACTAAACACTCAAACGTTTACGTTTTGGTGAATTCAGCATCTAATAGAAACCAAAGTAGCAGTAGGGTCGTGTAAGACATTGGAGCAGAAGTCCATGGATGAATTGGAAGAGTCACATCTGTAAAATGTGAATAGATATGTGCCACATGGTAAATTGGTAGGATTCCATCAGGAGCGCACGACCAAAATTGGACGTCAAGGCAGTGCACTGGTTGTGAGGGGTTTGAAAAAGCAACAAGATTTGGGAAAAGGAGAGATCGATAACTTTCTAATGAAGTTGAAGCCTAGAACTCTCTCATTCACATGATTAGTTAAACTGGGATGGAGTTTAAACACCCTATTTGCATTTGGTTCCATGTGTTTCTTCCCTTCGTTTCGTAGTTAAGTTTGAGCGGGGTTGTTACACGTTTGTTGCAATGCATGTCAGCAATCGAAATAAAGCGCTCTACCTACACGACCAGGTGGGTTTAAAAACAATTATCAGCGGGCCAAACTATACACAGCTATTTTTATGCTCTGCAGGGTGAGCGAGTTTTGCTCATTTTTGGTGTGTGCTCCCCATCACAATGAGATGAAGAGCACGACGTGCTCATAAACGGACAGAATAGCAGATCTGGGTTGTTTAGTTGATATCCCTTCAATACCACAAAAACTGCAAATCCTCAAGGGTCAGTCAATTACATATGCGCTTTTCATGAGGGATGCATCCTTCACTTTGAAGAACAGTAAATAATGGGCGCCTGTCATCAGATGGGTATAAAACTCCACCGAGGGGTAGATGACATGATAAACCTTGAGAAAAGAAGGCACAACTGTTCACAGAAAAAGGATCAAGGCAGGAGGGAGGCCACTGTGCAGCCAATGCCATGGATTCATAAGACCAGAACCGGAGGAAGATCCTTCTTCTACCTCGCCACCAAGACCTGGAACACTCTGCCCCTCCACCTCAGGAAATCCCCGTCGCTGACCTAATTCAGGAAGCATCTCGAGGCCTGGATCTTCAACTGAACCTTGACGCCCAGACGGATCAGCAGCCTTCCCCACGCCCCCACCCCCGTCAGCGCCCCGAGACCTTCATGGGTGGGTAGCCGCGCCATACAAACTCCTGATTGATTAAGCTGTATGTATAGGCGTCCCAAACCAAGGGCAGCGCACGTTCGGCCAGGAATAACTCACACTTTATCTAATGAAACTATATTGTTCTTTTCAACAAGAAAAACATTAAACTATCGTGACAGAAAACGCTGCTTGCACATCAAGTAAATGGACTATGTAATTATATATTCTCTGCCCTCATAAAATTTTTAAATGTTCAAGACTCTTTAAAAAATAAAATACAATTACGTGCATATGCTCTGAAAATATTTTAAATACCTATTCATTTCATAGTTCTTATGAACAGTGTGGGCAAGCTTTACAATCATGGGCATCGAGGACTTTATTAATGTGGACCATCTACTACACACATTGAACACACCAAAAATTTAAATCCCCATTTCTTAGCCTACAATACACCTTTTTCTCCAGCTCAACATTTTCGATTGATCTCAAACACACTGGAACTGGTTAAGATTTGGCTGTGTTATGGAATTCAAACATCTGACCTGAAAGTTTACACGTGGCTCTCTGAAATTGACATTGCAGTCGCTGAGCTGGTATGCCTCACATGTTAATTCCTCTGCAGATGAATTTCATTCTGCAGCAATGCAGTTAATGCTTCCAAACTTGTTTTTTTTCAAGCCCAAGGTGTAGACGTAACAAAGACAGGTAGGAAATTAGGAAACCGCACCACAAACTGATCAACAGTAGGCCGTTCAGTACTACTAGCCTTAAAGGACACCTGCCCGAGTCAGTCAAAAAATGACATAGGTGCCTTCTCCAGATTCAATAAGATGAAACTGCCTAGGTCTCAAGAAGGATCTACAGATGCGAGGTAAGATGGAGACCATGTATTTGAACTCATTCTGTTGGCCTATTAAAGGTATCACTTCCTACAACAAAGAGTCGTAGGTAAAAGGCAAACAAGAATGTCCCGGGAAAATTGTTTAGCCGTCCAAATAAATCAGTTGAATACAAAAGCTACAGAAACCTTTGGTATAGATGCCATCTTCATGTGCAGTAGTCTTTTGACTTCCCGAAGAACCTGTAATCTCATGGGCTACCCAAACTAAAATAATGAACTATGCACATGGTATTAGTTAAATAATCAGATTAAAGCCAATATAAACACGACTGAATGGTGATAACCCCCAAATGCACAGATCTACAAGTAACCAACTGATAAGATATAAAATATGAGTAGGTCCATAATCCGATCATACTGCACCAGACACAGCAAACTCTGATTCTTTGGTGATCACGAAGTACAACAATTTAATGTACAGATTTTCACACTTTTACTAATGAAAATCATGATTTTCATAAACTTGATAGCACATCACTGTATTTCCTTAGTGGGGGAAGACAGGGTCATGAAAGGATTACTCGCTGTGCAGATATTCAAACTATGTGTTCTCATCTTTTCAAAGGTCGGTTAACCCACAGACCTATTTCACTGAAAATAAACCTAAGCAGCATCGGTTAACTTACTTTGATATAATATATTGAATATATATATAATATGCTGAAATTCATAACATTCAGACACTTAAATTAATAACCAATTACGGTAGCAACGAAAGAGCATTGTCTATGCAAACACAGCAACTTGAAATAAGATTCTCTCCAACAGAAAGTTATGGGTGTAGTACATTGGACCATTTGCCCGCCAATGACTATTTATTTATAAAGCTGTGGCTAACTAATATAACGTGTTGATTCTGGCTACCAATAATGGTTATCAAGGCCACCAACCTAGGGACGGGTTAACTTGTTTGCCTATTCATTCTGTTCTACTGCTTGAGAAATGAAACCCCAATAATTTGTGAGTTGCTCAAGATTTCAAAAACGTGCTCTCCTCGGTTACATTTTATATTCAGGGGGTTCACATCTACTTTTAGTTTAGTTCTACTGAGGGTGTCACATTTACTATTCAAAAATTCGAGCTCCTGGATTAATAGTACAGCAGCAAAACAATCCCTGTTTTATCTCCAACACCTTTAGTAGAAATTGTACCATTATCAAAGCAACTTGTAAAATCAAACTGCCTTCATGCAGGAAGTCAACTGTATCCCAATCATTACCATTTCTGACCTAGCATATTTGAAAATGTCCTCTCAGATGAACTACCTTACCTGCATTTTATTACTCCAACGTCTATAAGCAGGTAGAAGTCAGACATGTTCCCACAATGTTTATTTAAAGACTGGTTTCACAATTACATCATGAAGAATTATAATGTACCAGTGAGCTCGTGCTTTCTATACAGAATCAGTTTGAGAAGAAATGATTGTTCTAAAGAACGAAATGGTTACATACCGGCAGGAGTAGTTTTGCAGCTTGAAGGATTTTCTGGCTTCACATGCGGTGCATTATTCCGCAATCTACTGGTTGGGTTCAGAACTCTCCTCTTGCAGTAGTCTCTTTTCTCTTTTTGTTGTTTTTGTTGGGCGTCAACTGTTTTCACCATTTGGTGCCAGGTCCAACCTTCTGCTGACGTCAGACGCCCGACGCCCACCCCGGAAGCCTCTCTGGTTGGTCGGTATCTTCAGATTTTTTATATGGCGATTGTATGGCCATTTTAGTGTACTGTACACTTCCTCTTGACTTGTATTTACATTTCCTTTTGTTATCTTTATCTCACCTCATTTCCTGGGGAGGCATGAATCCAGAAAATTCTTCAAGCTATAAAACTACTCCTACTAGGAAGTAACCATTTCGTTTTGCAGTGGGAATCTTTTCTGGGTTCACATGCTGTGCATCGATTTCGTAGTGGTTTCCTCATTGTGGTGGTTGGGTTTGAAATGAGGCTAAGCCTACAAATGCTTCAGTATACTCTGTCCCACCAGTGCCTCCCTGTTCACCTGGATGTTGAAGCAGTATTGTTTTGTGAACATGTGGACTGACGACCAAGTGTCTACCATACATATTTTGCTTGGAGGGATGATTGTCAAGAAAAGCTAGGGTGTCTTGTCTTGTCGAGTGTGCTCATGGCTTAGTTTCCAGTTGTATGCTGTCCTTTTTGTCACACATTTGGATTGTCCGAGCTGCCCACTTTGCAAAGGTATGATTGGTAACTGCCATTCCATTGTTATTGTCTGCAAATGATACAAACAACTGCTGCTTCCCGTGCCTGATTGGTTTTGTTCTCTGCAGGTAGTACATTATTACCCTGCGCTACACCAATGTATGTAGGGCTCTTTCAGCCTGGGTCTTTGATTCTTGAAAACAAATAGATATCTGGATTGCATGGTATATGTGGAAGTGAAATATGACCTTTGGCAGGAAGCGTGGGCATGTCCTCATGATTACCCTGTCCTTGTGTATTTACAGATATGGCTCCTGTATAGTGACCGCTTGCAGCTTGTTTACCCTGCAAAGTGATGTCATTGCAATTAGAAATGCTGGCTTCAGCGTGATAAATTTTAATGTTTATCTGTGTGAAGGGGTTAAATGGGTCCTTCATTAGTTGTGTAAGCACCACAATTAGGTTCCACATGGGTATTAGTGCACTTCTTGGAGGAGCTATCCTCTTAACCCCTTCTAGGAACCGCTTGATCACTTCTATAGTGAATAAGCTTCTCCCTATGTGTCCACTTGTATAGACCACTATCACTGCCAGGTGTACCTTTAGTGACACGTAGGTTAAGTTGTTGTCTAGCAGGTGTGTAAGGTATGTGAGGACAGTTGTCTCTCATGTCCTGTCTCGAAAGAGACCCGATATCTGGCACCACCTTGTGTATCTCCTCCATTTGGCTGTGTAACACTTCCTTGTTGTTGGTCTTCTTGCTTACCTGCAGACTGCCAAAGCTTTCTATGGGAGACCCAAATGTCCGGACTCTATGTCCTCAGGAGCCATGCTGCTAGACTCAGTGTTTGGTTCTGGGTGCAGAACTCTCCCTCTCTCCCCCCCCACATTCCCCTCCCACCCACCTGCATGGTCAGCAAGTCGTGTGATGCTGGCAGTCTGTGTACATTGTTGCGTGCCATCTCTATCAGTTCTGAGAACTAGGTTTGACTTGCCCACTTGGGATGGGGGGGAGGGGGGGCAATGAGTATTAGCATCATTCATGATTGTCCGCACTTGATCAGTGGTGGTATCAGGGAAAACGCGTAAGCTAATTTCCCGACTAGTTTATGACAGTGCATTTCCCGGAGAGCAATGGTGTGGGTGCACTAATGAGAAGGACTGGAATTTTGCATTCTCTGGGTTGCAAACATGTACCTCTGGTGTGCCCTACCTTTGGAACACCTGGGCGATCATGGTTTGATTCAGTTCCCACTCATGTGAGACAAATGCCTGTCTGCTCAGTTTTTCCGTGTCCACGTTGACAAACCCTGGTAGATGTATTGTAATGGTTATCTGTCTCTGGATGGTCCACTTCAATATCTCTTGTGCTCATTTTTACAGGGCAAAAGATTTTGTTCCCCCTTGCTTGTTGAGGTAGTACATTGTCATTGTATTGTCTGTCTATACTTGTATTGAATTTCCCCATAACTGCTTCTTAAAGGCTTTTAAGGTGAGGAACACTGTCTTTAATTCAAATCAGTTTAAGTGTTGTATCGCCTCTCCTGATTTACAGACTCCTATGATGTTTAGCTTTCCGATGTGTGCTCCCCATCTCATGTGAGAGGAGTCTTTTGGTGATGGTCACTGTCAGAGTTGGTAGCATGAAGGGTGTTCCTACCGTTATGTTCACTCTGTTCCACCATGCCATCTCCTCCTGTACTTTTTCCATGACAACCACTAGATCTTCCCAACTCCCCATCACTTGTGACCATTGGTTCTAGATCCATTCCTGGATCGGTCTCATGTGTAGCCTTCATATGGGATTAGTGGTAGGGTAGGCAGGAGGCCATCATTCCCAGAAACTTTCCCACAGTCCTCACTGTCAAAGACTGACCCTTCTGGTAACGGCAAGCTTCTTGCGTATCACTAGCACCTCTTTTCACAGGGAAACGCTCTCGCTTGCAATCTACTGATTCCTGCTCCCAAGAAGAGTCTCTCTCGTTCTGGCATGGGCGACGACTTATCCATGTTTATGGAGAACCTCAGTCTGTGGAGTGTTTCAATCACTGTTCTTATGGTGTCTTGCATTTGTGATAGGAACTCGCCTTTACCAGCAAGTCAATTAGATACGGGTACACAAGTATTTCCCTTCTTAGGTGGGCCACTATGGCCGCTAAGCATTTTGTGAATACCCAGAGTGCTGACTTTATTTCGAATGGTAGTACCCTGAATTGGTAGTGCATCTTGTTGAGTATAAAGCATAGAAACTTCTTGTGTCTGCGGATCATTGGGATGTGCATATCGGCATCTTTTAGGTTTATGGTTGCTATATAATCCTCCTCTCGGAATTGTGGGATAACCTCTTGTAGCATCATCTTGAATGTCTATCTTTATGATCTTGTTTAGGAAGTGAAGGTCTAGTATTTGTGGTAGCGATTTGTCTGGTTTTGGCACCAAGAAATATTATGAGTATTTTCATGGGCGATCTCCTTCAGGAGTACTTTCTCTATTGCTTGGATTTTGGAACAATTTTCTCACTTCTTGACATAAGAATGCTTTTTCTTTTCTTGTATGGGTTATTTGCGTCTGACCCAGCTTCGGGGGAAGGCTCCTAATTACCCGCCCACCCCAAACTGATGTGTGTATGTATGTGTGTGTGTGTGGGGGGAGGGGGGGTCTTGGGGGAAGGGGGCTCTGCCTTTGTAAGTTGTTTGCTAGTGCTGCTACTGTGGGAGGTTGTCCCCTGCCCCTCGCTCGTCCGTGAAAAGACTGCCTCTGTGGCACTTGGTATTCCCATTACTGCATCTGTGCCTCTGTGTGACTTATGTGCTGAAAAGCCTGGTGTGGTGTGACAGCTTGGAAGCCCTCTCATCCCGTCAGTCTTCTTGTAGGGGTGACTCCCCTGATCGGTTGGCCTCTAAACTGAAGGGCTCATCGACTTTGTTGTGTCGTTGTCCTTTTTCAGTTGCTGCAGTGTGTCATCCAATGCACTGCCAAACAGGTGTTCCCCATTGAATGGTGTGTTAATGATGTTGGCATGGACTTCATTCTTAAAGCCTGAAAACCACAGCCAGACTTGCCTCTTCAAAGTTGTTCCTGACACCAGTTATCTACTCGGTATGTCAACAGCGTCCGGTGCTGATTTTAAGCATGCATTTGCGATATTCTTACCCTCCTCCATGAGGGAGCACCCCTCTTCTTGTGTTGTACTGGGAGATGTTTTATCAGTTCTGCCATCTCCTCCCAGTGTTTATGGGTATGTCTGTTGAGCAGAGCATTAGATTTCATGATGCGCCATTGTGTGGCGGCCCCTCTTTCGAACGTCTGCCCTACCATTTCCATTCTCTTGCTTTCTTTGTTCAGGTGTGGCCCACAAGTAGTTGGCTCTCTTTTTTAGAGGGGGCCTTGAAGGAGACCACCACCACATTGCCCCATATGTAGGCAGGATACCTTGTATGTTTATATTTCTTCGCCACCCTAGGTGTCACTGATCTGTGGTTTGCTGGCTTTTTGCGGGCTTCTCTACCATGGCCGGACTGGGGACAGAAACTAGCCCTGGCAAGCAGCTCGACCGGCCCTCTGTGGGGGGTGGGGTGCGTGTGGGAAGCACCACTCGCAGTGCGCCGCTGCCACTTTTAATACAGGTGGTCGGTTCTGCAGCACTGCTGCAAAACCAGCCTCTTGTAATAAAACCGGCCCCCACAGATCCAAAACAGGCCCCCACCCTTTCGGCCCACCGGGAAAACACCCGTTGCCAGTCCGGCCCTGTTCTCTACCCTGGCTCAGAATGCTGGGAAGCATTGGCAGATACTGACATTTGCTTTGTGATGGTAGGAATGTCTCGTGTAGAAAGCTGGGGAGAGGATGTAGCCTTACGGCTAGAGCGGTCGGCTTCGAAGCTGGGGAACCGGGTTCGAGTCTCGGCAACGACGCTCAACATCCCGTGATTCTGGGCAAATCACTTAATCTCCCCGTGCCTAACAAAAATGAATGTGTCCTTCTGTAACGAAACTGGTACTCATGTAAAGCGCTCTGATACCCGATGTCTCCGGTCTAGTTCGCGCTATATAAAACTCTTTTAAAATAAAAAATAAAAAAAGCATGTTTGTGACTTTTCTTCCTCTGATTGGACTCTATACCGGTCTGCTGCCCTCTTGACAATTTGGTTGTACATGGTGATGTCATCCTGAGGTGGAGGCGTCGACTGATGCGCATCTACTCCCACTTCCGGGGAATTGGCCTTGTGGTCCTGCCACTGTTCAACGATGCCTTCTGAGCCTTCGACGTAATGGAACAGGCCTTGTGATTCTGAGTCCTGTTTTTCATAGAAGATTTCTTGTTCCTCCTCCTGTGGCTCTGGAGTCATTGGGGTGGTCAAATCCCCCTCACTACCGCCCCCGCCCCGCCGAGTCCTTCTCCTCATGTAGGTTTTCCATCAAAGGTTTTGAAGGGATACGGAACTCTGAGGGAGGCGTTAAAGTCCTTCTTTTGAAGCATAACTGCCATTTTGGCCTCAAGTCGTATTTTTTTTGCTAGATTTTGAGCGTGTGTTCTTTGGAATCGAGTGTGGCAGTCGCCCTCTTTTTCAGTTTTGACAGCTGCCAGTGTGCATCAGTCTTCTTGGGCTGATCTTAACTTTGGTCGTCTTTGGACGCTGGTGTCTTTTCAGAGGCTCAACCTCCTTCAGTGTCTTTAGTGTGGGACCAGAGGGGCTCTTTTGGTCCTCAACTTGCTGCAAGATTTTCAGTGCTGAGACAGTCCTTTGAGTTCCAATGTTAACGGTTCGCTTGCTCCTTGTTTTTTCAGCATTACTTGTCTACACTTTTCTTTGTGTTTCTTGTGCTCCCTTCTTGACGTCGATGACCTCTTTTTCAATATCCGAGCCCTCTCGTTCAGTGATGCTGCCCTCCTCCTCCCTCAACAGCCGAGGGCTCTCCGAGATGAAGTTTCTTTCTGCCCCTGTATGGCGTAGTGTGCCTGCCTTTGTTTCTACCTTGCTCTCAGCTTTTTGGGCTTGAACTCTGTGCAAGCCTCGCAGCCCTTGGTGTTTTGGTCTCTCGGTAGATCACACACCTGGTGGCCGTCCCTTTGGGAAAACTTGTGGTGGCACTCCGGGCGGAAACAGAAAGATGTGTTCTCCAAATCTCACAGAGCAGGGGGGGGGGCCCTGCTAATGCATTCTCCGACCTTCTTTCTTGAGCTTTCCAAGGGTCCCACTCACTTTGGTGCATTTCGGTGGAAATCGGTGAATTTCTTTGCCAGGATTCCTTTTCTTCTGCTATGGTAATGTTTTTCCCTCTGAACTTCAGTTTTGCTTCGGCAATTCATTGTTTTCTTTCTTTCAACATTTGGAGAGCTTTCAGTGATGCTTCCAGACCCAGCAGCAGAAAAAAGAATCTGAAGACGAGGACCACATACAGAGGTTTCCGAGGTGGGTGTCTAACATCAGGAGAAGGTTGGCCTAGGCACTAAATGATGAAAAAAGTTGAAGCCCAACATAAAAAAAAGAGAAAGAGTAGAGACTACTATAAGAAGTGAGTTCCAGACCTAACCACTAGATGGCGGAAAAATTCACAGCATGCGTTCCTAGAAAAGATTCACGCTGCAAAAACATAGGAGTCCCATAGTAGCCTCTATTTCGCTGGAAACGTAACAAGTCAAACTAGGTAAAAATATTGCAGGTTTTGATGGGGGTGTGGCCTGGAAGCCCAAGACGGTAGCCACGATCTAATCTGGCTCTGCGCTGGCAGGTTCACCCTACATAATCCTGCCCCATCCAGGCTAAGACGAACCATGGGCCACACACACACTGCACCCAGAGATCACATCAGGCCTCCGGCAGGCTCAGGTGGGGGTTCTAGCTGAGCTACTTTACCCCTTAGGCAGTGAAGTGCATACCTGCTGGGCAACTCCCAGCCAGTGGGCAGAGCAGAGCCACGTACTTGAGGACCCCCACTGCCCTTGTGTGTCTCCACAACCTACTGTCCCCATCATGGGTGGTGGTGTCTGCGGAGGCCATTGCTGTTGCATGTGTTTGGACACTGCCAGCCGGCAACGGAGCGGAGACGCCTTTTCCACACTGCCGTGGAGGGGAGAGGTGGCCGGCTCAGCGGACTTCTGCCTCGGCCATTGTAGAGGGGCTGACGACACTTCCCCATCACATTTGCACTAGGGCTGTGCTTTTTGGAGGTTGCTGGCTGCTTCTCGGAGTGCAGCTCATCGGCTGGAGTGTAGTCATGCTTGACGAGTTGTGAGGAGATCGGGACCGCTGGCGATCGTCCCTTGGAGGTCAAACATGTGCGGTGGTGGGGGCGGCCCGACAGTCCCTGCCCTCTGCGGCTTTCTCTGGTCGGGATCACTAGGATTTTTCCAGGGGTGGGTGGGGCATGGGGGTAAGTAGGGTTTGGTGCTCCTGCCTCTGAAAGTGGCACCCCTCTGGAAGTGAGAAAAAGACAGCAGCAGACTGTTCGGTGGCCCCGAGAGCACCAGACAGATTTCCTGAAGCACCCAGGCAGACCCGAGGTGCACGAGCGCCGTCAACATGATAAAGGACAAAGCAGCAGTGAGCCAGGGGAGGATTGACAAAAATACCACAAAAGTGGTACAGTCCAGGACAGTGGGGGCAGGGCTCATCCCCTCTCCTGCAGGACGAGACTGTCTTCCTGGCCACCATCCTCCAGGTGATCAAAGACACTAAGAGACCTGAATAACAAAATTGGGGAAGTAGGGGCGGAAGTCTCCCTGCTGCACCAGCATCAACTACAGAGGGGGAAGGGAGAATCTCATCCCTGGAGGATGTGGCGGGCACCACTGGTAGGGAACTCAAGTGGCTAAAGGAGTTTACAGCCCTCCTTGAACACTGCATCTCATACATGGAGGGCCGTTCACACAAACAAATTGTGTCTAGTGGGCCTGCGGAAGGAGTGGAGGGAATGCAAACAGAGATTCCTTACAAACTGTGTTCCCAAAGGGGATTTCTCCTCTTGCTTTATACTAGAGTGCACCAACAGAGCACTCACCCCTAAGCCATTACCAGGAGCCCTGACATTATAAGGGTGCCTATTTACACTGACCAGGTTAAGAGCATTGGGAAACCGATCTTGGACCCTTCGAGGTGGATGAGTGGAAGGAAGCCAAAATGGTGGCTCCAGAACTAGTGATTCCAGTTAGACTGAGACTGGTCCAGTTTAAGTACTTCCACAGGATGTATTACACCTCAGCCAGGCTGTAGAAAATGGACTAGGCAATGGGCCCGAATACCCCCGTTGTAGCCATGCTAGGGGTACTCTGTTCCATATGATATAGGGATGCTGGGCAATTCAAAGGTATTGGGGTCTGATATTCCGTGTGCTCGAAATGTTGACCAGTTTCCCGATCATCAGATATACAAAACTGGCAATTTTGGGAGAGTTTCCTGGGTGGGACGGGAACTAGGGTCAAAAACTACTGGTCGGAATTGGGTGAATGCTGACAAAGTGGGATTATAGAAAGCCACTGGAGATCTAGGGAGGCCCCCCAATTGCAAAATGGTTCAGGGGTATATAGGTCTAAGAGGTTGCCCCAGGAAATAAAATACTATTTGGGGACAATGTAAGGCGGAAAATGATCATCCGTATGCCTCACACAGGCCGTTGATCTTGTGGGAGATGGGGCAAGTTCCAGGGCATGAAACCTGCTGCAAGAAGTTAGAGACCGGAAGTATATGGATACTCTATGCTTCACGGAGGGGGGCGAGCCTTGGGTGGAGTGGGGGTGCTGTGGAAGTGCAAAATCAGGGTTTTGATTGAATGTTTTGTCTATTTATGAAAACTCAAAAAGATCTTTAAAAAAAAAAAATGCATTTTCTTCACTGACCTAAGGAAATAATAAGGAAGAGTTCAGTGTTACTTTTTATTTTATATTTTTCGGTCACGCTTTACAGTGCAGCTGTCTGCTGCCAATTCTTTAAAATCTACATTGAGGGCTTTGGCTCCTTTCAGAGGAGTATTTGTCTCTAAGCTCATTCTATTGTCTATTTGGGGCATCATTCCACTTCCTATGGAGTGCTTACATTGCAATGCATAAGGGATTATTTTACATCTCAAAAGTACTAAATTCTATGTCAGGACCGGAGGCGAGGATTATGCTATTCTTTCTTCACTTTATTGAATAGCAGCCATTCAAAGAACTTAGTAAACCACTATTCCCATGAACCATAGGGAATAACAAGATTCAAACAATAGAGTGTCCCAGTACAGAATGTCCACATAAGTCCACCAATCACAGGGCTCCTTGGCTACGATAGTCCTCTGTCAACTTCCAATCCCCCTCTTTCTTCGCTGCTCGCAGCCAGTTAAGTCATGGTTTTTGCTCTCTAGCAGTTTAGACTGTTGTGTTGGTTGTTTTATATGATATTTTTCATTGTTCTCTTGTGTGGTGAGCGATTGTATTTCTGGCGCTTTCCCTGCCTTTTTTACGATCGCGCTCTTACCCGTTTGTAATCGCGCTCTTACTGCTGCTACCGCCGTTTGTACCCCTCAGGCGGTTATGACAGATGACGCGCGCCTAACTTTCATGTTGGCAGCATTTCGAGTTTTTCCTCAGCGTGATTTCACCGCACGTCGACGGACTTCCCCTCAGCCGTGGGAGCGCTCTCCCTAACGGCAGTGTTGTAGTGCGGCTCGCGGCATACCTCCGGCCGCTAGAGGGCGCATCGCGTCCTCGGCACGACAAGCGTTCCTGGAATTCCGCGCATTCCGCGCCGCATTCTCGGGGAAGCTGCCGTGCCGGAGCCTGTCTTGCTTGCTTCTTACACCCAGTGGGGTCTGTCTGTTTTTTGCAGCGTGTGTAACGGCCCGTGAACGCTCAGTGGAGTCTGTAATCAGCTGTCATTAGACAGAGACTGGCGTTTGATAACTCAGACGCCGTGGGCCTGTTCTTTGCTGCGTGTAAACACTCCTGGTGAGTCTGTAGGGCAGGATTACCTGCAAGGGCCCAGGAAGCAGGCCGCCCTTCTGAATTGTTTGTCTGGGCTGTTTTGGGCCCGGGGCTTGCCCCTTCTGTTGTGAGCATTGCTCACACTTTCCTGTAGGCTGAGACCCAGCCCTTATAGCCAGAGGTAGCCCCTCTTTACTTCTACCCCACTTACCTTTGTTAGATCATCAACGCCTGGCATGGAATCCTACCAGGACGACGTTTACAATGATGACCAGTGGGAGGAGGACCCACTAACGGCACTCCAGTGGGATGAGGATTTCTATGATAAGGTGGATGAGTCCATCTACAAGGCAGTGGAGCAGGCTATGGGTCCGTTAGAGGACCGCCTCTCCCGCCGCATCGAACAGGCCTGTGGAAAACTGGCCCTAGCTACCCAGGCCATCCCGGCCAACCCGGATCTTAGCGTACCCGCCACTGACCCTCAAACCCCCCCCGCCAAGCGCCCTAAGGAAACTGGGGTTGACATTGACGCCTTTGCCCGCCTAAAGCAAGCCTTCTTGGCAGATAAGGCACCACCTGCGGCTCCCACCCCCTTGGGGGATACTGTTCCAGGGGACGACGATGATGCTGGTCCCTCCCGCCCCTGGCGTCCGACCCGCCCGGCGCCCGGGCCGTCTTCCCAGGATATCTGCGCAGACATGCTGGATCCTGATGATATTCTACATCCTAGATCCTCGGACTGGGAACCTTGTGAGAAGGTAGCCCAGTATGTGGCTAGCCGTATCCGCCGGCCGTTAGAGGCTACAGCACGGAGCTGTCTTAGGGCGGAGTGTCCTCGCCCCTCTCTGGAGGGAAAAGTTGCCGCCACCCCCGATATCGACCCTCGGATGGCGACTTTTCTGCAGAAATTTGTCAAAGACCCTAAAAAAGGCATTGACAGGTCGTGGCGTGCTTGCCAAGACAAGCTTTTGGATGCCCTAGGGCCTGCCACGAAGATCTTGGATCTGGCGGAGGAAGCAAAGTCGTCGGGGTCTCTTATTTCCCCAGACACCCTCTCCGCGTGGGCGCAGCGCGTGATAGTGTTCCTTGGGAACGCTAACTGCGCTCTCTCTACAGAGCGGCGACGGTCCCTTTTGATTAAGGTTGATCCCAAACTTGGGGACCTCGCCGACTCGGAGGCGGGCGCCGTTGCCCGTGGCGGCCTCTTCGGAGAACCTTTTCTCAGAGAGCTCGGACGTTTTGTGAACACCTTTACGTCTTTAGATAAGGCTCAGTCCTCCATAAAAAAGGTGTTTCGCCCTCGGGTTTTCCGAGGGGCTGGGCGAGGCAGGGGCCGCTCGTCCAGCCGTCCAAACCAAAATAGAGGACAAGGCTCCAACGGCGGGCAATACCAGGATCAAGCCTGTTTCGGAAACTTCTACCCGACCAGAGGACGTCGTGGGAGGAACAGAGGCGGTAGAGGCGGTGGCGCTTCTAGCTCATCCGGTGAGTGTTCTCCCTTCTTCCCTTCTAAAAGTGGGGGGCCGTCTGGCGCGTTTTTTCCAGGCTTGGACTTCTGTCACGGGGGACGCCTGGGTTCTACAGACTGTGCGGGGGTTCCACATAGAGTTTTACGGGCATCCCGTGCAACTGGTTCCGCCGCGTCCTCTCGCCTTTTCGGTGGTAGACACTGCCTTGGTCGTCCAGGAGGTCCACTCCCTTCTCGCCAAGGGTGCCGTAGCGGAGACCTCTCTTCACCCCAACGGGTTCGTCAGCAACCTTTTCTTAGTGGACAAACCGGATGGGGGACAGAGACCCGTCATAAATTTGCGCGAGTTCAACGAATGGCTGGTTTACCGCCATTTCAAGATGGAGGGTATCCATCTTCTTCGCGACATTCTCAGGCCCGGCGACTGGATGGCGCGTCTCGATCTCAAGGACGCGTACCTGGCCATCCCCATTTTTCCGCCCCACCGGCAGTACCTTCAGTTTCTTTGGCGGGACAGGGTTTACGAGTTCACAATGCTCCCCTTTGGCCTATCCTCCGCCCCTTGGTGCTTTACCAAGGTTCTGCGCCCGGTGGTCGAACGTTTGAGGGCGTCGGTGTGAGACTTATAGTTTACCTAGACGATCTTCTCTTGATGGCTCAGTGTCCTCGTACCTTAGCTTGCCAGCTTCAACGGGCGGTGGACCTCCTTCAGGGCTTGGGCTTCGTGATCAACGAGGCGAAGTCATCCCTTTCCCCAGCCCAGATGGTGGTGTTCCTAGGTTTTTCCATCGACTCAGTGGAATGTACCCTCAGTCTCCCGGCTCGGAAAATGACGAAAATACGTCACGAGCTCAGGAGGGCATTAGTTCAGCCCCAACTCTCCCTCAGGCAGTTGGCCCGGATCGTGGGTCTCCTCTCAGCCTCGATCCAGGCCATCTTCCCGGGCCCGCTCCATTACAGGGCCTTGCACCGTCTCAAGGCCCATCATTTGCGCAAGGGTTTGACCTACTCTCAGACCCTCTCGACGGAGGCCAGGGAGGAACTCCAATGGTGGCTCACCAATATGGAGGCCTGGAATGGGCGTGCGATTTTCGGTTCCGTGCCGGATGTCGTTATAGAGTCAGACGCCAGCAGGACCGGTTGGGGCGCCAGGTGTGGCGACTTTACCACAGGAGGTGTGTGGTCTCCTCAGGAACAACAGTTGCATATCAACTGTCTGGAACTGTTGGCAGGATCGTTTGCGATTCAATGTTGGACCAAAGATTCGGTCCGGTCCTGTGTCCTTCTCAAGATGGACAATGTGTCGGCTGTCCGTTACATCAACCATCTCGGGGGGACGCGCTCCAGAGCTCTTTCGAATCTGGCAGTGAATTTTTGGCAGTACTCCCTCGATCATCATGTTTCGGTGACAGCCGAGTACCTTCCGGGTCAAGACAACCAGGTGGTGGACTTCCATTCCCGCAATTTTCACGATGCGAGCCTTTGGAAGCTACACCCGGGAGTCTTTGCGGACCTCCAGAGCATTTGGGGTCCGTTTTCAGTGGATCTTTTTGCCTCCCGGTTGGATCACCAACTTCCCCGGTTTTTCAGTTGGAGGCCGGATCCCCTGGCAGCGCGGACGGACGCCTTCCTACAGGATTGGCGGTCAGAAACGGGGTATGCTTTTCCCCCCTTCGCGATGTTGACGAGAGTCTCGGCTCAGGTCCGGCGCCAGAGAGCGGACGTGGTCCTGATTTCGCCAGTCTGGAGGTCTCAAGTTTGGTTTCCAGTTCTTCTGGAACTTTCTTGGGATTCTCCAATGCCACTCCCCCACCCTCCTACTCAATCCGGACAATGTTCCGCATCCTCTGATAGCCCAAGGCTCCTTAGCTTTAATGGCGTGGAGGATTACAGGGGACGATGGGCGGTCCCAGGCCTTTCAGGAGTGGCTGAGAACTTCATGTCCAAGGCCTGGGCGGACAGTACACTCAAACGTTACAGATCCTCCTGGAGAAGGTGGTGTCGTTGGTGTGTGCGACGGGGTCTCAATCCTGTGGCAACAGATGTGACTGCTATCCTGAATTTTCTGGCTTCTTTGGCGGAAGGCGGCCTAGCGTACAGGACTGTCAATACCTTCCGTTCTGCCATCTCGGCGGGGCACATTCCTGTGGATGGTTCTCCGGTGGGGGAACATCCTTTGGTGTGCCGGCTTCTACGGGGCATTCGCCTCTCTCTTCCACCGGAACCTCGTTATTCTCAGCTCTGGGATGTCAATCTGGTGTTGAACCTGTTTTTGTCTTGGCAGCCGAACAGATTCCTCACTCGAAAGGAGCTGTCGGCCAAGCTGGCCATGCTTCTCTGCCTTATCTCTTGCAGGCGGGTGTCGGATGTTAGGGCTCTGGACGTTACCAGCAGGATCTTTTCACCCTCAGGGGTCACTTTCAATGTTCGTCTCCGAACTAAGTGTGGCACGACCTCCATCTCCTATCCCGCTTTTCCGGACGTCCCCAAGCTTTGCGTGGTCTCGTGCCTCAAGACCTACGAGGATATGTCAGAGGAGTTCCGTCCTCCTGGGGAGAGACAGCTGCTTATTGCACTGCGCAAACCCCACAAGGCGGTTTCCTCCCCCACCATCGCCCGTTGGGTGAGGTGGTTAATGCAGGAGGCTGGTATTGACCTCAGAGCCTTTGGGGCTCATTCTACCAGGGGGGCCATGGCATCTAAAGCTTTTACCCTGGGAGCGCGTCTGGAAGACATTCTGAATGCAGCAGACTGGTCTTCAGACTCTACTTTCAAACGGTTTTACTTCAAACCGGTGATTGATATGGCTCACTTGGTGGTCAGTAAGCTTTAAACGAGCATAATCCTCGCCTCCGGTCCGGACATAGAATGAAAAATTTCCTAGCTACCGTAACGGAAAGTTTCAATTCTATTAAGGACTCGGAGGCGAGGATTATCCCACCCAGGGTACAATGCTTGTATCTTCCCACCCTCGTACTTGGGTAAGTAAAGTGTTTCACCTCGGTTCTGACATGCGATTTTGCATTCTGTCAACTATGATATATCTTGGTTCTGATGTGCTCCTCGGCATTATGTCTCTTCTGATGTACAGCTCTGTGTTTTCCCCTACAGGGTAAACCTTAGCCTTTGCTGGTGCCGAATTGTGTTGTTTATTTCTGACAGGGGATTCCGCTAAACAGGATTCCTGAGACATTCCTCTGGGCTGACCTCGAGCGACGAAAGCGGGGGATTGGAAGTTGACAGAGGACTATCGTAGCCAAGGAGCCCTGTGACTGGTGGACTTATGTGGACATTCTGTACTGGGACACTCTATTGTTTGAATCTTGTTATTCCCTATGGTTCATGGGAATAGTGGTTTACTAAGTTCTTTGAATGGCTGCTATTCAATAAAGTGAAGAAAGAATAGCATAATCCTCGCCTCCGAGTCCTTAATAGAATTGAAACTTTCCGTTACGGTAGCTAGGAAATTTTTCATTATCATGCATTAAATGTTCAAACTCAGAAATAACTAATAAAGTATTTTTTTTCAGTGGGACAGACTTTTTGAATGTTTTACTCGAGGACTCAAAATGCAAGTCAGATCTATTGCCTTTGCCAATGCTTGTTGAACAAGTTACTTAACTTTGACAACACTTTTTCTGGTGGACACTAACCACAGACCCACCTTTTGAATTACCCCCTAGGTGCCAGACTGGATCCAGGACTTTTCAAAACAAGTGCTCCCACAAGCAGACAGGTAGTGCCATTGGCTCCATGGGGATTTCGCGCCGTCCCAGTCCCAAGAAGTGACGAGACCGAGCTGTATAAAGGTGCCACATCCTTGCACACTGACATTAGTTTTCTTTGAAGCGCTTCCCCGCCCTCATATTGGCAGATTCCAGTGTGAGACATCTAGCTTAGAACCTTTTTAAAACCTAAGCGGCCACAACGCAGAATGGGGAGGATGGAGGGCCGGGAGAAATGTGTGGTTAAATAGAATATTCAGCAGAAAGAGCACTGCTCAATGTAACCTGTTCTTCTAATGGATACTTCTAACCACTGTTTCTACAACCTTTGAACAGATACTCATGCTGTGCCTTCTAAACGGTGAAGGTTCTGAAGGGTGGATTTACACCAGGAAGTCTTGCAGGACCGAGTAGGTGAAATGGCCCTCAACTGATTTGGGTGTTGAGACAGTAATGCCTGGTGAAGGTGTGAACAGGTGATCATGTCGCGGCCTGCTAGATGTCTAATACAAAAACACCTCTTGCCAACGCTGTAATGTCAGCTTTGGCCTTGATAGAAAGAGCCCAAATGATGTAGGGAGGCTGCATTTCAGTCAGAGCATAGTGAGTCTTAGTATGCTACAGTTACTTCTGTGTTTTTACATCAGAGTCATTATACTGCAGTGACTACACTGGGAGTCTTTACATCGAAGAGATGCTTTATTACATTTGTCTCGGAAGTGATTTACTTTGCAGGTAAGTAATTTCAAAAGTGCTTACATGTACATTAGTATATATGTATAAAAAAAAGTAATACATGTAAATTGCAAAATTCTAACACCATTAATAAGTAAAAGGTAGTGCTGATTAAACAATTAAAAACATTACACTAAATATTTTTAGCTTACACAATATTAATGATAATTATATAAAAAATCCATTAAAATTATTTTAGGAGAATGTAATAACCATAATAATATATATATATATATATATATATATATATATATATAACAAGCATAATAAAAGCAAATGAAAGGGATTACATATTGGTAGTAGTAGCATGAGTATATAAATAATATACACACGTGTATATATACACACACGTACGTGTAAGGCATTCATGTGCATACATAATATACATGTGTAAGGCATTAGCAGCACAGGTATGTGTGCAACATATACATATATATATATATGAGCGTTTTAGAAAGGTAGTAACATTTAGAAAAAAGTGGTCTATTTACAACAGTTTATGGGGTTTAGCGCCCCTCTCCCCCCTAGAAAAGTTTTGTAGGACAAAAAAGGGATATAGGGGTTGATTTGAAGGGCAGCATTCACTAAAAAGAATAAATTAAACATTAAATTTAACAACAAAAAACGGAAGGTGTTTTGGAGGTTCCACACATTTTAAAAAAACAAATGCATGTACCTATATCTACAAAAAAAGGGGGCAGTGGTCTACCTCTCCCCAAACACAGAAGATACTGTAAAAAGGAATGGTTTGAGGGTTTATCCCCACTATTAAACACCGTCAAATATATCTTTATATGTATACTTTAATAAAAGTATGTGTGTATATATATATATATATATATATATATATATATATATATACATACACACACACACAATATTAAAACGAATACATCTATACAAATGTTAAACTTATCAAATTATACATTTTAAATTTAAAATGATTACAAAAATACACATAAATTAACATTAAATAAATGTTTATTTATTTGAAAAGTTTTATAAAGCGCGAACAAGACACTTACGGGTATCAGAGCGCTGTACAGATGTGGCGAAAGCACAAATAAAACACAATTATATACATGGTGCAATGTCAAACAGAGGGGGAAAACAAACAAGGTCAGGAGTCGGGAGTTGGCCCGACCTGTGACTAATCATAATAGCCCTAGAGCCAGATACCAATTAACAGGTCAAAATACAGTAAGTCGAAACAACAGAGTAAAGTAAGAATCAATTGCCCTAGAGCAAGGTACCAAAAATAAGATAAAGATCAAATACATCAAAACAACGTTGTAAAAATAGAAATCAGACTTGTAGATGGGGAATGGGAGCAAATTGAAGCTGTTAGTGTTCACTCAAGAATAGCCGTTTGACATGTTTTTGAAAGATGTAGTGGAAGGATTTGATCTGATCTCCGAAGGCAGAGCGTTCCAAATTCTAGGGGCAAGTCCGGTGAAAGCACGATTGTAAGAACTTTTCTTTTGAATTTGGGAGGCTTCAGAAGTAGGGTAGACATGCTTCTTAAGTTCCAAGATGAGCCCGATAGTTCAAGCTTATTTGCCAAGTAAGCCGGGGTGTTGTAGTGCAAGGCTTTATGCGTCAAGCAAGTTATCTTGAAGCGTATCCTAGCTTCGATAGACAGCCAATTTAGTTGCAACAGGTCGGGAGATGTGGTCATGTTTTCTGGAGCCAGTGATGAGCCTGGCCGATGCGTTTAGAAGTAGCTCTGAGAGGGGCCAAGCTAGCTTTGGGCAGACCAGCAAGGGTCACCAAGCCATATTCCAGTCAAGAGATAACCAAGGATTGTACAGCAGGCCTGATGTCTTCAGGAGGAAGGAAAGGCTTGATTTTCTTAAGGGTGTTGAGTTGAAAGTTGGCTCCCCTAGTAGTAGCACTGATGTGCGCTTGCATGTTGAGGTATTTATCCATGGTGATGCCTAACGATTTAGCTGAGTCAACCACATGAGGGGTTAAATTAAGAGCAGTGAGTTGTTTAAGCCAGTCCAGGGTAGGTGCAGAGTGTTTGGGGGGAGTAATCAGAAGGAATTCCGTTTTGAGAGTATTTAACAAAAGATGGTTCTGGGCTAACCATTTTTGCGTTTGTGAGAGAGCATCGTTTAGCGTTTTTATGTCCTCTTGAGAGGAGATCTTCAAGTACAGTTGCGTGTCATCCGCATACATGTGATACTGAATGTTAGAATG
Organism: Calotriton arnoldi; assembly: GCA_963921515.1. NCBI lineage: Eukaryota > Metazoa > Chordata > Amphibia > Caudata > Salamandridae > Calotriton > Calotriton arnoldi. The sequence goes on from CAWUFW010002204.1 coordinate 852,935, forward strand.
GTTCAGAATGACGGTCAGTGGTTCCATAAAGAGGTTGAAAAGAGTGGGTGAGAGTGCGGATCCTTGCGGAACTCCAATCATAACAGGGGTACTGGTTGCAAGGGAGTGGTTAACTTTGATTCTTTGTGTGCGGTTATGTAAGAAGGAAGTAAACCAATTTTGGACCGGGCCCGAGAGACCCATTCTATGCTGCAGAAGAGCAATCAGGTTTTCATGTTTGATGATATCAAATGCTGAGGACAGGTCCACAAGGATCAGGAGACGAGGGACATTTTGATCAAGGGATCTCAGGGCGTCATCAACAATGTGCGTTAGTGCCGTTTCAGTACTGTGCCCTGCTCTGAAACCCGACTGGTATGGGTCAAGGAGTTGAGAATTTCTCCATGTGGTTGCATAACTGCGAGTGGACGCATTTCTTGAGCAATTTAGCTAGAGTCATGATGCTGGTGATAGGACGGAAGTTGTTACGATCAGATAAATCCGAGTTGGGCTTCTTCGGGAGGCAATCAGGTATCCTACCCTGTAAGAGAGATTCATGAATGATCGGAACCACAGGGGGAGAATGGCAGAGTTGAGATCTTTGAAAAACTTAGCAGGAAGTGGGTCGCAGAAATGGTTGGAAGGTTTAAGGGACGACATGTTATATATATATTTTTAAAAAGCAGTTACCATAAAAAATTAGAATTAATGGTGCTCCCGAGGCACAAATACCGATTTAAAGGTATTCCAAATATAATGACTGCGACGTAATGACTCGAGATGTAAAAACATGATTAATTACTGATACTCCATGTCTTAATACACAGGACGATCCACCTGAATAACATCTACTTCTGCATTCCCCTTCTTCGTACCAGCAAAGCCATTTAACAGCTGACAATCCACTTGGTGTTCTCTCGTGCACTCATGTAGGATAGGATTCTCCAACCTTTTCTGCAGCAAAAGCTACTTCTGCTCAAGGAAAGTCCTCCTGAGTTTAGGGAGGGGGACAATGTCACACTCTGTCACAAACATAAGCGTGCGCACATGCATGCACACAAAGACCAACGCACATGAGACTCATAATGGTCTCAGCTCTGTATCCATACTCTGCTCTCCTCAGCTCATTACGGTGGGTCAGCACTAGACACTGGTCAGGCTACTGCTGGCACTCTTCATTGTTCACACATTGTGTGTGACCGATAGAGCACAGACTACAATATGTCCAACTTTCTTGAGACTTAGCTAGATTGAGAGTGGAGACAGATGGCCATATGGCAGACCCAAAAGGCAAACACTATGTGTGTACAATTGTTATCATAAGGCCCTGCCATTGGTTCGCCTGGCTGTCACCAAGCATCTTGAGAGGACCATTGCTGCCTTTTGTAAAACACAGATGCTCCAAATCAGATCCTGGGCTTGGCTTCAGCTCAGAGGGCTGCTTCAAGGGTGGTGGTGAGCTAACACTAGGTCCTGAGCTACTTACTGGGGAGACCCCTGATGTAAAAGAGCTCTGCTACATTCATCTGTGAATTTTTTTCTCTTACTCCTAAAAGTGGGAAGGGGGGTGAAGGTGGACTGCCCCACATGGAGGGGCGACACCACGTTTGAGTTCGCAGCACCAATTAGTCCTGAAAGAAGGTGGAATGGGGATATTGCAGTGGCACTCCTGAACCTCACTGACACAATATGCAGAATTAATTGCAACAAGAAATGGTCAGCAATTGTGAGTAACTTTGCACTGACCCCTAAGGTATGCACATTGAGAATGTGAGGACCAAGTTAAGATCCGAAAGAGGAATAATAAAGGGTGCAGGAGGGAAAATGCCCCCTTTACAAAAATGTGTCCTAACCAGTGACTCTAATAAAGAAAGTTAATCATGCAAAAGTAAAAAGGTCGAAAGAGCCAATAAGTAACCTCACCCTCTGGGCATAGACACCTTTACTGTGAAATGTTGCCGCTGTGCACTCCTGATTATAGCAAATAATCTGGGAAAATCAGTTTCTCTGTGTGCAGCCCTGTCAGTGTGCCGAGTCCACTGGCGTTGACTGTAGAAACACAAGACTGCTGGGAGGGAGACGCCCTCCGAGCTGACGGGCGCACTTCACTTACAAACTCAAGAGTTTCTTAAACGAGGTTCAAATGTTCATGAAAATATCAAAGTTCATGCTGCGCTTGTTTTTTCAAAAATGTAGAGTTTATTCACTCCAATGACATCTGTCAATCGATAATTTCACATATAATCCATATGGTAATGTCACATCATCTGTAATGTACAACCCAATGCATTTCGGGTCACGGAGGGCCCTTCATCAGGGGTTACATTCATGTATCTGTGGAAATGAAAACGAAGGCTGTACTCAACAATCCACATCTAGCGAAAACTATAACAGAACAAAGTGTCCTCCTGTTTATAAAAAGTGTCAAACACACGTGCAGCCCAGTGAAAGAATAACTTCAGGGTGAAGACGCATAAATTTCAAGAATAGCACCCATGTCTTAACAAAAATACAAAGTGCGTGACGTGTGGGTTGCAAAGAATAAGGTCAACAACGGAGTTCGTGAATCAATTATGTGCAAGCAAAACTGCGTGCTCATGTCAAATACTGGCAAATGGACGCCGTGCATAACCGTTATAGAAAACGAACGCATGCTTAAAGGTTCAAAAAGTAAAGTAAAACGCAGATGTGCTAGGCGACTGGCGCAGTGAATATCTTTTACAAGTGCTGGTTAATTTGATGCTTACTGCAATAGAGCCGTTTCTCTTCCCAGCTCGTTCGCGAAGGGAATGGAAGTTCAGAGTGTGACGGAGCTTCCTTACGTATTTAAGTGGGAGTGGTTATAGATGGAGACCGGTATTTTTAAAGGACCCGCACTCTAGTGTCAATGACATGCTAACGTGAATAAAGTTGTTTGCGAAAAAGACAGCATATGTGCAAATTCTGAACTGACACTTGCTGTGAAATGTGCTATATCTCGCTGGTCTAGTGGTAACCTGTCATATAAAACAAGAGCCACACTATAAACGATGTTTACGTTCAAATGTGCCAAAAGAGTTGTTCAAGTGTATAAAACCGGGGAACGAAGGTCACATCATAGATCATTATTGTATTTAAATTTAAAGAAAACAGAAAAAACTTAACCATCCAATGCAGTGAACATTACATGAGAAAATGAAACAATGAAAAAATGAATAAATGAAAACAACCGAAGACTCCAGTCCGTCTATGTCTGTTACACCAATCATAAGAAGCAATTGTATTCTAATCGGTCATTCATCCCGTATGGCTGCATGGCTTGAAGTTTTTTAATCCAATGGAATTCCGATCTGGCTATCGTCTTTTGTGGATCCATATCTGGCTTAAGCTGGACTACTTCTAAGATGGTAAAGCGTAATTGCGCAATGTTATGTCTGGCTTCTAGCCAATGGGTTGCTACAGTAGATTTTTGATTCTGGTTTCTGATATTGCTTTTGTGTTCCGTAATGCGTATTTTTATTTTTCGTTCAGTTCTGCCCACGTAAATCTTGCCGCATGGGCATTTCAGGGCGTATATTACGTGAGATGAATCGCATGTGCTGGAATGTTGCAACTTTATTTTAGTTCCATTAATGGGATGAGTGAATATATTGCCAGTGATTACATTATTGCAGTGGACGCAATTCATACATTTTCGCATTCCTTTATATGGACCAGTATTTGGGACTTGTTTTTTTGATAATAGTTCTTTGAGAATATTATATCGTTGACATGCGAATGTAGGGCATTGTGGAAACAGTTGATGAAGATCAGGTTCTGTTAGGACGATAGGCCAATGTTTCATGATGATTGATTTCACCAGATGTGACTGAGTAGAATGTTTCAACACACAAATGATAGATTTGGTCTGTTTCAATTCTCTCTGGTGCAGTAATTCTTCTCTATCCAAACTTGAGACTCGTTCAATGGCATTATTAATGATAGATGTGGGATACCCACGTTGCTGAAATTTATTGGCAAAGTGATCAATGGTGACCGTGGCTTCTGTGGGATCAGATATTATTCTTTTCAATCTGATAAACTGCGAGTACGGTAGGTGTCGCTTCAGGGATTCTTGATGAAAACTCCTAAAATGTAAGGCATTGTTTCTGTCCGTTTGTTTAGTGAATACATTGGTTTTGATGGTGCCTGAAGCAATTTGAATAAGAACATCAAGAAATGCTATTTGTTGTTTTTCAATCTGGAAGGTGAACTTAATGTGATTGTGTACTTGATTGAGTAAAGCTATGTTGTTTTGTAAGCTGGTTCGATTCCCTTTCCAAATGATGAGTATATCATCAATGTACCTTTTAAATAGGATGAGTTGATCTGTCCATTCTGAGTTTGTGAGAATGTGTTCTTGTTCCAATTTCGCCATGAATATATTCGCAGCAAACCCCATCGAAGTTTCATTACATTGTGCGTAGAAATTACCTTTCCATTCAAAATAGCTATGAAATAAGGCGAAATGTAATAACTCCAGTAACAGAACCTTACTGGCTCCTATGTCTTCTTCTGAAACAATTGGAAAATACCTTGACTTTTTCCTTCAACCAATAGTGCAGAAGTGGGTTACTTATCTAAAGGACACAACATCCTTATTGAACATATTCAACACTCTTGACACAACCAACATTGAAGACTGGTGGCTATGCACAATTGATGTGACGGCGCTTTACACTTCCATTCCTCACCAAGAAGGCTTAGAGGCGATAGAATGGGCTTTACTGCAAGAAGAAGACATAGGAGCCAGTAAGGTTCTGTTACTGGAGTCATTACATTTCGCCTTATTTCATAGCTATTTTGAATGGAAAGGTAATTTCTACGCACAATGTAATGAAACTTCGATGGGGTTTGCGGCGAATATATTCATGGCGAAATTGGAACAAGAACACATTCTCACAAACTCAGAATGGACAGATCAACTCATCCTATTTAAAAGGTACATTGATGATATACTCATCATTTGGAAAGGGAATCGAACCAGCTTACAAAACATAGCTTTACTCAATCAAGTACACAATCACATTAAGTTTACCTTCCAGATTGAAAAACAACAAATAGCATTTCTTGATGTTCTTATTCAAATTGCTTCAGGCACCATCAAAACCAATGTATTCACTAAACAAACAGACAGAAACAATGCCTTACATTTTAGGAGTTTTCATCAAGAATCCCTGAAGCGACACATACCGTACTCACAGTTTATCAGATTGAAAAGAATAATATCTGATCCCACAGAAGCCACGGTCACCATTGATCACTTTACCAATAAATTTCAGCAACGTGGGTATCCCACATCTATCATTAATGATGCCATTGAACGAGTCTCAAGTTTGGATAGAGAAGAATTACTGCGCCAGAGAGAATTGAAACAGACCAAAACTATCATTTGTGTGTTGAAACATTCTACTCAATCACATCTGGTGAAATCAATCATCATGAAACATTGGCCTATCGTCCAAACAGAACCTGATCTTCATCAACTGTTTCCACAACGCCCTACATTGGCATATCAACAAACCAATAATCTCAAAGAACTATTATCAAAAAACAAGTCCCAAATACTGGTCCATATAAAGGAATGCGAAAATGTATGAATTGCGTCCACTGCAATAATGTAATCACTGGCAATATTTTCACTCATCCCATTAATGGAACTAATATAAAGTTGCAACATTCCAGCATATGCGATTCATCTCACGTAATATACGCCCTGAAATGCCCATGCGGCAAGATTTACGTGGGCAGAACTGAACGAAAAATAAAAATACGCATTACGGAACACAAAAGCAATATCAGAAACCAGAATCAAAAATATACTGTAGCAATCCATTGGCTAGAAGCCAGACATAACATTGCGCAATTACGCTTCACCATCTTAGAAGTAGAACAGCTTAAGCCAGATATGGATCCACAAAAGACGATAGCCAGATCGGAATTCCATTGGATTAAAAAACTTCAAGCCATGCAGCCATACGGGATGAATGACAGATTAGAATACAATTGCTTCTTATGATTGGTGTAACAAACCTAGACGGACTGGAGTCTTCGGTTGTTTTCATGTATTCATTTTTTCATTGTTTCATTTTCTCATGTAATGTTCACTGCATTGGATGGTTAAGTTTTTTCTGCTTTTTCTGTTTTCTTTAAATTTAAATACAATAATGATCTATGATGTGACCTTTGTTCCCCGGTTTTATACACTTGAACAACTCTCTTTTGGCACATTTGAACGTAAACATCGTTTATAGTGTGGCTCTCATTTTATATGACATAAGTTACCACTAGACCAGCGAGATATAGCACATTTCACAGCAAGTGTCCGTTCAGAATTTGCACATACGCGGTCTTTTTCACAAACAACTTTATTCACGTTAGCATGTCATTGACACTAGAGCGCGGGTCCTTTAAAAACACCGATCTCCATATATAACCACTCCCACTTAAATACGTAAGGAAGCTCCGTCACACGCTGAACTTCCATTCCCTTCGCGTACGAGCTGGGAAGGGAAACGGCTCTATTGCGGTAAGCATCAAATTAACCAGCACATGTAAAAGATATTCACTGCGCCAGTCGCCTAGCACATCCGTGTTTTACTTCACTTTTTGAACCTTTAAGCATGCGTTCGTTTTCTATAACGGTTATGCACGGCGTCCATTTGCCAGTATTTGACATGAGCACGCATTTTTGCTTGCACATAATTGATTCACGAACTCCGTTGTTGACCTTATTCTTTTCAACCCGCACGTCACACACTTTGTATTTTGGTTTAGACACAGGTGCTATTCTTGAAATTTATGAGTCTTCACCGTGATGTTATTCTTTCACTGGGCTACACGTGTGTTTGACACTTTTTATAAACAGGAGGACACTTTGTTCTGTTATAGTTTTCGCTAGATGTGGATTGTTGAGTACAGCCTTCGTTTTCATTTCCACAGATACATGAATGTAACCCCTGATGAAGGGCCCTCCGTGACCCGAAATGCATTGGGTTGTACATTACGGATGATGTGACAACATTACCATATGGATTATATGTGAAATTATCGATTGACAGATGTCATTGGAGTGAATAAACTCTACATTTTTGAAAAACAAGCACAGCATGAACTTTGATATTTTCATGAACATTTGAACCTCGTTTAAGAAACTCTCGAGTTTCTAAGTGAAGTGCGCCCGTCAGCTCGAAGGGCGTCTCCCTCCCAGCAGTCTTGTGCATAGACACCTTTAACCACCTCTGGGCCGTCCTCCACATGGGGTCTGCTGAGCTCATCCACCCTGCCATTTAGGTAACTTGCCAAACAGCTGACTGTCAGAGGGATCCATGGGGAGTCCAATCCTTTCCAGAGCGGTCCATCAGAACCTAAACCAACTTTCCTGTGATGAACCAAGACCAAATGGCACGAAGCTCCAGTAGGTTGATGAGGTTCCTCTGTCCCACCGGGGAGCAAATGCGGCCGGTTGCCACCTCTCCCAGATGACTGCCCCATGCAAGAGACGATGTACCGGTCACGACTGGAAGCTCAGAGTGGTAGGGAGAAAAAACTGTTGCAGGTTAGGATGATTTCAGACAGCCACCACTGTAATGCCAGGCTCCCTACTCCAAAACATTGAAATTGTTGGAGAGGCAGCCACTGTGTTGAACCCACTGGAGGGCAAGGTTCCACTTCAGAACCTACATGTGCCGCCAGGCCCAAGGGACCAGCAAGATGTACGAGGCCAAAGAGCCTCGGAAATGACTGTGCTGGAATCCAGGGGTAAGCCCAAAACATCAGGATTTTAACCTGAACTTCACAGACTTGATGTGAGGGTGGAAAAGCTTGGGATGCACCATTGTCCAGAATGACCCCTGTGAAAGGTATACTCTTTATAGGCTGCAAGTGGGACTTTCAGCTTGTTGATGGAAAACCCCAGGGTTGAAAGAAGGGCAACAGTTGTCTGCGTATGGCCCATGATGGGCTGTGGCGAGCCCACTTTCTGCAGCCAGTAGTGGAGGCACAGGAATTCATGCATCCCCAATGCTGCAATGCGGCACCAACAGCCATCCTCTTTGTAAACACCCAAGGAGCTGAGGTGTGGCCGAAGGCCAGTACATCAACAGAATATTTACCAAACACAACACGAAACGAAGAGAACACTGTAGCACTGCAGGACAGGTACACAAAAGTATGCATCCTACAAGTCGAATGACACCACCCAATATCCTGGATCCAGGGAAGAACGAACCTGGGTCAGTGCCAACATCTTGAAGTTCTACTTTAAAAGAAATTTGGCTCTAGTCCTTTTGGGCAACAACAAAAAAAAAAGTAGCCTACAGGACCCTTTTCATGCTCCCATTGGGCAGCAGAGATTGAACCTTTAGTGCCAGGCTTTATCTGCCGAAGTGTGAACAGAAAGAGTTAGAACACCAGAAGAGGCAGGTGTGAAAGTAAGGGCACAGCCATGCTGACTGACTGCAGCACCTACTGGTGAAACTGGTCCCAGGGTGCTTGTTTTCCGGTCCAGAGAGGACCTGGCCTGGCAGTTTTGGCTGGACTGTTCCCATTTGGAGAAGGGTCAAGACTGATTTGTATATGGCTGGGTCCAAACTGGGGAGGCATGGTGAGCAAAAGAACAATAGATTTAACACAGATCTCTTGCCCTCATCGCAGTCAAGAGATCTGGGTTAAATCTATAGTTCTGAGTGTTTGAAATGTTTCAGCACTCAGTCTATCAGCTTGTTGTGTTTATTATATATTTTTAAACAGTCCAGAATTGTGTAGAGAGTGGCTTAAATTGTCCACCTCTGTGTAATCGCCCACATCACATGGTGTACCTTGAAAGCCTTCAATGGCATCAAAATCCAATCAGAACTGGGCCTCTATGCTCGGACGGTACTAGCATGTGGGAAAGCCTGGGGTTCATCTAAAGTTGGAGGTTATGCTTTGGCAATCTCATAACAAGACGTGGGCCTGGCAGGGGCCGGGTTCAGCTCCTGATCTGCGATACGCATCAGAGTTGGATCCAGTGTAAGCGCCAGTAGAAATGGAGCCAGCGATGGAACAGACAAGGCCTCTGATGCAGGAGTCGAGGTATGGGCTGGCACCAGTACAGGCTGGGATGGAGACCCAATTGGGTCACTCAGTACCGGGAAACGTCCCCACTGGCAGACCTCTGATGAAACGCATTGAGAGTTACTAATATTATTGGTGCTGTATAATCTCCATGTTTTTTATATTTATATAAATTCAACCAAGCAAAACCTTTCTAATTTAATAAGCTGGGCTGCATGCAGGTGAGCTACTCAGAGGCAGCTGGAGAGCTACAGTAGCTCACGAGCTACTGGTTGGAGACCCCTGCTTTAGATAGATCACTCCTCTATATTGGGTGCTGCCTGGCGTGAAAACATGGCAAAAACAAGGTTAGCCTCAACTGATAAACTTGAAAGGTCCCTGAACAACATGCCCAATCACAAAATAATCTGGCTTGAAGTCGAAATGATACCCACTGTGCTGAGTGGAATAGAGACTACTGTGAAGTGTAATTGCACTGTTTATTACAAAACCAGTGTTCAAGAAGGAAAGTCAGATTGTGCTACTACCTCCTGGTTTTTATACTTTTTTCAGTCGGTCAAAGGTCCGTTGCCATCATGGGCAAGCAATTTATCAGCATGGTTTGCAGAAATAGTGAAGAATACGAAATATTTTCATCTAAAAGATTACATTTTTATTTTTACCAGTTTTGAGCAGAATATAGTTTTAGGTTTCGTCTGTTACCTTGCATCGGGGTAAAAATGGTGCTGCTAATCACATTATGCACGGATTTATTTTTCATGCTTTTCAAGTCACAGCTTAATTAGCGGGTATGCTATTTAGAAGAATTTCTCACCCATATTTTCATGGCTAAATTAAGCATTAGCTATAAGAAATTACCCACCAGACAATATAACTAGTGACCTGTGAACCTAAGCATTATCCTTTAATAGCTATCATGACATAGTGCATAGGACTTTACAGCGACAATACATCAAGCAATGGCCTCAGTTTAACCAACACTGGCAAACCTGCGAAGCATGTGTGGAAATGCATACATTGTAAGGCTTAGGTAAATCAACCTCCTGCTGCTATCTAAACAGTTTTAGAACGGTTACACAAAAAACACATTTCCCCCCAGAGTTCCTGACTTTGTGCTAACATTTCTGCAACATGTGCACAATATTTGTGGCACATGCCCATGACAGAGTGCATACATACGTCATAAGATTGAGGCAAGACGGCAAACGAGGAAAGAGCACCCCTCCCCCGACCTTTCAGGGTATAGGATCACAATCGGTGAAAATCCTTAATCACCCACAGCCATCAGAATCACTGCAACATTGTACTCTTAAAAGGTGAGTTTTCTTCACAACCCTAAACCCCAGAATCTCCAGAGGAAGATCTGCAACGTGTAATGTGATGGGAATCGGATTGCTGAGAAAGTTCGCTGATGATCCGGAGCCCGAAGTCCCTAAAATGGCAAGGCCAAAATAAAAAAAACAAGCATTGGCAGAGCCAATAGGTCTTGCGTACACAATATCTATTGATTTTGTCAGTATTTTTTTCTAGCCATGTTGTACAGCTCTATGGCTGCTGTGCAGCATGGTTGAAAGAAAAAAGAAAACCAGTGCTATGACGCGGCCAGCGTTGAAAGTGATTTTTAATTTAATTTACGTCCAACCATGCTGCAGAGCAGCCGCGCTGCTGTACAACATGGCTAACAAAATATTGAATAAGCCAATAGATCTCGGATAGGGAAGACCTATTGGCTTTGTCAATGCTTGTTTTCTTTCCTCTATGAAGTGGGCATTTATTGAAGTATCAAACACTGTTCATAAAAGACGCCTGGTGCCTGCTGATAACTTTGAAAAATATTTGCGAGATTCTTTCAAAACAAAGCGTATTGCCAACTTAAAAAACGTCAAAAACAGTCAAGGATGCAGAAAGAGTTGATCATTTATCATGACATTTTTAAAGAGAATTTTCAATATAACGTATCCAGGCATTACTCTGCTCGCTGTATTTTGGAAGATTCGACTACCAAGTTTCAGTGTAAAGCCATATTTAAAACATATAACATTAAGCTCTGACAAGACCCTCGAGTGTTTAAAATATAACTGCATCTTTTTTGACATAAGGTAAAATGGCAGCAGTAAATATTCTCAACTTTGAGGAAAAAGGAAACTTCAAAGCATGGAGAATGATTAAACCAATATTACACAATGTGGACAAGTGGAAACATTCTTCTTGGAAGAAGGCAGCAGCAGGTATGCAGAATGTATTTACAGTAACCCTCGGTAATAACAAAGGAATGCTTTACAGTAAATAGGTTTCGTCCGTAGAACCATTTTACGAGGCCCTTCTTCATGTAAGAATGAGAGCTGTGCTACGCTATGCTCTAGCTGGCATAATGGGAGTGCTGTAACAGGCACAGCATTATTGTGATCAGAGCATTGCCCGCACACAGAAAGCCTGTGAATATTGAGAAAGCTGGCCTAAATAAACCACAGATACTTAGAACAAGCACTGGCATGCTACAAGCCTTGGTTTAATTAGGGTCAGGATTAGCAAAGTTGTGATATAATCAAAACACTGCCATAATTTGTCACGCCGTTTGAGACACGAGCTAAGGCAAGTACATTTCGTTAATGCACAGGAAGATTTCTGCAGCATCTCTTCCTGTTGACAAGTATATACGTTCTTTTTAATACCATATAGTTTGCATACAGAGGCAGTATAGCATTGAAAACCGCTATAAAGTAAAGGAGAGGCTGTGTGCATTTAATAGCAGTTTAACAAAATCGAGGAACGAGGAGTAAGGTCCAGCATACATGCCCAATAGCAAGTGGATCAAGGAATGGTATGCAGTTCCTAAGGGAGAGAGAGAAAAAAAAGATTTGATTGGTATGCCAGGAGGCCCTATGTGTGGGGGTGGAGGGGCATAAAGTGGTGAGTAGAGTGGGTGCAAAACGTGTATTAAAAATAGCTATCAGGGGGTGTGGTCTCGCTGCAAATGGAGTGAGACGCGCACTGTAGGAGCTCCGGGCCGCCGCCGGCATTATAAGCGTTTTTTAAGCTTATATCAATAGCGGAGGGGCCGGAATTCGGGGCGTCTGGACAGCGGAGGCGACTGGGAGACGATCCCGGGACCCTGCGACCCGTGGAACCGGCAGGCAGCGGCGGGAACAGAGACGGTGGGAGGGCGCCCCGGCGTATGCAGCCTCAGCCGCCATCTTAGCGCCAGCGGCCTCCTGGGCCCTAGAGGGAGTGAATATCGCCGGTGCCCCGCGCCCTTGGCCTGGGGTTTGGCGGCGATGTGAGGCGAGTGAAGAGCGGGGCACAGGAGGACTTGCGGCCGGCCCCCGGGGGCAGGATCGTCCAGCTGCTACCTCGTCTGGCCGCCAGTTGGGGACTCCGCTGCGCGGGTCATATGTGAGGCCCACCTGGTGCAGACTGCGGGACGGCGAGGATGCTGCACACCTGACTGGGCCCCTGGGCCCCATTGCCGAGGACACCGGGGGTGTCTGGCTGCCCCCTGTGGGGCCCCCGGAGCTGACGGACGGCAACGAGACGACAGGAACCGGTAGGAGAGCGCTCCGGCCCGCAGGGCTGCGACCACCATCTTAGCGCCCGCGGCTGCATGAGCCCGTGACCGAGCGGACATAGCCATCCACCTGCGGGACTGCCGGAGGGGCGGCCACTACACCCCTTGAACTCCGCTCGGCGGCGGTGACCGCCATTTTGTTTCTCGGCGGCTGCCGGCCTGTGGAGGCCCTGCCTGTTGCTGTGACCGCCCCCCCTCCCCCGGCCTTGTGAATACGGCCGGGGCCCGGTGTTGGCCCTTGAGGGGTGGCGCCTGAACTGAGGCGCAGCTACGGTTGCTTTGGGGGCCGCGCTGACCTTCACGTCCTGCTGGGGACTGGAGCACGCCGCCGAGGAAAGGTCCGGTGGTCTCGGGGGCCCGGGACACCTTGGCAGACGCCCTGCTCGCTGTGGGCCCCTGGCGAGGCTGAATGCGGCCCTGCGGGGGCGGATCTGATGCGGAGCGGCCTTCTTGCCTGATCCACGCGTGGTGAACAGCTACAAGACGCCCTTCTCCGCTCCAGCTAACGCTGCATCAGACATCGGGGCAACAGAGTCCCTCCGCAGGTGAGGTGTGGGGGTGGGGGGCCCTGTGTGCTGTGACCTAGCTGGAGGTGTCTGCGGGAACTGGGTCCTGCGCACCGCTCCTGGGGCCCTACCCCTCACCTCCTATATATATTGGCCCACAGCCCTGCGTGACCTGGACACTGGCCTGGCGTTGCCTTGGATCCACTGGGGGGTGCGCCCATCGTTGATCGGAGCACTTGAGGGTGCTTGGAGGAGTGGGCCTCTTCTCCCTGTCGCTTTTGCCGTGGACTGGCACCGGACTTCTGGGAGCGGGCCCCCTTGACCTGGGGTGTGCCTGTCTGTCGTTGGAGCGCCCGGGGGTGACCCCTGACCCGCGCGGGGGACGCTGGACCGGGGGGACGTCCACTGCAAACCCTCCACACGGTCCCTCCTCCACTCAGGAGCCCCTATTGATTGGCTACTGCTGCACCGCCCCCCATCGCTTTCCCCCCACGCCGAGTGACTCTGACATCGCGGATGACCCATCGCCTTGAACACTGCGATACGGCTTGGGTCCCTAGCTTGTAGCTGTCTGTCCTTTGTCTGTGCGGTGGGGGGGGCGCTGGAGGCGGACTGCACCTTGGCGTCTGGGGGTCTGCTAGCCTTGGCCGCCTCAGTGGAAATTGCCGGGTGCCTCATCCCCGAGGGAGATGACACGCACTAAGTCGGGGAAGGAGTTGGCGGTGCCTCAGAAGGACAACCCGGTCGCCGCTCTTTGGAACAAGCCAGGCTCTGGCGCCTCCGGTGCTATGGCAGCGCCGGTTGGGGATGACTCAGCACCAGTCACGCAAACCTTCATGGCAAACTTTATGACGGAGCTCAAGTCCGAGATAGGCTCTCTAAGATCGGAGGTCCACTCCTCTGTGCGGGAGCTCAGGAAGGAGGTCACTGACCTCGGAGAGAGAGTGGATGGCCTTGAGCGGACAGTAGATGCTCGGACAGAGGACCAGGAGCAGCTCTGGCAACGCATGGCTACCTTGGAGGAGCAGCACATCGACCTGCAATTGAAGCAGGAGGATTTGGAGAACCGAAGCCGCCGCAACAATCTCCGCCTCCGGGAGATCCCGGTGGGAGCGGAGGGAACAGATATTATGACCTTTGTGGCACAACTTCTGCATGACATCTGGGGCGATGAAGACGCATCCCCGCCGGCCCTCGACCGAGCACATCGAGTCTCGGGTCCCTCTGCTCGAGCGGGCTTTGTCCCGGACATCCTGACCCGGGTACACTTCTTTACGGAGAAAGAAGCGATTCTCAAGGCGGCGCGCTCCAAACCAGACCTCGCCTACAAAGGTACTCCAATACAGCTGTTTCAAGATCTTGCCCCTACAACGCTGCGCCGACGTAGAGACTTCAAGCCGATAACCAATAAGTTGCGGAGCCTGAACATTCAGTATCAATGGGGCCATCCCTTTGCGCTTATCTTCCAGTGGGACTCCAAACGTCGGATGGTGCGATCCCTCCGAGAGGCGGCGCAGCTCTTGCACATCCCCATCTCCACACCGTCCAGCCCAGCTCGCAATCCTTCTCGCGCTCAGGAGCCTGCCAAACCCTCTTGGTCTCAGGTGCGCCGCCACAAGAGAGCACCACATGCAGGGGAGCAGTCGGCTTCCCAGGCTAAACAGGAAATCATCCAGCACATCCGCTCCATGGAGGAGTCTCGCTCTTCAGCTAGCTCTCGGCCCGCCACGCCGTGACTGTGAAGCAACACCTTCCAATGTGCCCTTTCATGATGCTTTGTCCACTGCTGCGCCCGGAAGGCGCTGACCCATGTTCCCGCCTCACGCCGGACGGCCTCCCGGCCTCTCACTCTGATGGCGGGCGGCCCGGGTCTCCCTCCTTTGCCCTCACGCCTGGAGCTTGGAAGATACCCCCCTGCTCCTAGGAGAGTGACTTCTCCGGGATGATCTACGCCCTAGGGCCGCGATTATCCTTGGACTGGAACAGGACCTTGTGGCCCAGTTGGCCACTGTTATATTTTATTCTGACCGTTACACTTCCCTCATCCCTATGTCCCTGTTTTCTGCCTCTTCCTTTCTACTTCTCCCCTCTGTCTTCTCTTCTTCTTGGTGGTAGACGGGGCGGCCTCTTGTGGTCCCCCTTATGTTTCTGGGGGGGATCGTGGTTCTCTGGCCTGTCTTTCTCATGCTCCTGCCGTGTCCCGCCCCCTCCTGAGGCATTGTCGCCGGTGCTACTGCTTGCATCCACCTTCCCCTGGACATGACTGCTAGCCCTGCCTGGAAACTTATCTCCCTCAATGTTAAAGGGCTTAACTCACCAAACAAACGGCAACAGATATGGCGCTACCTGCTGCAGCAACAACCTGACATTATCCTCCTTCAGGAGACACATCTGCTGAAAGCTGATGTCTCCCGAATGGCCCATCCCCGCTACCCCCTCCAATTTTGGGCATCTGCCCCATCTAAAACAGCTGGCGTAGCTATACTCTGTGGCTCTGGTGTAAGGCAGGGGGACTCGAAAGTTATCCATAGCCATGATGGCCGCTTTCTTAAGGTGGAGGTCCAGATGGGGCACCGATCCCTCACCCTTTGCAATATATATGCGCCCAACCAGGCGCAAGATCCCTATCTCCGCGCCTTCCTGCGGGAACACGTGCCGCAGCCGAACCCTTCTCTTATCATTGGAGGCGACTTCAACCTGGTGTGGGACGCTGACCTTGATCGCAGTGGTGGGTCTTTCCATGGGGCGGGGGCCATGTCTTCTACCTTGAAGAAACAGCTGACGGACCTCACTCTGTTGGACTCTTGGCGATATCATTCTCCGGATGCGCGGGGCTACTCATACTACTCGCATGTACATCGCTCGTACTCGCGGATTGATCACGTTTTTATCTCACATGCCCTGATAGGCGAGACGGTGTCTGCCTCAATGTCTGACATCTCGATCTCCGACCACGCCCATGTCGAGCTCCTCCTCCGTCACTGTTCTGCACGCGCTCCTCGCCCACTACGCTGGCGCTTTCCCCCCCAAGTACTTCGTGATCAGGCAGATGTGGCCGAAATCAGAGCGGCCATAGACGATTACTTTGCGCTCAACGATCTTCCGGAGACTCCCTTTCCTGTGGTGTGGGACGCCTTTAAGGCTACTATTCGCGGACGCGTCACGTCCATAGCGATTGCACGGGCACGGGAGGCGCGTCTCTTTGAGGACAATCTTACTAGGGAACTCACGGCTCTTGAAAAACTCGATCAGGACCGCCCATCCCTAGCCCACAAAAGGCGTCTGGCCCTTCTTCGCGGCCAACTGCGAGCCCATAGAACCAACAAAGCCGAACGGACCCTGCTGGCGTTAAAGCAGCGCCACTATGAGGGGGGGGAAAAGGTGGGCACGGTCCTAGCTAGACGCCTGCGGGCGCGCACAGCTAAGGCCCACATAGCCCATATTCGCACCAACGATGGCACAAGTGCAGTCACGGAAGCATCCAAATGCGAGGCTTTCCAAGCGTATTATTCTACTCTCTATGCTTCAGCACAGTCCTCTCCTCCCCAGATGCAGGCTCTGCTGGATGCTTGCCTTTGGACCCCGCTCAGCCAATATCATGCTAGTCAAATGGATGAGCCGATTACGCGAGAGGAACTCGCAGGGGCCCTAAAGGACCTCCCCTCGGAAAGACTCCGGGGCCGGATGGCCTTCCTCTCTCCTTTTATCGCATGTTTATGCCGCAGCTCAGGGCACACCTTCTTCGCCTTTTTAACTCCTTCACCGCCAATGAAGGGCCGTCCCAGTCCATGGGGCTGGCCGAGATTGCCTTGATCCCCAAGTCAGGTAAGGACCCTGTCCTTTGCTCGTCCTACCGACCTATAGCTCTTCTGAATACGGACCTTAAGCTCTACACCAAAATACTGGCTAAACGGCTCGAGCCCCACCTGCCTGGCCTTATTGAACCGGATCAGGTTGGTTTTATACGCCACCGCCAAGGCGCAGACAACGTGCGCCGCATCGCGCACTTGGTGGGCAAAGCTCACCACTGGAATATCCCTGCGTGTCTCCTCTCGCTCGATGCGGAGAAGGCGTTCGACCGGGTGGACTGGACCTTCCTCAGGGCAGTGCTGCAGAAAATCGGGCTCGGCCCTGTGATGATAGCCCGAATCATGGCCCCATACATCTCCCCGATGGCCCAGGTGCGGGTCAATGGCCAACTTTCTGCCCCCTTTTCCATTCACAGAGGCACTCGGCAGGGGTGTCCCCTTTCACCCTTACTCTTTGCTCTCGTGGTGGAGCCCCTCGCCATCCTGATCCGCCAAGCCCCTGAGATTCATGGCATTCCTCTTGGAGGCCGATCCCACAAGGTAGCTCTCTTTGCAGACGATCTCCTTCTCACGATATCACAGCCGCACATCTCGCTCCCGACCCTTTTGACTCTACTCCAGTCCTTTGAGTTGGCCTCTGGTCTTAAAATTAATCACGAGAAATCTTGGGCTCTTAACATCACGATCCCTCGGGATGAAATCCCCTACTGCAGTCGCTCGTCCCTTATCAGTGGGCCTCTCACTCTATCCGCTACCTTGGGCTTTGGTTAACGCCGAATCTTACCTCTTGGTCCCAGGTCAATTGGCAGGAATGTCGTAAGGCGGTTCTGGAGGACCTACGGGTCTGGAAACCTCTCACTCTCTCTTGGCTGGGCCGCCTGCATGCAATAAAGATGTCGGTACTCCCTAAGATCTTGTACCTCTTTCAGTCCCTTCCGACCCCCATTCCACATCATCAGATCAGAAGTCTCCAACGCGATCTCACCAAGTTCATCTGGGGAGGTCGACGGCCGCGTTTCTCTAATAAAGTCCTTATGTCACCGCGAGATCGGGGTGGTCTGGCCTGCCCCAACTTGCTGGAGTATTACTGGGCCTCTCATCTTCGCTTTATATCGGAGTGGATGGCGCGGGAGAGTGAAAAGATATGGTTCCATATGGACAGGGCAGTGACTGGACGGTCTATATGGGACCTCCCTTGGCTACCCCGAGCATCTAGATCGCGCAGTGCGTATGTGGCCCTCCCTACTAGGACGGTGCTTGACATTTGGGATAGAGTGGCCGTTTCCAAGGGCCTCACTAGCTTCCCCTCCCCCCATACTCCTATTGCTGGGAATCTACACTTTCCACCAGCTGTGCGCCCTCAGGTATTTATAGATTGGCTCGAGGGTGGGTGCCGGACAATTAGAGATCTCTTTTCGGGGACAAGTTCAAAACTTTTGCGCAGTGCAAGGCAGATTTCCAGCTCTCAGAGGGGGCCAGATTACAATATCTCCAACTTCGACATTGGATACACACACCCTCCGTGGCACAGGCGGCCACCCGGGCGCTCACGCCTTTTGAGCGGCTAGTGCGTGCTTTCGATAACTCCAAAGGACTCATCTCCCGCACTTATCATGTCCTACAGCACCCCCACTCTCCCCTCCCCACAACTACCAACGTCGTTGGCAGGAGGACACCTCTCTGGACATTGCCCCTGCGCAGTGGGATCGCCTGTGGCGGGATATCTCGAAAGTGTACCGCTGTATTTCCCAGCGGGAAACCGCATACAAGATCATGACCCAATGGTACTATACACCTCTCAGACTTCACAAAATGTTCCCTGCGACCTCTCCTCTTTGCTGGCGGTGTTCGAGCTCCCGGGCGACTTCCTTCATATTTGGTGGTCCTGCTCACTCCTGACCTCCTACTGGAAAGAGATCCTCAGCCATATTAAGGTGGTGATTGGTTTCCCCCTGCCTGCGACTCCAGCCACAGCTATCTTGGGTCTCAAGCCTGCCAACCTGCGCGTGCTCACACGCAACGACTGGCACATCTCACTTCACATGCTAGGCGCAGCCAAACAGCTTATTGCCCTATATTGGAAAAAGGCGGAAGCTCCCCGATCAGTGTCTGGTTCACGCGTCTATGGCACACTACCACCATGGAATTGCTTACTGCACGCTTGCAATTTCGTGACTCTCACTACACTAAACTGTGGCAGCCGCTTGTTGCTCACCTCTGTAGACTGGAACACGCCCATCTACAACCTCCGAAACTCCGAGCCCTGCGCCTATATGATGACGCAATCTGTCCCCCTGACCCAGAATAGATTCCTTGCACCTCTCACCTGCTTCGGCCCGGGGTTTTGAGTAACCATTTCACCGGGCAACCACACTGATACGCCCCTATTGCGCTTTCCCGCCACCTCCCCTGCCTGCAGTCATGTCCATTGGTCCGCTACCTATGCCCACTTGCTTCCTTCTCTCCTCGCCCACCACCTCTTTTCTCTCTCTCTCTTTCTCTTTACTCTCACTTGCTCATTTCCTCCCCCTGCTTCTTTCCTTGGGGACTCTCGACCCCCCCTCCCCTCTTTTTTCCTTCCTTTATTCTTCTGTATATCTCTTATACTTGAAGTTGACTTGTTTCCCGTTGACCCCATTCTCTAAAGGAGCTTTCATGTGATGCCTAACGTATAAGATTGTATAAGGACGCGGCCGGCCCTATTTGGGTTGTAGGCGACTTGCTGTGTATCACCCCGCTGAAGCAAAATTCTATAATGATCCTCTTATGCTTCTTGAACGATTGCTCAATGACGCGGCCGGCCCCTCATGGGGTTGTAGGCGGCTTGCCGTGTAGATGTTATGCCTCCTATTGCTTTCTTAATAAAAAAAAGAGTTGAACCAAAAAAAAAATAGCTATCAGTGCTCCAGGGAACCTTTATTGACTGGACAATATGCTATGGTTAAAAAGACTGGAAGAGTCTCGGCTGGCAGGAGGAATTCAACCCGTTACAGCTCAATGTGTGTTATCATAAAAGTGAGTTAATTAAGAGGTCGACATGTTTCACGCCTAAATTACTCCGTGTGGATGTGTGGCGTTTCTTCAGGACCGGAGGAGAAAACCTGATCTACTCTTAAGTGTAGGTGACGGTCATCGGGATATCCTAAGTAGTACCGTCCCTAATAAATGGATTCAAGTCAATGCAAAGGCGGGGGCGCAGACAATTGATTTGTCCTTCTTGCGAACCTCTGGGAGAGAGGGCTAGAACTTCAGCCAGGATCTCTACGGTCATCTACAGCAGTGGCAGATGCGAGTGACCATCTCGTTGATTCTCTCATGCGTGGAACCTACCCACGACTGGATTCCTGGGACGATGATGAAGCATGACACCTCTCGGGGTGTGTGAGGGCCCTTGCTCCTTATTGGAGCTCTCCCCTCTCTGATCCTTCACTTACCTAGTTTCCCTCCATTCCCTCCTCTCTCCGCACCCCAGCCCCCACCCCCCTCCTTTGGTTCTTTTTTTTCACTCTCTCCCTTAGGAACTGCATACATTCCTTGATCCACTTGCATTTAATAGCACACAATGCTATCTGGAGGCTATAGCAAAATCTTTGGAGATATCCCTGTGTTATGTTTCGTATAGAGGCCCTAATATAGACACGTTCATATATGCCGTACATGGTCATAATCGTATATATGCCCTATTATGGTCATAATCGTATATGCCCTATTATGGTCATAATCGTATATGCCCTATTATAGTCATGATCTCCTATGCCCTAATATAGGCATCACCTACATTAGTTCCCTACAGTACACAACGAACTGTGAGGGTTGAACGTTATGTAGTCTGTGGTTAGAACAATGAGGGGTTTTTCCCGAACACAGGCCTACAATGTACTCAAATTATGCATGAGCATTCACCAGCTACATCTCCTGCATAATATGTATGTACAAAGTTCACTCCGGACGTCTTCCTCAAGTCTAACAAAGACCAATACAAACCATACTGAGGGACGAGACACTTCAGGGTATAAATACACCACATCTTGCCACGGTAAGATAGAGGGAACCGAGACTTCCATGCTGACACACTGACCAGAGACGCTGAGGCTCCTGCATGCAGTCGCTTCAGCTGACAGCGGTCTAACACAGCCCTTGCGGGGTGTCCAACTAGAGACCAGGACGGGGTCCCACAATCTCTCTATTCAGGTAATGGGGTTCAACTAAATCCTAGAAGGATTCTTGGCTCTTAGGGTTTTAGACCTACACACATGCTAGGTACACTTAGGTACATCTAGTTAGGCATCGTAGGAGTACGCGCACTTTTGGGTGACATTCCATTACGCATTTTATATTCATGTATGTATTCATGATTATTGCAATATGGTAGAACTGTACTATCCTTTCACTTTTATCGTACTGCTGATAATATATCTCTGCTATTGTCTGCTGGTTGCTGCAGCACATATATTTTACACTAGAATAACAACTGTTCAATAAATGCTTATTGAAACGCCCAGACTGTTTATTCTGTGTAACTCTCCGAGATAAACCGAACAAGTAAGCACGAGTGACTGAGCGAAAAGTAGTACATTGTTTCCACGATTCTGAGGGATCAGGGTTGTCATGATCTAAGGTTGCCAGAAACGAATCTCTCCCCGATAAAAGGAGATTCTAGTGGCACTGTGAGCTAGCTAATGCAAATCCGGCTAACATACGCAGTGGGGGTGCACAGAGTCAGTCTAACACCAAGCCCACAGTTTATGTTATCCAAACGCGCAGGTCCTGCATGGGTACTATAGGAACTACACAACACCCGTTTCACTTAATCAACCTTCCTTGTTCACTCAAACTATTTACAATTAAGATTGTTTCTGCTTCGACCCAGTTTATTAGTGCTGGTTTCCGATCACGTTGATACACCGACCTTTACCAGTCAGGGTCTCAAATTCCCATTCAGTCTTTCTGAGTCCTAACACGCTTGTTATATAATGACGTGCTCCTACAACAACGAGCGCCCAAGAGAAACTGCTGGACTACTACTCTTACACGATTGAATACTGAACAAAAACATGCTTAGGATGAACAGAATTACACTCCTTATTTTTCTGTTTGCATTTTTCAATTATGTAAAAAGTCAGAAACAATTAGGCTAAATCAACAGAGCTTGCCCTCCAAGCACTCATGGAAGGAGGCATACAGTGTGCGTGTCTGCATATCAGGCTACACCCGGGCATTCATACGAATTGTACGAAACCTGCATTGTCTTGAAAACTTGCCATTGCAAACACAAACATAAGCATTAAACAAAACAAGCTGAGGCTCCAAAAGTGACTGATACAGTTTAACTGGAACAGGCGTGTTTAAGTCTTTCACATAACCAAGCTTATGTTAAATGAGGGCATGTTAGGCGAACTGCAAACAGGCTCTGTGCAGCTGCTATATGTCACCTCATACAACAAGAAGGCTGAGCGTGGGTTGTATCACACCCAAGATGGTAGGAAAGATACCCAGGCAGGCACGCTGGGAAAGCAGGGCACAAGAGTATGCTGTGGCTTCCACTGTACAGGTGGTGCCCTCGACCATCCAGACCTGAGAAGTGGTAGCGGGCTCTTCCAGCTACACGAGAAGATGAGACAAGGCCAGCATCAAATAAAGTAGACGGTGAGTGGTTACGAGCGCGCTGCGCATGTAGCCAGGCAGCAGCAGCAGCACCCGTAGTAGGCCTGGGGAGAAGCACCCACCTCCTGACAGCTGCCTTGACCCATAGAAGCACAGGGCATCAGCGGGCACACTGAGCCCACCCACCAAGCGCTGCCATAAAGATACGCATCACCGCCAATTAGGAAGCAATTTCACAAAGCTTTTTACATTTACGTTTATTAGCACTACGGCAATCCTTGATGAATTCCCACTGGGTGATCGCGTTTGGAACAACAACAAGACCATACAGGAAGAAAAGCCAACATTCCGAAAAAACAAGGACAGAGACAAAAGGAAAAAATAGTGCGCTTAAACAAACCTACATGCCCAAAAGGGCAAGACTACAAGTAATAGGGGCATGCTCCATGGAAGAGGTTGCGACACAAAAAGAAGGGACATATAACAAACACTGGCCACAGAGAGGCAAGCCTTTCCGAAGCACACGCAAAGTAAATAAAACGCAATGGGTGGGCTGTAAGCCCACAGAGTAGATACAGTATGTCTCAAAGAGACAGCGCATGCGCTGCCTTGGCAAGACCTAAAAATAACACTTGTAAAAAGAGTTACAATAGTGACTGGACCCATCCCAGTTACTAGCCTAACAAAACCACAAAGTGTCCAGCTTGATAAACCGGTCCTGAACAAAGAAGAAAGCACAGGACACCATCTTCCCACAAACAAGGAAACATGCCATTCGCAGGCCAAGTAACCCAGAGATAATAAAAGCAGACTACGCTACTGCTTCAAGGAGGACTGTCTGGAACAGAGTGCATCAGGCAGTCTTAGAGAAGAGGCAACCAGCTAACGAGATGCACCCACTAAGACAACTGAAGAGCTGAAAAGCAGACAAAAAGCATCCACCAACATACGGCCCAGTTAATATAGAAGAGGTGAGAGTCCATATTACCTTCCCCTCTCCCAATCAGCGTGGTGGACTCTTAGCAGTCTCGCTCCTTACAACTGAAAGGGCCAGGCGGTAACGTCACTCTAGCAACCGAGAGAAACAAGACTTGTGAATGCAATCAGCATTACCCACCGGCCTTGCAAACTCCTGGAATGAGGACGTCGTCCTCATTCCAGCAGCCAGATTAAACAACCAAACTTAAAAAACACAGATGCATCTCTACTGCTTTTTTCCCTCTGCCTGCATTATTGTGGTAAATATACCAATAAACAGTAACACAATCGCAGAAGTACTACGGTACCGCCACTCCAGCCCCAAATTGGAGATGGTAAAATAATTCTGAACATTTTCCTAACCAGGAAAGGTTAAAATCCTAAGCCACAAAAGAATATTAGCCCAAAAGAAGCTGCTAGTGGATTGCGCCTCACTCCCCACATCCCCCAGTAAAGAACCCCAGCAACATCTGGTAGAGTTCCTCCATGGTGCACAGCTCCCAATGGCATGGTGGATTACTGCAGCACGAAGAACCACACTGCGCCTCATCACAGAATAAGAGATCGGGCAATTTTGTACCAAGAAGCAAGGGGTGGGGCCGGAGAAGTGGAACACAAAAGCAATGATAATGAATCAAACCAAATAGAAACCCCAGCATTATATAGTGAGCGCCTCACCACCCATAGCTTCCAATGACCAGATGTACAATGCAGAAATGACAACAAGGTGAAGACTCATGAACAAAACTGGCAATCCATCAAGGAGGACCCAGGAGTGCCTGGAGTGGATGTGAAGGTGAGTGGATACCCTCAGGGTGATTAGCCACGCTATTCAAATCCAGTTTTATTCATTGATTGAGGAGACAGAAAGACCAAATATAGTGCGTCCTGTCCAGTAGGTTCTCCCCAACCCCAATCTACTTCATCCACACCAGCAAAGGCACTCCCAGCCTAGACACCCGTCCACCACCTCAACAATTAAGCACGCTAATTTCTTGGGCAACACCATCTTCAGCTAAGGAGACTAACTTGAGCCCCTGCCATGCATAGTTTTCTGATAAATAGTTTTTTTTTTGTCAAACTTGTTTTTATTGAATTTTGCAAAGTATCAATCAACAAGCATACTAGTACATCCTCTTTATACATTCGGATATCGCTTTCAGTTATCTATTACCAGGTACAGATTCTGTCGAGTGATCCGATTCTTTTCTCATGCAATTCTATCGTCCTGTATTACCTGCACGTCTACATTATTGAATGATGCAACAAATAAAGAGGATAACAATAACAAAAACATACCCGCTCTATTGACTATCCATTTTCCCACCCCAGTCCCTCCTCCCATCCCGGCTCTTTTCCTGGTGGAGTACAGCTTCTGTACTTCTCTCGTTTTAGCAATGGGGATAGGGGGACCAAGGGTCGAGCTATAATTGAAAAAGAGGGTATGAATAAATCATAATGGGAAAAAGTGAAAAACTTGGGAGTGTGCGGGGTCTCGGGGGTCCAGAATGTCTAGTCGTGTCGTGCGGTGGTTTCAAATGTACTTTGGGGGGGGGGGGGGGTCAGGTTATAATTGGAACAAGTGGAGCGCCCTGATTCTCATGGGACAGGTGGTCAGTGGGAGACCGCTGGACAAAAATTCCACCAAGGGGCCCCATGCAAATTCAAAAAATTTAAATTCGTCCCTGTAAATGTCACTCATGCACTCCATAGTCGTGCTTGCCACAACCGTGCATGCCATTGAGTTATGGCTGGGGATTCTTTCTTTTTCCAGGCGGCAGCTATCGCCGTCTTGGCTGCTCCTAGGCAGAGCCATATGATGGCTTGGTCTGCTTTAGTTTGGTATTTCAGGGATGGGTCCCTCAGGCCCAACAACGTGTATTCTAGGGAGTCTGGTATGGGATAACCTATTATCGCTTTAATTTGAGCCAAAATTTCTGACCAAAAGGGGCGTATGGACGGACAATCCCACCATATATGGTGAAAATCACCCAGCAAGCCGCAGCCTCTCCAACAAAGCTCCGAAGTGTTAGGAAATATTTTCTTCAGTTTTTCCGGATACAAGTACCAGTCAAACACTATCTTGTAGTGGGCTTCACATTGACTGAGGGAATGACAGTGGCGTTTTATATCTTTCCATTGGCCTTTCCACTGGGTGTCTGAGATATCGTGGCCCAATGTGCGTTCTCAGAATTCCAGATAGCGTGGACGCCAGGACGGCAGTGTGTGCAATAATAAGGAGTATAAAAAGGAGATCGCCCCTTTCACTGAGCTGGCACCTTTCACATAGCGCTCCAAAGGTGTGAGTTCTCTGGTAGCTCCTTCTCTAATCTCGGGTTGGAGGACCCAGTGGCGCAATTGGAGGTACCGAAAGTGCTCTGTGTTAGGTAATTGGAATTCCCTCTGACAGTTAGCAAATGTTAAAATGTCCCAGTTGTAGAATATGTCAGCCACCGTAAGGCAGCCTCCCTCCCGCCATGCGTCGAAAGGTCCTGGCTGTAGTGCCGGTGGGAAGGCAGGGTTGTAGTGAATGGGCGTGAATGGTGAGGGGAACGTGGTCCATTGTGTCTGCTTTAATATATCGTCCCATACTTTAAGTGTCGTCTTAGTAGGTAAGCTAATATAAGCGTTTGCTGATCAGTCCCCCTTCGGCTTCCAAAGCAAGTCCCATATTACTCTTCCCGCGATTGCTCGGTCCATGTGTAGCCAGTGTTTATCTGACTCACGTTGGGACCATTCTACCAGTACTCTGAGTTGGGCCGCTTTGTAGTAGAGGTCCAGATCCGGCATCGCTAAACCTCCCTCGTCGATGGGTTTCCTAAGGAGCTGAAACGGCAGTCTTGGTCTCTTGTTTTGCCAAATGAATTCCCGCAGTAGTGTGTGGGCCTCATGTAGGAAGTCTCTCTCAAGTGTTATGGGGAGACTTTGAAATAGATGGAGAAACTTCTGCAGAATTACCATTTTAACGGCAAGTATTCTGCCAAACCAGGAGAGATAGAGGGGCGCCCATCTCTTCAGGTCCGATCATAGCTGGCATAGGAGTGGTGGGTAGTTAGCTGTAAATAATTGAGATTTTGGAGTCAATTTTATTCCCAGGTATGTTAAATCTTTCTTGGCCCACTGAAAGGTAGTTGAGGCCACTAATTCACTCATCTCCGCCTCCGGGAGTGTTAGGTTAAGGAGGAAGGATTTATGAAGATTAATGTGGAAGCCTGTTACGATCTCAAATCTTTCCAGTTCGTCACGTATTTCTATGATGGATTGACTCGGATCCGCAATAGTTAGTAAGATATCGTCTGCGAACATTGATATTTTGTGTTAGTCAGAGCCAAACGGTATTCTCTTAACCCCTCTATTGTCTCTACGTCTGGTGGCTAACGGTTCAATGCTGAGCGCAAAAAGGAGTGGGGATAGGGGGCAACCCTGCCTCGTTCTCCGTTCTAAGTGGAAGGAGTCAGAAGCCATGCCGTTGACTAACACTCTAGCACTGGGAGCTGCAAAGTTAGCTTTGATCATATTGATAAATGTCCTGCAAAAGCTGAATCTTTGAAGAGTCTGGAAGAGAAAACTCCAGTTTACTCGATCAAATGCCTACTCCGCATCTAAGCCGAGAAGGACCGCAGGGATCTGGCGCTTATTAGCTTTTTCTACCAGATGTATCACTCTGCGCACGTTGTCATGGGTTTGTCTCCCCTCAATGAATCCCGATTGATCTGGGTGGTTCAATCTTGGCATCAAGTTTTCTAGGTGAGTAGCTAATATTTTTTAATATAGTTTAGCGTCCAGGTTAAGTAGTGCTATGGGGCGATATGAACCGCATTCTTGTGGGTCTTTCCCGGGTTTGGGAATCACGGTCAGAAGTGCTTGACTCATAGTGTGGGTTGTTTGTGTAGTAGTCGTTATGTAATTAAAAAGGGCCGTTAGCTGGGGAATCAGTTCTATATTAAAAGTTTTATAGAATTGTCGTCAGTCCGTCAGGTCCCGGGGAGTTATGCAATTTGAGAGACCCTATCGCTTTTTGTACTTCCTCTTCCGTAATAGCTTCCCCTAGTTGTTCATTCTGGATCCGTGTAACCTGTGGGAGCTCTACAATGCCTAAGTAAGTGGTTTGTATCTGGGAATCGAGTGGGTCAGCTGTGTATAACGTGTTATAGAAGTCCCTGAATGCACTTGCCTTACCCGAGTAGTCATGTGTTACTGAGCCCGAGGGTGTGTGAATGTCCCCAATAAAGTCCCTTTCTCTCTTTATTCTCAACTGGCGTGCGAGGTGAGCCCCAACTTTATTGCCTTGTGCGTAGGCGGTCTGCTTGAGTTTAAGCAGAGTTAATTCTGCTCTGTTAGCGTATATCGCGTGAAGTTTACCCTTTAGGGCTGTGACCTTTCGTTGTGATGGTGGGACTGGCTTTGTGTGTTTTTTCTAGTATCTTCAGTTCCCCCTCTAAGCTTAGTCATTCTGTTGTCGTCTCCTTGTTAAGCGCTGCCATTAGCGTTATGCATTGGCCCCTAATTACAGCATTAAAAGCGTCCCACTTGTTCGATGGGGATGTGTCTTGGGGGTCATTTAACTGAAAATACTCCCTTACTGAGGAGCGTAGGACATCGCGGAGTGTTTTGTCTCGTGTTATGGGATTGGGGAAGAACCATCATTTGAACTTCGGTTGAGGACTACGCCATGCTAGTACGACCGATACTGGAGCATGGTCAGAGATAATGATGGGGTGTATGCTTGCCTCCTGGACTAACTTGTTAAGGGTTGGTTTGGCTCATAAATATATAATCAAGTCTTGAGTACGTGCGATGGACGTGTGAGAAATGTGTAGTCATCTTCTGGATGCGCTTCTCTCCAACAATCTTGGAGGCCCAAGTCGCGAATAGCTTGTTTCAGAGTTTTAGAAAAGCTACCTGTGTGGGCCCTATGTGGGTGGGTACTATCCTTCCCGGAATGCCATGTCAAGTTAAAATCTCCCATCAGCACGATGTCGCCCTCCACGAAACCCCCCAGGAGAGTCAGCATGTTGTGGATAAAAGTGGTTTGGTTCGTGTTTGGTGCATATATCCCTGCAAAAGTGCAGAGGCGCCCTCAGATGCGGCCTTTCACCAGTACCACCCGACCTTCCTTGTCAGTTTTATAGTCTATTGGTTGGAATTTGAGAGCAGAATGAAAGAGGAGCGCCACTCCGTTGTTTTTGGAATTGGCGGAGGATTTAAAAACTAGGGGGAATGCTTTGTGTTTAATTCTGTGGTTTTCTGACCTCTTGAGGTGGGTCTCCTGGAGCGCCACTACGTCATAGTGTTGATCAGTTAAATATTTCCATATCTTTTGACGCTTAGATGGGGCATTCATCCCTCTCACATTCCATGTCAATGTTGTGACTACCATCTTGACTCAATGAACTCCCACCTCTGCGATTCTCTCTTCGCTATCCCGCTCAAGGGCCACCCTCCTCCTCTCACCCCACTGGGGCCACCAACTAACCAAAACCCTCGCATGTGAACCCGTTGTGAACCAGTGACATTGCTCTTACCTCTCCGACCCCCGCACCAAACAAAAAAAAGGGGAACAATAAAATGTAGAACGATGTAAAATAAACGTCTAGTCATAGTCTTGATTAGCAAGATCGATGGAACACTCCGTCCCTCATCTGAGTCACTGTGGTGGTGGTTGAACATCACTTGGGGCGAATTGGACCATCCCCGAGGTCTATTTGGCAAAACCATATCCAAAGTCTAGATCTCCTTCTCCGTCAGGGAGCTTGCGGATGTTTTATCGCTATATAGACCTTCTTACCGGTCTCTGCGCCTTCAGTTACTTGTGGTATGTAGGATTATTGATTGAAGTTGTAGAGTGGGGTTACATTTCCATCTTGTTGGGGACATGTGTGAATGTTGTAGCCTTATTTGCAACTCATGGCTGGCTTTTACAAAATGGGGTCGAGATCTTCAGGGAGCTTCAGCGGTGTTTAGTTTCTTCTGTGCTTTGGGGAGGCGGCAGGTCTGCCAGCGGCCTCCCTTCTCCTTTCCTTGCGAGGGACCATCCTGTTGCTCATCACCACCTGCCTCCGTAGTAGTCACCGGTATCGGTATACCCAGCACTGAAGGCCTCGTTGACTTCGGTTATGTGGTACGCTTTGTTATGATATTCGAAACCTATACCAAAAGGGTAGGTCCACCGATATCCAATGTTGTCCCTTCTGAGTTTATCCGTCATCGGCCTGAGTTGCTGGCGTCGGACTAGGATTGCTGTAGCTACGTCCTGGAACAATTGGCATGAATGACCTTGGAATTGCAGTATCTCCAATTTCCTTGCCGCCTGTAGTATGGCTTCTTTAGTCTTGAAAGAATGTAGTTTCGCCAGAATGTCCCGCGGTCTGAGAGTCTCTCCCTGATTGGGGGTTCCACTCTGTGAACTCTCTCTATTTTAATTTGTCGTTGTAGTGCCTCGGTGAACAGGCCCGTGACGAAGGCCTCCAAGTCCGGTCCTTCTGCTCCCTCTTCCAGATTACGAACCCTTATGTTTTCCCGTCTTGATCTGTTCTCGAGATCCTCGTTCTTTAGTAGCACAGTTTATAGTTGATTGTGGAGATCCCGGGTAGTAGACGTCAGTTGTTCTGTTTTCTGTTCCAAGGTTGTAATGGTAGCCTCTACATCTATCACTCTGGCCCCCACCGAGTCCACATCCTGTTGTAGGCTAGTGAGTCTACCACTGAGATCCGCTCGTAGTGAATCCATGGATTGTACTATATCAGAATTTAGCTCCTCACGCAGCTCCTGCTTGAATTCCCTCAATGACGCAAGGAGATCTTCCTTAGAGTGTGCCATGTTGTGTTCCCCCGGTGCTGGCGCCTGCACGTCTTTGGTGGTTGAGGGGGCAAAGTAGGAGACTATTATTAAGCTGTTTTTTCGGCGGCATAGATGAAGCTTGTAACGGTACTGGTCTCTTTAGTGTCTTGCGTCTCCTCACCTGGAGCGCTGGATGGATTAGAGTTTTAGGTTTGTGAGAGCGCACTGGGACTTATGTTGGAATTTGTTCTTTCCTCGTACAGTAGGGATTTTCTCTCTTGGTGCCAGAGTGCTCTGATCTCGTTATCTACTTTGCGTTAGCACTACCCAAAGTCTGTACTATTTAGTGCCTCAGTGGATTTTTAGTAGGAGCTATCTGACACTGTAGATGAGCTTTGGTGCATTTGCAGGGGTGTCTTCCCCTCTAAGCACTGACCGCTTTGAGATAAAAGTCATTTGTCGCAGGGGCTCAACATTGCCATGATCACCGCATTCAGGTTAGTTCTATGTGTTCCGGTTTTGTGCCATTATATTTTCCCTCTTAGTCTCTGCCAATTACTGGCTATCCCATGAGCATGTTGTAGAGCTCGGTGCCGGATAGCACTGTTCTAGGGCCGCTAGATAGGGTGCTGTTGTCTTCTTGATTAAGAAGCATCTCCGCCGGGCGTCATTTTAAAGTCAGGTGCCCAGCTTCAACCGCTCCTGGCCGCCTCTGAAGCTTTCGGCGGTGGGATTTATCCGGCCCCCAGATTTATCGTAATCCCTGCCGCGGTCGCAACAGACCCGGGACATCAAAGGCCTTTCTTTGCTGGGCGCGTTGTTCGCATATCAAGGATCGGCGCCTGTTGCTCAGCTGCGCCCCACGTCCCGTGCTTTCAACTCACCGGTACCTCCTCTGATGGCACTCTTCGTTTCTGGGGTATCCCGTGGGTTGTCTGCATTTTGGGCATTCAGCGATGCCCCGCGGGATCGCACCGCGGCACGTCTGCCCCACCCGCCTTTCAGCGTCTCGTTCTCAGGTCACTACGCAGCCCGGCCCCGGCTCCTCGCGGCCCTCATGGAGTCTGGCGGCATCCGCCTTCAATCTTCGCCTCTCCTCCGAGTCCGATTACAGCGCCGCACTCGCACCGGTTCTGCCGGTAAGAATCATTGATTAATTTGCCGTTTCGTCTACGAAATGTAGTTTTAATGTGGCCTCGGCGACGGAGCCGTTGTGGATTACGGCCATCTTGGTTGGCCACGCCCCCCCTGATAAATAGTTTTACAGCAAATCTTGCAGTGATATTACCAATAATGTCACAGGAGTGTTGTAATATGTGAGGTAACTAGCAGTGCATGGTGGGGGACGCAAGTTATAGTTACCTTAGGGCATGAGTTATAGTTACTGGAGATAACTATAACTGCTGAATTTCTCTGTTTTTGTGTGTGTAAAATCTGAACTTAACTAGAACGTCCCTGTAACCTTTGTTTTGTTAGTAAATTTCTAAGGTTTTAAAAAAAGATATTTTTTCTAACTAACATCCCTGTAACCTTTGTTCTTTTCAGTGAATTTCTACGTTATTTTAATGCTACTTCCTAACTATAGCGTCCCTGTAACCTTTGTTTTTTTCAATAAATTTCTAGGGCTTTTCTTAAAGTAATATTTAATTATCATACATTAATCCAACCGCCGCAGCCTTTGGCTGTGCACGGTAGGGAGTTGCCTGTAGGGCCTGGCCTCTGGCCGGGCCCTGCAGCCAACTCCAGCATGCAGCCAGCCATCCAAAGTCAGCCAATCCGTGCCACCCCTCCCTCCCCGGGCCACTTTTTGCCCTGGGGACCCCATACCCTGGGGCACAGCGCATTTGTTAGGGGGATGGGGGCATGCAGCTACCCTCCCCAGGCCGATTTCAGCCCTGGGTACCCTATTGCCTGGCACTATATTTAATGGGAGGGGGCAAGCTACCCCCCCCTCCCTGGGCAGATTTCGGGCACGGGCACCCCCATACCCTGGGGCTCGCCACAGTTTGTGGGGGAGGGGGGAATTTTCCCCCTCCCTCCGGGGCCCTGTGCATTTTTATACGGGTACATGGCCCTCCTCCCCAAATTGGTTTTGGCTCTGAGGACCCCATCCCTCGGGCCCAACACTATTTATGGGGAAGAGGCACGCAGAACCCTCCCCCAGGCCAATTTAGGCCTGGGGCCCAGCCATATTGTAAAGGGGATATGCAGCCTCCCTCCTGATCTGACATCAGCCTCAGGGACCCTGTCCCCAGGGACCCAGCACCTTTTTAAATGGCGTGGGTGACATGCAGCCCCCTCCCCTGGCCGATTTTGGCCTGGGATGGCACAGGGCTCGGCCAAAAAAGGGTGTGTGTCCTAGTGCCCACACAGAGCGCCCACTACACTATGGTTGGGGGCTGTGGGGGGAGCCCCAAAGTCGCAAGGCCCCAGCCGGCTCCCTGCCTCCAGCAGGAGCCAGCATTGCTCCTGCCCGCAGGGGGCAGATAAAATTGCTGCTCCCGGTGGTTGGGAGCAATATTCAGATCGGTTTACCCCCCCGCATCACTGTGAGCAGGGAAACAGTTATTAAGTTAACTCCCAGCTGGCGAGGGCATGAGGGCATTTGTACAGCTCCCGCCTGCTAGGAGTGGACTTCGTATTTGCTCTCGCTTGGCGGGAGTTTTGAAATTGTTCCTGCCAAACACGAGTTTCCCTGCCTGCGCCACTGCAGGCAGGGAAACCGATATATATCCGGGGATGGGCACACGGGGACATCGCAGGAACTGGCCCTGGGGGAAAGGATCCCCAGGGCCATTAATGGCTCCAGGAGGGGGGGCCGCATGGATTCCCCCACCCTCTGTTATTGCAGCCGGGGGATGGGGGACCCCAGGGCTGAAATCAGCCCAGGAGGTGAGTCATGTGCCCCACTCCCACTTTGTGATAAGGCCAGGCCCTGGTGGATGGGGTACCAGGGCTGAAATCTGCCTGGGGAAGAGGGTCCACGTGCGCCCCCTAATATAAGCAATTCTCCCCCTGGACATGGCCAACTCGGGGTGGCTAAATAAACAAGCGCAGGAGAATGCGCTTTTTATTTTGCTGCAGAAATCTTTAGCCGCAGGCGGGATTGCTGTGGTTCCCCACCACCAGGCCTAAGGGGTCAGGGTATTCCTACCCTGCCCCCTTGTGTTTTGTTTGTATGTTCTTCTTAGGATTCAGGCCGAGTCCCAAGATGGCCGTCACCATCTCCTGGCTGAAGTGATGGCAGCCAATCAGATCTTAGAATGAGATATGTCAGAGCCGCAAACCCTCCACGTCCCCAGATATACATAAATCTTTTTCTTTTTAATTACTTACAAACTACTGAATGGATTTACAACAAATTACAAAAAAAGATCTTTCTGAACCAAGTTCTAGCTTTCTGCCAAATTTGGTGTAATTCTGTTCAGCGGTTGGGGCTGTAGTCATATTTAAAATCCCTATGAGAAATTGCATGGGGAAAACGTGTTTTGGGACGCCCCCCTTTTTTCTCGGCCCCTGCTTGACGAATCACTCAGACACTTTCTAAACAGCATATGAAGTGAGTGGAAAACTAGTTTTGAAAAATTTCGTGGAGATTCATCAAACGGCACCAAAGTTATTAGCAAAACAAAAACGCATTTCCTATGGTAACTAGGTCCAAACTATAACCACCTACTGGCGACCGTTAGTAGGTAATCATATTATATCTATATCCTTTTTGCGTATGATTTGCACATAAGCGAACCAATTGAAGTTGATGGTTGAAAATCTGCATTTGTTACAACATGATATGCAACATGGATATAAATTTAAGGGTGCTTTAACAAGCTCACAGTGGCAATAATGACAATGAGCACCAATAAACAGTTATTATAAAAGAGTTACCTAATGTACTAAGCACTCAATACGCAACGTTTTGCACAATTACAGTAGCCTGTACTTAAAATGTAATATCATTGGGTCAGTTTAATTGTTGAACCAAGTTAATATCGCTCAGTTTGCACATCTGCCTAATTTTGCATATATTATGTGTGGTTTTAAGCAAAACTTTTAAATTATCATCATTCAGGCATAATAGGTTGTGTTGATCATGATATTAAGACAAGTTTCTCTCCCCCCCCCCTGCTTTTATCCATACTCAAATTTTTAGCTTGAATGTAACATGTGCGTAGTTACGGCAGTAATCAAATCTAGCATTTGTATATGTTTGTTCAGCCAATTTGTTAAAGTCTGTTTTTCATGTTTATAAAATTAATATGCAAGTGGGCACTTTTAATATATCACTGAGGGCACCGTATTTGATGACATCATCCAAGCTTCTTTCGCACACACTGCTCTTTAATTGGGTATATCAGCAACATGAAAGTAAGTGCAAAAAAGTTCAGAATAGTAGGAAGCGTTTTTTACTCCTATCATACATACAACCCCCATAGGTAAAGTAAGCTTGTGTTATTTGTAACATTGGGCCTATACCATACACTTCATGGGTAGACAAGTTGATGTTGACTATGAACAACAGATGAAAGAGTAACTTATCCTGTACAGAGTGTTCAATCTGTATATAACTGTTCAGAGAAAACCAATTTCCCCAAAATACTCAAGCTCTGTTACATAACTAATGCTCCACTACTGACACACTGTCAAACCCCTGACAGTCACTGAACCTACATTGAGAAATGAAGTGGATAGGAGTAGAAAAGTGGGTACTCTATGGAGAGAGTTTACTCTGTACCACATTGTTTGTAGAGGGTGAAATAAATGTTCATGAGAAACACGCCGTAGAGTATTTAAAATTATCTACTAAGCACAGTGTACACTCTATGCAAAACTTGTCCAAAGAGCAACTATTCACTTAAAATAACCAAGTTCTGAAGATCATACTACCTGCAGACTTCAAAGTGTGGTGAAAACCTTATAGATAGCCCTTCTTTTCTGTACATAGGCTAGTACGTGGTGCATACAGTCTTCTCTGTTAAGTAGAAACTGTCAAGCTGAGACAATTCTGTCTAATAACTCAAGGCTGCTTACAATACTTAGTATCTAGTATGTGGACTCTCTGCCTTGTTAGAAACTTTTCCTGTAGTACCAAAAAACTTGTGTAGAACATGCCATCACCTGCACCCAGAGTAACTTTAATATTAATACAAATATTTATAACTTGTTCAATACCTCTACACACCTATGATGCATTAGAAGCACAAGTGATGTCATCCGTGATGTCATAGAACATGTCATAAGCAGTGCATGGCGGGGAGGCAAGTTATATATAGCTAGCTCTGATAACTATAATTTCTGTGCTTTGTTTTTAGCTCAAAACGTTGTCACTGACAAATTCACTCTAACATTACTTTAACCTTTGCAGAGAATGCAGCCAACCCCAAACCCTTCGGCCATGCACAGTGGGGGTTCACCACAAGGTCAACTCACCTTCTCCCCCACCTACCCTCAAGGCAGCCAACCCCACGCTGCACAAGGCATTCGGCAGTGCGCAGTGGGGGGCTGACCATAGGGCCTGGCCCTGGGGACACCATCAAACATTTTTTTTTTTTTAACGGGAGGGGAACTATGCAGCCTCCCTCCCCAAGCCTCTTTAGTTCTGGTTAGACCCTGGGGACCCCATCCCAAAGGGTCACTTTTCAATAAAGAGGTGGAGGCTTGCGTGCCCCCCCCCTCCCAAGCAGATTTCAGCCCTGGGGACCCCACCCCCCGGAACCTGGCGCTCTTTTGCAGGGGAGGGGTGCGCACAGTCCCCCTCCCCAGGTAGATTTCAGCCCGGGGACCCTATCCCCCGGGGCCCAGCATTCTTTTGAGGGGGAGGGGGGCATGCAGCCCCCTCAGTCCGATTTTGGCCCCCAGAAACTTAAAGCCGAGTGCCCTGGTGCTGACCCAGAGAGCAGCTCCTAATGCTGCTCCCTTCAAGCAGGAGCAATATTTTATCTATTTCCCTACCCTCTACAGTGCAGGCAGGGAAACAGATCAAAAGATCACTCTCAGCGGGCGGGAGCATTTTTGAAGCTCCTGCCCGCTGGGATCAAACTTGATGTTTGCTCCTGCTTGACAGGAGATACAAAAATGCTCCCACCGAGGGAGAGCAAACACAGGAAACCACTATGTCCCGGGGTGGGATAACCGGGGCATAGCTACTGAGCCGGCCCCAGGGGATTGGGTCCCCGGGGCCATTAATGCCTCTGGGGGAGGGGGGCCTCACTTAAAGTAATCTGCCCCGGTGGTGGGCTTCCCTTTCCCCGAGCCTCTAAAACTCTGAAATGGGGAGAGAAGCCGCGTGACCCCCTCCCCATTTTGAACAATTTCGGCCAAGGGGGGGTGGACTCCTCCTGGCCTTTACTGGCCTTTACTGGCTCGAGGAGGGGGGCTGCGGGGCCCCCTCCCAATATGATTGAATTGCAGCACCAAGGTGGGCTCCTCGGTCCTCTAGAGGCTTGAGGAGGGTGGCTGCGCATCCCACCTACCCCATAACTAGTAATTTCCGCCCGGGGTGGGCTCCCCAAGGCCTTTGAAGGCTTGGGGAGAGGGGGCCACACAGCACCCCTGCCCTGTATGAACATAGCATCGGGGGTAGGCTCCCAGTGGCATAAGGCTGTGAAAAGCGACCCGGCTGCCATTTTGTTTTTTCGAATCTGCCAGAGTCTCACAGGATCGCTGCCTCTGCGCATTTTCTGCCAATTTGTTTTCTTTTTGGCCCCAAGGGGGTCCCTCTGGGTCCCCCCATTTAGGGCCTAGGAGGTCAGGGTATCCCTACCCTGTCCCCTTATATTATTTTATTTACTTCAGGACAGGGGACTAAGGGCCAGCTGTACGACCCTTCCAATTTGCGAGTCGCAAATTGTGTCGTTTTGCGACTCGCAATTTGTGACTCACGAATTGGAATTTACAACAGTGTCTCAGACACTGTTTGGGATTCCTAATGGGGTCGCAAATTGCCTGCCTCATTAATATTCATGAGGCAGGTGCAATTTGCGACCCCATTGGGAATGGCTAGCACTCCCAGGGATGGAGGCCTGCTGGGGTCAGCAAATCACCATGTCTGTGACTGCTTTTTAAATAAATAAGTTTTTATTTTTTTATTTTTTATTAAATACAAAGGAAAACGGGCTGCATTTAAAAACAAAAATGAAACGTTACGGTTTCATTTTTCAAGAGTAGGCAGTGGTACAGTGTCGTTCAGTGTAGGAGAGTGTCATACAGTGGAGTACACTGCCATAGTAGAGAGGATTGGAGTGGCATGTGCTAGAGTGTGATACACTGTAACAAAGTGAATGGGTACAGAGTGTAGTAAAGTGTCATAGTGGCATACAGTGTAGCAGATTCTTCTAGAGTGGAGTTGCATAGAGTATAGTAGAGTGTCAGATAGTGGACCGGCACAAAATGAATGTAGAACAGTGGCGTAAAGTGTGCTAAAGTATCGTACAATGGAGTGAAATTCAGTGGAGTCGCGTAGGATACAGTCTAGTAAACTGTAGTAGAGTGGAGTGTTATGTTGTACAAGTGTGGAGTAGAATGGCCTGACGTATCACAGTGTAGTAAAGTGTGGAGTGCAGTGTGGTACAGGGGAGCGGCATGGCGTATAGTGTTGGAAAGTGTTACATAGTTGAGTACAGTCACATGACATGGAGTGGAGTAGAGAATTGTAGAGTGGAGTGGTGTACAGTACAGTGTCAGAGTGGGAGACTGTAGTGGTATACAGTGTTGTAGAGATGAGTGGCATAGAGTCACAGAGTGGAATGGCGCGCAGTTGCATTGTGGATTACAGTGGAGTGGAGTGGCAAAGAGGAAGCTGTGTAGTGTGCCTTAAGAGTGGAGTAGTGTCAGTGTGAAGTACAGTGTCGTAGAGTGGAGTACAGTGCACTTTTTATAGAGTAGAGTTGTAAAGTGGAGCAGCATGCATTGGAGAGTCATACACTGGCAGAGAGTCGGGTAAACTAAACTGTTGTGCAGTGTTGTCACGTGGAGAGGCGTAGAGTGGACAGAACTGGCAGAGTGTAGTGGTGTCTTGTATAGTACCATGTAGTGGTGTAGCATAGACTGAGTAAAGTGTTAAAGAGTGGAGTTGCATCTCGTATAGTAGAGTAGTATGCTGTGTCGTAGAGTTGGGGAACTGTTGTAGACTGAAGTGGCGTAGAGTAGTCGAGTGGAGTAGTGTGTTATAGAGTACAGTGGAGTAAATTCTGGTGGAGTGACGTAGAGGGAGTTGCGTAGAGAATCTGTTTCTATGTCCCTTCCAGAAGTCTGCGCTCAGCCAATCGCTTTTTGGCCAAAGTTCCCCGGATCCGTCAGTCCAGAACAGGGAGCAGGCCCTTCTCTTTTTTGGGACCGTCTCTTTGGAATAATCTACCTTTGGAATAATCCCCCTTTGGAATTAAGATGCATCACATCCACCCTTCTGTTTCGGAAGAAGTTGAAAACCTAGCTTTTTTCATATAACTGATTCAGATCTCCTCTGCTTCTCTGTTTTCCACTGCCCGTGCAGAGCGCTAGGAAACTCTTCGGTGTAACAGTTGCGTTGTAGAAATGCCTTTTACATTACATTACAATGTGGTAGAGTGGAGAGTATTATAGAGTGGAGAAGAGTTTGGTGGAGGGGCGCAGAGTGTTGTACAGTGGAGTAGAGGTTTGTAGAACGGTGTAGACTCGAGTGCCATAGACTGGGGTAGTGTAGAGTACAGTGTCGCACAGTGTTGTGTCGTATTGCAGAGTATTGTGGTGTGCATGGAGTGCTGTGGCGTAGAGTGCTGTAGAGGCGTAGAATGTCGTGGTGTACAGTGGAGTGGCACAGAGTGGAGCAGCACAGAGTGGAGTGGCGTGTAGTGGGGGTAGCGATGAATACCATACAGTGGATTAGCATACATTGGCATGCCATACAGTGGGGTAGCATACAGTGGGGTACCATAAAATGTTGTGACATACAGTGTATTACCATAGATTAGAGTACAGTGGAAGAGTAGTGTGGCATAGAGTGTAGTGACATACACTGGAGTGGCAAACAGTAGAGTGTGGTAGAATTAAATTGCATAGTGTAGCGGGGTGTAGTGGGATACAGTGGAACAGTGCAGTGTTGTACAGTGGAATAGTCTAGAGTGGTGTAGAGTGGAGTGGCATACAGTGTAGAGTGGAGTAGGGGACTGTTTACTGGCGTACAGTGTAGTGGCGTACAGAGTAGTGGCGTAGAGTGGAGTACAGATGTAGATTAAATTTGTCAGGAATGAACAATATGGTGCGCAGATTTATGCAAGACAGTGATTTGCGCTGCCTTGCATTTCTCCAGATTTACCAGGCAACACAGGGCCAAGCATGGTGGCCTTGTATTGCTTTGTAAATTTGACTTTAAATATTGTGTTGCCAATGCGAGACCACGTGTGACACACTACAATACTACATGCCACAGTACTCCGTGGTAACTTTGTGGTATACCGTGGTACATGCAGATGACAATGCAGTTTATAATTGGCTAATGGCTGCCTTTACAAAAATAAAAGGCAGGCATATTTTTTCTAATACACTTTACCTGTGTTCTGTGTTAGACCGTAAGCTACAGGTAAGTGGTAGGTTTTAGTATTATTCCATACCCATTACCATTTTATTAAAGTGTTAATAGGTAGGGAAATACATTATTTTTTTACGTTTAAAGTCTACCGCGTTAGTACCGAGGAAGTACCATTTAGTTTTTAAGAAACGTATCTTTTTTAAAAATAGTTTTTAAGTTGTGCAGTAACTTCTCTGTACTCTTTATAAATAATTAAATATGTAAAAAAATACACTGTTACACACTATATTTGTGAAATAGTGTTTTTTTAAAAAGTTTCCATATATTTAATTGTTTTTTTCTTTTTTAAGTACAGCAGTACCTCCTTTGAAGTTTGAAGAGCTGCGATACATTTATTTAAAATATATAGAAACTATATATAATTTTTCCCTACCTATTACCACTTTAAGTGGTTATAGCAAGGGGAAAATTATAAAACCTAATACTTACGTATATATCGAAGTCCCAAACCCAGAACACAGTGAAAGTGTCCTTAAAAACAACATGGCTGCCTTTATCTTTTGTAAAGGCAGCAATTAGCCAATCACTTAATGCCTTGTCATTGCTAGGTAATGCAATACTTTTACAAAATATCGCAAAATTATCGCACCAACATATATCAAGTTAAAATCCCTTATAAGTTAAAAAATACTTACCTGTATTACCAAAAAGGATTATCTTCAGACCATAATCTAGATTCCTGCCAAATGTTATTCAAATCCGTTCAGCAGTTTTTCGCGCTACGCATGAGTACAAAGTCTATGTAAAATGCATTGGTGTGAAATCGTGTTTTGGGACCCCTTTATTTCTTTAAACCCCCTTGACAAATTGCCATGAAACTTTGCAACACCACCAGTGTAGAACAAGCATTGAAAATGCAATAGGTCTCGCCTTTGATTAAGTTAAAGCCATTTGCTTTGCTAATGGTATTGTATAGCAAAGCAAATGGCTTTAACTTAATGAAAGGCGAGACCTATTGCATTTTCAATGCTGGTTATGTATACCTATACTTTAGCATAGGAACACTCCACAGTCTGGATCGAGATCTCCTTATGGTAAAGTATGGGGAGATTTAAAAAGGTTTATTCAACTTTATACTTAGTAAAAAAAAAAATGTTTTAAGTAATGTACATAAACTATATATATTGGCTTGAGAGAGAAAAAGCAACAGCACACTTGAATTTTAAATTAAATCTTTAATTTAAATATATTAAATAAAAAATTTAAAAAAAATTGAAGTTTAAATTAAAAAATGATTTCTGACTTTAAGTAACACATTTGTTTACTGTTTAGCAGATTTGTATAGCGCTTTATCACCCGGGAGGCTATCCTGGCACTAAGCTGGTGAGAGCCTAGATGAACTAATTACAACCAGATGGCCCCTGCGCACATACTAAGTACGTGTGACTTAGCTTTGAATTAATTGTTTCCTTTAATTAGGCACATACAGTGCGAGCAAAAGTGCATCACCAACAACCACGCTTCTAGAAACACACACGGTTTCAACAATGTTTCCATTCAGCTTCCGAATCATAATGGAAGTACTCAGCTCAGCGTGAACCGGACGCCGAATGAACGGCGCGTATCATGTTTTCTTCAAGTAGTGACTACGAGCGGGTTTTTGAAATGCTCCGGAGGCTTTCCGAACTCGTCTGTTAACAAATCCATGAAAAATACCAAACTTCGTGTACGCTACTTAACCAAATGCCTATGCGTGCATGTGTTAAATCTTCAGTAAGCGCAAAAGTGAAAGCATTTCACTCTCGCTTGGAGCTGAATGCCAAAGAAAAACAAGCCGCGCCAGAGAAATGAAAGGCGCGTCGTCAGCCATTGTCGAAGATAAACGCGGTAATAGCAAAAAAAAGTGCTTAGCGGCTAATTAAGAGACACTGTCTCCCGCCGCAAGTAAAAGATCCAATCCCGGTGGGCGGGGCCAAAAGTGGACAGGGTGGCAACCAGGAGGGATTAAAATGCCTCCGGTGCAATCATGACACTGTTTTGCATAATCCATGACGCCAAACGACGCGCACGAATGAAAATTGCAGGCGGAGCACACAGACTACTTCTGGAACCGTATTGATTCCAAGAAGCCCTCGCATGGCGAGAGCAACGCATGCGCGCTGCTAACGCCAGGCGAGACCTAAAAAGGAATAGGTCAGCAAAGTTTTGTGGCGATTCGTCAAAGGATACAGTTATTAGCAACCAAAATTCTGAGGCAATCCCATCTCTGGTAACCCTGACTATAACTACAGAGTGGCTACGGTCAATATGTAATATTGATATATATATATAGATAGATGTTACACAGTGGCGATAGATCGATAGATAGATACCCAGTGGTGGTCGCCACTCGGTAGTTCTAGTTAGGTCATGGTTTCCTTAAGAAATGCTTTTTTTTGATTTGCTAATAACTGGTGCAGTTTGACGAATGTCCACGAAACATTCCAAAATATTTCAATTTTTTTGCTTAATTTGTGCATGGAAAGTTTCGGGGTGATCCATCAAGGAGGGCAGAGAAAGAAGAGGGGTCCCAAAACCAAATTTCCTTGTGCATTTTTCATAGAATTCTTTAGGCAGAGTTACAGCAAAAACTGCTGAACAGAATTGCATCAAATTTGACAGGAAGCTAGATCTTGGTCCAGAATGTGTGCTTTTTGTGATTTGGTGTACACTCATTCAGTAGTTTGAGATATTAAGCTCCAAACATATTTGTATCTGGGTAACTGGGAGCCCTGTGACTGGCCCAGGGGGCTATTTTTACCCTTGGGACATCTCGTAAGGCTACAGCGGGAGCAAGGGTCTGATTGGCTGCCTGCAATACGCTGAAAGTGTTGCAGGCAGCCATTACAGGACTTGGTGACTTAGTCCCCTGTCCTGAGTGCAGTTTAAAAAAATAATATAAGGGGGCAGGGCAGAAACACGCTGCCGCCCCAGGCCCTGTGACCCTT
The DNA here is from genome assembly GCA_963921515.1 of Calotriton arnoldi. Lineage (NCBI taxonomy): Eukaryota > Metazoa > Chordata > Amphibia > Caudata > Salamandridae > Calotriton > Calotriton arnoldi. The sequence goes on from CAWUFW010002204.1 coordinate 895,720, forward strand.
CACTGCCCCCACACCCTCAGGCCAAAACATTTATTAATAAAAAAAAAATGTAAGCTATGAGCAAGCAGGAGTCACGTTGGACTCGCGGGACTCCCAGTGGATTGCAACTTTTTTGGGTGTTTAACTTTTTAAATTATTTAGGGGAGGGGGCATGCGTCCTCCCTCCACAAGCCAGAGTTTGGCCCCTGGGATCCCATCCCCCAGGGTCCAGTTCATCTTAAACGGGAGGAGTGCACGCAGCCCCCTCCCAGAGGAGTCCATCTCCCGGGTTGAAAATCTATTCGGAGGGTGGAAAGGGGGAGAGCTGAGGGGGGAGTTTCTTCACCTGTAGTGGCCCCGGGGACCCCATTGCCCGGGACCAATAAAAAAATCTCCTTTTGGGGGAGGGTGTGCGCGGCTCACCTCCCCGAGCCCAAAAAGGCCCCGGGGACCGCATCCCCCAGGGCCAAAGAACATGTAGAGGAGAGAGGGGCAAGTGGCCCACTCCCCGAGCCTTACAGCTCGATCCCATCCCCTGGGGTCGGCACTTTAACTGTATCCCGGGGAGCCCATCCCCAGGACACTGTACTTTTCCCTACATGTAGGACCGCAAACAGGGAACGAACGAAATCTGATCCCACCTGGCGGAAGGCTTAGAATTATGCTCCCACCCAGCGGGGGCATTTTCAGTTTCCCTACTCGCGCTCTTCAGGATAGAAAAACGGATTGCTACCGCTCGGTGGGAGCAAGCAGAAGCAGCTTCTCCTGCTGGGTGGGAGCAATTCTGGCTCATATGCAGGGGCCTTAGGGCTTCTCCAAAAGCCCCCAACTTCATGTTTGGCCCTGGGGGGTGAAGTCCCTAGGGCCTCTTAAGGCTTGGGGGCGGGAGGGGGGAGATAATGTGCTTTCCTCCCCTAATATTAATGTATTTTACCCCAGGGGATGGGGTCTCCAGTGCCTCTTAAGGTTCCAGGAGGGGGGCCATGCATTCCCCTCCATTATAATTAAGGTACGGTCCCAGGGGATGGGATGTCCGTGGCCCATAGTGGCTTGAGGAGGGGGCTCGTGCCCTCACCTTTTTTCTTTTTAAATGGCCGTGGAGGATGGGGTCTCCGAGACCACTGCAGGATCGGGGAGGTGGGCTGTGTGCACCACCTCCCCCTTTTAAAAACAAAAGGCTACAGGAGATGGGGTCCCTGGGGCCAATAGTGGCTTGGGGCCGTGCGACCCCCTCCGAGTGGGGGCTCCGGCAGAGGGTTGGCTGTCCACAGGGGTTGGTCACAGGGCCAGGTCACAGGCCAGGCTCTGCACCCAACCCATGCCGCACAAGGTGGGGTTGCTTGACTGCGAGGTTATCTTTATGTATGGTAATAAAATATCACTTTAAGTAAAAATAAATTAAAACTCGAAATTCACAGAAAAAGAACTAAAGGTTAAAGTGATGTTATAGTTAGGTGAAAACATCAGTGTCAACATAACATTTTAAGCTAAAATAACAAATTCACCAGTTCTACTTATTTCTAGGAAATATAACCCGTGCCCTTGCCATGCACTGCTAATGTCCCCACACATTACATCACTCATGACATGTTTTATGATATCATTGATAACATCACTGCATTATCATTGATGACAAGGCTGCATGGTGGATGCGCGAGTTACAGTTAGTTTAGGGCACGAATTCTAGTTAGTAGAGATAATTGTAACTGGTGTATTTCAGTGTTTTTCTAACGTTACATTGGCACTGAAATTTTCACCCACCAATAACATCACTCTAACCTTTGTCTTTTTTCAGTGGATATGGGTGTATATGTATGAGTGTGTGTGTGTGTGTGGGTGTGTGTGTGTGTGTGTGTGTCTATATATATATAACCTATATAAGTTCGAAGGTTATCCAAGCAGGACCACTGTGTGGTTAGCTTGTGCATTATTAGAAACACGTAATCGCAGAGGAAGGGGGACGTTGTAAACAACTGATGGCGAGCCAGGGAGAAAGCCGCTAACGTTCTTTTATTCAACCACCTCAGTGTTTACAGCTCACTACGCCACAAATCTTTATTTCATGTCACCCACCGGCCCAAGCTGTCCCTACCCACAGCTTCTCCTCGACAAGTTAATAAGATGGAAGGATCCCTTGAGGACCGAAGCCAGTGAGCATTATCACTTGGAAGCAAGGCAGAAATACTGACACATCGGAAATGACTTCAAGCCTATTAATTGCCCTTTCTTCCCTGGCAGGTCTTTGAAAGAAAGCTTGACAAATTGAAAGGAAGGACAGATAGGCCCCTCCATCCCCTATTAAGTGTCTACCATGCCCCAGACATGGTAAAAATACTTCTGCTCTATTATCAATTACTCTGTCAGAAAACATGCTAAATAACAGAACTCTTTGTTTTGAGTTGATTTGCTATTCACATTAGGAACGTTGAGGCTTGGTAATGCTTACCGCATACGACAACAAGACAATTCAAAGATTAGAGGCGCAGTTGAAAGCTGTTTTAAATTAAATAGGCCATGAAGTGGGAAATCAATGTATATATATAAGGTGCAATTGTGACAGGTTTTTCCCATTTAGTCCCTAGAGCTGAAACTCAAAGCAGCAGGATACAACCTTCAGTGTTCTTCATCTAGTGTCAGTTTCCCCTCTCCTTCAAGATACCAGTGCATCCAAGGCCAGGAGGTCCCTTCGTGGCTTCCAACCCATCAAGGTCGGCATTGCATGGGAGGGGGCTGCATTACAATTGCTCCTGCACCGACTACACCTCCCTCAAACTGAAGAACAGCAACAAATCCACAGCAAACCAAGGGGGAATCAGTCATTTTAGTTCAGTTGTGCACATGTGCCTTATGAAATCCCATTGGTCATGATGCCCCAGGGTTCTGCACTGTGGACCTCAAGTACAGTTTTTCTTGTGCATTTCTTCTACGTATATTATCCGCTCAATCATATCAAGCAGATTGCATCACACAATTTGGATTATTCTTCGGCTGTCTGTGCAAGGGTATTTTGCAGGTTTCTTTTTATGCAAAGACTATTGTTGCCAATAATGATTGGATTCTTTGTGCATGGAATGCTTGTGATTTGACAGTTAATTCTGATGCAAAGCAGCTTGCACATTTACCCGCGATTGCAGCGTTTTTGGAGAATTTTTGCTATATCTTGTTTAAAACTGAAACAAAATCTCAGAGCCATTACCCAGGAAACTATCATTAAATCATTTGTTCTTTTTTATTAGTGTCATTGTAATTAAGGAGAATCTCATTCCAGAAAATAGATCTTCAGCAGCACTACTCAAAACTCATCCTCTCCCCTATCAATTAGTATTACAATAACTGCACTCCCTTGTTGCCTTGGCCATTAGCATTTTGATTGAACGCCGGCTGAAAAGTGACTGCGAACAGAAGATTGTGTTCAGAAAGTAATGTTCCTTTATCCGTTTCCATTGAAGCTTGTCTGGTTGTCTCCTGTCCCTACACAAAAGAGACAAGACAGTTCCAAACCTTGCAATCCAGACGCTGGCTTATATTCGTGTGGTGTGATGGATCGGGTTAAATCAGGCGCAGTCGTGATTAAGTCACATGACAGAACACAGGGCCCATATCGGCCGCGATCTAGATGCGCTGAAAACCACGCTTAGCATCTTATCTTAATGCCGGTCTCAGTCGTAATTCCTTTTTTGAAAGCAAAGGTTTTCAGGCAGCGAACGAAAATGCGGTTTATTACACCTTTCAGGCATAATACGACATATGGGTTTTCATTCAATACATAGTGCGTTGTTATGAGGTAGAATCATGGCGGGTCCCTATGCATGGCACCACTCATGTGACTTCATCACACGCACACAAATAAATGTTTTTCTTATTCAGAGGAGTGCAAGATGCACAACGAAGTGTCATTCACTAGTCTTCTTCACCCAATGCTGATCCTCTAGTTTCCTCCACTCTGTTAGGACATCTGATGGAAGAACTTCGCAGAACATTGGTCTCCTATTCATAAAACGTGGAATCCTGAGCATAGCTTGCCCATATTTTCCATGTCTCCAAAGCAAGATGGAGATCGGATGCTTTAGCACAGTCACATGTTTGAGTACTAATGAAGGGGACTGGGCTTATCAGTAGACTTGCTACACTGTCTGGCACTCACACTTATTCCAGGAGCGGAATATTCTCAAAGCCCTAAACCTGATCCTCAAGTCCAGAGGCTTTTGCCACTCACCTCAAGTGTGACCAGTTTGCCTCTTGGATGGGAAGGAGGGACCAGAACCCGAGGGGTGGCTTGCTGCTAGATTGAACAACAGCGTTCTACTATGTCTTTCTTCCAGCTCCTGTGATTACGAGGATTCTCCAGAAGATCAGAAGGCACCGGATGCTCACTTACCACTAGCTTGGCCTCATCCTGTTTGGTTCTCATACCAGCTCCCATCCACTTCAGAAGGAGCAAATCTGTCTCCCTCAGAGAAAAGAGGTCCTGTTTTCTGAGGCACAAAGAATTGCACTCCCCGGGTACTATGGCTCAGAATCAGAGCATAGTTCTTGCAGAGTTAGCATTTGTACATTTAAGCCTCTCATCTGCCAAGAAATCCTCGACCAAACCCTGTATAAGAACAAAGGGCTGATATTTTCACACTAGGCACACTAGCAAAGAACATCAACCCGCTCACCTTGACAATGTCAAGTCATTCGCATGTCACTTTGCTGAGATGGGGGTGCAGACATACACCTGCAATACTTACCATGAGGCAACTGGGGTGGGTGGAGGGGCAGGTCTCAATGACAAACAAGTATGTTAAGTGGCATCTGACAGGTCTGCCGCAACTGGTCCTTTGTTTAAGCACCTCGCTATCTACTGAGACCTAAACTAGATCCTGGCCAGCTTGGAAAACAGTTGAGCCAAAGGCTTCCCGTCACATCAAGTTGGTCATGGAGGACTTCCTTCTACGTGGCCATAATAACATCCAGACGCAGAAAAGAGTTGGAAACATTTTCCTTACTAAATGTTTCCTGCAGGTGCAGTGTGTTTCTCAGAACTCATCTCTCCACTGTCCTCAGTTCAGTGTGAGAAAGTAAATCGTTGCCCCAACCTCTTTTTCCCCATTCCTGTGCTTCCCCAGTTCATAAAATATTACATATTATGGACAGAAGGAGTGCCTTGGGCTTTTATTTGAAAACAACCGGGGACCTGCATGTTTCTAAACAACTTTGTCACTTTTAGAGGCAATGCTGTTTGAAGAGAATCATCAAAGGCCAAGATAGTGAAAGTGTCACCTATAATCAGTGGCGGCTGGTGACATTCCAAAGTGGTGAGGCGTAAAACAATTGTCGTAGTTCACTGCGGCGAGCGAGCATAGCAAGCGAGCCTAAACCACCTACGGGGGGGGTTTTCCCCCCCGAGAAAATTTTGAAAAAAGAGTGGGCAAATGGTGCATTTTCAAGCAATAATGAGAAGAACAGTTGGAATTGGTGATGAAAATAACGGAAACAAAAAATGAGATAAAGAGAAGGGATCAGGGTGAGGCCTGCAAGCGATGGACAGGTAATGTGTCAGGTCAGAGATCTACAAATAGGGACTGAAGAAACAGTGTGATGGACACAGGCAGGCGCAGGGGTGATGGACCGACAGTGTGACCAGGCAGGTAGGTAAGTGATGTACAGATCTCGTGTCATTCATTAGAACAGGAAGAGACAGATGGGTGATGGAGGTACAGTGTTTGTCGGAATAGACAGTGTATCAGGCACGTAGACTGTGGGTTGTAGATAGAGGGACTGACCGAACAGGCATGGGGTAAGTGATGGACAGAACGCGTGTCAAAGTGTCACGATAGGCAGACAGATGCTTTATACAGGGGATGTTGGTGATGGGCAGAGGGGGTCAGGACAAACAGGATGCAGGTGACATGAAGGTTCCAGAGTGTCCAAATAAAGAACATGTAATGGCAATGACAATACAAGTAAGGTCCAGTAATCACAACCTAACAATATTTCAGGTAGGGTGCAGTAATAATAACAAATATGTTACACTGTCACTCTACCTCTTATTTGTGAAAATGTGAAAAGAGCACTAGAGTTGCAAATTTACACTGCTGTCCATAATTTCCACTCCAATCTCTCAGGCTCAATTAATGATCTATATTAAGTAAACAGAGCGCACACACACTGCCCCAATAACAAGGACATGGGGGGCTCTAAAGGACCACGAGATCTGGGCATCACAACCTTACAAACACTGCCCCAATAACAGGGGGGCACTGGAGGAACACGGGCCCTAAAGAATCACACCTTCACATATACTGTCCCAATAGCAAGGGCACTAAAGTGCCACAAGATCTGGGCATCACAACGTCACAAGCACGGCCCTTACAACAAGGGCACAGCAAGCACTGGAGGAACACGGGCCCTGAGAATCACCCTCATATGTACTGTCCCAATAACAAGGGCACTAAAGTACCACGAGATCTGGAAATCATAAGCACTGCCCTTATAACAGGAGTAGACCGAGCACTAAAGGATCACGAACTCTGGGCATCACAACTTTGCAAACACTGCCCCAATATCAAGGGCACCGCGGGCACTGGAGAAACACCGTCCCTGAGAATCACACCCTCATATATACTGTCCAATAACAAGGGCACTAAAGTACCACGAAGTCTGGGCATCACAACCTCACAAACACTGTCCAAATAACAAAGGCACAGCGGGCACTGGAGGAAGACAAGCTCTGGGCATCACAGCCTTACAAACACTGCCCCAATAACAAGGGCACAGGAGGAACAAGGGCCTGGGCATCGCAGTTTCACAACTGCACACTGCGCCAATAACAAGGGCAGAGCGGGCACTGAATGAACAAAAACCCAGGACATCACAACCTCACAAATACCGATCCATCCATTAAGAAGGGCAGAATGGGCACTGAATATATACTGCCCCTGGGCATTACAACCTTAAAGAGGCGGTGCCTGTATTAAGGATAGAGCGGGCACACGAAAAAGAATGACTTGTACATCGCACCTCACACCCCCTGTCCCAATAATAAGGATAGAGCAGGCACGGCAGAAACACAGAACCCACATCTCACAAACACTGCCCCAGTAACAAAGACGTGACAGGCACACAATGCCCGGACTATCATGGAATCTGGCTCCCCCCCACCCCTTTGTGACTTTACCTCAATTAAAGAACATCCCCAGAGTCTCAACATAATAATAACCGGGTCACGGCCACATAACAACGAGACAACACATTTCCCCAAAGTAAGTCACACAGCATATCAGTGTCAGGAACACAGACCCTGTCCGTAGAACCTGTATAGGTTATCCTTCAATAATGGCACTGCGGTACCTTGTAAGGTAGAAGTCTGCAACCGCATATGTTCCCAAAATGAACACCATCTGGTAGCAACCGTGTGAAAGCCCTCGCTGTGTGTACGTCACAGGCAAGCGTCTACCGGTAAAGAAGGCCCGTGTTGTGGTCAGTAGACGCTCTTTCAACCTGTAGAATTACAGTAGTATCTAGTAGGCGGGCACTATGAATCATAATAGCTTAGACTCTGTAAAAATGACGTCCAGCAAACTCTACCAACTTATAAAGGGGCAGACATGCGCACTTAACTGTGTTGTTACTGTTATTACACAGGACTCTAACCCTCAGAGTGCTGGCAAGTAACGTGAAATTGTATAGCCGTGCTACATATGACAATACCCGAGGGGCAAAGGACAGAAATGTCAATTACCATTCGGAATATGCATCAGAATGATGCGAGTTTAGAGTTCTTTGTAGAAGCCATCACATTGAGATATTTAAACACGTGACAACAGAAATAGCTGATTAGGTGAATTGTGCAAATTCCCTGCTTGACACAAACACTATTTCTACCTGCTCTGCGGTTTAGGTGTTTTCGAAGGCACCAGTTGCGGCCGGCATGATGGGCGGGCGGGGTGGAAATGGGGTCGTCGCGGGGGAATAGGGGGGGCGGAGGGGAGGCGGGAGGGGTTTAATGAAAAAAATATATAAAATAAAACTTACCGTCCCGCGCCAGCTTCTGGATGGGTCCCGACTCCCGCCGTCCGGTCCCGACTCCTGCGTTTTCCAATTCCGGCCGGCTGCAGCTCTCCTCGTCATCAGGAAAGGCAGCCTCCCTCCCTCCCCTCCGCCAATCAACACTGCAATGGCAGCGTTGTGATTGGTGATGCGCATCTTAGAGCGCCCCAGCCGGGCCATTTTCTCTATGTAGGCTGCTGCATGCAGCCTACATAGAGAAAAAGGGAGAATGGGCGGTCCTGCTCGAGGGCAGAGGGGGGGCGAGTGGCTTGCCCACTGTTGTGCATACTGACTGTTTGGTCGGCCCCAGGGCCGACCAAACAGTCAGTACGCACAACAGTGGGCAAGCCACTCCCCTGCCCTCGAGCAGGACCGCCCACCCCCAACCAGGCACTTCTGCTTTCTCGCAGTGCGAGAAGCAGAAACAAAATTGTAGTTATTACCATTTATGTTTCTGCCTTCTCGCACTGCGAGAAAGCAGTGGGGCGGCGCCCAAACGCCCCTATGGAGGAGCCGCCACTGCCTATAATCACACTTTACATAAAGTCCCGCCTTGATGTAGTGCCTAGGCAATGTACACAACGGCAAAAGCAACTTCGGTAGCATTCTCTAGGTATTAATCTGTGATATGACAGGTGCCTAAGTGAACCTTTGATAAGATCAAGACTTTATATCACAACAATGCAAGAAGTGCCTATAAAATACTCCGCAACCTGCTTGCTAAGGCCCTTGATGTTTCCTTCTCGTCCACCCTTTTAAGGTCCAGCCTACCAGACAGATCAGACTGGTTGCAAAAGTCATACTGTGGGTTTACCAAGTACACATAGGGGGTTTGCAGTCCACCCGTTATTTACTATTAGTCTGCTTTACTGTCAACTATTATTTGCTAGCTTTTTATTGGCTGGCTCTCCTCATTTCAGCCGTTCTATCTTGTATTTGTCCCTCCTATGGAGCACAGCCTCTTTACCATTTCTTTGATTGGTTGGTTTCTATGCTCTCCCCTCCTCATTCTTAGGGAGCTACATTTTCCTTTTAGTTTAACCACTCCATGAGTATGCATGTGTTTTTCCAGCTGTCTCCCTGGTGTGCTTTTCTCCCCCTCCATGTTGGTCTCTTTCGCCCAAGTGCTCTCTTCCCCCACCCGCACAAGTGTTGCTCTCTCGCCCATGTGCCTCTCCCCATGTGCTCGTCGTTGCTCTTTCACCCGTTTATTTCTCCTTTATCCCTGCTCCCTCCCACCTGTTCCTTCTCCCCTGCACATCGAGCGGCTTCACCCCGACCTCTCCACAGCCTGGTAATCAGTTTATTATTTTTTTTTAACTATGCGCTTTCACGTTCCTTTTTTTTTTTTAAATTTACTGATTCACCTCACATCGGTAAATACATAGAAAAAAAAAGTCCACAACATTTCATAGGCTTGTACATGTGTGCTAAATGCATGCACAAGCCTACAAAATGACGTGGCAGCTGCAGGATTGTCTTTTTTTTGTCATCCTGCACAAAGTCATTAATGTTCAACCGTACAGCAAAGCTAAAAATTATTGGCAAAGCCAATGCGTCTAACAGGCGAGACCTATCGGCTTTGCCAATGCTTGTTCAATTTTCAATTGCTGTGAAATCTAACCACAAGGTTCAGAATTTTTTTAAAAGCTAGCTTAGTGTAGGATATAGTTGCACTTCATGAGGATTCCATTGCTCTTTGACCATACATTCTATCCGAATAGCCACACCCAAACCCTAAGCCATTGGCCACACACACCCACAAACTTTTCCAAGATGTAAACTGGTAAATGTTCTCATAACAGCAGGCATGCGTCAGGAGAGTCTGGGACTCTTTGACAGTGGTTGTTTCCCCAGAACAGCGGAATCATTCCATTGCATGGAGCAATGTGCTCACTCCTACCAAATTACGTTGCTATGCTGAAAGAACTCTGGAGTCCACACCTACCAGACAGCAGGATACTTACAAGGGAAAGGAAATGTCAATACCAGAAGGCCAAAAGTCAGCGTGGTGTTGATCTAGTATCATCCAAGTCAAGAAACCACAGTAGACTCTGCAATGAATATGAATTCTAGTGAGGCAAGGAGAGCAATGCAGAGTGCTGCACCAAAATATCTCTCAAACAAAGCACCAAAGGAAATACAGAGGTGAATGTGGCAGCCTACGACATAACCAGCTACAAAATGATGGCAGGACTCAAGTAGCATGACTGTCATCACAAACCCACTCCTGTGCAGCAGCCAAAAAAGTGGGGCGATAACTGGTCCTTCTCAACTACACAGAACATGCCAGATCCACATCTACTGGAGACAAACAGTGCACACTATGGTATACTTTTTTGCAACACAGACCAAGCTACCAAGAGTAACATCAGCCACTCACAACACACACTAATAACATGCCACTACAAACCAGACTTCGATGTTCAGAAAAACTCAGTCGTGCAGAAATGCACATCACAGATAGCGGACAGGGCTATAAGACCAAGCAACTGCTCCAAGTCCACAACACAATGCTGATAATTATAATGCGCTCACAAAAATGTAATTGGACATAGCATTTCTCCCTCTTGCCTTTCCAGCATTGTTTTTTAAATGCACTCTGGTCAACAATGCAAGCAATCATTTCAGGGTATTTCTTTTTGTGTAAAAGAAAAAAAAAGGCAGCACAGAAATGCAAATATTAAAAAGATTAGAAATAAAAAAATAACCTTTTCAATACTAGGCTTTTACAAGTGAATTAAAAAGCTACATTAAATCAATGTGCGCTCTAGAGGAGGTCAATGTTTTGTAAAAACATTATCCAGATTACTCTGGTTTACTATACTATGTTGTATTTGTAGAATGTCCTTGTATTTTTTACCTAAGCATTATTTAATATATTACTAGATCTGTAAGGTACAGCATAGTAAGCTTCTCCAGTCCGCTACCTGCCTCACAAAAGGATGATTTGGTGATGCCACTGATTAAAACTTGTTCAAACAATGCATTCCTCACATTAATAAGAAACAGGTAACCTGTGTTTATAGTTGGTGGAGTGATGCTTCTGCTGTTCCCCGAGTTTCGTCACAACTTTGACCAAATGGAGGGAACTGTTGGACAGACAACAGAATACATATATGTACATATGAATGTATGTATTTGAGCTTACACAGTACAGACTTAGCAAGGAAGGAAAAGAGCAATAGACTCAGATGAGGATGATGAACAAATCTAGATGGTTTGTGGGGAGAGGACAGGGGACATCTAATGACTTTACATTGAGTTTGGAGAGGGCCAGGTTTTTTGTTTTGCTGAAGCACCGAGGAGCTGAATTGTCCTTGATCCCCTGTATGTTACACAACTCTTGCAGTTAAAGAAATTACACTGCTAAAGGAAGATTCAGAACCAACCAACGACTTAGATGACTGTCCCACCTGATGGAGGAGGTACCCAATACAGCCCCTTGTCCTTTAGTGATATCCGCTTGGCACAATCAGATGGGGATGTACATTTAAAGTTATACAACGGATAGGATTAGAAGAGGACATAATGCAGTGGGTGACACTATTATATTTTATACTGACTGCAATGGTCTGTACAGTAAGGTTAATATGCGCACCATACAGGACAGAAAGGGGAACCATTTATAAGTGCCCTCTCCCACCACTTATCTTTGCTTTTGGTATTTCTTTGCCCAAGCTTGATATAAGAGAAAAATGTGGTGGGACATGAACACTTCACAAAATTATATGTCTGTATGAGGCTGGGTACTGATGTTGATGCACACCTACTGTTGAAAAATTCAGATGTACTTTTATCTTCCACCACTAGTGCTCTGAAAGGAAAGGTGACCACTTACAGCCTTTAAGATCTACGATAGCTCTATTGTTAGAAAAGGCCTTTGAGCACACAGATAAGCAGTCCTACAAAAATGTAGTCCAATATTATGTTTAATATAGTCTTCAAGACTGTAACCCAACACATGTTTTCTGGGTAGAACGCCATACTGATAGTGGACTTGAAGGCAGAAGTACTCTCCATTCAGTATTAAAAGAATACATTTCCCCAAAGATGTAGGACTACAACTTAGATTTGTTTCTTGTAGCAATTACATTGTTAATATTACATTGTTAACACAAAATTGGAGCCCCGATGAAGTTGAAGGCTAGACGCCATAACGACAAAACACGTATTGGCTAGAGAGTTGAATACTATATTAAAGAACATAAAATTGGACTACAGTTTTGTAGGACTGCTTATTACCCGCATGCTGAAAGGCTTTTTTCTAACTTCACAAGATTTAGCTGCAGAGAATCCTTCACTACAACCAGCAGTCAATACAGAAACTGCCAATATCCCACCTCCAATACAGCCAGCACCTGATGCAGAATCTGCCACTATTGCACCTCACAAGAAACATCCACATATACATGGAAGAAACCTATATTACAATATCATACTTGAACATGGAAGATACAAATGTTAGAAACCAAGCACACAATGGGCAGGAGTGACTAACATTTGCTCTTGAGTATAGGAGATGCCCCGATCACATCAGATGTATAGGCATCTTTTGATCTATTCTCAACACTTTCCAATGAAGCAAAAACATTGCAGCATTTTAAATTCACATGTGTAATACAACTGATATGATTTGTCGATCCTAATCCACAGTTCACTTTGAAAGTCCGGAAAGCGCAAAACATCTCAAAGATACAGCAAATATCTTCAAGACTGCATCAGAAGACAGGTTTGTGAATTAGGCTTAATGACATTTGTTATTTGTTACTCAAAGTGTTATAGGATTGACATTATTCAAGGCGTTAACCTGTGCTCTAGGACCAGTTAAAATGCTTTCTGCCCAGTGGCATTATGTGAGGGAGCTAAGACTCGAAGTCTGGGGTTGTGACAGCGAGTTGTATACCTAGACCACATAGTAAAAGAAAACCACTTTTATGGCATGCAGCATTTAGAAGTGCAGCAAGTTCACCGTTTGCCTGATGGACTGAGGTGATGAACTGCCTATGGAGAACAGTTCATTTCTAGAGAGCAGGAAAGAACATACAAAGCTCATTCTCGGTTAGCTGCTTTTCTCAAAGTAATCATAATTTATTAGGAAACAAGAAACAAGATCCAATGAGGACAGCACATACTTGAAACAAACATCTAATAGCAAATATAGCAGCCGGCGCATCACTTCGGCTGTTCAACAGTGAAGTGAATATGTAGTTCCCACCTTGATAACTAAACTCCTTTCAGATTTGACGGCATTGGAGTCAATGATTCATGCTTGCTGGTAGGTAATTCATAACTACATCTTGTTACTGTGCAATACGATCAACTGCCACAGAATCAACAAGTGGCGCTTCGCCTCCATATATCCAGGATGTTTCTCTCCTCTTATTGTCAAAAAGAAAATTTTTGTTGAGTGTGATAACATGCCTTCCTTATTCTTTAGGGGCTAAATGTCCAGTGTGTTGATGCAACCTTTAAACGTATGACCCTTAAAATTCAATGCATCTTCAACAAATAGCTGAACAGTAACATAATTTGATATCTTCTCAGCTTTTATGTGGCATGCGAGTCATCGAGGTTAGAGCAGGTGACTACTAATTAGCTAAACTGGGATCAGTAATGAAATACCTATGAGCTTTGTTTGGACAGTTTTAGTTGTGACCAGCACCCAAAGTCCTATTTTCCAGACATCAACAGTAAAAGTGGTATATTGATACTGTTATTTCTATGTGGAACAGATCAAATTTATTCTGAAAATCAATAGTAGTTAATCATTTATCATGGACAGCTTACATCTACTCCTAGATAGTACCACAAATAAGGTTCCTAGTACCAGTTAACCTTCAGACTTTGTGAGTCATAAGAAAATTAATATCTACTCGAGGCTTGCGTTCTCAAAACCAAAGTAGGCTGTCAGGCTCCTGAAATATAAATAAATTCGCTGAATCAGGCACGGTCTCCCTCGCTTTAATTAATCAACCCGTTCGAAAAGCCCTAAATGCAAAGCTTAGCAATTAAGGGAAGTAAATAGGACAGATTTCTGTGTGAAACCTGAGAGCATATCTTAAATGCAGAGGGGAAGCTTTTCAACTTGTTAACTCATGCTCAGGTATATCTCAATCGGCAGTTCAATCGCTTTTGCTACAGATAATGGCCTACCTGTGAAAGAGTTAATTAACTAAGTAACAGAGAAACAATGTGCTCCTTCCGTGGTGTCAGTGATACCGATCAGTGCTCTTCTCTGCATGTGGACAAACATAGGAAACATCCATTAAAAAGGAATGAGGATTAAGATCAGTGAGAAAATCATTCTTATACAGACCAACATTTACAAATGCCATAGGCTTCACATAATGCACCTCTCTCTCTAAAGCCCAGGCATTGGTAAAGACATATCAGTCCTGGGTTTTCGGCACATGATTGGGTAAGCATGTAGCCTAGCGTACACATCATCTATTTACACATGTACTTTTTTTTTTTTTTTTTTACTCAAATGTAATGTAGTCGCACATATTTACAATCGTACCTTTCACCATCATAACACGACTGCCCAAAAGATAAATGACCACCATTGTGCGATTTTAACAGGGTGTGCAGTTCACAACCGTTTAAAACAGTGCTTCCCAAACTTTTTAGAATCACAAACTTCTGCAACCCAGCTATAATGGACATGAGGCGGGCGATTTTTTAATGCAACTAAAGCATCGTGTGGTAGCTTGTAGTCATTTACAAACTGCACATTTTGCATTGAAATGACCACCACATTTGCACGGGCATACAGTATTACTAATGGAACTATAGTGTATTCAAATAATGTGTGGAAAAAGGGTTCCAGGGAACATTTATCATTAGTGCATTACAGAGTAAAGCGTCTTGATTTGTTTTGATCGCATTAAAATCTTTGTTCCCTTCACACTTCAGAATTATAAAAAATGAGCTTCATTGTTGCTTTCCTAACTGCTGAATGTGTACAATTCATATACACGTATTTACATTTAGTTCTGTGGTAGACAAAATGACATCCTACAGCCTTTCCTTTCAAACTCCCTGTACTCCAGCAATACTGACATAATTCACCTTACTATTCTTTCTCTGACTGCAAAATGAGAGGAGTCTGCAAACTCCAATCCCCATATTAAAATAAGCACCAATTTGTCATAAGACTTAACCCGACATTGGACCTCTGTCTTTGAAGCACAGCAAATGTGACAAGATACATACAGAATCTGAAAGCACCTTTATTTATTGAACTTTCGAAACCCACCAAAAATCAGCTCACGGCCCAGAGTTTGGGAAACACTGGACTAACACAGGCATGTGCAGAAAAATACACACAAACACACTTAGAGATGCTTCTTTTTATACTTCTGCTTCAACTCCCGCTGGTGTCCCAACTCCTCCTCTGCCTCTCATGAACACTGCTGGACAGCTGCTCATGCGTGCAAGGTTCAGTACTTGCGCTGCCAGGAGGGAGGGACAGAAGGTGGAAGAGGAGTCTTTTTGTGGCCTAGGGAGGAATTGCACAGGACTACCTGCAGAAGTTATGGGGTGCTATTCAGGTAGGAGGCTTACTTGAGTATCAGGATGAGTGGATGCATGGAAGTGCAATTTTGACCTGCGGTGGAGGCAAAAATAAGAGGAGTGCTTGAGGGAAGGGGCGCGTGAGAGGACAACTGGGGGCTCGGGCGAACAGGAGTACCTCAGGTGGAGGTCAGCAGGTAGCACCAAGCTGTTCTTGAGTGGTAGTGGCTCTTCTCCTGGACAGTCAGTGGCCAAACTGCTGCCACTGTTAACGTTGAGAAATGCCTCATACAGACTGCTGCAGGAGGATCCCCTAATTCTCATGATGTGGCACCGCCTCAGTCAACAGCAGGCTGTGTGTCAGCAAAGCACAGAAAGGTTGGGCACTGGGTGCTCTGTGAGAGGGCTAGGCAGAGGATGTAGTTGGGCATTCCCTATGGCCTAGATGAGAGCTCAGACCAGCCAGGGCATCAGGTGTTAGTTTCCCTGTACTGAGCCGAAGCACATTTGGGAATTCATAATGATCCACATTCTGATTTTTTATTACGAACCAATTACATGGTTCTAGCCGATGTCTGTATCCAAACATGCTAGACGTGCATTCAACACTACATTTCCCACGTTTCCCACGCTCCTGGGTAGTTCTCTTTGACCGCGTAGCGTGTCATCAAACCGCGACGTGTGTCACATGATTTGGCACTCCGGGGATAGCGTTATCACAATGTCCCCTTACAGGTGTGGTTAATTTAAGATTCCCGGTATTTGTACTTAAGCTCGCGCCCCTTCCGGTCGCTACCGCTTGCGATACTCAGGATCCGGCCCGGGGTACCAACGGAGTAGGTAAGCGTAACGGTTGCTGCAGTGTTGCTTTTTCACCCGCTCGAGTTTCGAGCTTGTCACTCTGTTTTATACTCTTGGCATTTGGCAAGGTTCCTAGATGTAGCGCACATCTAGGACATGGGCGTTTTAATACCCTGCATCTATTTTTAAACCCGGCCCTCTTTGCTTGCCGCAATATTGCCTAGAGCCCCTATCTGACGTACGAATTACATTTTAGTCCTCTAACTGCCTGATTGTCCTGTTACTCACAAGGAGAGGGCAGAGCGCAACTGACTGCTTACTTTTAAAACACCCAAGCAGTAATTTAACTGTACACATAACGGTGTTCTTGATAAACCCTTATGAATCTGAACACACCATATTGGTGGTGCAATGTCGGCCCACCAGTTTTTAATATAAATTCACATTCTTTGTGGGTTTAGTTCTTTTTTCTTTTCTCTTTATCACAGAGCGTTGCCTCACGCCCTGAGCTGTTGCCAGGAGCGGTGGGTTCCCTCCTGATTGAATACGGGTAAGATGGCTGATATAGTGTTCACTTGCATTCATTTTGAGAACTGTAGCATTTCTACATTGCTGTGAAATGTTTTCTTTCTATATATACAGACTTATATCCATGAACTCTTTTCTTCTTTCAACAGGAGTGCAACACCTATGCCTATAGTTTCAACATAAAACATTACACAGGTATATGGTTGTATTGTTCCTATAAGGTTGTGTTTGTGTTAATTTTCCACATATTTAGAGTGAAGTAGTAACAACTAGGTCCTGAAGAAAGCCACGATCAATGTAAGATCAAGGTTGGCTGAAACATGTAGACCTTCTCACCAGCGCGCTCGCACATTTATTCAGATCGCGCCCTTACTGCTTTTTAACCTTTGACACCACGAGATATCTAATAAACCTTTTTTTCTCCTGGTAGTCAATTTTAACACACTTATTACATACACTGCATCACGTATTCTCACCACATTGCTTTTTGCTTCATCGATCTTAGGTGATCTAGTTTCGGATTACATCAAAACATCCGCGAGCTCCTCCTTTACACTAGCAAGGAGTTCTAGCTCCTTGGTTGCACTAGCGTGCAGCCAAGAGGAGATCCCAAATGATGAAGCATGCCACCTTGGTGGGTGATGGGATTCCGTCCTCTTAATTGAGACTCCCCTCTTTTTGTGTTCTCCTGTGGGGGTGTACTGTTTATTCGTCTGTGTATATATCCCTCCTCAAGACCCGCGGATTCTTTGTTGTTGTTATATATGGTTAGGGGATTCATCCGCGCAGGTCTGTAAACTTCCCTCAGACCCTTTTTTCTCATCTGGTATTATATTGAGAGCACAGACCAGCCAGGGCATCAGGTGTTACCTGGGGACTGGAGGGGTTGAAAAAAATAGGTGACACTCCCAGAGTGATGATGGGCATGTTTGTTGTGTAGGTAAGATCTGGTGTGGCATCAAAAGACAGCTAGTCAGGAGCATCCAATGGCGAAGTAATTGTTTCACGAATGCTGCAAATGTTGACAGAGGGAACACTTTCTCCTTTCCACTGCAGGCAGGTTTTAATCCCCCATCACCTTCAAAGAAAAGGGGGCTGTTGCAATCAGAGATGTAGTCTTGTAGGGTATAAAAGATGTAGGTTTATTAGGTTACAAGTAAATTAGGTAGTGCCCCACCAGGATCAGCATCCTTGCTGCTCAGCCCACACATCAACTGACTCTATCCAAGCACAAACACTTAACATTCCAATTACCTCACACCCTGGCTGAGCAGCAGGGAACATACAACTATGAAGGATGCATAGTACCCAAGACAAGTCACAAGGCATCCCTCGGCAACATGCCATTTGCCTCAAGATGCTGTTGCACAGTGCTTCTAAGGCAAAAACTCAAGTCGAAGAATGCAAATGTACGGATTTATTAAGGACTTGATCAACAAGAACATATCTGACTGAATCACTCAACTCAGTAGGCAGAGTCACTGAGGGTGAACAGATAAAATACCTCATGTCACCTGAACACCATTTGTCACTTCTGGATTTTCCTCTTCTCAAGCCACTGTTATCTGCCACTCTAGTTTAATTCATTCAATAGGAGTGAACGAGGACTACAACCCTTTGAATACATTAGATTGATAAAAGAAAGCTAGGCTTTGCATAGTTGTGTCCCTTTTGACATGACTGCATCTAGTAACTCTGATATCATAATTTCATCAATTAAGCATTACAAGATATGTAATGATAATTTTGAGCTAATAGCAACCAATTGAAAAAGACTCATTTTATTAACGATAAAGGGAGACCGGTAAATATGAATTAACAAGAGAATCACACATAACTACACCACTAAGAGAGAAGAAGTTTACCAGTGACCCAAATTGGCTTTGTCCAGTGCTAGATCGAAAAACGATGATCAACTATAAATTACTGTTACTCGTAGAATAAAGGGCATCCTCTACGCAACTGCTTCTTAAAATAAAAATGAATGTGCTTGATATTAGAGTTAAAATGATCTCAACTGATAAGATACTTTGGCAAGAAAAACTGAAAAGAATACATTTTCCCGCCTAACTTACTGAGCCAAAAAGAAAGGCACAATTAGCACAATGCTGGGAAATTCAGTAAAAAGCTTGAAGGAAAAGGGAATCCATTACCGCCAATGTCAAAAGTTACATCACACAAATTAAGAAGATAGGGAGCAAGTATTCTATATTTAATTCTTCATTCACCGGATGCAACTCTTAACATTTCCAGCAAGTATCAAGTGTCTAGCATTTTTGTTGTTTTCTCCATTTAAAAAAATGGTTACAATTTGTTGGCCAACGAGAGCCACCTCATTGTCATATTAACCCCCGGATTTACAGTTTTCTGTAATGTTTTTATACTGGTGTTTAGCCAGTTTCTGAAAGCTTAAACTTTTGTCAGGCGAGGAGGCACCGGATTTGTCCAGAATCACAAAGGATCGAATGGGGAGCAAATATTAGAAGAACCCACTTGACCGGAGATCAACAACTTAGTCACTAAAAGACATCTTCAGCAGAGTAGAGGCTTTGATGAAAACAGGAGATGTCACATGCGGCTGGTATCTCTGAAAAGTCCCTATCACGGGATGGGACAGAGGGAGCTGCATGTTAGGCTGACGGGAATGAATGTGCCTAAGCTCCAACAATCCTTCTATGAGTTTCGGTTAAAAGCAAGCACTCGCGATACGTTTACGAGTCCATGCTACTTACGTATTATCTAAGCTACTTTGAAGCTATTTAAAGCCAGCATGTATCATGAGGTTTAATATGAATATAACGAAGAAAAATCTTTTTAAAGGCCCCAAACTCTTAAAATCTTCGAATCCAACCCTGAGTGAGGAGTCAAACCACCTCCATTTTAGAAAACTCTTGAAAACTGAACTCCTTAAGACATCATTCTATTAAAAAATTGACACCGGGTGGGATTGTGAACAAATAACGTTGGTTGACTGTTATACCTCCTATCCAGCTGGACTTGATCTACTCTATATTTCATACAGCAGCAGGAGTTCTTTAATTAGTGCTCTGTAGTGACCACAAAGTGGCATTTGACTTCATATAAAAATCTCAAATCTACACCTTTGCAGAGTACATGTAGCAGTTCTGGTTCTATGAAGAGCAGTGCTTATTAGAAAGGGCATTTGCAAAAATAATATATATCTGTTTGAAGAGTGTGAACGTAAAAAGTACTTCAAAACTGCATAGGAAACAGAGTACCAAAAATTAGTTTGCACCGCAATGCATGCTCTAACACATACGTTAGAGGAAGAGAAAAACAGAGGAATAATGCACTTGAGGAAAATGGCTTTGTGAATATGTTGTTACATGGTTCACCTATACTGTATTTGGAAAATGAATGGTACCAATAGGGAGCAACTAAAAATGGGGCTACAGAACATGGTGGGTATTGGAAACAATGGACCTGGATGACGCAGGAACAACAAGCAGAACAGGATTTGTTATAGGGAGTTTTGGGTTGGTAGATGTGGTGTTCCTGCCACTTAATGATTCAAAGGCTACCTTTTAAGTCTCCTCCTCCTTTTGATCTTACATTTCCTTTGGCAATATAGACAATCTATCTCTTGTGGACTTTAGCCTAGAGTTGGTCAATTTGGAGTACTGAATAATCACTGTGCAACAGAACAAGCTGAAGACGGCTAGCAATGGGTAGGACATGTTGGTAGAGGGACCTCAAAAGAAATGGGCAGTGGTTGAATTATATTGCGGGCAAGGAAGAGGACGGATTAGAGATTACAGGGGGAGTATAGAAGAACACAGAGGGTCAGGCATTAGAGGGCCAGTACAGAAGGACATTGAAAGAGAAACAGAAGTGAAGGAAACTTGGAGAACACAAAACGAGAGAATGTGCATTTCACTTGAAGTGCAGAATGACATTCCAAGTTATGGTGGACATGCATAGGGATAATGTGAGATGGGAACGATAGGCAGGGAATGGCTGACATCTACCGCAAGATGGGGGAAGCAAGAAGACATGACACATTGGCAGAATAAAATTGAGAGTCCAGGGCAGGCAGAATGGTATTAAAGAAAAAGCCAACTGCATTAAGACAGTTGTACAGGGAGAAAGAGGAGAATGCGATGAGAGAAAAGTAGCATTGCCACCTAATTCCATGAAGAGGGGACATTGTTTCCAGTCTGGCAGCCTGTTGCACCTTGGAAGTTGTAGCCTTTCCTTGCTTCGATTGAGCCAACTAAAATCACGCTTGTGAATCAAGTGCCTCTCAAAGTGCATCCATCCATGACTGACAACATAGGGCCCCGATAACATGGAATGAGGGGACAACCCCCACACCGTGCCGCAAGAAATGTAACTAGATCACCGCCCGTGAGTGCAACAACACCCTGAAGGCCGGGCTAAAATCAAGAACCCTAGCAATGGCGAGAAGATCATGCTGTGTAAATATGTAATATATATTTGTCCAACCCTAATCGCTTCAGCTTTTCTTAAAATGTAACCTTGAGTGAATTTGCAACTTGTATATATGTAACTCTAACCACTAGTATCTGCAGTAGACTTATGTACTTACTACCATTCTTTTGTAAAATTAGAGTTTATCTGTTTGTATCTTTTCCTTGAGTGAATTTGCAACTTGTAATTCTGCAACTCTAACCACTAGTATCTGTAGTAGACGTGTGTACTTATTACCATACTTATGTGAATTTAGAACTTATCTGTTTGTATCTTTTATGCAATTCATGTACTCTAAAGTCCTTATGTAATTTAACTGGTTCCATTTTAAAGCGCTCTGACACCTTTGGGTAAAGTTTGCGCTATATAAAACTGCATAAATAAATAAAAAAATAATAGACAAATGAGCCTACAGGAGCCCAAGAGCTGGAGGCGAGAGGCAGGCAGTATTCAGATTAACAGGACAATAGAGACTCTCAGTGCCCAATGCAATTTTGTTTCACGTACATGAAATTTTTACTTAAGGAGAGCAAATGTAGCAATGAAGGGAGGCAGTGCAGGATAGAGGTTTGTCTGATAACACACATATATGCCAGGGCTTTAAGTGGGCCGGGTCTCACCGGGTCTGAGCACCAGCAGTTTTTTTAAGGAAACCTCGAAATGGGTCTCTATCGGGCTCTGTTTTGTTCCCTGGCACAGTCCGTTTTTTTTTCCCGGACTGCAGTGACAGCTGGCACATCGATGTGCGCGTGGTGAGCGTTGTAGAGGAAGGGAAATCCTTTAAAGAGAGTCATTTTCTCTCTGGGTTTCCCTTCTCTTTTTGAAACTCAGGAGCAGCAACATTGTCGTGGTGTCACCAGGGCTGTAAGTGGAAGTTTTTTCAATATTATATACAAGCCATAGTTGCTGCCTATTTATCTTATGGAACTAGCAACCACTGACAAAGCCAATAGTCCTCACTTGTAGGTATGATGTGACTTGTTGTATCATATCTGGACGCAATGACAGGAACAGCAAAATACAAGTCGGGCGGCACACACTGCTAAACAGAGTTTTAGCTGACATGTTTTTAAGCCACGCCCTTAATTACATTGACCACGCCCCTTTGAGAGACCCTCCAGTTTTTTCATCCCACTTAAAGCCCTGATATATGCCTAATAGGGGTGTGCTGCCACACTATCCTGGAAGAAGTCAGACATTTCAGGCTGCCATTCTTGAAACGCACGCCGTTGGAGACGATCAAGTGAAAAGATGCGGCTTTCCCTAAATGTGCAGATTTATTATCCTCACATAATATAGCTTACTAGCTGGCGAATGTGTTTGTAAGTACTGTAATTAGCTTGGTACAAAGATTTATTTCCTAACCTTTCCTCCCTCAGCGCAATTTGACTGGCAAACGCGCTGCCAAGAAGGCCATCCAATCAGACATTACTCAACTGATTCCAAGGTGCTCGGAGACTCTCAGTGCCCAATGCAATTTTGTTTCACGTACATGAAATTTTTACTTAAACACGCCGGCAATAAACAAATAATTGCAGAGGTTTTTTTTTCTTCTTTTTAATCAACATAAGACATCAAATAAAAGCGGGTTGTAGCTCTGGAAGAGAAAATTGGAAGTGAAGCTCTGGCAAACATTCAAAACATAAAATCAGTCAGGCGTCAGAGGTGTGCGCTAGTGCAGCGCTCAGGCTACGGCTTCAGTGTGCTCTTTCTGAAATGAAACTCTCTTTTTGGGGAGAGGCCGGGCACGACCCGTAGGAGCAGCTGAGGTCAGCAGCGTAAAGCTCCAGATGTTCCTACAAACTGGTGGCTACTAAGATCTCAATCTGAAACATCTCCTTCTGCCCGATAAAACTCAAAACTGTACGAGAAGGAACATTTTATTGCTATTCTTCAAATTTATTCTGAAACGTGCATTTTTACGTTAAGTTTTATGGTCATCTGTTACATAAATAAGAAAAAAAAAACATGGTCTGAAACCTATCATGCATGTATGGGTCTGGATACTTTAAATTTCTGATCGCACTCTAACAAATACTTATTTAAAATCACGATTGCATTAGAAGCGTAATGAAATTACATCAATTACATTAATATACAGATACAGTATATGGAAATTAAAAAATGTTAGTCTACTATTCCCCATTTAATGTATCCACATTTCCCCTCGTCGTTCAATCCTGACATTTATATTTGATACCAAATAAAATTAGAGATACAAATTGCTAACATGCCCTTGCTGTGGGTGGCCTTCATCATCACTCTTGCCTTCAAGGTAAACAAGTACCTCAATGCTTCGTTGGTCGCAGTGGTTCTTCTGGTTTGAGAGTGGGCATAGGAAATGTTTGCTCAGTCTACAACGAACAGGCAGGTCAGCACATAAATGTGTTTAATGTCATATAATCGGTAAAGCAGTTGGGACCAACAGAGTATGGCCCTAGATGGGAGGCATTTGGAAACCTCCTACAGACACCTCCAGAGGTGACCAGTATTTCACAACTAAAAAAAAGATCTTCGTGGTCAACTGCACCCACACATATTGTATATACCCTGTACATGCAAATCTGCCCCTAATTACTATCCTGATAGAAAGCATTCAGCTTCAACTAAGTGGGCCACATATAATCCATCCCTGAATAGAGTGGAGATAAAAGCTGAACAACCAAAAAAACACATTTCAACATAAGCAGATTAGACTGCAATGGTGGTGGCAACGGTTGGAGACGAAAGTCAATGAGAAGAGACAACTAAGAACAGACTAAAATCTCTTCACATCACAAAGGAAAAATTATTCACAGAACAGCACCTTTGGCAACAGGTTTCCAGCCAGAAAACGTCTTGATCAAGGATTTCTTAGTACGGTTGTGGGTGGGCATGGTTGTGTTTTTTTTCTGAGCTATGGGAATAGATCATTGTGAATCAGTGAGAAAGTGCACCATATTCAATGGTGGGAGAACAGCAGCAGGAAGCCGTACAAGCCTTTCCAAATATCACCTGTTGGGGGACAGGAATGTCCCCCGTACGGTGACCTATCTAGTATGTTGTCCTGCCCTGAGAGCCCAACTGCTGGTGAATCTGGTATTCTGACCTTTATTTTGGCTCTGTTATCACTCCAACCTAGCATGTATGCAGAGGTCTAGGCCTATCCCTGACAATGCGAGGTTCAGAACATATCCTGTGACCTGGAGGGGCTCACCAAGCATACCCTCAGTGCACAAAAGACTATTGTCCCTCTCCTGCCGCCGAGCGAGAATTCCAATGGGCTGACTTTAGAGCAAAGGACTGGAGACTGAAATACTACACAGAACTGAAAGTGCTTATTTATAAGACAAGAATGACCTTAACCGATAGATTCTTTTACTTGCTTACGGCAATATAACACTTGGACACAAAACTAGGTTATCCTCACCACTTTGATATACTCACAATACATGGGTTTGGGTTGCTATTCCCAATAATTACACTAAATCCTCTACAGATCCAATTGAGTGTTCAAATGGAATGGAGCATGGGACTATTTATAGAATGACGTCTTACACAGAGGCACTTGAAATCCTGTATATTATTTGCATGGATATCATGTAGTGATAAAATACATGGATGTCAATTATATCTTTTTACACCAAGGTGGAATATACTCTCCATAGTACTCATTATGGAATACTTTAGCAGATGCCTTTCGTAGTATAATAATCCCTGCGCTCTTGAGGATGGGCGTGACCAAAGTATGAGCTTGCAACTGTATATAACAGAAGATTCATTTTATTACTTCCATGCATCTTCCCTAGCCCTGACGAAATCATTGGGTTACAGCTGCTTGATTAAATGTGCTGGCTGTCTGAAACGTTATAGACCAATAAATAGCATAGACTAAAAGAAGACTTGTTTAGTGGACTCTTGATAATTGGATATTTTAAGAGTAGTGGGGGAGTGGTACTATTATTAATACAAAACAAATCATTTGGGTGGGGAGGGGAGGTGCCTTTTACGTCTACGCTGCACCTGTGAACGACGATACTAACAGCTTTAAACTAAGCCAGGGCAAAATTTCAATTACTCTGGCATAATTTGTGTAATTTAGGGAATTTTGTGTTACGCTTGTAATGCAAAATTCTCAAAATTACACAATGTTGCTTAATTATGTAGCCATTTGTGGAAAAATTATTGCATGGGAACAATGCGAACAACCCGAAAGTTCACAGCTTTTGGTTGTGGCACCTTTGATTTTTTTTGATTTTTTAGCATGAAATTCATCCTCATGTCAATGTGCATTTCGCCCAGAAAATATAGCACCAAATGATGGATTTGCATTTTGTGTAACTATGTGTAATTTCCCCGAAATTTTGCATGATTAAGCGAAAGCAATTTATGCTAATTTCGAAGACCCCTACTTTAAATACCACTATTAACTTGAAATGATCATTCATCTTTTCTAAGTGTTAAGACTTGCTCAATAATCTGTGGACGTGACTCCTACCAACAGTGGGTTACTCAACTGAAAATAGAAAAATATTTGATAACACAACCGACACAATCTTTGTCAGGCATAAGACCATTAATTGGTTTTTATTTTCACTCTTTCCTTCAATTAGGAATTGTTGTTAAGCATAAGTTTCGTTATGAGTAAAAATATGCACAACTAGTATTTGGTTCAGAGCTGGGTGTTCTGAGTACAAGTGAGTCTCTTTACATTGAGTGCATTTCATCAAGTCATTTACCACATACTTAAGTTACTATCCTATGAGTTGACTGGGCCCAGAGGTTTGAATTGGTGTGAGAAGTTGCTGAATACATATGGTCATTCTTGGATTGACTACAAGGAAGCGTGTGTAGGTTTTGTTATCAGGTTTTCCATTTTTGTGAGTTTGCCTTCAGTTCGACATCACCAATTAAAGATTTTATTAAGTAAGAAACAATGAGATTAAGCTTAAAACCGGCCAACATACTAGATATAAGGTGTGTATGGTTTAAAATACGGAGGAGAAAATCAATTAGAACAGTGGTAGAAATGAGGATGTAGTTAAACTGGCAGACAAAAAAACAAGACAGTTTGCGGATTTTAAAAATATCAAAGGAAGGACCATCATTCAGCAAAGCTTAGAACTATACAAATTGAAAAGTATGGAATTTAGGCAGTTTTTATCACGACATGACTGCCAGCCTTCATCAAGATGAGGATTTGCAACAACAAAGGTGCCCTCTGCAAGACATTCCCAACTTCTGTCCTCACAAAACTTTCCTTCCAATAAGATAGCGGAGAAGCTATTTTGACAGAGGAATCCATCCTCATAGAAGTTATCGCTCTCTCATACACGATAATGACAGACTGCCATTCCGATAAATAGCCTCTGCGAAATTCTACAGAGGAGAGGAGAGATGGAATTTGAAATGTACGCTTCACCATGGTACTGGTGAGAGTAAAGTAAAACATTTTTAATTCCCGTTTGATTAAGGAGAGTCAGCATGATCCCAGACTAGAGTCCACTGCTGATCAAATCTTTAACCACTGTCAATGGGGCTGGGAATAAGGTGAAGAAGCCACAAGGTAGATTCAAAGGGCTAAAGGAAGATGTTAAGCATGTAATATCAATGAATATTGATGTACTGGCAGCATGCCTACCACTACTTTAGAGAAACTCAATTAGTTAGGGCATGTTAGCTAGCATATGTACATGTTACTTGTATGTTTGAAGCAAATGTCCAACTGTTTCGGAATTCACAAAGAAATACAGTAGTAATTCTGGGAATCTGCAACAGTTGCAAATCCCCAGGAGCACTTTAATGCACCGCAATTTCACACAGAAAAATGCAATGCCAAAGTGTGTTTGCACTCAATAGGTTCCTACGAGGAGAACTCCCTTCCTCTATGCACCAATCATCAATATCAGGGGGTGGGAGGTTAACATATTTCCATTATGACAACACATTTAATTTTGTCCTAGATAGGAGAACATTTAAAAGTGTTGGCATATTAGGCAACTATGTGCAAATTGATGGTGACCAATTAGAAACTTTTTTTTTTTTTTTTAAACATTTATTTATGATTTTCACACATGACATGGTAGTACATTTTCTTAAACCAACAGCAGGTCACAAACATTCCACTATATGTTCATTTTGATAATCGTTTGGCATGAGACGACTAGAGTATTCAGCAGGCACAATATCGGCATTTGACATGGAATACTTACAGGTATGCCACGTTGTTGATATGTTAGCAACACATGATATACAGTCCTAACCATATATCATATTAGCCCCGTTCCCATTCTTGTACCGTCTAGGAACCATTGTCTTATAAGCAGCTACCTTAACTAGGTGAAACTATAGTGTCCAATTCATATGCAGTGGCCGCGTTTCCCTCTAGATCTATAGATGTTGCGATGTCCGCATCTTCTGAGTTCTACAGGAGGAGGTAGCTCTGGAGAGGCCCCCATATATCCGTGGGTCTAGAGGCAATTGGGAGCAGCTCCACATATGTGTTGGTCTGTTCCTGGAAGTGTAATAAGTCAGCCAACCAGTCCTTAAACTTCGGTGCTCGACCCTGCCCCACCTACAGGCTACCCTACGTTTAGCTAACAGTAGAGATATGGCAAGAAACTTTCGATAGGTTTTGGGTATTAGTGCCGTGTAGCTCAGAAGGACCACCACAGGATCCCTCACCAGTGTGCTATCCAGCATTTTCTCAAGCGCCTCATACACCTCACCCCAGTAAACTTGCACTGTCGGGCACTCCCAGGCCAGGTGCAGAAAGCCTGCTCCTTCCCTCCCACATCTATCACATCTGTCATGGTCAGTCAATTTAAATCGATATTTTTTAACAGGCGTATAATATAAACGCTGCAAAAATGTATAATGTATCACCCGTAACCTACTACTGGCAGAGATTTGCGATGCTTGGGCGCAACAGTAATTCCATTGCTCCACAGTTAGCTCCTGCCCCAGCTCCTCTTTCCAGTGTGTGTAGGCCGAGCTGACTGGTTGTTCTTGTATTGCCCGTATGCCTTTGTATAAGCCTGACACTAAATGTTTGCCACCTGTGGGACCCAACATCTGGTGCAGCGGGAGGAGAGTCCCAGGTTCACGAGGGAAGTCCGGGAGGATCGCCCTCATCCCTTGCCTCAACCTAACATATAAGAATAAGTCCAGAGGGGAAGTCCGCACCCCCTGAAACATGTGTTCTGAGGAGCGAAAGGTACCTTCCTGGAACAGGTCCCCCATGCATTTATACGCATCCGTTTGCAGAGGTTCTGAAAACCCTTCTCCTGTAAAAGGGGCATGTCAGGGTGATAGGTTAACGGGAGTCGAGGGGAATATAAGAATGGCGACGAGAGCTTCTCCCTGATACAATTCCATGCATCTACCGTGCTGGTGACCGTAGTAGGTGGTGTTGATCGCGTGCGGCGCGGGCCATGTATGATACCGTTCAGTGGGATGGGATCTGCAAGCCAGTCCTCCGTGGCTATTTGCGGCATGTATCTAGGGGGATACACCCAGTAAAAAGCGTATTGAGCTTGCGCACTCAAATAATACATCTCGAAGTCAGGTATATCTAACCCGCCCTGTTCATACGGCCTAATAAGGTTGGACCATTGAAGTCTTGGCTGTTTCCCCCCCAAAGGAGTCTAATCAATTCCGTCCGCAATGTTTAAAAAAAATTAGGCCCAGGGTGATGGGGTATATTTGCAAACAGGTAAAGGAACTGCAGAAGTACCACCATTTTTATTAGGGAAGCACGTCCAGCAATCGATATAGGCAAAGAGATCCATCGTGTGACATTGCTATTAAGTCGTGCAACTGCCGTGCCATAGTTGAGCCGTATAGTTTCTTCCCGGTCTCTTGTCACCTGTATACCGAGATAGCGAAGTTCAGTGTCACACCATTCCAACGGGAAGTCAAGTGGAAATTTAGGAACCGCCGGTGTAAGAGGAAACAACTGGGATTTCCCACAATTAATATTGACACAAGACAGCCTGCAAAATAGTATAAATTCACGTAATATAGGGTTGAGATTATGCTGGGGATCCCTGATATATAATGTAACGTCATCCGCATATAAGGATATCAAAATTTGACGAAGACCACACCGAAACGCCTTATCCTGATGTCGCTGCCGTAGTCTGGAGGCAAGGGGTTCAATTGCGATGGCGAATAATAGCGGGGACAACGGGCACCCCGGACGAGTGCCTCTCGAGATGGGGAGTGAGTGAGATATATAGCCATTAATCAATACCTTGACTGTGGGCTTGTGGTTCAGCAACTTAATCCAGGATATATATATCATTGGAAACCCCATGCGATGCAGCACCCCGAAAAGATAATCCCACTCCACAGAATCAAAAGCTTTTGTGGCGTCTAAGAACACCGCTGCAGGTGGGAACTCAGGCGCCACTGTCTGATCGAGCGAGAATAATGTTCGGAGGTTGTGGGTGGTTGCCCTGCCAGGAACAAAGCCCGATTGGTCAGGTAAGACGAGTTTCTCCATGAGAAGAGTGAGGCGATTAGCCAGCACCTTAGCCAAAAGTTTGGTGTCACAATTAATAAGTGACAGTGGACGATAGGAATCACACGAGCTAGGGGTTTTATTGGGTTTCAGTAGGGATGTAACCAGTGCCTCCCTCATCGAGGGGGGGGGGGAGCGTAAAACCTCCAGGGATTCCTCAAACTTCTTTAAGGACTGGCGCCATGATGTCGATATAAGTTTTGTAAAATTCAGCAGGAATGCCGTCTAATCCGGGCGCCTTCCCATTTTTAAGTTGCATTATCGCTTCCCGGATTTTATCCAATTCAAAAGGCAAACTAAGGAACTCTCTTTGCGTATTACTGAGCCACCCCAACGCTATATCCCCCATGAAGTCGTCCAGCTCCACTGGCTCATGGCGTTGTGTGGTGTATAAAGCTTCATAGTGTGTTGTGAATGTGGACAATATATCAAGTGAATCTCTATGCATTGTTCCCTCTGGGCCTTCAATTTCAAGTATTTGTGTCGTGAACCTGGGACACCTCGTCACTGCAGCCAGCGCCTTTCCCGGCCTTTCACCTTCCCCATATTTTCGAGCCACCCAATATTTACTCTTAAATTTCACCTCTCTGGCAGCAGTCTGTTCATATTCAGACAATTTCTCTCGAAACTCTGTCTGCACCTGTCCTGTCTCTCCTTTACCCATCCTGTCCTCTAGCCTCTTCAGTTCCTGTTCCAACGTTTGAATCGTTCGTCGTATGTCCCTAAGTACCCCGAAACTCTTGGAGAGGCAATACCCTCTGATAGTGACTTTGAAAGCCTCCCATATTACCTCTACGTTATCAACTGACCCCTTGTTTCTCACAAAGAAGTCTTTTATTTCCTCTCCCAGTTCAGCCTGGAAGACCGCATCCAACAAAGCGTGTGGCTGCAGCCGCCAACAGGGTCTGGGCGCGCCATATCCCGGTGGTGTAAGCGACAGCCTCACAGGACAGTGGTCTGAGAACGTCCTGACAGGATGAACTACATTACGTATGGCATCTCCCAACCCCCTGGAAACAAGACAATAATCAAGGCGTGCCCATGTACCCGCACGTGTCGTAAAATGTGTGCCTTCCTTCAAGTGTGGGTGAACATGTCGCCAACTATCTATTAAGCCACCTTCCTCCATTATACCCCGCAGCACCTCTTGGGACTTATTATAATGATACATAGCCGGATTAGACCTATCCTGTGCTGGGTTAAGGGCCACATTAAAGTCCCCTCCCCAAATGACGTGTGGATCCCACATTCAATATCTGCCCCCATAACATAGTGAAAAAATCGGGAGTATCAACATTGGGGCCATAGCAATTGGCTAGCGTGACCGATTCCCTACCAAGCCGGCCCCATGCTAGGACATATCTCCCCTGTGTATCTTCTATCGCTCCCGCAAGTACAAAGGGTGTCTGTTTCTTGATCAGAATGGCAGTGCCTCGCGCATAGGAGGAATATGATGAAGAGTCTCGTGCTAGCCCATTTGCTGGCAAATGTGTTTTTGGCTTTCGGATTTATGTGGGTCTCCTGTAACAACCACCTGTACCTGTTGCCTGTCCAAATATGCCAGAACCTGTCTCCTCTTTCTCTGATCCCCCAGGCCTCTGACATTCCAAGACAAAATTGTCAGTGTGGATTTGTCATCCGTAGCCATCAAGCATTCTCACACCGTGAAACATGACAACTGATGTAACAGCCTTATGGAAGTATTGCCCAGCTAGATATTTAGCGACTCCATATATAGTGCGCCTGTCTGCTGTAGTAGACCAGTTAACTTCCCGCATCTGTCCCCCTCCCATCCCCTGTGGCATCCCAATCATGCCAGGAACTATCAGCCCACCCCCCCCTTCCCTAGCCCCACATCCCCGCCCCCACCCACTGAAGCAGCCCCAACCTGCCAGAAATAAGTACCCCCCCCCCTGCCCCAACCAATGAAAACAAATACAAATAACCAAGCTACTGCTGTAACGTACATGTGATAAACATCAATGGGGGAATACCCGCTGGGGGAATACCCTAGGTGCCGACACAGATGCCCCCACCCGTTGAGTCCACACATGATGGAATAAGTGAACACAAATGGGCAGAGGGTGCCTGGCGTGTCTAACGAAAAATGGCTCAAAAAGAAAAAACAAACGGTCTACCGCCCTCCAAGTATGCGGAGCTTGCAGCAACAGCTCAGCTATCAGGCGATCATTTCAATATTTCATATGTCCCAGAAAGTTCCATACATCAGTGATATATTCATTGTGAGTCATCCTCTGCTCCCGTAGATGTAGATTGCTGGGATGATGTTGATGGCCCATTCCTGCAGTTCACTCGTTTCAGATGCTTTAAGAACTCCTCCACCTGCTGTGGCTTAGTGAAGAATCTCCGTTTACCTTGATGGGTAACCCTAAGGCGTGCAGGATATAATAGTGCGTAGTCAATTTGGGCCAGTCGCAGCTTGTTCTTGACTCCCATAAATTTACGCCTTTCTTCCTGAACGATGGGAGTAAAGTCAGGATAGATAGAGAACGCATTGCCGTCATATGTCAACTGTTGTTTGCTTCTCGCTGCACGGAGCGCAACATCCCGGTCCCTGTAGTTCAAGAGACGCGCTATGATAGGGCGTGGCGTACTTCCCGGTGGCGGACGCGGACCCAGGGACCGGTGTGCCCGCTCCACTATGAATTGATTGGAAAAGGCCTCCGTCCCAATCGATGATAGCAACAGTTTTTCTACATAGTCTTCCATTCTTCCCGTATTGGTCGACTCGGGAATTCCAAGAATGCGTATATTGTTGCGCCTACTGCGCGCTTCCAAATCCTCATTCTTTGCAGCAATGATTTTTAAAAGCTTATCCATATGAGCAATCTGTGATGTTACCTGGGACGCAGTGTCTTCGTTGTCCGAGATGCGGCGCTCAGCTTCTTTGATGCGGTCTTCATGCCCCTCGAGTTTATGTGCAATGGCGTCCATGAGAGTTGACATGCTATCCACCTTGTCTACAATAGTGGCGAAGCCTTGGCGAACCTCCTGAAGGATGCTTTGTACCTCCGTAGATAGTGCATTTCCATTCCCTTGGGCACTCTCCCCTTTGTCAACATCCTGATCATCTGGTGCATTCCGGGCATTCCTTTTGGTGGTGTCAAAGGTAAGCTTAGGCTGGCGATTATCTGGCCTCCCCATGTTGGCCCCTTTATGAGACCTGCCAACGTCCACGTGGCTTTACGGTGTGCGGTTGACAGGGTGGTTGCAGTCCTGGAAGTGATAGATTGTAAGACGTCAGAGCTACAATGTGCTGATAGCAGACAACCCGCCTGCTAGACCCGTGCTTGGTAGAGCGTGCGGCGCGACCCTCGGGGCCCTGTTGTTGCTGACTCGCTGGCACTGCCAGTATCTTGCCTGCAAAGGCCTACCACGATACAGGACCTCTGTGACCATTATGAGCCTAGTGGTGAAGATGCTGAGGGTTTAATACAGTGGCACCGGCTTCCTTTTGCAAACGCTGATGATAGGGCCGCAGATTAAAGGAGCGGCCTATATGTTGCGCCGCAGTTGCTGGGAAAGCGGAGTCCCAATCCGCTCACATCTGTGTGCCATTTCCCACACACACAGGACAGCAGGGTGTGAGGGGGTGTGTGGCCCTACCAACGCTGTCTTATTGGAGAAAAGCACAATGTACTAGAAGGCATGTAGTTGCATCCTGTCAGGCAGTCACGAATAGCGTTCAATATAACTTGCTTAGGTAGGGCCTTTCCTCAGACTTGAGTATTATATAATAAAAACAAGAAAAAGAAAGGCACCTCCCGCAGAAAGTAGGGATGCCAGCCGTGAGGGATGTGTCATAGCACTTGAGGGACAAGGGATCCGCTTCACGAATCTGGTCCTGGGGCAGCCCGTCCGTATGCTGGTTCGTGGCGTCCGCGTTCGTCAGCGATCTCGCGTCTGGGAGACGGTTCGCAGGGAAGTCATCAACTGCTTTGTAGGCCACCACGGGCCGCGAGTAGGAGCCGCACCGCAGGACCTCTAAGCGGCACACGTACAGCACGCGCGCCGCAGTTCCAAAAGCGGGTCGCGTACAAGGTAGCCCGCCAGGTCTCCGTTAGCGGCTAGGCCCCACAGGTCGGTCCTCGCAGGGGGGGCTGCAGCAATATCGCACCTACCGCTTTGTCCGCCTCTCACTCCGGCGGGGATTTGCCTCCAGCGGTAGATGTCAGCTCACTCTCCCCTGCCACCACGCAGGAAGCAGCAGTTGTAGGCAGCGCCGCAGGCCGTTGACTGCTCCGTGGCTTCTTCGCCGAGTCCGCGCCACTGGGCCCAGGCGCCTCGTGTTGAGCCCCGGGCTTGCGTAGATGCGGCAGCCGTTCCCGGGCACCGCGTCTCACTCCCTCCTCCCGCGGTGCAACATCGACATCAATGTAGCCTGAGCAGGGAGACTCCAATCCGGCCAAATTTTGCACCGGAGCTGCAGCAGACCACAAGCTGTGCCAGGTAACGGTTTAAGCTGGGTTCACGGCCATTTAGCAGGATAAATGCAGGATCCTAAGCGCCAGGCAGCAAGAGCCTCACAACAGTGCGGCCATTTTGCGTGTGCGCCACCTAGCACCCCCGACCAATTAGAAACTTGCATATTTGTGGATATTTTTCTTCTACAGTTGGACACATCCAGTAGTGTCCACAAACCACCTTCAAGAAGTAGATATGGTCCAAGGAAATTGCCCCATAGCAGCTGTGTTTGCATGTGACCAAATGTAATTTAGAAAGCTAAAAAGACGTGCACTCCTAACTGGGTAAATCTGGAATCAGATTTTGCATATGCAAATTATCTTTTGTGCACACTTAACTTTTCCTAGGCAACAAAAATATTTTTTAATTGAGGTCTTAGATGTTACAGTGCAGAGGCCCACAGAAAGAACTTCAATCCTTGACTCAAGACTTGAAAGACTAAAATTATGAATACTGTAATACAGCCAATAATAGTTTGAAATACATATAGCATCTTCATCCACCAGTGCTTCACATGTAAAATAATAGCATAGTTACCCAATTGAAAGTGGTACTCATTTAATTGAAGTAGGAAGAATTAAAAGGGGAGTTTACATAGAAACATTTGAGCAGCGGATCAAACAAAGGTCTCAGTAACTGGCTCTCCACTTTCTGATCTTTCTTGCTAGGCAACTGCAATGAACCATGTCCACAGCCTAATTTCAATATCCAGAAACAAGCTAATTTCTGCAAGCCTGGACATGAAGGATTTTCCTTTAAATCAATCTTTGATATTCGAATCCATAAAGCACTAGTGGCTTGGCATTCCCTTTAATACAAACCACTGCAGCATGTTTAAACTGTCAAAACCATCAAATGAACTTTGACCATGCTGTTGTCCAGTATCGTCACAGCTTCCCCATACCATCTGAGTGATAAATCACATCTCATTTTAATCATTAGAATCCATCTTGCCTATTAACTGGCTCTTGCTATAGAGGGGCCTATAGGTAATCATTCAATGAAGTACCCAACAAGAATTGCTTCACAATTTTAGAGAAACCTGAATCAATTTTCACATCAGTTGGATGCTCCTTGATATTCCTCAATGAGGGGCTGTGGGCAGGATGAAAACAAGTTACTTACCTGTAACTTTGGTTCTCCAGTATTGGAAGCTTTCATAGATTCCCATGCTTAGAATCATTCCCCGTCGTCGAGATGGGAGTCTCGGTAAAATAAAATAGTAGTAAATAACTATTACAAAAGAGAAACAGGCCTAGGCCTGAACTCATTTTGCAACCAGACCATGTCTTTTTGTAAAAGAGACCAAACAGAACAGGCAACCAATCAGAGTAGCCTCACCCTCTAGAACCTTGGTGAAAGAACCTCAGCCCCTCAGATTTTCGTGTACGTTGTAAAATAATCACGTCGAAAGAGGCTGAGCTTTCCCAGGGGAGGAGGGTGGGTCGCATGGGAATCTATGAAAGCTTCCAATACTGGAGAACCAAAGTTACAGGTAAGTAACTTGTTTTCTTACTCCAGTATTGGAGCTTTCATAGATTCCCATGCTTAGAATCAGAGTAGCTAGCAGTAAATATATATATATATATATATATATATATACACACACATTTTGTAATGAAGCATAACCCTTTGATAAATGTTTGTTAAAACATATTTCTACATGAATAATATGCAGAAAGATAGTTACCACTGACTATGCCATAAACAGGGTAATAGCAAATGAATTCAGAAACAAGATAAAATGTGTAAAAGGTAAAAAGAAGGAAGGAGGGATGCAAAGGAAAGCTCACCACTCATTGGAATAGGTTCCTCAGAACTGCTTGGCCCACAGCCGTGTCATCTCGCAGTGAAGCGTCCAGGCAGTAATGTTTCGTGAATGTGTGAGTGCTGCTCCAGGTAGCAGCTCTACAAAGGTCTTTAATCTGGACACCAGCAAACAGAGCCGTAGAGGATGCCACAGACCTTGTGGAATGAGCCCGGACTCTACCCTCCAGGGGTTTGCCCGCTGCTGTATGACAGAATCGAATAGCGCTAACAACCCACCGAGCTATCCCCTGTTTGGAAAGGGGAAAACCCTTGCGGGGAGCGCTAAATGACACAAAAAGTTGAGAAGTCTTACGGAAGGACTTAGTTCGGTCTAAATAGAATTTCAGGCACCTCTGTACGTCCAGAGAATGAAGAGCTCTCTCAGCAGGAGAAGAAGGCTGAGGGAAGAAGGTCTTAAGAATCACTGGCTCGTTGAGATGAAAAGTAGAAGGCACTTTAGGAATGAATTTAGGATTAGTTCTCATGATCACTGTATTGTTTTTGAACTGAAGAAAAGGTTCCTAAATTGTAAGAGCCTGCAATTCTCCAATCCTCCTAGCTGAAGTTAGTGCCAGCAACAAAGAAAGTTTCCAGGAGAGGAACTTTAAATCCGTTCGATGAATAGGTTCGAATGGGTGCCTCATTAGTTGAAAAAGAACCAAGTTCAAATGCCACGTGGGAGGTGGAGGTCTCACTGGTGGAAATACTCTGAAGAGGCCCTTGAGAAATTGCTGAACAATTCTGGCTGACCACAGGGACGGCCCAGATGAGGTGCGCCGAAGCGAGAGACCGCTGCCAGGTGCACTTTAATGGAAGAGTGAGCCAAACCTGCTTTAGCCAGGGACAGGAAATAAGGAAGAACCTGGTGTGGCTGCGACAGGAAAGGATCCAACCCTGCTCCATGACACCAGATGCAGAATCGCTTCCATTTCAAGCGGTAAGTTTTGTTAGTGGAAGGAGCCCTCGCCTGCGAAAGGACATCTTTAACCTCCTCTGGAAGATCTAAGTCAAGAAATTCTCGCTGCTCAGGAGCCAAGCTGAGAGCTGTAACGAGCGAGGATCCGGGTGCCAAACCTGACCCTGAAACATCGTGAGGAGGTGCGGAATCTGCTGCAATGGGTAAGGACGATCCAAGGAGAGAAGGTGAAGTTCGGTGAACCAGAACTGTCTCGGCCATGCTGGAGCTATGAGGATCATCTTGCACGGTTCTGCTTTCATCTTCATGAGCAACCTGGGAATCAGCAGAATGGGGGAAAAGCGTATACAAATGCGCCTGACCAAGCGATCGAAAGCGCATTCCCCAGAGACCCTCGATGGTGTAGCCTGCTGGCGTAAGACCGGCATTTCCTGTTCTCTGGTGTGGCAAACAGGTCTATGGAGGGTCTGCCCCACCGGTG
This sequence comes from Calotriton arnoldi, assembly GCA_963921515.1. Lineage (NCBI taxonomy): Eukaryota > Metazoa > Chordata > Amphibia > Caudata > Salamandridae > Calotriton > Calotriton arnoldi. Next base: position 933,226 of record CAWUFW010002204.1, read on the forward strand.
AAAGACTCTGTCCAGCGTAGCTTGATCCAGTTCCCACTCGTGGGTGACAGATTTCAGCCTGCTGAGCCTGTCCGCTTTGTCGTTGAGCACTCCTGGCAAGTGTTCTGCTTTCAGAGAAATTCTGTGCAGGATAGCCCACTCCCAAATCGCCTGGGCTTCTTGTGACAAGGGGAAGGACCTGGTGCCGCCTTCCTTGTTGATGTAATGCATGGCTGTGGTGTTGTCCGTCCGGACAAGAACCGACAACCCCTGCAATCTTGGAAGAAAAGCCTGAAGGGCTAGGCGAATCGCTCGAAGCTCTAAGAGGTTGATGTGTAGGAGGCGATGTTCCGGCAGCCAATGACCACTGACCTGCAGATCCTGCAATACTGCGCCCCAACCCTCAAGAGAGGCATCCGTCGTCACCACTTGAGGCGCTGGAGTGTTTACGAAGGATAGACCTTGGGACAAATTCCTTATTCTTGTCCACCAGAGGATGGCTCGCTTCATTGCGTGAGTGATCACTAGCTGGTCGTCGAAAGAACCTGTCACCTGCTTCCACTGCAAGTTTAGGTGCTCCTGCAAGGGACGCATTCTCAGTCTGCAATGAGGTATTAAAGGAATGCATGAGGACATCATCCCTAGAAGGGATTTGAATCGGCGAACAGAAAGACACTTTCTTCCTCGCACTAAATGAGCCATGGAAATTAGATTTCTTTGTCTGTCCAGAGATGGAAAAACCTTGTTGAGAGATGTGTTCAAGACTGCTCCCAGAAATTGAACCTTCCTGGACGGAAGGAGAGAAGACTTGGCGTTGTTGAGAGTCAGGCCCAGATTGGAGAAGAGACCAGTGCAAGCATTGACCGCTTCCTCTGCTGCCTCCCTGGACGAAGCTTTTAGCAACCAATCGTCCAGGTAAGGAAAGACCTGGAAATGCTGCTTCCTGAGGAAAGCTGCTACTGGTGCCAGCACCTTGGAGAAAACTCTCGGAGCTGAGCGAAGACCAAACGGCAGCACTTTGAACTGGTAATGGCTCTTGGCGACTGTAAAACGTAGAAACCTCCTGTGGGCCGAATGAATGGGGATGTGGAAATACGCATCCTCTAGGTCTAGAGTGGCCATAAAATCTCCCTTGTTGAGAAGACGTAGAATGTCCTGGAGAGATACCATCCGAAACGATAGCTTCGTGAGATAAGTGTTGAGCTCCCTGAGGTCTAGAATGGGGTGCCATTTCTCCAATGTTTTCTTCACCAGAAAAATCTGGAATAAAACCCCTTTCCTCTCTGTGAGAGAGGGACCGGCTCCACTGCTCCCTTGATCAGAAGCTGATGGACTTCCAGCCGGAGGAGATGTAGGTGTTTTACGGAGTTGGCGGCAGGGGCCTTGGATGGTGGAAGATGAGTGAACTCCAGAGTGTGACCACACTGAATGATGTTCAGGACCCAACGATCTGTTATACGTTCCCAGTTTTGGAGGTATTGAGAAACCTGCCTCCTACAGATGTCTTGGAGGAAGAGGAGGGCACAGCGCAAAGAGCAAGATCGCCGCTATTGTCTCTTAGGGGCGTCCCGTCCGGGACGATTCTGCTTCCCTCTAGTGTTTGCTCTAGAGAAAGTCGACGTCTGGCCTTGCCTCTGATAAGGACGGTAAGATTGTTGTGTGGAGCCATAAGAGGAGTATCTCTGTTGTTGGTAAGATCCCCTATAGGATGGAGCTCCTCTGCCTCTCGCTCCACGGAATGGCGCTTTCTTGTATTGAAGGGTCCCCAAGGAGCGAGCAGTCTCCGTATCCTTCTTGATGTTTTGAAGGGTATCGTCTATGTGCTTGCCGAACAATTCCTCTCCGTCAAAGGGAAGATCCAGGATCTTATTCTGGATCTCAGGACGAAACCACGTGGCCTTTAGCCAACCCTGGCGACGAAGCACAGCTGCACCAGCCAGGGACCGGAAAGCTGTTGTGGCAATGTCCATTGCGCAATCGATTACCTCAGTGGACGTAACCTCCCCTTCTTGCAAGATCTTCTTTGCCTCAGACTTAGAAGGATCAGATAACTGGTCCGGGTAAGGCGCAAGGTCACACCACATCTGGCGGTCGTATCTTCCAAGAATTGCTAAAGCGTTCGCAGCTCTGATGACAAGGCTGGCCATGGAGGAGAACCTTTTCCCCGCGTTGTCTAGGCGTCTGCCCTCTTTGTCCGGTGGTGTAGATAACGGCGCTGAAGGATTCCTTGACTTCCTCTGCGCTGCTTGCGAAATGACCGAGTCGGGTCGCGGCTGACCCGTCAAGGAAGCTGGGCTGTCATTTGGAGCCTTATACTTCTTATCCAGACGCGGCAAGACTGGAACTACAGTGGCCGGGTTCTTCATGACCTTAATGCCTTCTTCCCAGACATGCCCCACGATAGGAATAGAGCGCACCACTCTCTTACTTGGTTCTTTAAAATCATAAAGAAAGCACTCTGTTTGGAGTGAGGGCATAGCCAGCTCGAAACGTAGAGACGCTCTCTCCATCAATTTGTGAAAACCCACAATGTCAGCAGGGGGAGAATCAATCGGGGCCGGAGAAGCGGGATCAGGGATTACATAATCATCCCATTCATCACCTTGATCTTGATTAACCAGCTCTCCCTCTTCTTCCTCAGAGGAGACATCCTGGTGTTGATCTGGAGGAAAGACATTAGAAGATGCATGAAATTGGGTATGCAGTCGAGCAGATGGAGGTGGTGAACTCCTCACCGTATCAGGAGGAGGAGGCAGAGTTGAGGACAAGAGAGCGGGTTGTGGAGGCGGAGTACGAGTTGAACATCTCCGTTGATAGTCCAAAAGCATCCCCTGTAAATCCGCCAAAAGAGAAGTTGGTACAGACATCATCTCTTGTTGAGTGTTCTCTTGACGTGCAAAGGGTTGTTGGTATGACTGATCTTGATAATAACCCTCCGAATCCGTCTCCTGACATTTGACAATAAGCTGAGAAGGGCTATTGGCATCCCCAAAATGACGATAGCCTCCATCAGAGTCCTCATCCTCATCGAGAAGTAATGCAGGAGGTAAAGAATCCACCATTCTAGGGGACGTCATTTCTGGTGATATTTGTCTTCTCCTCACCAAGATGGAAATTTTTTCCGTCGACGACGCCGTAGACGGATCCGTCGACGCCGAAGCGAATTTCTTCGTCGACGACAGTGTCGACGGAATCACCGTAGACGAGGATGCAGATGGAGCCACCGTCGACGGAAGAAGTGTGCAGACCGTCGTTGACATGATGGGTGTCGTAGACATCATCGTCGACGAGACAGTCAATGTCCCTGCTGACGTCGTCGTCAGTGTTGACGCAGTCGTCGTCGACACCCTCGTCGTCGGCGCCATCGGCGTCGACACTCTCGTCGTCGGCGCCATCGTCGTCGACGCCATCGTCGATGAAATTTTCGTCGCTCTTGAAGAAGTGCTCGTCGACGAGCCCGTCGACACCGGAATAGAAGACGACGTCGACCCTCCCGTCGACGCCGGAGCACTTTTAGCCTGCGATTTTGGAGGCTTCGTCGTCGAGGGCTTGTGCAGCGTCGATGACGAATGACCACTCTTTCCAGAAGACTGTGAAGAGGGTTTTTAAAAGATTTGTCCTGGCCAGGGACTGTCGCAGGTGGTGTACTTAGTCCTTCCCTCTCCTTTACACCGCAGTGAGGAGATTTGATAGGACCCTGAACCTCAGACTCCTTCAGGGTCTTTTTGAGGCCTTAGAGGGGGATCCACAGATGGTGAAGGGGAACTCCTACCCCTTTTGACTGACCTTCTTGATGAGGCGACAGAAGACGACTCCTCACTATCGCTTGACAGTGGATCTTTCCTGGACTTGAGTCTGTGGAGCCAGGTTAACAGACGACCCTCACGGTCCCGGAGAGTCTTGGTGGAAAAGGTGCGGCAAATCTTGCACTCCGCAGCCTTGTGATCCGGGTAGAGGCAATATATGTCTATCTTCAACATATAGCCTCTTCTTGCCACAAGTGGCACAAGCCTGAAATAAAGCTTTCTTCCCTTTATCAGACATTTCCACAGGCTTTAGAAAGAAAACCTGAAGAAAAAACGCTAGAAAAAACAGTTGAAAGAGTTGAAATAGAGCAAAGCTCAAGGAGACTCCATGTAGCACAACGTGCGGTAGAAAATCTGAGGGGCTGAGGTTCTTTCACCAAGGTTCTAGAGGGTGAGGCTACTCTGATTGGTTGCCTGTTCTGTTTGGTCTCTTTTACAAAAAGACATGGTCTGGTTGCAAAATGAGTTCAGGCCTAGGCCTGTTTCTCTTTTGTAATAGTTATTTACTACTATTTTATTTTACCGAGACTCCCATCTCGACGACGGGGAATGATTCTAAGCATGGGAATCTATGAAAGCTCCAATACTGGAGTAACCTAAGACTCCTCCAGGTCACATCATTGATGAGCTCAAGATGGCAGCCAAAAATGTGCTGGCACTATAAAGGAGTACCTTTTATGGTCTCCACAACAATGTTGAACACTGACTGCCGATCGGACGATAACAACAGGACTGTGTCCCCAGAGATACAACCATCAGGCACTTATCATGGTAGCCTTTAAAATTTAAATACTTGTGCGTCGACAGCAGGAATTTGAAATATCTCAGATCAAGGGCTCTTCATTGCCTCTGTGTTCCTGCGTCTTCTTCACATCACCATTTGCCCTGAAGAAGTTCATTTTATGTATGAACGAAACGGGTTGGCTGGAATTTGGACATTTTGATATTGAAAATAAAGGATTGATAAACCACTATACAAAATGAACATTTGGATTTATTGAAGAAAACTCTTTGGTAGTGCACCGCTCCACTATTTTAACAATGTTGAACTGCTTTAGAGTAATATGATGTGGTCTTAAGGTTGTACAGAAAAATGGCTTCCAACAAGAAACACGGCTTCACCCATTCGGCACATGAAAACAATGTAATATGTACATATGTGCAAAAACTACTGTCAGAAATGAGATTATTAATTTGGGACGGGGTATCCCTTCCAATTCAATAAACCCACTCTGGTTACAACAAAACACAATCCTGAAGAAATCTCTACTCAACCCCTGGTAGCTACTGAAAAGGAAATCCTCAAAAGTGTGCCAAGTTCAAGCAGCACCAATAATTGAAAAGCAAAAAACACAATACAACAAAAAGACCCAAACCAGTTTAGAAATATAGAGAAATCATTAATGAGCAAAATAACACCAAGATCATCAACATAGTTTAAGGGCAGACAGAGATATGGATTTTTAAAGTTTTAAAGCAAAAAGCACCTAAAATAAGCCAAGCACTATTGAAAAACTACTGTTCTCCCAGGACTGGGATCTAGGTGCAATTTCAGGCCAACCATGACTGAGCAGAGATTGGAAACACAAAGCAGGTTATCGTAGTCAAAGGTTTTACCTTCAGTATTATTCTCAAACTGCTAAGAAACTTTCTCGGCGATCCTCAGAGCAGGATTGTTGGCCCCAAGTCCCTCTCTTCAGCAAAATTCCTGCAGGCTGGGCCTACTTGGAGTCAGGAGTCCTTCTACTTTTTGTATCCCTGAAGGAGATAAACAGGAGGCAGCACTTTACCTATGGAAAGGAATTCCAGCCAATGAATGCAGCAGGTTTCAGATGTTCTTGAGCTCTTGAGTACTCTTCTTCCAACAAGGCCACCTTCTTTATCCTGTGTCCTAGCCAGTGGTTGGAGGAATTGTACTATACAATTCAAACTATTTTCTTGCAGTCTCTTGAAATCCTGTTGCAGAACTTCCTCTTTGCTTTACTGTAAAATTATCTAGGATCCCCGTTTCAGCATGGCGGGACCCAGCCGCCACCAGGCCAACCTGTATGCAGCTTCTTGTCCACTTCCCTACCCGACAGTCAAAACTGGTTTTCATTTCTACTGTGATTGGAGCCTATCTGGGAGAGTTCTGTGGATGAATAGGAGAATCCCGCCTCAGCATTTCAAAGTCAAAAGAGGTAGTGCTAAAGATGCCCTTTGTTCTGCCACACTCAAACGGCTAACCCTTGCCATGTGGTCAGCAGTTACCATCCACTGTCCTTTCATATGCTCAGTGGCAGGCCTTGTTCTCTTAGCTAGGGTTAACACTCCCACCTAAGGGTGTGCATTCCAGCTCTGGAGGTGTGATGAGCAGCAGCACTAGCTTTAAGTCAGTATTGGCTCAGGCAGCCTAAAATACATGTTTACAAAGTTACTTTTCTGTTTAAGTTATCATACAGATACCGTCACCATTCAGTCAGATTTAAAAAAAAAACTTTGAAGCATTTTTCTAGCTCTTTCCTAAGTGGAAGTAGAACATTTTAGGAAAGTCTACCCGCCTATAGAGTGAAAAAGCTTTTGGGTTTTATTTAAATATGATGGCACACTTCTATATATTGTGCTCATATTTTTATGAATAAGGATCATAAGGCACATTTTAGTGGTGACGCAAGAATATATGGCAAAGGCCTTTTTCCCTGCCATGTGCCTCTGCTTTGCATTTAAACTGCAGCCTAGGCAAAGCGGTGTTCTTGGCAGAAATATATTTTTGTCACATAAGTGGGTGGTGTAAATATACACTGCAGCCCAAGCATTATATGTAACTATCCATGCCATAGGTGCAACCCAGATATCTTGACTGGGGGTGAATGTTTGATTTGTTCAGCACTCCGTCCATCATTCGTTTGCGCAGCATAGGTGCACTTTAGGCACCATTTACAATAGAACTTTTGGGATGTTAAATAAGCCAAAGAGGGAGTTCCAATGTACAGCATAGGCACTTTACTACTGTTTAGCAATGGTAAAGTGTACAGAGCCCCACAATTAGCAAAATAGACTCCAGAAAAAAGGTGGAAATCCAAAGTCATCATGCAGAGAGGTTTTGCTACAACCTCCAGCCTATGTAACGTCTTCCTGGTACTTTTGGGGCAGCTTGCAAGTCATGTTCATCACAGGGAATCATTAAATACCTCCCTTTTCGCTCAGTGACTCCTGTCTACCTCATAGTACCATAATTATCTATATTCTGTAGAGGCAAAAGTCCCTTTATGGCGAATACTGTATTATACAAGTGCCTTTTTAATAAACATGCATCACATTTCAAAGCACCACCCAGGAATCAGATGGATCTACTTCCAAGTTTGCCAAAACCACAAAACTATGAACTGCTGAGAGACCGAGATAAAACGGTGCAAAGCAGAGCTGCAACCTGAAGCTACAACTCCTCTGTACTCCTTAACTTGAGGGAAGAGGCCCATCATTTTATAAATGTTATTAGCTACCCCATCATTGAGGCCATGTCAGTTTTCCGCTTGACCCACGCCTCCCACAGCAACTCAGCCAGATGCTACTTGACGTTACCAGACCTGCAGCTTTCGTACTGCCACATTCAAAGCTGTTTCCAGGCACAAGTGGAGCCATACCCGACTGATGTTACCAAAAACATTAAGCTTAACGTTGAGTGTTTACCAATAAAGTGACAAAAAAGAACTCTGTATGCATCCCTACAAAGAAAATGCAATTTCGCTTATTGCAAACAATTACTGCGTACACGCGTTCTATTTTATAGTACGGTACAAAGACTGAGGCGACATTTGTCTATAATGACTGAATGAAAAGCATCAGAGAAAGTAATGATAGAATGCCATCAAAAGTGTTAAAATAACACTGCGTGTAATGATCCTACATAGTCTGCTTTAAAGAGCCTACCGAACACCTGCACATCGTGTGAGTGCCTGAGAAGATCAGGCATTAAATGGCCCTTCGAATGTGCACAGCAGACATTTTATGACTGCTGCGAGAAACGCCAGTGAGAGCGGCTAATTGCCTCTGCTCTTAGCGGTCAAGGCTCCGAATCGAGTCACATCTCCAGCTCGCTTTCAAACTGGGCTGAAGCTCATCTACTTGTCCTGTGGGGCGTGGGTGGGAGGCTCGATAAAAGGCCTTGTCAATGAGCCATTGACAGAATACACACCTTGGGCTAACCAAAACAGCACTTTTCTTAGTTGTGCAAATGGTAAATTAGCTTAAGGAATGCACCATTTAACAATAAAAAGTGCAACTGATTAAGGCACCCAACATCACAATAATGCTTCTTGTACTGTATTCCCAAGAAATAAAAAATCATGGTCAATAGCAGTACAGCTGCAAGTTCAGGGGTGGTACAAGATTGACTGCAGTTTGGGATTTCTGAGAACAAAAGCTAAAATTCACCTCCGCAAAGTACAGGATTTAAGTCCTCAAAAGATTAGATTTGAAAAAACTGGTTGCAAATTGCGCATTTCCTTTTTGTGAACGCAGTCTGATTTTACAAACTGACCTAGGTATAAACAGGCCGGTTCACACAATACTGAAAGGCGGGTAGTTGCCTCATAATATTCAGACGGGTCATAATCTGCAACCCCGGAGATTGGTCAAGATCCCAGAAAAGGTAGTCTGAAAAGGTTAGCAGACCATCATGAAAGAAATGTAGCTAATTTTCCTTAAAAGAAACAAGACTGTTTAAAAAAATAAATTTAAAAAAACGTTTTTTTCTCAAAAGTTTGAGCTGTAAGTGGGCCTATGAACCACTGGCAACTCTCCCTGAAACTTTTTTTCACGATGTACAAAGGGACTAAACAGCACCCCTTCCCCTTTGCAAATTAGACACCACCCCCTTTGAGGTGTTGGAATCTGATCAATGGTTTGCAACCGCAATTTAGGTCACAAACCATTGACATGTTCCTCTGACTCGTAAATTAGAGGGGGACACCTCAGTCACACCCCTCCCTATTTGCGATTCGGACAGGATCGCAAAAGCCATCTCAAGAGTTTGAAATAATTTTTCAACTTGTAAAAGACCTTTTGTACATAAATGAAAACCCTTTTGCAGTGGCAAACCCTGTAATTTTGCAAATTGCACAGTTTGTGAACGTAAAAGGGCTTTGTACGAGAGGCCCTTAGTGACCAAGTTGGTAACCATGAAAACAGAAGCACTGGGTTCTGCTACCTGTTTTTGCGCACTTGATGAAAAAGTGGGATCCAGAGCAAATCCATTCTCCTTGATTATTAAATCTTTACATAGCAAATTAGTGAGCATGAGGAAATAGATTTGCATACTTATTTCAAGCACAACTTACCAACTTTGAGATATGTCCTCCAATAAAGGACATTTGGGGATTTCCAACTAGGATTTTTCCATATTGAACAGGACTAGCAAGAGGGAGAAATGTTCAACATTCTTTTTTTCAGATCGAAAACACCACACAAGAATGAGTGTGTGTTGGGATGGGGTTAGCAGACAGTCCAGGAACTAAAACAGCTGTCTTTTTTGTTTGTTTGATGGGTTTAATAAGTTTTGAAGACATATTATGCACATTACAAGCTTACATGTTTCTTACAAAAGCATACGTTACATTCAAAAGGAAAACATATTTATCAAGGTGGTACACGTGTTTGCCAACAGATAATAAATGTGTAAATTTATGTCCGTACAGCATTAGGTCTAGCAAAAGGAGCTCACATATAGAATATAACCTGTAGCGATACCAGACCAATTTACATACATACATGAGGTGCCCGCCTGCTTATGTACTTACTTGAAGCGAACTATGCCATTTACTCCTTACAACTATGCTGTATTGCCAAGGTTAGTGATCAAAAAGCTGTGTACATAAGTCCTAAACCAGTAACAACAACTTGTGGGGGGGAGGGAATGGGGTGGGCTAAGGTGAAGAGAAGTGACGCGTGACCACGATTACCGTCACATTTCAGTAGGTTAAATTGGTTGAGCCTATTAACATGGTCCTGAATTGAAGTCTAGGATGAATAATATGTGCTACACACTCCAGACCACACTATATGATGGCTGTGATGTCGGCCTGCAAGTGGGTCAGAACAGTCAACGTTAGGGTTGTCGGTGGGATCCTCCGGAGCCAATTCTAGTTTGAGTGTCATTAGGATTACGTTCCATGGATTCGCAATAGGGTATTTGTGTAGTCTACGGGTATCCTCCCTCAGCTTTGGCCCAATTCAACATGGATTGAGACCATGCTTTCAGTGTCATCAGCTTTCCAGTGGCGTGTGATAAGCCTCTTGGCCACCACCAGCCCCAGGTCTAAAAATCTGGAGGTGACTGTGCTTCTTTTCCCTGGCAAATATCCCTGTGATATAGGCTTCCCACGTGCTTGGGAGTGTCCTGCCAGTGCTTGTGGACAGAAGCTGTATCACCCCTGTGCAATAATTGTGTAAGTTGGGGCATGACCATAGCATATGTAAAAGTCCGGCATCTGTCAGTTTACAACATGCATCTGCTCTAATAAAATACTTGTTAATTTTATCTGGGGATAGATATGCCCTGTGGACTATGTAGAACTGGATCAAGCGGAACCTAGCATTTCTGGGGATCGGTTTGGAGCTTTCCAGCATCATGGTCCATTCTTTAGGTGTGTATTGACGGGTCAAGTCCACTTTCTACCAGTTCCGCGAGGGCCCCAGATCGGTTACAGAGTGTTCACGATTCAATTCCTTAAACCATTTTGTAAGGTGCCGTCCCGTGCCCATTACATGTATATATTGCATCATTAAGTGTGTTTGAGGTTCCTGTGAGATGTTGCCCCAATGGCGCCCCAGTGTGGTTATCCAAGAAGCAGGATTTAAAAATAGGCCAGGAGGGACCCCTTTTTCACCCGCTAGATCCACAAATGACCGTAGCGCACCGTCTGTATACAGGTCTCCCAGTGTGTAGATCCCCGCCTCATGCCAAGGTGCAAGCTCCAACAATCTAACCCCGGCACCAACCCTCGGCATGCCCAGCAGTGGTATGGCCGGTGCGTAAGGAGTGATGCGTCTGGAGAGGTATAAAGCCAGAGGGAAACACTTCTGGGCCACCTGCACTAGTAAGGGGAGCGATTGTGCGGTTCAGAGCACGGGTGAAAAATGTATAAGAGTCTATCCACCGTATATGGGGGACCACACCCCGTTGTGTCTGTTAGGTGTAGTTCCGCCACCCAGCCCGCCACCATTGTATCTGGGAAGCTAGATAGTAATGTTCCAGGTTCGGTAGGGCTTGCCCTCCCTGCGTTTGGGGCAGATATAGCTTTGCAAGCGCCACCCTACATCGTGTATTGCACCATATAAGATCTCTAAGTGTACCTTCCAAGGATCGAAAAAAAGCCACTGGTAGGTAGAGCAGGAGGTTGGCAAAATAATACAGCAGGTGGGGGAGCATTACCATCTTTATAAACGCCACTCTGCCTGCAACTGAGAGACAATGTTTTCCAGAACTCTATTTGAGACTTCAGGGCCATCACTGCTCTGGTTAGATTGCCATCTAAGATGTCCCGATCCACATGATCGATTCTTATGCCCAGGTAGTGAAACATTACTGGCTGCCTAGTCACTTGTACACCATCAACCACCAGAAGAGGAGCTGCTACATCAGGGGCAATGGGAAACAAACAAGATTTCCCCCAGTTGGCTCCCAACCCTGATAGTTTTTCAAATAATTTGAGCGTGTATGGTATGATCTGCGGTATTGTCTGTAGGTTCCTAATATATAGCAAAATGTCTTCCGCGTATAGCGAAATAGCATGCATTTCCTCGCCCAATTGAATACCCCAGTGCTCTGCCGATTGGTGCATGGCTACCACCAAAGGTTCTGTGGCCAGGGAAAAGATTAGCGGTGATAGGGGGCACCCCTGCCTAGTACCTCTTCCAATCTTTATGGGTCTTGAAAACAATGTTCCTAAGCAAACCCGTATTCTAGGTGCCCCCTACAGTAGTTTGACCAGACTTAAAAAGTAGGATCCAAATCCAAACTTCTGCAATACCACAAACATATAAGGCCATTCGACAGTATCAAAAGCTTTTTCCAAGTCTAATACTAGGGAGCCCGCTGCTGGCCAGTTCTCTGTGGCATTCCGCATTACCCTGAAAAACCTGCGTATATTAAGAGAGGTATTTCGAGCTAGGACAAAACCATCCTGGTCTGCGTGAACAAGGTGCGGGGTGATGGGCGCCAATCGTCCTACCAGAAAACCCGCTAGTATTTTATAATCCCCATTCAGTAACGCTAGGGGTCAATAAGCCCCCGTTTGCGTGGGATACCCATCTGACTTCAGGACGGTAACCAGTGTGGCTTCCATCAGGGAGGCTGGAAAGCATGCGATTTGCAAAGCTTCAGTATACCCCTTGAGTAACTGTGGCCCCGAGATGTCGGCGTACGTTTTGTAGAATTCATGCGGGAAACTGTCCGGGCCGGGTACTTTGCCAGACGGCAAGGCTCTCATTGTGCCTCTCACTTCCTCTAGTGTGAGCGGGGCGTCATGTTCCCTGCGTTGTTCGGGTGTGAGAATAGGCACGGTAAGGCCCTCAAGAAAGGTATATATGTCTGCCTCAGTTGCGTCTTGCTACTGGTCAGTATAGCTGCGCAAAGTGTGTGGTTAGTTCACTGTGGCTTTCATGTTGTGTGTATTTGAGCCTACCATCCTGGGATCTAAGAGCCGTAATGGGTCCCGACGACTGGTCCGGTTCGATCTGCCAGGCCAAGAGGGGCCCAGAGCGATCCGCCGTGGCATGGGTTCTCGCCGAATGCGCAGCGAAGTTCAGACATCGTAAGCGCTCTAGGAGTGTTGCGTGTTTATTACGCGCTTCCAACAGTGGTGTGGAGTCAGATTCCCCTGTTATCGCTTGCGATTCCAGCGTCAATAGTTCGTTTTCCACCTCCAGCAGATCCGATTCTATTTGTTTCCTCATACCGCAACCCAGCCCAGGCACGTCCCACGTAGCGTAACCTTCAGGGCGGTCCATTCCATCATGGTGGATGAGGCAGTACCTGCACTGTGTGTGAAGTATTCACTAATGGCCTCCCCTAACGAATCCCGGAAGGAGGGGTCTTCCAACATCGCCGGTTGTAGCCTCCATGTAGGGATACCGGGAGTTCCGCGCTCCCAAGCAATTGTGACAATGTGGGTTGTGGTCAGAGTGTGTGCGACAAAGATAGTCCGAGTCTGTCACATAGGGAACCAAGGAGGGCAAGCTCAAGAACCTGTCTAATCACACATGTAAGCCGTGGGGTGTGGAGTAAAATGAATATACCTTCTCTCCGGGATTGCGGTACCTCCAGACATCGACCAGGTCCCATCTACACACCCACTCGCTCAATACCGTTGAGTTGGTCGAGGCAGTAGTGCACCAAAGGGGGAGGGGGTGAGGAGGATCTGTCTAGCCCTGTGTCCATGACGCCGTTAAAATCCCCTCCTATAAACCACGGTATGTCACACCATTTCACCAGTATTTGCGACAGTGATCTCAGGAAGTTCCCCTGATCTGTATTCACGGCATATACATTCCCCAGCAGGATATAACGCCCGCCCAGTCTGCCCTTTAGGAACACATACCTGCCTTCGCTGTCTTTAAGAGCCTCTTCCACCAGGAAAAGTGTTCCCGGACGAACCCAGATTAAAGCCCCTCGAGCATACAGAGAAAAATCAGTAGCAAAGACTTTAACTCTCCATTTTCTCTGCAATCTAACTGTCTCAGTCCGAGTCATATGTGTCTCCTGAAGGAGTGATGTGGACATTGTGCCTCTTAAGATACGAATACACCGCATATCTGCGAGAGGGTGTGCAGAGGCCACGCACATTCCAAGTAAGGATCGTATGATCTGTCATGGCACCACCATGGGGAAGTGACGAATCCTGTTCAGAACCATGTGTGTCAGAGCTATGTGTGTAAGAATGCTATCTTCAGTGCCACCACCCATACCTCCCACAGAAACCCAGTTAACAGGGATTAAACGAAAGGGCCAACCTGGCAAAATACGAATACTAATAGAGCGGCCACCACTAACAAAAGGTGCTGCCCAAACCTTGGCGGGGAAAATAACTGCCCGCATAACCACTTAAGTACTTATGTTAGGGAGAATGGAAGGGGGTGTAAGGCCTCAGGGGTCATGCCACAATAAAATCCCCTATGGAGCAAGTGTTGTTTTGCGCAAGCATATGTATAGTAAGAATAACATCACGGACATCCTGCGCAGCCTTTAGGACATTGTCAGGTAAATTATACCCCCATACAGAGCAAGCAATAGATAAAGGTTACAATACCGACTTGTGCCACAGTGCAGTCATGTAGAACGATCATAATGCGGGTGCAGGTGCTTTAACATCATATAATACCATCGGCAGTCTGTGGCGTTATGTCCAGCAACCGCAATGAAGCAATGTCCGATGGACCAGCCATTGATGACCCATCATCTTCCAAAGTATGGTTTGGCGTTCCTTCTTTACTGACGGTCTCTAAAGCCACTGCTATATGTTCTGTCACCCGAACCACCTCTTGTCTTTCTGTCTGATCTGGACGGATCCGGTACCGCTGATAAGTTGGGGGATTTTCTTCTGCTTAGTCACCTGCGATTCCTAGGTCCTTTTGCTGCATCGTTCCTGCTTCCTGGCATGCCTGATGGACGAGGACGTGAGAACCGACCAGTGGTTTCCAGCCAGTCCCAGGTGTCTTGCGGCATATCAAAATATTTCGCTTTACCTTCGGAGATTACTCGGAGCCTTGCTAGGTACAACGAGTAAGAAATGTCCAACTGTCGAAGCTTCTGCTTGACCGTGTAAGAAAGATCCCCGCTGCCCTCTTATTGTGTAGTCTTGAAAAAACTGGACCTTCGTATTCTCAAATTTGACCTCAGAAAGTGTCCTCGTTTCCCACAGGATCACATCTGTCTTTAAAGTGCAGCATTTTAAAAATGAGTGGATGTGCCCCTGCACCAGGCGCGGGTTTTCTAGCAGGGATGCGGTGCGCTCGCTCTATAGTAAAGAAAGACAATGAGGAGGAGGGTAAAATTTCTTTAAGCCATTGTTCCATAAAAGCAACTGCGTCTTGGCCCTCCGCCCCTTCCGGTAGGCCAATCAAGCGGACATTGATCCTTCTGGAGCGACCCTCCGCATACTCCACTCGGTCCTCAAGGTAACGTATTCTAGCCTTATGCGCATTTTGTTGTTTCTCTATGAAATCTGTGGCTGGTTTGAGATATGTTATGTCCTGCTCCACAGCGGTTACTCTGTCCCTCAACTTCCGATGATACGCATGCAATAATGTTAGGTCCACTGCCACTTTATCAATTTTGGATTCTAGCGCCTCTCTAGATCTCTCTCTGAGGTTCAGGATTGCGTCCAGCCAGTCTTCAGGGAGGTCCTGCTGCTGCACAGACCATGCGCTGTCCATGTCTACCGGGCCTCCGACTTGCGAGGAGGTCCGTGATCCAGTGCCTTTAGTGCGCCCCATCTCTGCAGTCAAGTACTCCAATTCTTCTGGCTGACGAGTTGCACCTTTGTAGATCAACGCAGCGTATTCTACTACTTCAGAGCTATAATTGTACCAGCTCCGCCAGAGGCTCAAGTCTCATCTTTCCCAACCACAAGTCCGGCGCAGGTGGTCTGTCCGTACAATATAATTAGCTGGGCTTCTAGTAGTGATTCCGCGCATAAGCGCTGTGTAGCAACTGCCTCCTTTATCACCTGGTGCAGCTGGTGTTATCTATGGTGCTACTGGGACAGCAGTTATTGCCCAACTGGGAGGTTCACCGTGTGTAAGGGCCAACTCCCCACTGCAGGTCTCATCTGGCAGGCGGCAGTGTCGACGCTGTTTTCTCAGCCCCTGCTGGAACCGATCCTCAGTGCCCAGAATCTCGATCAACTAAGCTGCTCCATAGAGACTCCCCTCCTTGGCTCTCCAATCTCCAGTCCCATGCAGGGGACACCCAGCAGTCCAAAAAATGCTGGATCTCACCGCTCACAGGGCGGGACCACCACTCATCCAGCCGCGAACAGCTACGTTCTGATTTCCGGGCTCGATGCGGCCTGGCTTCCCAGTCGCGCAGACCCAGCTTCTGGCTGCACCCGCCAAGTAGTGGCACTCGCAGCAGGCCTCACCTCCTCGGTGGCACACCACAAAGTCTCTCGCCACTTGTTAAGCCGGTCACGCCTTCAACCCAGGCTACCTTTTCTTCAGCTCCCACCAGCTCGCCTCCTCAGCGACAGACACTCGCTGCGTACGTTGTCCCCTCCGGCGCCTTCTCACTTTCTTTCCTGGCTGCCGGTCGCTCCTCTCGGGCTGCCGATCAAACGGGGCTTCTGCATGCGGAGACCCACAATCGCCGGCCGCCGCGCTTCTGCTAACAGGTGTTCGGGCCCCCAAGGGTGAGGAGGGCTCATCGCCACCAACTGCCGGCAAACCCTCACATATCCTGCGTTGTGACTAGTGCAATCTCCTACCGGCTCAGGCCTGGGCCTCGCTCCGAGTCAGCAGTGATGTCTGCCGCACCTCTCACCCCCGCGGCATGTCGTCTCTCTCCGGTACACCTCCTGCCTCATCGGCGCTCCGGGGTGTAAGCTTCCGGCTCCCGTTGATGACTTTGCAGGCAGTGATATTCTTCGCTCACACGCTGCACATCCAACGTCTCCCCTGGCCCTGCTCACTGAGCCGAGACCTCGAAGGCTCAGATGTACAGACGGCAAAGCTCGGGCTGCATCGTCTTCCCGGTCTCCTGGGGGTGAGTAAATTCCTCCGCAACAGAGTCCCGCGTTGAAAGTCGCAGGTTAGCTTATAAATTTAACGGATTATGGGGATATGTGGCGGAGCGACCTTAATACGCATACGCCATGTTGCCCCTGCTGGCCACGCCCCCTGAAACAGCTGTCATACGCACTTCGTTCTAATGCCTTAAAGGTTGACCCGGAAAATAAAGACAACTAAGTAGTGCAGATGTAAGTAAGTTGACCAAAAAAGAGTAACATGGACATCCTCCTATTTAATGATGATAATTTATAGATTGAAACTATTCAGATCAACTATTTAGGTCATGGAGAGGAGCTCCTCTATGTGACAAACCACCAGATATAAAACAAACATTCCACTGTGGCTGAGCAAAGTTTAATTCTGCAGTATTTTGATTATCACCCTTCTCATGCACATGCTGAATTAGCTGTCTGGCTAATAGTTTTGCTGCTTTTGTCACTCCCACACTCCACGCTTTTTTAAAAGGGGGCCAAGGAATACGGACACCATGTGGCCAGAATATATACGGTGTTGGCAGTTGAGATCTTTTGTTGGCAAGACCTTGCAGGATGACCATTTTGAAATGCGCATGTCATGGCGACAAGGTCACCCTGGGAATTTGAATGGTTTCTGGTCTCCAATCTGTATGGAAAAGCCAGAATGTAGGCACAAGACTAACTATTCTGATACAGTAACAGTTAGTTGCACACAGCACATGCACACCTTTTTTCCTAAAAAAAGTAATGTTTAGGAGCATCTGCCCCCAAATGCGTTTCCTAAAACAGGAATTGTAGTGGTTTTTTTTTATATAGATCAGT
This sequence comes from Calotriton arnoldi, assembly GCA_963921515.1. NCBI lineage: Eukaryota > Metazoa > Chordata > Amphibia > Caudata > Salamandridae > Calotriton > Calotriton arnoldi. The sequence goes on from CAWUFW010002204.1 coordinate 950,573, forward strand.
TTTCCATTTAAAAAATATATATTATTTTGGTTAATTGATACTTTACAATTCAGAAAATAAGACCGCATTAACAAATAAAACAAGTCTTCTAAGAAATGGTATACAGAGCTGCAGGTGTCTGGTCTCATATTACAGAAATTATAAGCAATCTTATTTAAATGCCCAAAAAGACAGCAAAGTTCTCCACATCTCATTAAGACATCAAACTTCCTCAATAAAGAACTACCTGCACGATACATTTAAACTCTATAGAGTAGCTGTGAGATAATTTTGGTGTCCTAGGCGGTTAGCCCTGGCAATGGTAGTTTTCACAACAGAAGTAATTACACTTCACCCAAACCCTTGAGAGACAGATACATGAACATTTGTTATTAAATGGCATACATACCAAAAGATAATTTGGAACGGCAAAAACTTTACACCGATTTCCCTTTTATAGTTTGCTTTCCCCTCCCAAAGGATATAATGTTTCTATATTGCCATCTGATATTTGATGTATTCTTCTTGAAAATTTAGTACAGATTCTAACTGATTGTGCTGAGCTTTGTGTCCTATCGAGTATAGAAGCTTTATCTACAAACTGAAGAATGTGCACCAAATCATGATTTTTTGAGTCTACTGGTTTTAACAATCTTTCTTACAGCTACACCTACAATTTCTACTGAGGTGGCCGAGCCAAAAGAATTAACCCCAGAAGATATAAATCCATACCAGTACCTCCAATTTATTGCTTAATATTGTTCTGTTGACTGAATCAAACACGGCTTCGTAAACAATTTGCCAAATAGGTGGACCCAACCATTCTTAACCACTTTTCTATCAAGCAGTTTAAAGGAACAATGAACCATAGCAGATTTAGGTGGTCCAAAACCTTTCTCAGATCACCCGTTTGTGCAGAGGCACTCGAACCATTCTTAAATTCAAAATAAGGTTACTTTTGAGACAATCTTCCCTCTGTGTCCAGAAGTTTAAGTTAAAACTATCTGTATAATTTGTAACCCACTTCTTAACAGGATTTCTGCACTCTACCCTTCTCTGGAGAGAAGGGCTGCTTTTCATCTAGAGCCAACTTATCTTTAATGGACAAGAAGCACGGGCGATTTTTGAATGCAACTAAATCAGTATGTGGTAGCGCACTCATTTAAAGACAGCTCATTTTCCATTGAAATGACCACTAAATTTGCACAAACGGACTTACTGATAAAACTAAACAGTACACAAAAGATAATGTGTGGAAACTGGGTTTCAGTGAAAATGAATCATTTGTAAAGTGCTTCGATTTGTTTTGATCCTATTAAACACTTCATAATTACACGCAATGTGTTCCATATTTGCTTTCCTAACTGCTGAATCCATACAGTTCATTTGCCGGTATTTACATTTTTGTTGTCTGGTTGCAAAAAAACTGACATTCACACTCCCTGTACTCGGCAAGATTGTCACATAATTCACATTAAAAACACCTGGCACTTTGCCATAAGAGAAAGAAAATTAAACCATCTCAAAAGCAATTTGTCAAGACGTAGCCTGACATTTGACCTCAGTCTTTGAAGCACCAGCAAATGTTTCAAGAAACACAGAATTTTAAGGCATATTTACGGCTCAGACTTTCCCGACCCACCAAAAATCGACTTGCGACTGGCCCCCAGTTTAGGAAATGCTGGTCTACACAACAGCAAAAAACAATGCAAAACAGGCAGTCGACTTTTACAACATATGAAAATCATGGAAAAAACATCAAACAGATATTTTTGCAGACATGCCAGATTTCAATGAAACCAAAGAACCTTGTTAAAAATCTCATATCTGAGGGCGCAAAAACATGTTTGTGCTGTGTATCTTCAAAGAGCTCGCTCACATAACCTCTAGCTTTTAATGTGCTATCCTTAAGCAATTATTAATAGAGGAAAATCAATGCACATTTGTGCACCTGCCTCAGTAGCGGCTATCAAAGGGCACACAACACTCAATACTCCTCCCTGCGCCACACTTGCAAAGTCAATCGAGAAATACTAGACTTTTTTTTTTTTTTTTTAAACCAGCCAGAGATGACGGGGTCAATAGCAAACCGGAAAGCACATACAAACTCAGAACAGAAATCCGTAAAGACTTCTCTCTTCAAAAAACTTAGCAGCAACAGATCCATTAGGCATAGTTTTTGAGGTAGTAAAAGGTCCTTAACAGATCCATTAGGCATAGTTTTTGAGGTAGTAAAAGGTCCTTAACAGATCCATTAGACATAGATTTTGAGGTAGTAAAAGGTCCTTCCAGGAATTTGTCCATCACTTCGCCATGATTAAATAGGAAAATAAATTACGTTGGATCCGGCTTTTTGGCAGACGGGGGTCATACAGAGAACGACAGAATATCAGGATTATTAAAATCAATTGATGTGGTTGCCGATCTGCAACGGATACAATACTCCTGTTTCACTTCAGTGTGTTATACAATACCATTTCTTAAACTCAGGCACAGCAGATCAATGTCACAATAATAGGCATTGATCAGGAGTAGCAATACAACTATAAACCTGCACCGGAGGTCCTGCTCAAACAGTGTTGCTACAACCAGCTGTATGACTGGTGCAACCTAAATTGGTTTGTCAAGCTGCATGACATTGGTTTAGCCGGCTATTCTGGTTAGAATACATGCTTTTTCTTACAGACTTTTGTTTAAGACAAGATTAGTAAAGTTTAGGCAAATAAATATGTTAGACAACAAAAAGACGTGTCCAGTAACTTTATTAAAAAATAGTAAAATAAAAACAAGCGTTACTTTTTAACGAATAAAAAGATTTTAGTAAACTGCGACAGCACAGGTAGAATACAGGTAGCAGAAGCGAAAAGCTCCCCCACACAGAGCACACAAGGTGTGGGCGCACTGTACCCCTAAAATCTTACACCTCTATAGCACGCCCAGGAGTTATCCTCAATTTCATGAGGCAATGTTTCCCAGAGACAAGGTACATAACCGCATTTCAAAGTCAAGTAAAAAAAAAAAAAAAGAAGAACTGACTCAAGAAACATGAAGGTTTATTACAAAATTCAAAAGGGTACAATACATAACTAGTAAGATGCAGCAAATCTCATACAAATGCATAAAATTGTCATGAAGGCTCTCTGTAATAAGAACAATGTAGAATAAGCAAATAGCTACCTATCAAAGGGTTTTGGCTCTTATCAGTAAGGCTGAGCCCAATAATCAAAAAACAACAACCAACCTGCCAATACTGATAATTCTTTCCTCAATTCAGGTAGGCTCACCTAATGTCATCTGGAGGTGTCAGAACAAACTACATAAACAGTGAACAATTGCGGATTAATGAATACTGCATGTAAGTGGAAGGTCCTCGGAAAAACATAATGGTGAGCCTTCTAGCAGTCTTTTTTCAAAAACAGTGTTATTCAGAAATAAACAAACATGTCTTGCTTAACTAGTGCAGCAGAATTATAAACAGAATAAATGAACATGATGACACATCCATATTAGACAAGTTAGCATTAAGGTCTAACAGGCCTAGTTAGCATAAGCCTGAAAAGCACACTTTAACAGTTCGTAGCAAACTTGTTTTAACTGCAATAGTTTCACGTCAGTGAACACATATGACTTCAAATGTAGATGAATAATGCACAATTTGAATACAATGCATAAACACATCATTATAGGTGTACAAGGTAAGCATCTTGACACAGCATAGATACAACATATAGCAGCAGTTCAAGTATCCCTCCTCTTCCTGTTACGCAGAGCAGCAACAATTCAAGACTGCCTTAGAGCACTAGTTCAACACAGGCAGCAACAGTGCAAGTTCAGCTGTATCTAGCCACATGCAGTGCCATTCTTTAAGACGCACTGCTCCCTTACCAGAAAATAATGGTTGAGGCAGCTGAACTGGAAACTGATGAGTCTGAAACCAGAATGACCACCTTTCAAGTCTAGCCCAGCTTAAGTAGGAACTTCAATTGGATGGAATGTGAACCCTCCCCCCTCCCTCCCCATGCAGAATGTTGAGGGGCACCTGAGACTCCTTATCTTGCAGATACTTATACGCCTTGGGCTGACTGGGGGCTGAAGGGTGGGTTCCTTCCCAAGCTGCAGGGGGTTCATGGGCCTGTGTTACACCCTAGAGGCATAGCAGCAGCTAGGTATCGCTAGCCCCATGTTCTAGAATTATGCCACCAGGAGAAACAAATCCCTGATAAACAAAAGAGTATACCCTTGAGGGAACCAGAGTCAAGTGGCTCATAGTATGGCTGCTCTAAATTGAGGTTCTGATTCCATTTCCCATCGTCTGGGGCATTGTCAATACGTATTTGCGCATTTTACTAATGCAGCAAAAGGGCTATTTCCCAGTCATTATGAAGTGGACACATTCTTTTAAAGAAAGGCAAATGCATTGGTGTTAACAAAAAGGAACCTCTAAACTGACCTATATTGCTTTTAGTATGGCCAATAGTGGCTCAAAAATACCACAACCCCAATATCAATGTCATACAACACTGTTGATCACAAAAATATATATTTTTATTGAATTTTTCTTTGAACAAAACCATTTTATGCTTTTTTAATTTGTTTTATCAATGTGCAATACGTAAAAAGACAAGTTCGACATTGTTTACACATACATTTAGCAATACAAAAAAATACAACACACAGTTACCCAGGTTACTGTGTAGTCACAAATATTTAAATATGCAATAGTCACATTTCATTTCGAAACTGGAATCATGAGTTGACATTTGAATTATTTCATCTGTTCCTTATATACAAACTGGGTAACCGCCAAGGCAATTCTCAAATCAAGATATAATTACTAAAAACACACAAAAAAACACACTCACCATCAACATTTCTCTCTCACCATTCGAACCTACTCATTCGCACTAACATTCATACATAAGAGATTCAAACATGTGGGAAATCCAAAAACACTAACTAGGACAGACTCTATGATAATTGGTGATACAAGTAACACCCATCAGTTTCCTCTGGTGTGTGTCTGTCTCTAGAAGGACTCTCCACATATATAGTGATGGTCAACGCGCGTTTCGGTGGATCTGCCTTTATACCACCTTCCTCAGGACCAAGAAGGAATAAAAAGGAATCTCAAATGGAGCGGCCGGGGGTTATCAAAGAATAATCATTTTCATAATGGGCCGATCTTAAGCCCTCAAATATATGTTTAGCAGGTCTATCATGAGTACATTTGAGCACATTTCAAGTATACTTGCAAACCCTCCTGATTTAGGCAGAAGATTCACACTTTTGTAAGCTTCACATAAACCAATGTTGCCTTTTGTCAGCGTAAAGCTTCCTCTACCCATAGTGCTTTACAAGAAAAACTAGTGATATTTAAATTATTACAACGCCTCCTCAGGGGTAGTATGCGCTATATAAATGCTATTTATTTGTGCAAATACTGGGAAAGATCAACACATCTGACATTACAGTGCATGCATATCTCCTAAACAGAGCCTGAACAAAGTGAAAAGCTGCATCTCTTAAGTATGTGTGAAGTGCTAACAAGGTGTGAGCCTTTGTTTCCCCTCTGATGCACTTGCTTCTAGGTGTGAGGCTCCTGACTGCTCCCAGCCAAGAGACACGAACAAAACGAGGCCTGATGACCCCTCAGATTCGGCCTTTGTTATGGGCCCAGCAGGAGTCTGAAATAAGAGAGCCCCGTCCCGCCTGCACGTTGTTGCGATCGAAAGCAGATAACGTGCAGGCGCTGCTGAAAGTGTCCCGGTGTTTGAAATTTACACCGGGACGAATTCAGCATCTTTTTTAGTGGGGCCCAACTTCTTGGTAGGGTGGACGGTGTCCACCCTGTGAAAAAAGTGGGTGGACGCCGTCCACCCGCGTGTACCCCCGACTTGTGCCCTGCTAGGGGGCACCGTTCTCTTTTTGTGAAATGCATTGGTGTTCGCATTGCGATTACTAACACTACACAGCAGTAAAACAACCAGCAACTTGTCTCTCAGCATACATGCGAACGAAGACAGCTAAGGTTGCTTTTGCTGCTACCTGCGTCATTATCGTTATGTCCATGTGAGGGAAGCTTGCTGTCATGCTAAACTGTGTGTGTGCCTTTGTGCCTGTGAGTTTGTGCATATACACAACTGTTTGTGTATTGCTCTTATCTGCGAACACATGCACTGCTGAGGCACATGCTCCATTACCTGCTACCTGCAGAGTAACTGTCCTGTGTGACACCTATCCTGTACCTTTTCTTTCTGTAAAGCTCGGGCTCCTATTTTAAAATCTCAACAGGACAATTCACATTCAACTATTAATGGGTTTAAACAATACACATACCTCTGAGTCAATGATGAATGCTACAGGATAGAGAAAACCCTTAGCAACAAAACTAAAATATCATCCCATTAGGTGCAGATTGTTGAACAGAGGAGAGGATGTGGTCTGACGGCTAGATTGCCGACTTTGGAGCTGGAAACCAAGGTTCGAGCCTCGGGGTCGCGTCCACATCCTGTGATTCTGGGCAAATCACTTAATCTCCCCGTGCCCACCAAAAACATGAATGTGTCCTTGTGTAACGTAACTGGTACTCATGTAAAGCGCTCCAATACCTTTGGGTCGAGATCTGCAAAAAAAAAAAAACCAAAAAAAAAAAAACTGATGGAGTTGTGTACCTCGATCCACCCGATCGAGCTTTGTGGTTCCCAAATTAGTACAAAGAAAACGCGCTAACCCCCTCATGAAGTAGCTTGAGAAGTTAACGGGCGCATTATGTCAGGACTAACAGTACTTGTAAAGCGCCCACTGCACCCGGGGGGGGCTCTTGCCGCTGTCCCTCAACCTACCTAGGGCAAGAAACAAAGCAGCCTGTCTGCAGGTTACGAGTGAGGCGGGAGACTCATTCCCAGGGACAGTGAGCTGCAGACCAGAGCTCTGACCGGAGGGCCAGACTGAACTTGGGGAGCCGTCAGGCAAAGTATGTATGTGCTCTGTACATCGCTTGGAAGCCATGCACACGAGCGGACACAGAATCCGGCCTGCCCCTGGCAGCCGTGCCAGCAGACGAGACAAGACTTCAACGTGATCCAGAGATGGACAGAGGTGCCTGGCAGTCCAACCTCCAATGCACCAAGGAGGCCCCTCACGCCCCTCTATCACGCAGGGCTTCGACTTCAAGTCAAGTCAAAAGACGGTTTGTACAACAACCATAAAAGCAAAGACAGAATTTAAAACACACATATATAAAACATCCATTGCATATGACAGACCAGTAGATTGTAATGCACTGTACATTTCCTAGCAGCAATTTGTTTATAAATAAAACATCCGAAGCATAAAACATTCCAATTAATTATCAAATATGATTAATTTCCTAGGAGCAGTTTGTTTATACATAAAATATCTGAAGCATAAAACATTCCAATTAATTATCAAACATGATTGATTTCCTAGCAGCAATTGATTTTAGAATAAAAGAAGCAACGTAAAAACATAATCCAGGGTCATTAAGGGTAACCAATAGGTTCATAGCAGCATGGGTAGTTCACACATTAAGTTTTAAGAATGTAGGTTTCAGATAAAATCGTCTTAAAAAAGAATAGAACTTACAAAATAGCAAAAAATGGCTGGTGCTTTGTTTGGATATCCCATCACAGGGACATAAGGTCGACGGACACATTTTCGTAGTGGGGAAGGCAACTAAGTGGTGTACTATGCCTAATCTCAAACGGGTCAGAACAAAGTGATGTGATGGCCTGGTCACTACAGTCAAGTAATCTTGGAAACCTCTTCTGACCTCCAGCTGTTGGTAGAATACGAAAGTGGCTTGCTTCCCAGTCACTCTCCTGCGAAATTAATTTTGATGGGCTAAAAAGGTGTTTTTAATCTCCTGTTTAGAAATAATTGTGTCACAGCCTGGGTCGCCCTGGATTGGAAGATTGAATAATTTGCCAAACCAGTCCCAAATATATTTATGCCAGGGGATACTGCAGCTTTTATCCAGGAGTAGACAGTCTTTAATGATGGTTTGTGTAAATTTGGTCTCCTCTTTAGCCCAAATGGATCTCCATAATAGTAGTGGCCGCAAGGCGATGAGATCCGATAAGTAATGCCTACTTCACAGTGTGTAATTTCGGTAGATGCTGATGAGGGTAAACACAATAGGCATTTTAGGAAAGAATTTTCTTCAAGCTGGAGTGTCTGTGTATGATTATGGCCCCAAACTCCTGCGCAGTAAAGGGCTATGGCGACACATCTAGCCTTGTATATGTCAACCATATCCTTAATACGACGGTTACCTAATTTGGCTGCAAATCTAAAGATTCCTTGGGCACTCTTGGCCATCTTGGAGCGTACATTGGCAAATTCATACAGCCATTTCCCGTTTCCTGAATAAGTTACACCCAGATTACAGAAGGTATTGACCAATGCCACAGGTGAATTCTCTATGTAAAAAGTTTTACATTTCTTTGGTTTCTGGCCTGTGGTCATTACAAAAGTTTTGGTCTGGTTAATTAACAGTTTCCTATTCTTAATAAAAAGGCTAAAATTATCCGTTAATCGCTGAAGGCCAACTGGGGTTCTGGAGAGCAACACTGCATTGTCTGCGTAAAGTAAGACGGGTACGGGGTTACCAGCTATTTGTGGTGAGTCTGCCTGTACCGACCTAAGGGCTTTATCAACTTCATTTATGAATAGGGAAAAGAGTAACGGTGCCAAAACACAGCCCTGGCGGATGCCTCTTTTAACATCAAAATGTGGTGTACACTCCCCCCGCTGACCATATTGCACCTTACTAGAAAGTTTCTCGTACAACCTTGCTAAAAAGAAAATTATTTCTTTGGGGGCACCTAAATTGAGCAAGGTTGGCCATAAAATTGAGTGATCAACAAGGTCAAACGCACTGCTAAGATCTGCAAAGCACAGATCTAATCTTCCCTCTTTAGCGTGCGTATATTTACTTATCAAGAGTTCTAAGTTAATACATTGCTCAAGGGTTCCCAGCCCTTTTCTAAAACCATATTGGACTGGCGAGAGGATCTCATTTTCGGTAACCTAGTTTTCAAGTCTCACCAATAGTATTCTGCTCATCACTTTAACTGAGGAATCCAAGAGCGAAATAGGGCAATAATTTTTTGCCTCAGTTTTAATACCTTTTTTAAAAATAGGGATTACCACGGATTGACCCCATGACGGCGGTATAGACTCCGTCACTGCTAAGTTAAAAACTCTGGTTAAAATGGGGCTCCATAAGGTTATTTCGCTTTTATAAACATTAATGGGAACCCCATCTGGGCCTGGTGCTTTACCCCCCCTACTACCAGTCAATCCATCATGGACTTCCTCAATGGTGATATCTAGTGATAGCACAGGCCACTGACTTCCTACTATACTTGGCAAATAAAATACATCTCGCTCGGGTGGATTAAAAATACTAGAGAAATGGTTCACCCATGCGTCACAATTTACATGCAAAATTAATTCTGGGAATGAATCATTCTTTAAGAACGGTGAGTTAACAGTTTCCCAGAATAATTTACTGTTCGCTGTATCAGCTGCCATGGACAACTTATCCCACGCTGACTCTTGGAGCTTATTTCTTCTTGCCTTAAGAACCAATTTGTAATTGAGGCGCAAGTTTTTAATGGTCTCCGTATTTCTAGGACTACGACCCAGAGCTTGTTTGAGTTGGTTTAGGGCCCGAGTACAGTTATGGTCAAACCAACCTCTAGTCTATTTTCCCTCAAGGGTGCAGTCAATATCCCCTCAATTACAACATTAATTTTTTGGAAGTTGGTTAAAAACAAGGAGGGATTAACATCCTCGTTGAGGCAATAAGAAATCTCTGAATCGCATTTAATAACAATTTCTTTTAGAACCTTTGCAGGGTCCACACCAACCCATTTGATGCGTGTCCCATTAGGCCTAATAGGAGTAATACTAGTTACAAAACCTTCATTTACTGTCGTTTTTGAACCCCAACATAATGTTGACATGGAAATACTATTGTGGTCACTCAATACCTGCTCAGTGATCCATGGGGTAGAACACAAATAGCTGCTGCTGGTTGAAATAAGCATATGGTCAATAATCGAAGCAGCATTTCTGCCGGTAAATGTGGGAATTGGGGCACCGTTGGAATCCCATGCGCATTGTAACAATTCAAGGTCATATTTGGCCATCAATAAGCCGTGCCAGCTGACGAGGCAAGACTTCAACGTGATCCAGAGATGGACAGAGGTGCCTGGCAGTCCAACCTCCAATGCACCTAGGAGGCCCCTCACGCCCCTCTATCACGCAGGGCTTCGACTTCTCCTACGTGCGACCCCTGTGCTCCACGTGGGCCGCTTCCGGAGTGAAACCCGCGCCCTGGTGTTTTTCCTCCTGCTGGCTTCATTACCCTGTTAATTATCTACCAGGCTATGACTGATGTTGCACTGCGGAATGTGGACCCCAAGGAAAATCAGATGCGCACTAGCAGCCTGAGACTTGCAAGACGATCTAAAAAATGATTTTGGAGGTGTGCTACTGGGGAGAGCGAGTTAATTATGAGGCACGGGCACACTGGAGCTTGAAGGACGTCCTGCAAGAAACGCACAGTGCTGCCTCTCGTCAGAAAAGAAAAGACATCCGCTCGCAAAGCTCATCTGTCAAACACGAAACCGTCAGTGTAATAAAATCCATCACTTGCAAAGGAAACCTCCGTCGCCGCCTTGTTTCCCGGTATTCGTCTTTTAAAAATGCAAGTTACGGTTCTTGTACGGGGGGTTTATTTTCGCGGCATACGAGCTCAGTTCAGTCAGTCAGTCAGTGCTGGGAGCGCGTCACATTGGTTTCATTCTCGGCACGGACGGAGTGGCAGGCGCGCGAGTGCGGTGGGAATTTCCCAAAGCACCTCTTCAACGTATGCAGATGTACATTAACCACCACTTATCGGCATGCTGGGGACAGACGAAGCATCGGCCCAGGACAGTCGGATGCTAGAACCATCGGCGGACAGTGTCTTCCGTACTGCAGGCACAGGGCTTTGCTTGCTGGCCCAGCAGCACAGTACACACCAGGGTTGCTCCACAGGACTTTCCAACTCTTGCAAAGACCACCTTTCTGAAAGAATCTTCGAAGCCGAACAAGATCTCCATCTTCCTCCCAAACCACCCCTCGCCCCACCTCCCCCCCCCCCCCATCACAGATAGATGACCAAATAACCCAGTGTCAGCTTCCACACTGCAGTCATCAAATGCTGGCCTGCAGGAGTCCCCAGACACACCTGAGGTCTTCACTCAATGCAAAGATTAGTCAAAGAGAAGATTCAGATTTTTGTCAAATCAAGGTTAAATGAGTTCGGATTTGATCACACTGGGTATATGTCAGCCTGTGCAGTGCCCTGGATTTATTGCTTTAAAGTACATGACACAATGCTTCATCTCCAACCAACCTCACGCCAGGGCACTGCTGTCACCAACAGTCCACTGGTGTTCAACGGTAAGATGCTAACAGAGCCTGCTACTTGGAACTGCCATCCCAGTCAGTAGCACACTGGCACCAGCAAAATGTTGTCAATAAAGGTGGGCACATAGATGGCACTTTAATAGAACAAAATAACCTAGTCTGGAGCACCACCTGCAAGACCTCCCAGTGTTATTCACTGCTTCTCATCTCTGAGGGATCCATGAAAAGGTCGCAAGTCCCACACAATTCACACATCATGGATGCTTTTACGGGCTGTGGCACAGTAGTGCATTGCATGAAGCCGCTTACCTCTATGTCTGTTGGTAGTTTTGTCAAACATGAGCATGGCATCTTCTACCTACGTGGAAACAAGACAAGGTAGAAATTAGCACATTAGGAATGAGGGAAAGCTACTGTCCAAATTCAACAAAGCAGAGCAATTAATGAATGCATCTTGAATACAATACCAGAGGCAAAAAGTATATTACAATGTGTCCTCAGAGTCCTACATGCACCCAAAAAAATGAGCTGCACTATACTGAGCTGCCCTTTAGTACTGATGAACCCATAAAGGTAATGAATTAAAAGCACTTTCCAGCAGATATTATTTACACGTTGGTCTCCAAAGCAGTTGCATCACTTCTATTAAGGCCCAAACCAGACAAATGTTCGGGTTATTCACATGTTACAGCAATATTACCATTTTTGGATAGACTACTGCATGCTCCAAGCTCAACATACATTTTATCTGTCATTATTTGACCACAGTTAGTAGTAGATTCTTTATTCGATCAAATAGAGTTCACAAAGTTTACAAACAAAGTTCCTTAATAAAATGCAATATACAGTTATTTTTTGTAGATAAAACATTTTTTTAGTGGAAATAAAAGTTACAAATTCTAGTTTTATGAGCTATTTCCATTATTAAATATTGCATTGATTGGAACATATTTCGTGTTTAAATTCCGTATATGTTACATATCTACAGTTTTGTTTCATGACAAATTCTGACAGCACTGTAGGCCACTTTTGATAAGATTCTTGCTTTGTACAGGGACCCAACTTGTAAATTAATAATTAGTATATGTACGATAGCCCTCAGCATACATAGCTTCATTAGTGTGGACAGATAGTCAGCAGAATTGTTTAAGGTTTGAAAATAGGTTCAAGGTTCATATTCGCCACATGTTCACTTGTTCCATAGGTGTAATATAACATGATCGGGTTTTAGCTCTAAATCTCAAAAAGGTTTTGGTTACTCCTTTTATGTTTAGGTGAAAGTTAGATGAATTTTAGCCATAAGAAGATTTTCTGCCCGGCGCACACTATTGCAATTTCACAGTTTAGTTTAATATGTTGCTTTTAAATAAACCTTTTAACTATAATTGGTGTGCTTGCGATCCTCCGTATGCGTCTTACTGACCTGTGACCATTAGCTTCAGTATTGTCCCCACGCGCTGCTAGCAGGAGTAAAGAACCCTGAAGGGGGTTGGAGGTAATTGCTAGAGCCAATTCATCTGCTACACCCTAAAGTTTAAACCATCATCTGCTTAACTATTTAAATCAGCCAATAGCGTCTAGCTTCAAATACTTGACTTTGCCAACGATTAAGCTCACTGATCTTGGTTCTTTACAGCAACCAACGCTGTCTGGTCATATAAGATGAATGTCACCAATGCCCCAAAGCAGACGCATTCAAGCCCAACCTGCACCTGAAGACCCATCAAGAACCTGGAGGAAATGTCTGCTTTCAGAGCCTGGCTTTGAGACAGCTCCATAAGTTAGCAAGGGGCCATACGAACGAAAGTGGAAAGCCCCGGGGTTCTTACAGCTTCGGTCTCCCTCTGTGCAGGTCTTCCAGATGGCCTTGAAATGAAGCATACAAATACCTCAAGCTAGGTTTTCACAGGTTCTTGCGACCATGGAAATGTGAAGTGGAAAAAAGAGTCAGTAAAAGTATAGGAAACATAGAATTTTGGAATTTGTTTATGAGCCAGCAAGCTGCAAATCAGATTTCAACTATTAGCAAAAAATGCAGAAAAACTGATATTGATGATCTACCATCCACCTAAAGAAGGAAGAAAGGTACGATTTTATAACACAAAAAATATATAGTCTTCCAGCATGTATCACTGAAGGAAAAAAAGCATGCAGGAAATAGAACGTAAGGGCCTGCAAGAACGCCCCCATATCTAAATACTGAAAGGAAACAGACGAGCAAAGGCCAATGACAGTAACGTATACAAACCAAGAGATCATTGGGGGTTTAAACGCCAGGTTGGTTCACTAGAACTGGTTCTCAGATACAAACCCAGTCACAACACACAAAGTATGGCCACCAAGACCAATATTACTTGGGAAGACTAATCATCGGAAAGAGTCGGGGTACTGGGGTTAGTAATGGACAACAAAGAATGCAAATAGCAGGCAGGTTTTCCAGATATGTTTGAGAGATCTAACAAGGGCTATTTGCATATTTGTCTGCTGAATGGGCCATGATGCTAGTAAGTAGAAACACATTTATCTGGGCTTCAGAGACCTTGACATAAGGAGGGGAAATAAATCTGGGCTGTGATGCAAACCCATCTTACATCAGCAGTCAGTCACTGGAGAATACAGCTTGAAGGCTCCCCAAGGGTTTATGGTAGACGGGCTCGCTTTGGTGAGCAGAAAACCCTGTGACCAGTGACTAAGCTGTATACCACTGCTTCCGACGCCCCCAGTATACCTTCAAATCATCTAGCACGCTAAGCATTATTCCAGGGAGGGGGCACTGCCAACACAAAGGTGTACACAGGAACCTTGGATGGATGATGTAATGTGGAGTTGTAGGAGAATATGATTCAGAAGTGTCATGCTGGCATAACAGTGGACATTTAAAGATTTAAACCAGCACGTCTGTCCGTGAGTACTCACTGCCCTTCTCTATTTGCCAAAGTTTCAGTTCTGCATCTCATACCAGCCAATAAACTGCGCAAGTGTCACTGTCCACCCCAATCAAGAGTACTCTTGTTAATAGATAAATGGCAGGTCCTTTAACAAAAAAGTTTCTTTTCAATCCATGATTCCGTGAGCAGCATGAGGATCAGTTCCTAGCCAGCAAAACATTACACCAACCCTAAAAATGCACATCTACAATGACCAAGTGCTGAAAGGGCACTTTATAAAAGGTCGGCTTTAAAAAAAAAAATCATCTATACTTGAACAGTGTCTAATTGGCCATCTTTTTCCATTGCCTCGGGTCTAAACATTTTATCTGAGACTACCCTTTCGAGGTTTACTCCACCTTTTTTCCCTCTAGGGCAGCCATTGTATTGCAAAGAATAGATTCTTCCCTCTATAGTCAAGTTGCACAATAGGAGTCTCAATGCTTTCGGAACAGATAAAGTGCAACAGTGAAAAAAATCTATTAACATCAAAATCAGATCTCGAAGCTGAGGAGGAGAGCAAGAAAGAAAATCAATATGGATCGGAAGGCATTCAGGGGGAAATTTTCTTAACTTTCACCAACTGCAAAATAAGAAATAGAAGGAAAATCTCAACGTGTAAAAAGCTATCAATGCTTTGGAAATCTGGCAGGACAGCCAGAACTGAAACTGGATGAACCCAAACACACAAAGGTTGAATAGAACGGGGGGGGGGGGGCACGCAGCGCACACAAGCTCCTTTCTCACGGTTCTCTGTGACTCGAACACAGGCAGCCTTTACCAGCATCCACTGAAGAGAAAGGAGGGACAGAGTCCAGGTAGCTGGAGCAACCCCCGCCCCTCGGAAACAAAACTAGATCCTTTCTCCTTCTCTTCTGAAGGGCTGAAACCTTAGAAACTGGGTGGCTCCAGTTAGTACAATAACCAGAAAAGTAATTTTAACCCTTCTATACCAGGTTCGTCACAGCCTTCAGAAAAAAAGAAGGATCCCGGGTGTTATTTTCTTCCTCTTGTGTCTAGGAAGAATGAACCCTATTAGAAGCCTGGCAGGCCCGATACCCAAACACCCCACACCTTACTCCTGTGCTCTGTTCTGTGCTAGACACACTGTGCTGCCCTCGAGGCTGAACCGGGATACGCAGAGAAATAAATGATTCTTTATTTTTGCAGTATCTTACTGCCGTATTTTACAATATCACACAGAAAATTAAAACTACCACATATGGGTATACAATGTCCAAGATTATTTTTGCCAATAAATATACGTTTTTCGGTGTGCTCCTCGAAATGTATGTAGCCCTTCAGCACCCACCGAGGAATGGTTGTGGGCCCTCTAAACTTAGCATCCCAGTCCAAACCTGCCCTTTGCTGCCTTGTAGGTCATGGTCCATTGTCAAGGACAAAAGAGTGATAGAATCACTAGCTTGATTGACCAACAGTAGCAAAAAATCCACAACCCAGAGAAAAATGTGTCCCAAAATCAGAGAAATACAAACCTGGAACAATGACAAATGTACTTTTATCCAAGGTGCAATGATGTAATGAATTATCTATTTACTGTACCTAAATCCACATGGTGTGCAGGGGAAAAAACAACTAGCAGCAGATCGCAAAGTCCTTTGAAGGCAAGAAGATTAAATGTTTTCCTCACTCTCCCTGGTTGTTGGACGGCTGTTCAAATACTATCCGTCCAGTTCTCTCACCCAGATTCCCATCAGAGACCTCAGGATTTCTGGCACAAGCAGAGAGTGACTAGCAAGGACCGCATTGCCAGGCATCTTAATTTCCTTTTCCGTTGTAGTCGCAAATTCTACGCTATGGTAGGCAACTAGAGGTGGCATAATGCACAATGCTCCCCACTTGAGAAGCATTTGCCGCAATTACACCCGAAATACCTGGATGCAAATCTCCAGGAAGCAGGAATGGGGTTGATTGTTTTGGATGTGAGGATAGTTCAGAGCTACTCGATGTAATGGTATCAGATGCCTGTGGCTTTCCAGTTTTAGGCTTGCCAAGATTGTCACTGCTTTCTGCAGCTGCCACTCATTTATTTGTACGATGCCCTCATACGAGAACGTATTCTGCCAGTATTAATGACCATCAAAAGTCTCTAAAGGCACATTCATTCAGATTGTCTCTCCGCTCCCTAAATTTTTGACTATGGCAGTGGCGATCATTTTGCTTTTGTGTTATCACTTTACTTTTTTGCAGTTTTAGTCTATTTCTCATTTTTGGCTTCACCTGGTCTTTAATGTTTATTGCTCTGCTCTTATAGATTGCCAAGCGTAAACAAGGATTAATAAATATAAAAGCCACAACTTCACCAAAAACCATGCACTAAGGAAGGATCCTCCAAGTCCTTGGGGAGCAGCAGTCACCCTTTTGGTAGATGGACAGAGAACAATCTGAAAGAAGTGCAGTATGCAGACACAAGGCGGGTTCATTAATGGGCTACGTAATTAAAAGGCAGTCCCTCCCTATGACTGTATTGTGCTCTACTTGAATTATGTTTAGCTCGATTACTTGGTTTAAAAACTGGATGTAATTAGAACTACGGTTGAAAAAAAATGTAAGCCTACCGGCAAGGCATATCAAACTTTCTTTAGTTGCAGAAATTTAGATCTCGCATTCAAAAGTTAAATGATTAGCTTCTAGTAAGGTTCAATTAGTTTATCTGGATGTTAACAGAAAACGTGACCACATAGGCACTTTAGCTTCTACAAAGTAACACTATGACAAAGAACAAACAACTGAAAATGCTATCGTGCAAAATATAAATTGCTCTAAACCCATACCAGCATTTTATTTACATCAAATCAACGACAGACACTGGGGTCTGGCACGGACTTGCTCCCTTTAAATTCAGACTTTTACTAATGTAGCCATTGACAGGTGAGAAAAACATAAATATGGTTAAAAATGGATAATACCCCCAAAAAATAAATCAAATTTGGCACTTGCAAATGGCACTTGTGAAGGGATTATTACATCGTATCGAGTTTGGTTACTGTTTGCAAAAGGAAAACGATAATAAGAAGCCTAAAAACAACAAAGTCGTTTTTGTGAGTAATTTTTCCTCTATTAGTAATAGGATAAAAAATGTCATTAACAGTAACTGGCATATTGTAAATAATGATGTACTAATAAAATTGGACAAGCCTCTTTTTTCCTTTAAAAAGAATAGAAATTTGAAGCAGGAATTATTAGTGCATACCTATACGCAAGAACCCAGATGCTCCCAACGTACACGCTCTATGAATCCAGCAACTGGTAATGTAAGTTGTGGTAGCTGCAACATATGCGCTCGTATTGTGTCCAATAGGCTTGATCACAATGGGTTCCATGTAGTATCAAAAGACTTGTGCAATTGTCGTAGTAAAAATGTTGTATATTATCTTTGCTGCCCTTGCGGCAAAGCCTACATAGGAGAAACTGGAAGGGAATTCCGGAAAAGATTACAGGAACATCGGTCTGCCATCCGGACATCTAAGCCCAATGCTCCTTTAGTGGCACATTATCTAGAGTTAGGACATACTGATGCTGATATTGCTTGGTTCATTTTAGAGAAAATTAGTATGGACAAGCGTGGTGGTAATATGGAGCAAAAACGCAAAGCAAGGGAGCAGTGGTACATTTCCTGTTTTAACACTGAGGCATGGATTGAACTCGAAGGCGTAATGGGACCGGCTAATTACATTATGATATTTATTTTACCTAGATTACTAGTGGATGTTTCTCGAATTTAGTGTCTCATGTAATAATTGTGACATATTTATGT
Organism: Calotriton arnoldi; assembly: GCA_963921515.1. Taxonomy (NCBI): domain Eukaryota; kingdom Metazoa; phylum Chordata; class Amphibia; order Caudata; family Salamandridae; genus Calotriton; species Calotriton arnoldi. The sequence continues at coordinate 968,702 of CAWUFW010002204.1, forward strand.
CGATATTATTACATTGATATGATAGTCAAGAAATTAGTCTATATATAAACTATGTGAGGTGCTATACTAAAAAGAGCAATTTAGATACGCAGAATGATGCCTCCCTCTGAAAGAACGATTGTTCTAATTGTAATTTGCTTGCAAATAATAACTAACTGTATAGGCTTATTCATAGAACACTATGGCGGCATTTTCGTAAAATGTCCGCCACTTCTTGACTGGCCTCTAGGACTGTTTTTGAATTGCAGTCCTTCCTTCGTGTCTATTAACATGGGTTTTACGCGTACAAAATGTCTGCCCCCTTTTGATCGGCCTCTAGGACTGTATTTGAATTGTAGTCCATTCTTTGTGTTTAGTAACAGGTCTTACGCGTATGACGATTTAGGTTCATGCGCCTTAGAGGTGGAGCCTTCAATTATCCACACTACTTATAGAAGGGTCCTTGGTGTATTGGCGTTTGACTTGCGGCGAAAGACGGAGGTGGTTATACCCCGTGTGTCTACACGCTGCACTACACTTTAAAACGGTAAGAAGCATAACTTGGTTGTGGCTTATTTATATAGGTACTAGTAAGATAGTACTGTTACTTTCGCATATCAATAGATATAGACGTTGGCTATGGTAATTGCACTAGATAGTCCGGGCTTTCTTCAGATAGAAGCAATCTGATGATAACGATGTATATACCCGTAATCTATCTGGAATTTAAAATGCAGGGGGCGACAACAGGGTATCTTTATATTTCAGTGCGTCACTTATTGATGTGACCAGCTATCAACAACAGAAATTATCTGCATCAGGGTATCCAGAAATTAAGGCGATTCTTGATATAATATAATAAAGTATTGTCACGACTCTACTCAAGGTAAACAGAGTTTTTTTCGTGTAGGTTCTTTTAAACTGTGAAATAAAATTTCTATTAAAAGTATTTTTAATATTCCCTTTTGAGCAATATTATTTGGCTCTACTACTAGGTCCATTAGACCTATATAAACCAGATGACATAAAAACTATTTATCCCTGATGATATTGAAGCTGGATTAAATAGCAAGAGAATATTAATAAGAAATACATGTTCTAGTTAAGTTTCGTATATTCATTAGGTGAAATATACCGCCTATCTCGGTATCTCTTGTCTTTATGTTCACAGATATCCTTTATTATCTACTGTGGACCTACTGGTTTATGCGATTGTTGGCAGGAGTTTTAAGTTTCTCTGCACCAGAATATATTTCATAAATACCGAAGCAAGGTATGTAACACACTAGCTTGGCCATTTAAAGATGATTTATGGTCCCACATCTATCTATTTGATAGAGTGGTTGTATTTTAATGTATGGATATGCTGAGGTGTTTGAACGTTAATATTATCTTGAGCAATATGGTATGTTAGAATATTGTGTGACAGGAATGATTGAGGTATGAGAATCACTTGGACTGGGACATCGGCTCCTTTCTCATTACGGAGTGTAATTTTGTTTTGTTTATACCTAGATATTTGATTCAGCGCGAATTATCATAGTCCTGAAGAAGGTGGTGTTTGAACAAACTATATCCACCGAAACGCGTCGACGCTTTATATAGGGGCAACTGGGAGTTGTTAAGGACAGTTTTATGGATTAGTACCCATTTCACCAATGGTTTGCCTTCTGTGATAAGAAAAGATTTATTCTTACCGATATTTTCTCCCTCTTTTGTTTCTCTTTGTAAGAAGATTTAGTGTATTTACATGTCCTTTATGATGATGTTCTAAGAAGAAGTTTTTATATTATAAAATGTATGTATTAAATGTATTTATATGTAGGCAGGATTGTCATAGGAATTGTAGTTTGCACATAGAAAGGTATATGTATTTTGCACAAAGCTTGAATATTTTATTATATTAATGATGATTTTATATGCTTGAGCTATTTTAATAAATGTTACAATTCATATGTTTTATTGTTATTTGTGTGTTTGACATTCATAGTGATATTTTTTAGACCCTATGAGTTGGAGCTTTTTGCCTTGCCCTGGTGATTCTTTTCCCTTTCTGTATGCATTGAATGTGTGATAATTATTTATTCAGTTGTATGTCAGGTGGTATTTTATTATAAGTATTCGTAGGGGAAACTTTGTTTGACAAAAGTTTACGCAACTGCAAAGATTTGACCCTATAACCTAGCTAGCGAGGATCCTATTCTTCTATGTAAATAAACATAAAGGTAATTTGAAAGGTTCTCTCCAGTGATGAAGTAAAAACCTTGCACATCTACATAACTACCATGGACAAATCATGTCAAATTTCGGCTGCACTATATCGACCTAGAGGTGTTTGTCTAGTGAGCTCAATCTGGCATTTAATTATAAAAAATAAAAAAATAAAAGTGTCAGAAGCAGCGAATCACCCAAATCATCAGGAGTTAAATGTTCTTGGCAAGCCCATGTCAAGGACTGTAATGAGCGCCATGAAAAGGTGTCCATGACTAATGAGCGCCATGAAAAGGCGAGAGGAATTCTACTGGTTTCTGAGGGGGAAGAAGCCTCAGGCCTTTGGAAAATTAATCTTTTATGAGAAAACAATTAATATGGGCACAACTTGGGTTCTGGTTGTCCAGAATCAGATAGGGAAGTGAATGTGCTATCTGGAGTCTAAAGACAAGTTTTTCTACATCCTATCCAAACAGACGTTGCCCATAATTTCAGGCCTTTGAGTACAGTCTACAACCCAGCTAAATAACATTCAACAAAGTTAATATAGTGGTTACATCACCATCTCAGGGTTCGGGAGTACATATTTACTCACTAAATTACTAGGTATTCCAAGCAGTTACCAATCCACTACCAGCACCCGACTGGGTGTCCTCATCATAGGCCCTTATTACAATCAATGTAAATGCTAGCAGTGCTGAAAATTTCTGTTGAACTGAAAGTGTTCCTTACCAACAACTAATTGGAGTACACGTACAAGTGCACATTAGGTTTACAGAGTCTGGAGCAGACAGAGCAGGAAACTCTGGGCTCACCTTGCAGAAGAGGTTCAGAGTCCGGTCCTTTGAGTGTCAACTGCGCACATCCTCCCCTGAGCTAGATCTACAGTGCGGGACAGGGAGGAACTCCAGTCTGTATTTCTTGTGTTTGTGCGGCGACCTATCCATGGACTTTGCCTTAGAATTACCCAACGTCAGGCATCTGGATCGAACCAAGACTTGCAGTGAACAGGCCCACGAATTGGAGTGTGATCAGCCCAGCTTCTTAGGATCAGCGACGTAAACGTTCACTTCCCATCAAATGCTGGCCTTAGGATGCATCAGGGAGCATTTTTTGCAGGACTTCAAATCATTCTTGAATCTAAGATACTAAAGACCGATGTCATATGGGCGCAGGACTGAAATCTGCTTTCTGTAGGTGCAGAATGGCTTGAAGCCTTTAGTTTGCTGGGGCGACATCAGCAAAACATTAGCAAAAACGTTTTGGAGATGGTAAAAAACTGACAAACATTTGGGAGCAGCGCTCCATTTCTGCACTGAAGGGTGAGGAAAAAATAACTCCGAGGGCAAGGGTGGCACCTTTCTAGAAGTCTCTGTGGAGTCTTAAGATGCCACCTATTGGCAAGCAGGAGCAATTGCTGGAAAAACTTAGATCCAGTCTTGAACCTGGGGGAAATCAAAAGGGGAGTAATTTGAAGTATCCATCAGAAGCACACATTCCTACATATATATTTTATGAAACATAGGATCCAAAACCTAAACACCACTAAAATTCCTGTTCCGGTTGGTTATGCAACAATATGTGCTCCTCATGAACTACACTTCTGCATACGCAGTTACAGATAGCATCATAATGACACCAGTGTTTCTTAGAGGGCATTAAACAAGGTGGCAAAACCCTGTACCCATCAAATATTCAGTGCTCATGTCGGTCATGCACAGGGCAGGCTGCTTACAAGGGCAAAGAACACACTATCACAATGACAGAGTGCACATGAATCATAGGCAAGAACATATGTTAACGCTTTAGACCAGACCATCTATGCTGCACACACTTGACCTCAGCAAACTACAAACATGGGGCATCAGAGGCAGCTGTACGTAGCATTCACAGCTGAACATAAGGGTATAGACCACATGTGATGCAGCCTCCGGTGTCTATTAATTGTTTTCATTTTGCTGTGTTTGCAAAATTAATCATCCAACAGGGAATCACTTCAAAGCACATTGAGTGGTGCAAGTTAAAGCCTACAGGCCGAAAAAAAGCTAACAGGCAAATAAATGTCTTACTCCAAGGTAAGTACTCCAAGCGACCATTGTGGATAAGATGGAAAAGCGTTAAGAACGATCAAGACAGTCATGCGGTGGCCTTGGATTATCTTTATAGTGGGTCAGGCAGTAGGCAACTGACCACCCTGAGGGGTGAAAGACTGAAGGGAAGACAAAGACCGTGTTTAATCTTAGGTAAAGATAAAGATAGAAGTCTTCAGACATTTCTGAAAATTCAAGAAATCTTAGAGGGTACATGCAGTTTGTTCCACAGAGCAAATCCTTGCACATGAAGCGATCTGCCTCTATATCGTTTGTATCATTATGATAACAAGAAAGTTGCAATCGGATGAAGTCAGTCCCTAAAGGCATTGTATGCTGAAAAAATATCCCAGCGTGCAGCAAAACCACACCTTGTGGACAATGCACACTATTTTGGAGTAAGACCTTTATTTAACAGAAGGAGCGTACGGTCTCCATGAAATAGAACAGTGATTCTAAACCGATTAGAAACCTATCTTAAAAATCGCTCACCTTTTTATTTATTTTTATTTTAGCTTTAAACGAGTCAACATGGGAAAATAGGTTTCTCTTGGATGCCCCAGACTGAAGCAAGCACATTCACGTAGTGCTGTTGTAGCACTGTAAGGTAAGTGCTTCAATGGCTTAAAGAGTGTAAACACATTGGGGTCACAAGCTCTCATCTCAGCAATACTCCCTTAGTCTTTCACCCTCAAGAGGCTAATCAAAAACCTAGCAGTTTTAACATGCCACTGTATTTTAACAAAATGATCTGCAACTAAATAGAATTTACTAAAACATTATGTATGACCCAAATCCTTGTTACGCAACTAGGGAATATGTTTAGGAGCAAGTATTGGGACTGTGGAACACCAGCTGAAAGACTGGGGTTCGACAGAGAGAGAGAATGTAGGAAAAGGGCTACCAGTCACACCGTCCTTATTTTTCTATACATGGACTTCTGGAAGGAGAGAGGTATTGGGTTTGGAGGAGGAGAAGACTTTAGCAGGGTGCTGGGTGCCAGGCCTGGTCACTTACCAAGTCTAAATCCCAAAGCATAATCTCTGCTAGAAAAATAACAGTTTTCACAACGGCCATTGCAGTTAAGCTTTCAATTTATCTCAACTAATTACACTGCTCTCCAGCCACGGTCCTATAATGAATATTTCAAACCTTGAGTGGAAAAGGACACATTAGTACAAATAAAAGTGACATTTTCTACAATAAAATCTAATTAATAGCTTTATGTTTAACTACTCTTGGTCCCCAGAAAAGGAGAGAGCTCCTCCTATCTTTAAACACCATCTGTGGAACAAAACCTTAAATAGCCAACAATTGTATTCATTCTTCTAATCTTATTTAGAATTGAAAAGTCAATTCATACAACACTCCACATAGATTGCCGAGTTTTATTTTATTAGCTGCATATTTTACATTACATTCACTGAACTTTTTCCTCACTATACTAAGAACAGGATACCAATGTGTATGGAAAATAATCATTAAGATGAAACTTTAATATGGCAATGTAATATTGGCATCACTTGACAGGGGGACATTGACCCAACACTGTAGTTACCTCTGCCAATTTAATGTAATATAGCGGCATTTCAAGGAGATAATTTCAAGATATTGGTTTTGTCCTACATATCTGTCATGATCCCCAGTGGTGCTTCCTACAGCCAGGGAGGTATGACTTGCCCCCATGTTTTCCAGTGCCAATCGCCTTGGCTTGCTCTCACTTCTCCCAGTGAAACTCCCAGGAACAGATGATCTAACCAGGGCACACCCTCTCTCCAGGAATGCACCTTAATTTGAAGGATCACACAGCTGGAGCCTCCAGCTGGCCCAGTGCACCATTAAGCAAGTTCTCAAGTTTTGTAACATGAGCACCACAGCAAACGTAAACAATGGAGGATTGAACACCTGGGTACATACAACAATCCATCACTTTTCCTCTCATGTGCTCAAAGGAAGAATCATTCCCTACCCAGGCTACCAGGCTGGTGTTGGGTCTTAGCCAAGGGGTGGAATGTCTATATTACTATGGTTAAAGAATGTTGGGATCAGAGAAGGGAATGTAGAATCTTGGGGGTGATAGCTGGACTGGAGGTGGCGGGAGCAATATGTACAAGATGGCCCTGCTGTATTGTTATGCTTATCGCCCAATAAAGTATTACCGGTAAACCATGACACTATAGCACTCTAATGGTTTCCACACAGCCGAACCAACATTTAAAAGTGATAGACTTGATCAAGTACTCCAATGGCTTCAAGTGGATGACCAGATTAAATTTAGGAATGCGTGACCTGTCCACTAACAGCCCGGAAGTCCTGAATAGCTGCAGAAACTGGGACCTCACTAAGTCGGAACTGGAGACTTTCACTTTGTCTGCCTAGCTGATGAACCAACGTAAATTACGCCAAGATGCAGAAGCATGGGGCAGCAATCCAGAAAACTGAACTTATCCAGCTCACCTTTAAATCAACGGATCAGGGTTCATCCTTGAAGAATAATGTACTGGTACCCAACTGGCCTCGAATGATCCCCTGCCTAGCCATATAGGGGAACTTACTCGTTCTGTCAGTACTACAAAGAAACCAATAGAAGACGAGCGGCAATTTAGAATACTCCTTAAGAAATAAATGCACGTGCATGAAAGGGGACAGGGTAAACTTTTAGAAAGTAAGATACACTTTTTGTTCTGTACAGCCGAGTTGGTGCTTGGTTCTCCTGCAAGTACTTCTGAATACTTCACCCCCAATCATACGTCAGAGCAGGCTAACCAGCCTTGCTCTGAAATGACTCGGACACTGCTGCACTGTGCAAAAACTGTACCTATTTAAGTTATGTATGCTGACAACATATTTATGGTCATGCAGTCTTCAATGCAGGGATTGAGGGATTCCCATGCGTGCAAGACTACCTGGAACCTGGCAGCTCAAAAAGAAGAGCTGCCAGCTGACAGTAATCCTTCAAGTTGTTTCTTCTCAAAGTATGCTACATACCAATGTCTCACAGGTTTACGAATCCCAGGGAGTAATTTTATTCCAATAAAATATAACTTCTATTTTCTCCCCCAAACCCTTTTCTTGAATTATGCAACTCATGCCATGTTGAGGAAATAATTAAGTTTGTCAAAGGTTAACAAGAATTTCATTATTCAGAAGAGCACTACCCCGTAGGAGCAATTATCGTTTCTGGAGTTTGTACATAAACATTCCATTGCCCGGAGCCAGTGCTGCAGATGTATGAAGTTGATCTATTCCATGGCTTGCCATAAATCTCAACTTTATCGAAGATCAAAATTGTGCACGGCATTTGACGTGAATTGGGAGACCAATTAGAACGTCTACTTCATACACAGAACTTCAAGCAGAGATCATCCTGTGCCTTTCTCACTTAATAAATGTATATAGGTTCACTGCACGAATCTGGTGAACAGAAACTGGAAAGTACCCGGGAGCACCGCTAAGTTAGAGTGTACTGGTAGAAATGAGGACAGGGAACTGACTTTTAAAGAAGGTTTAAAAAAAAAGTTGCAAGGTGTCACCCTATGTTTCCTCGACATTCGTGGAGGTACTGAAACATGCTTCACTGCATTTATACTTGTATCTCCACACGCTTCACATACATACAACCGCAACCTTTCTAGGCGGAAAGCATGACATAATAAAAATTAACTAGCAGCAGGATGGTTCAAGAAAGCTGAAAGACATTCTAAGTTCCACCGCTTAGATAGCCATCCTCAGTTTGAGGGCACTGGTCTCGCAACAAAATATATGCACTATTTTATCTTATTTTTCCCTCAAGCACCTTTGAAAGGAACAGCACGTTCCATTAAAAAACAAGCATTGTCAAAGCCAATAGGTCGGGCCTATGCAAGAGCTATTGGATTTGCCAATGTGTTTAGCGGTGTTGTACACCAGTGTGGTTACTGTTTATCATGGCGTGGAGTGACAGAGTAGAGTGGCCTAGAGTGGAGTAGTGTGTCAGAGTGGGGTGACGTAGAGCGGCATAGCAAACTATGGCCTAAAGTGGAGTGCTGTAGAGTGGAGTGCTAGTTGTTTTTGTCATCTGAGTTTTACAGGAAAGCACTGCCTCCCCACCCCACTCTATCAATACCTATAAATCAGTAAACAAAAAACATTCACCCAGTTCAACATACTATCCTTTTGGTATCAAAGCACAAATTTGTGAAATTAGGAATGTTACATGTAATCCCTAATATTAAACAAAAACACACAGCACCCTCTGCTGTGTTGGCCCACAGGTCTTTGGTTGGGTGTGCAGTAGTTTGTAGAACTGCATGGATGGAATCACTGCTTCATTGAAGGTGAAACAACAAAGAAGCTCAAGTGTAGAAGAATTACATGTAATGCAATTGTAAGCTGGTTGAGTGCAAACTCGCTTGAATACGGTTATCAGAAGATCCACCTTAGTTAAAGAGCTCCTTCCATGTTGGATTACGTATCCTTTATCATCTCGTTTTAAAAAAATGGCCTCAGTTAGTTGGGGGATGGCAAAGGAAAAATATATTCGGAAAAAAATGCCACTATTTCCACTTGTGACCTACAGCAGAACGTACACACTTTAAAAGGGAATGCAGGTTTACAGCTGCATCTAAAAATATTTCATTTTGGAATGACGTAGCCGCTGGGTTCAGAAGTTCCTCATCTTCTGTTGCAGAGTCGTGGACGCTTGATGACGACATCTCTCAACACCCTTGGAAAGGGGTAAAATGTGCAGTCTACTGAAGGAAAGATGATCCATCTGTGAAGCTATGCTTCCTCAGAGGAGCTTTCTTTGTAAATGTTATCAGGAAATCAAGTATATTCTGACATCTGCTCTTTGACTCGCTGGAACTTTAGCCAAACGTGCAATAATCAGAATCTGGAGAAAGATGTTGAAGTGGTTCTGCTTGTACAAACACTTTTTCATTCAGATGACTGGGTGCTGCATTTGACTGCAGCCTTGTCGAGATCAGCTGATCTTCAACATGGTTCACTGTCGGTCGGAGACACCTGTGTAGAGAGATCGATCAGCCTATACCAATTTGTAGTGTAAGATTTGTGTTTCTGTTGGTCTTTGCTGTGTTTAGGAGCCCCCTTAGCGTGGCAGGTTCTTTAGTATTTGACCCTCTATTGTGGACCAGATTTCATTCTCCACTTGTCTTGAAATATTCTAAAAGCCTTCCCATCATCGGGCCTGCAGTTAATACTGCAGTGCAGATACTTCCTTTTCGTAGGTTCACAGATCAGCTGTGGCTGGTCTTCACCATGCAAATGGCCATGCTTTTATCTTTGGACATTTATTTTCACTTCTATTTTTTTTGTTGGTATCTTCTAATGGCAAAACCCAGTTGTGCAAAGCCAATTAACAACACTTGTGAAGAAGATCTGTGATTCTTTACCCTCAAAAGGGGTGTGGCAAGCCTCTGTAAAGGGGCACCTGCACAAGCTCCTTTGAAACGGCCACTTTTTTATAGAGGCTTACCTTGTACCCCCTTTTATTGTTCAAAGCCTAAGAGCACATCTTGGGGATGTTCTAAAATCTTTCCTGGCAATGCATTTAGCCCACTGCTTATCATGGCTTGGTGGTTTGTAACTCACATTTGCTTGTTTTTTTATTTGCTGGCTTTATTTGCTTTAGCTGCAAAGCATGTCTTTGCCCCTCCTGTGGAGCATCGCCCGTTTACCCTCACTCCTTGTATTCTTTCTTGCAGGAGTGCTCTCTTTCTGTAAACAGGCCTTTACTTTTTATTCTGGTCACATTTGCTGTGTATTCAAAGACAGAGGTCAAAAGTCAGGCTTGGTCTTCAAGCAGGTATGGCGTTTACTTTTCTTACTCTGACTTCAGAGCGAGAGGATTTATGTGACAATCCTGCTGGCTACCCATGTGAGAGTAGAGGCTGTAGGATGATATTTTTTTCTGCACACAACAAAATTTAAATGTCTGAAAATGAACTGTGAAAATATTTCCGAATGTATCAGAATTAGCAAAGTACAAATGAATCATTTTTTTTGTAATTCTGAAGTGTGGGGGAAACAAATATTTTAATACGATCAAACCAAACTATACACTTGGTGATGGCATTTCCCCACATTGTCGTTTGTGCGCTGTATAGTTTTATCAGTAAAACTGTATGTCTATGCAAATATTATGGTAATTTCAACTGACAATATGTTGCCTGTGATCGCAGTGCGCTACCACATCATGCATACTCCACTCTACGACACGCCAGTCAACTCTACAACACAATACTCCACAACACACTAAAAAACTATACTCTCCTCCAAACCACTGTACTTTACTACACTCTAGCACACTTCACTGAAAACCACTCCACGGCACTCCACGACACTCCAAAATCAGTTTACAACACTCCAAAGTACTTCCAAAGCAGGCTTCTTTCCTTCTAACTAATAAGGTTATCTGACCATAAAGTGCCACTTACAAAGTTATCTCAAACACCATGAGGCTACGCCACTCTACGTTATTCAAACGGAGACAAGATGGATGAGCTGGGAGCAACAGGGAAACAATGTTGTCAAACTGTAGACACATCGGAGTTATATTTTCACATGCCCCATTTGAAAATTTAACAAGCTTTTCTAGTGTTTAGCTCTTCTTCAGGAGCAGGACCAGTTGCTATGGATTGATTAATCCTGCAAATTATTTATACACCTTACACAACATAAGCAATATATTGCTTTATGAAACAGAAAAAACGTAGCTGCCGGTGAACTGTTGGGTGCTATTACTTGCAATAACCTGGGGAAATCTAACAAGCAACTGCAGACTTACTGCCTTGCTACATTTAAGTTAATAAAGACAAATGCGTGGAGCACAAAGACAAATGCGTGGAGCACAAAGACAAATGCGTTGAGCACGCCAAACTGTCTCCAAATCCTTCTATCCATACAGAGCCTCGGGTTTTGCCCACAATGAAATTACCACATATATTTAGATTAGTCAGTGTCTGACAGAGCTTTAATTTATTTGACACAGTTAAGATGCTGTGCTTGTCTATATTACGCCATGTAGTGTAGAGCATTCCTCTAGTCTACACCAGGACAATACCCCTTTATTTAGGTGCAGAGAACACATCTGACCTGATCCTCTCCCCTATTGAAGAGATTCTCTTAGCTATCAGTTAACTATTGCCAAAGAATCGACGTTTAATGGGTAACAATATTCTATGAGCCCAGTGCTAATGGTCCTATTTTGCGGTCTTCCTCCCCATTTCGTTCCAGAATTTTGGAAGAGTGGTAGTTGAATAAAAAAAAAAAATAATTTATTAAAGGGTGTACCAGCAACCTTCACTTCTGGGTCCACATTCAAACCGTCTGTGAGAGAGTTCCAGCCAGCCCTGTCAAAAACAACACTGAAGCCACAATTAGTCTATTAACACTATATGCAGTGGAAGCCAGTTTCAAATTAGAGTACCTATGCTGAACAAACGTGAAGCATGTGATCTACGCTCTTTTCATCTTCTACTTCCATGAGCTTTACAGGTCTCTGGACACGTACCTACTGACAGACCAATGTGAAATGGCCAAAGAGTACTACTGTTCTTATCTGCAAACTATATGGTGTAAATTGGCGTCTCATTTCGGCACTATGACATCTGTTCCAGTAGTAAGCGCCTGCTGAACGGAGCCAAATGAAGCAAAAAAAAAAAAGTTAGATTATAACTCGAAGAGCTCCTTTTATAGCACAGATTTGCTTAACTGTATGTGATCTAACTTTTTAGTTATCTTGTTCTCTTATCTTTCCTAAATGACCGGTCAAAAAAGCAAACGGAAAGGGTCTCAGTAGTATATGCGCAATATGCCAGTGTTATTCTGGCCTTCAACTTTAAATTTGTGGCAACAATGTGGCTTCATCCCTGTAGGGTTTTCGACTAAAAGCGGCTGGAGCAGTGAAAAAAATGTTGCAGAGCTTTGGGGCATGCAAACTTCACTCCAGTGCCCTTTTTTCCCCCAGAATAGTTAGAACTTCTAGAAATACCTTTATTACACGGATGTTGCAGAAATAGCTTTCTTATTACACTTGTTCAAAGTATTAAACTAAATTAAAGTGGAAGCTTATCCAGGTAGTGAATATTTGATCTTACAAAAATGGATCATGCCTGGGAGCCGCTAAGGTGGGGCTACATACAAAAGAAATTGGTGAGTTGAGAATGGGGCTTTTTTGTTTAAATGCAGCAGAATATTCAAGTCGGAAAGCAGTGTTTTTGAGGAGACGTTAAATGCAACAAAATAGCAGATGCTGCCTCTTTTGTCACAAGAATCTCTCCTACCCATTACCTGCTTACAAAACTCAATCCTGGCTTTAAAGATTGTCACATTGCTCAAAATGCTATGATCTGGCTCATCGAGTTCAGGCTCGAGCATCACCCACTGTCAACTTTAAATGGAGGCTGATCTAAGACTGTCTAATTACCTCTACTATCTCCATGTAGTTGGATTCTGAGGCACTTTAAATTTAAACACCTGTTCTAATGGCTCAAACCTGAGCTGTTAAATGTAGTCACAGCATCCTTATACGCCACGCTACTTTCCCCGCCAAAGGTCCGACAATATAAGGCTTCAGTATACAATAGTCAAATATGAGGTGGCTAGTGCTGCCCTAGTTAAATTGCAACCTTTCTTACTGGGGCAAACGGGCACTAGGAATACCCTTGTGCTACGGATCTGTAGAGGAAGGTACTTTATTGTATATCGCCCTGTGAGCTTCCTTTTTTGCTGGCTCAATGGATCTAACCCTCAGGTAAGTGGGGTCCGCTGGGGCATGATGGGATAGGCAATCGAAGTGCAGCATTCCCAACAGCAGAGAATGAAAAGGGAGTAAGGATGCACAACTGGCTAAATCACACCATACTACAAAACAAGCGAGATCACCTCTTGCTGCATTGGGACAAACCTCTCAGTAGAAAAAGTGAGACACCTTAAATGACAGAACGCATACTGAGAGGGTCTCAAAGACAAGTAAAGCTTTACACATTCACTATTTGTAATGGGAAGTCCATCTACATTTTACCTTGCTCTAAAATCACAGTGGTTTGACCCACATATACTGCATTTATAAAAGTCAGTGAAGTAGATGTGGTTTAATAATAAACTGCTTGTAAACACTCAATAGATTGAAATGTTCTTCAGAAGCTCAGCACAAAATCACAATACTGATTTTTAATGCAATAGGGCCGATGAATGTAAACCTCTACAGCAGTTATGCTCGACAAAGGGATAAAATCCATATACTTATGGTCTGAAAAACGAGTTCTCTTTAAATAGGTGGGTACGAGCTGGCAATGCTCAGTGCGAGAGTGGGGGTGGGTGCAGGGGTGTAGGAGGAGGGGAGAATCAAACATTGGAAAATAGGAGCAGAAAATGGAGCACTGAAGGAAAGGAGAGATGGTAATAACACCCCAACAAGCACCAGCAATGTGGGGCTCTGTTTAGGGAACATTATAAAGGATAATTTATACATCAAATTGAACCAAAGGCTAACAAAAAATTCATCAATTCTTTAATTCCACTCTTCATATCACTTAAAAAAACACACTAAACGTAACTTAGCAACTTTAGAACGAGGATGCCTATCCCTTCAACATTCATCTTCATTAAAGCTGCTCCTCAATAGTTAAGAACATTCCTGTTTTGTCTCCTATGTGGGGTCAGGTACAACGTTGTGTGGTGAAGGAGTGTATCATGAAGCAGGATGTTGGTACAGACACTGGAAGCAAGTTTTCTGATTTCTGGAAACTCATAATATATTATGTACGGTCTAATACGAGATATATACGGTAATTGATATGAACTAGGTGTTCTGGAAAAAGAGGTGACAACAAAAGTAGGAGACTTGCAGGATTTTTCAAAAAACATGTCAAGTGGCTCATACTGAACGACCATCTACAGCAATAGCCCTGATGCCAGATTTCCCACTTCCATCGCCAGCTTGACAATCTTTTTACCAGTCGCTCTTAATTTGTTATGTTTCTCTTCACAGGTCCTTTGTTGATGTATTGCCTGCTGTAACTTTTTTAGATACTTCTTGTGTTCTATTTTGTACTGCACCCTGTTTTAAAAACTCTTGCGATGTACCCTCCTTTGTACAGCGCTCTGATACTCTTTTTGGGTCATGTTCGTGCTTTATAAAACTTTTCAAATAAATAAGGGAAGGATTGTTCAAAGATAATACTGCAGTATGGAGTCAACAATGAGCGTAGAAGTTGGGATAAATTTACTGCAAGGGCAATTCAATCACCAGGTGAGCACGAACAAAGAGCTGTGATGGAGTGCGCGAGCATGAATTAGCTGGCAGCGGTTATGAGAAAAAGGGCATTGCAAAGATGCCTTGGAAGTAAAGGAAGAAATTACAAGTATCACACGTTTTGGCAACTATTTTAATTTGTGGAAAAACTGCAATAAAACTGAGGGATCCGGCACCCAGAAATCAGCCTTTGATGGCCTTTCAGTTGTTGTTTGTGGGAACAGTAATTATGTTTATGCCTGGAGAGACTATATAAGACACAAAGGTCAAGTCCGAGTAATAGACATTTGAAGGCAACATATTTGACAAGTGTTTGGAGTGAACAATATGAAAGGTGACTGTCTAAAACATGCAAGTGATCCTGTGCCAAGTGAGTTGGTTACACAAGTTATACGTTAAAAGAATTATAAGACAATCGCTACAGAAAGAGTCATTAAAAGAGGCTGTGCCATCAGAACTGGGTAAAACATGGAGAGAAGCCCTCCTAAGGAGATTATATTTGTTAATGTCTGAGGAAGAAGCATGAGAAAGAGGGCTAAAAGGGGAAACGCATCAGAAGGCCTAAACATTTGACAGAAGAAAAACAATTGTCTCTTGTTATAGGTGAGGATGGTCTAGACACCATGAAGAGAAAGGGTGCCCTTAGCAGCACATATGAAGGTGTACAAGTGGCACAAAACAAAATAGATAAGGGGAGGAGAAGGTTAATGAAAATGAGGATGGAAAGGAAGATGGGTAATGTGATGAACATATTTTACATTTAGAAGATCGGTTGGAGCAGGAAAATGTCAACAGTGAGGGAGGATGCTAAAGGTGTGCTGAAGGATTAAGGGGGAAATTACACGTTTTGTCCAAATGTAATTTGTCCTCCTCAAATTGCAGAGACATGCTCCATGAAGCAGGTGCTGGAGTACATTAAGAACGGGATTTGATGCACACTGGATAAAGACACAAAGGGAATTTTGCTAGCAGAACGCTGGACACCTATTATTGAAGTAAAGGTGCAATAAACATCAATCTTGGATCCAGAACTAATTATTAACATGTTCGGATTGGCTAGGGATCCCTGGAGGGTTTGGAAAGCTCTCTGAAACAATGACAAGACAAGTTGTTAGACATTGCTGTTTGGTACAAATTATGCATTTGGTGGAGGATGCTTGAGTTAAAGGCCTGTCAGCCGACAAGACTCTTAAAAGGTTGGAACTAAAGAGCAATGTGCTTTTGTGCAATACACAAACAGAGTCGCCAATACCCATGGATTATTCAGAATTAATTTCAAATTGTTAAAGTACTAATTTATGCTGCATCAAACCTTTCATAAGGGATGAATCAGTAAATCTCTATACTCTCCTGGGTAACCGCTCTTAATTTCACCACATCATCTATTACGCCTACCTATTTGCAGGGACAATACGTGTTGTGTGTGGCCTGACACCCGAGGAATGATATTACGCCTACCTATTTGCGGGGACAATACGTGTTGTGTGTGGCCTGACACCCGAGGAATGATCATCTAGACTGAGTTGGGACATGTAATCATAGAAACACTCAGTCAGGAGATTGTCCCCTACTCCGAGCCCTTTCGAAAAGAAACCCTGCTGCACTGTAAAAGTAGCACTATACCTCCCCACACTCTCTACAGCCCTTCTCCAAAAGGAAACTTATTTGCATTTACACTTGCTTCTTTATTCATCACATCTCCAAACTTTCCGAGTGACTGTCTATACTTCAAGGTCTAATCTAAGTTCAATATTCATTGCATTTTCATCTCACATAGAAACGCTGGAGAAAGGATGACTCAATGGTAAATGCAACTTTTCTGTGTTTTCGACCAAAAGTCAGGATGTAGGCTGGGAGTTTGGTAGTGAGACAACACAAAATAATACATCAGTCAACAGTCACTTTTAAGATGATCATTATGTAGTATGTCCTTGTGATGTGGACTGTGATGGAAAAGGTCATTTTTAATAGCCTCTTTGATGGTTGGGGGGAAGGAACTTTGTGTAGGGCCATGGCATCTTTCTTTCATCTGGCTCCACAAGAAGACAGATCTTGGAGCTTTGTGGCCAGGTGTCCCAGTAGAAGAGCACCATGAAGGAATTAACTGAAATGTGAATCAGCACAGGGAAATTTCGTGGTGGCGAAACATTGCTGGGTTTGGAAGCAGAAAGGTGTGGTAATAGCCTAAATATCCTAAATTGATGACAAAGCTGTTCAAAGACAGATCTGGGGTAATACAACACAAAAGAAACTGATTTTCTTAGAATTTCCACATCAAGCTATTTTTTTTCCGACTATGAAAGTTAAGAAACTACTACTGACAACAGCCTTAATTGTCCGCCTGTTGTGACATCAGTCTTGCTGCGAAAATTAATGGCACGCAGCAGTAAGGTTAATGTAGCTGACAAAATCAGGTGAACGTTAGACACACGAAATAAATGTTTTTTCAGCACATTTTCTTTTTAATCTAACAAGCAATGGCAATATGAAAAGGTGCATTACTTGGATAAACGGACACACAATAATGCTGCTTGTGAAGCATCCACAGGCCTTGTGCTCCATGCTGCTATTTGCCAAAGGGATTAGTCTATTGCTGCACAACCATCAACACCTTGCACTGACATGTGATGACATTTTCGTAGGCACTGATGAAATATCAAAGTGTACATGAACAACAAAAGTGTCCAAGTGCTCTGAATATTTATAAGCTCATCAATCTCCAGAGACGGCTGGGAGAACAAAGCCAAGCATTTTGCAGACTTTGCAGTAGCCTACAAAGAATGTGCACTGGATCCGTCCGCAGCAGACAAGAAGGAGCCTAAGCAGCTGATTAAACATCTCGCCTCTGCCATTAGCTTGGTCAATACCTAGTCAAGGTGTTCTGATCCTGGACACGCACAAATGCTCAAACGTGACACAGCACTCCTATCAGAGATCAGTACAACTCACTTGGTCAGGAAGGCAGTGGCGGCTGGCACGGATCAAGGGTAGGGGGAATCACAGAGGGTAGTAAAAATATAAACTTACCTCCTTGCCGCTGTGTCTCTTCTCTCCGTCCCTCCTGTCCTCGTTCTGCTACAGCCGGAAGCAGGAAGCACCCAGGCTCCTAGTCTGAGTGCCGTGGTTCACAGCCGCTGCAGGTAAGATCGGTGGGGTGGTGAGGCCGGCTGGGAGGGGATTTCGAGAGACAACCACGAGGGAAAATTAAATAAATAATTAATTTTCCCTCGTGGTCGTCTCTCGAAATACCCCCCAGCCGGCCTTACCGCTCTTAACCTGCAGTGGCCGCGGCTGCTGGTTCGGCGCTCAGTGAGGGACTGGGAGCCTGGGCATCTCCTCCATGCAGGCTGTAACACAGCCCGCTTAGAGAACATGCAAAGTGCGCATGACGGTTTGGCCGGCGTGAGAGTGCCGGGCAAAATGTCATATGCACTTATAACAGTGCATACCACTCCGTTGGTGCCCGTTATCCCATAGCCCCGCCCCCAAGACTTTGACACAAAAAATTATTATAAACAGTTTATTATTGTTTTCTTTTTTTTTTTTTCTTTGGGTTGCTGGAAGAGGGGGGCTTTACTCTTCCGCCATAGCGGAGGAGCCGCCTCTGCAGGAAGGGGATTTGGGCCTAATCCTGTTTTCAGACTTGGTTTAGGCTGGGAATTCCGGTAATTGTTTAAAGCTGAGCTGAAAGCTCATCCTATTTAAGCCTACAAACTCTCTACTTTTTCTGGTGTCTGTAAATTAACCAATTCCTCTCAGACCTTAACTGAAGCAGTTAAATGTACCTGGCTACAGTTTTCGGGTTCTCTCTGTGCAATTTTAATAACGCCTACTCAAACATATATTCAACAAGAACCCATGAAATATTTTCCATATTTCCAGACAGTTATCGATAGACTCTGCAGAGCATCACCAGTGCCAGTAGGTTAATTAGCAATCTCATTATAAAAGCTAAATTGTAGCGTTCAAATTGCACCAAGGCAGAGTGTTAAGTGAACATTTCAGAAGCTTCAAACATTTCAGAGCTCCGCCACTGTTAGAATTGACACCTTTTTGTTGCTAGCCTCCATAGAAAACATTGGCCAGGCCGGTAAAAAATGGCCAAGTTGGCAACTCTAACCCCTGTTAGTAGTCTATTCGTGATGGCTACTCAACACCTGAACATTTTTACAGTCAAAGCCCTTTCTCAGCTGAAAATTACAGGAGCAGCTTAATAAAATCTGAGTATAACCACTGTTATGGCTAAACAAACATTATTTGATCAACATCAGATCATTGGAATTTTGGGAGCTCCACTGAAAAGAATTGAGTGCTCCAGGCTTCTAATGGCCAGTAGAAGCCCGGAGCGCCAACATTCTAATGTCGTTCACAGTTGTTGCTGTGAAAAAAGACCTCACTGGGCCGGAGGGGATTTCAATTCCCTCGGGCTCCACGAGGCATCCGTTTTATTTGTTAGAACATTCTGCCCTCTAGCGGCAGAATGTTCTAATAGACTTATAGCCCTCTGTAGGGCGACGCTCCTCCGCCCTATTGGAGGAGCCGCCCCTGCTCCTATTTTTACTAGCGACAAACATTACTGTTTTCAATAAATCATTCACTGTTTTGAAAAAAAGTATTGTTTGCGCCAAAATAAACATTAACTTTGAATAACATATTCGATAACTTGTGCAATATATTCCTATATTGACATCTCGGGACACTGGTGACACAAACCACTGCCTTTGACCTCGTGCCCTATTTCACAAAAGTACCTGGATGTAATATAAGACCATATTCCACACCTACCAATTTTCTATTAACAACTATATATGTGGTATAAACAGAGCCTGAAATTATATATATATTATATATATATATTAAACCAAAGATTGAAGTTATGTTATAGTTATGCGAAAATATGAGAAAAACATTTTAAACTTTCTAATTTTGAGCCAGTTCTGGGACCACCCCCAACAAGAGCCAGGGGCCATATATAGTATTTTTTAAACATTCTCAGGACAGCGGGCCAGGTTCCTGAACCCTATAATGGCCGCGGCAACATTTCTGGTCATGTTGCTGCCAGCCAATCAGAGCGCTCACTCCAAAAAAGCCCCTTCAGCCAATTTGAACGCTTGATTTTTTGAATTTCAGCAAAACTGTCAATCGATATATCTATACATTTTGAACTTTCATTTCTCCAAAACTGCTAAACAGATTTACACCAAATCACAAAAGCATGCTTTCTGTGTAAAGATCTAGCTTTCTGCAAGATTAGGTGTAATTCCATTCAGCCATTATGGCTGTAGTGCTAAAATTCCCTAAGGATAATGCATGCAGAATTTGCGTTCCTGAACCCCCCCGCCCCTTTTTCCTCCGCCCCCCCGCTAGATGGATCACACCAAAGCTTCCCAGGAAATCACTGAGGTGAATGATCTTTCTTGAAGTTTCATGATGATTCGTCAAATGGCACCAAAGTTATTAGCAAAACAGAAAACGCTCTTCCTATGGAACGTCTAACAACACAGCCCAGAATAAGTAATGTTTTCACCCAAAAAAATGTACCTACATTTGTAAGTAAACAACATTTTCAATTTTGTAATCAAAGGAGGGGTAGATGGAGAAGGGGGATTTTAAAATCCCCTTAAATAAAGATACAACGCTCTCTATGGGAAGTCATGTTGGAAAGGTGGTCTTCACGTGAAATAGCAATGACAGCAGAACCCAATTTTATCCCACTCCTCGTGCTACACATCATTTAAATGAGGGAGGATCCCCTAATATAGTGCCTTGTCCAAGTCGAAAATGAAGTCTTACTACATAGGTGCTTCAAATTCATTCTAAAACTCTCACGGGGATATAAAAAGCATAACACTCAGGAAATGATCATTTGTAACTTCCAGAATCTAACGTTATAAAGCTGAATGTGTTTTTGTTTTACCACTGGATAGATACTGGGCTATAGAAACCAAGTGTTCACTATCAATCACACAACTGAAAAATAGTAACCACAATACACTTCGCTGCATAGAGCATAAAACACTTGACAGTGATCCCGTTCATTTAGACATTTACCCTTCATTTTGACAAGATGAAACCTAACAGCCGAACTGACTGCACAAAGCTCCCCTGTATACGCCGTATAAAATAATTATTTTTATGTAGTGTTTTATGCTGCACTTTTACAGTTTCTATGTGCTAGAAATAACAGGCCTTACTAACCACTGTAATGGTTATCAATTAGCCAAGCCCAGGAGAATAGACGGATGAGTCGGCCTTGCTAGGATTCGAATTAGCATTCAACTACCTTAAGACACAACCATCTGGTAAGATATTTAGAGACTTTCATGATGCTGTACGGATAGTCGAGCTATGTTCAAAAATATTGTCTTTTTACTTTTGCTAAGAGGTTAAGCAGAGCAGAGATGAAGATGCATGCTATTTACGTTTGATAAGAATGTAAAAGACATCTGGGAGGATTAGTCTAGTGGTTAAGGTATCAACAGTGGATCCAAACAGATGTCGTATAATCCGCAGTACTTCATTTGAGCAAGTGGTTGCACATGGGGCTCGATGACACTCATTTATAGGGACCGGCACTTACTCTTCTTCATCAAACTTTGACCCAGAGCAAAAGAGAAAAACAAGAGGAAGAAAGGAGGAAGAGGAAGAGAAAGACAGAACAATAGTGACAAAGGGAGAAAGCATGGATGAAAAAGCCTGCAATAGTTATACAAAGGGGCAGTGAGTGTCTGGTGGTGGACGAAAAGAGGCTTGAGGTGGAATCAAGACTAGGCAGCCTCGGTATTCGACAATCCCGACATTTTGATAAAACTTTGGTCTCTGGCACTTATTATTTTACAAATTAAGCTCCGGTTTCCCGACTTTAGCAAAAGGGGTGATTCTTCAAAAATCACCTCCTCAGTACCCTTAGCTGCACACATAGGTTGCGCTGAAAAGTGAAATGGTGGTCCTTGCACCATATATTAAACAGCCTCTGCACTATAACAAAAAGAAGTATTACATAAGGAAAACAAGCAGCGTTTTATTGCTGGCTTCAGGCACACAATATGATTTTGTTCCTAGGGCACGTTTGTGGGCCAGGTGCCGAGCAGCCGGGATGCCCATTCAACACAACAGAAGCCTTCCGCAGCAGGACTCGGCCATTTATTTCTCTCTTCATTTCACAGTTTTACAGTCAACAACACGAAGTCACTGGCTAATTTATTTTCCAAACAATACTGTAAAAAGCAGAGCGCAGTTATCTTTTCTTGTGACATTATGTCCAAGGGGAAAACAAATTAAAGCACTACTGTAAACTTTAGACCAGAGGTTTCCAATCTTTTTAGACCCACAACTCTCTTTAGAACGACCAACCTTGACGACTCACCTACCTTTAATGAACATAAGGGGCACTTTTTTAATGTTATTAAAGTATTGCGTGGTAGCAAACGGTCAGGCAGCACATTTTCCATTGAAATGGCTACTAACTTTGCACAGACATACAATTTTACTGAAACACTATGTAGCACTCAAAGGATAATGTGTGGAAATCCGGTTTCTGTGAATATTTATCATTTGTGCATCACCCAGTAAAGGGTCTTTTATTTGTTTTGATCCTATTAAAACCTGTTTCCAGCACACTTCAGAATTACAAAAAAAGTGCTTCATTTCTGCTCTCGTAACTGATAAATGAATACATTTAATGTACAGATAGTTAAATATTTTTGTGTGTTGCAAAAAAAACATCATAAAGCCTTTCCTTTCACCCTCCCTGTACTCCACTAAGATGGTCATATAATTCACTTTAAAACTCCTCTCGCTTTGCAGTCAGAGAAAGAAAAGCAAACACAGCTCCCATGTTAAAAGAATAAGCAGCAGTTTGTCAGAACACATAGCCCGACATTTGACCTTTGTCTCTAAAGATCTGGCAAGTGTGATCAGATAAACAGAATGTAAAGCCATCTTTATTTATTGCTCAGTCGTTTCCAACCCACCCAAAATTGGCTCAAGACCCACAGTTTGAGAAACGCTGCTTCAGACTAATCTTTAAGCGCCCCACGTGTTCTCAATGTTACTTTAATGTAAAGACCACTTCCAAAAGTAATAATTAAGAGTGACCACTGCGGTAAAGGAGACACTCAGTAGAGGATTGGGAGTGGTCCCTCTACCACTGGGATCGTAGCACCGTACACCATGACTGGTGCTCTCGATGGAACTTTTCACGATGCCCCCTAGGCGGAAACCATAACTGTCTGTACGTACTGCGGTGCCCGAGCAACCTTGGCCGATGCCCGGTGGAGCGGTCCTATGCAGCTATAGAGGAGTTTGGCTCTGGTTCATCCCTCGGCCGTCACCTACCCAGCCGGACATCGGGCATTGTTTTCCTTGTCTCCCCGATGTGTTTCTTTTCCCTCCTCTGCCTCCTCCCTCCGTGATTCATTGTCTGCCCCCTAGGCGTAAACCATAACTGTCTGTACGTTCCGTGGTGCACGAGCAACCTTGGCCAATGCCCGGTGGAGCTGTCCTATGCAGCTATAGAGGAGTTTGGCTCTGGTTCACCCCTTGGCCGTCACCTACCCAGCCGGACATCTGACATTGTTTTCCTCGTCTCCCCATTGTGTTTTTTTCCCTCCCCCGCCTCCTTCCTCCGTGATTCATTGTCTGCCTCCCCTTTTCCAGCCTGACCTTTCTGTGTCCCCTGAAGTGCTTTCCGTTTTTTTTCTACGTTATGCTATGCTTTAGTAATTCATGTAACTATGTTATACTGTTTCCCTTTCTATGTTATGCGACGCTCCAGAAACTGATGTAACTATGTAACAATGTTTTGAAACAATGTACTACCTCATGTAAAGCGCTCGGATACCTCCGGGTCTAGCCAGCGCTGTATAAAACTTTTCAAATAAATAAAAGTATTCCCTTCTCCCATTCCATCCACTGAAAGAGCAAAAAACACATATATAAAGGACTGGCACAGACAATAGGTCTCGTGCTGGCCACCAGTCTTTTGGTTTTGTCAATGTTTATTTTGGTTTGTCATGGGGTCTATAGAACATTGTTGGGGAAGCTAGTGGGCCCCCATAAGGGTAAAACAAAAATGGGCTAACAGTAAAAATATTTTTGGGTCTCAAAAAGCACAACTTGTCAGAGAAATCCTGTGTGCTGAAGGGAATTATGTTGTGTGGATGTGCTATTTGGGAAAGAGCCGCATGTTGTCACTCACAGTGAAGTTAACCAATGACGTGACTTTCTGCTCCATGCGGTCTGCTGTAAAGGGCGGAATTAGAATGTGAATGATGAAATAACAGACTAATACATTAAGAGGGCTGGCCGAAAGCCCCTCTAAGTATATTACACATATAATTTTAGTCAAATCAAAACGTCTTTGCAAACAGACTAAAGAGCAGATGTATTGGCTTACGTTTTTGTCACAGGTACTAACCCTGCTAAATTTAGAACACTTCATAGTATACGACAGACTGATGTAATGTTGTCACCTACTATGACAAGTCTATGAGATAAGAACACAACTTTCTACTTGTGTACAATACAATCAGCAAATAAAGTGAAAAGGGTCTTTTCCAAATTGAATTACATTTTAGTTACCTATTGCCCTATTCTTTATAGCATTAGAAAAGCAGTGTTGAAAGAAAAAGAAAGCATTGCCTTCATAACCTCTGGCGATCTCTCCATATTTCTATCCCAAAACCTCTCATATTTGACACACAAATATCGTGGACAGATTGCTTTAAACAGTCGCAATTACTGTTAATAGTAGGGTGAGTACTTCACTCTATGTCGTCACGGATATTGTTGCCAGTCCTGCGTTTCAGCCCACCTATAATTTCAGGTGTTCAGTCTAATTAGTTCAATCAAAGCAAACCAGTATACAACATCTAAAATGCACCAGGTTTTCACTTTGAAGACCAGAAACGGAAACAGTATCCATGTTGGCATGGAGTCAGGTGGTCAACTGAATTGGGACAGTGCCACTCATACAGATTCTCTTCTGATCACTCTAGGAAACTCGATATGTGGCATTCCTTTGTTTATTTCTCCAACTCCACACGAACAAGACGTTTAGGCAGCATGAAACATGTTTAAAAAAATAAATAAAATAACACGACATCTGAAACAGACGGAATGAGATTGGCTCAAATGTCCCACACCAGCCAAGGCACGAAACAGTCAAGAGCAGTATAACCTGTGAGTTTGTGCTTTATGAAACACGAGCTCACGAAACAAACAACCCATTAAGATGAATGAATGGGTGGCTACAAGACCATTGTATATGCAACTCACCAGAAAGTACACTTGCACAATCTAACCACTACACAACAGTCTAGTCAAACAATGATAAAGATGAAGTAATGTGTACAAGAAGCCGAATATGGGTGCACAAAGCGGATTAACTCGATTTTGCTAGTGGACAGCATACAAGGTAGACCACCCTTCAGTATGTCCAACAACCTTCTTCACTAGAACCATCCATCCCATAAAACCTTTCTCCGCATCTTCTTGCTTTTCCAGACTCAACATCAGCATTATCACCAGCCATAGACATGAGAGCCATGATGAACAGCTCAATCATTTGTTAGTTTGCGGAGTACATGTGGCTCTAGATAATGTAGTCTATTTTAACAATTTTCAGTATATCTTCCAGAAAACATTCACCTAAAATTGAATTCACAGGTGGCTCTAGTCCAATGTGACCTAGTAAGCACAGATGTATTTTTATCTTATCAGGCATACAACCTTCTTAATTATTGATAACCAAAACAGATCAAAACTTAGACTAGGGAATGAGCAAAATTTTCCTTCTGACAAATTTCAAACATTTACTATGTTTCTCCCATACAGGGTAACATGCTGAAAGTTCTACAGATGGTCTGGAAACAAATACTTCATTAAATAACTGCAAAGATAAAACAAGCATTGGCAAAGCCAACAGGTCTAACTTATGAATGCACTGTCAAGCAAGTACTAAAAAACAATGTACGTTAATAAGAAAACAAGTTACTTACCTGTAACTTTGGTTCTCCAGTATTGGAAGCTTTCATAGATTCCCATGCTTGGAATCATTCCCCGTCGTCGAGATGGGAGTCTCAGTAAATATAAAATAGTAGTAAATAACCATTACAAAAGAGAAACAGGCCTAGGCCTAATCCCATTTTGCAACCAGACCATGTCTTTTTGTAAAAGAGACCAAAAAGAACAGGCAGCCAATCAGAGCAGCCTCACCCTCTAGAACCTTGGTGAAAGAACCTCAGCTCCTCAGATTTTCGTATACGTTGTGAAATAATCACACAGAGATTCTGAGCTTTCCCAGGGGAGGAGGGTGGGTCGCATGGGAATCTATGAAAGCTTCCAATACTGGAGAACCAAAGTTACAGGTAAGTAACTTGTTTTCTTACTCCAGTATTGGAGCTTTCATAGATTCCCATGCTTGGAATCAGAGTAGCTAGCAGTAAACATACACATTTTATCATAAAGCATAACCCTTTGATAAACTTTCGTTAAAACATACTTCTACATTAATAATATGCAGAGGTAATAGTAAATGAATTCAGAAACAAGATAAAATGTGTAAAAGCTGAAAAGCAGGAAGGAGGGATGCAAAGGAAAGCTCACCACTCATTGGAAGAGGTTCCTCAGGACTGCCTGGCCCACAGCTGTGTCATCTCGCAGTGAAGCGTCCAGGCAGTAATGTTTCGTGAACGTGTGAGTGCTGCTCCAAGTCGCAGCCCTACAAATGTCTTTAATCTGGACACCAGCAAACAGAGCCGTCGAGGATGCCACAGACCTTGTAGAATGCGCCCGGACTTTACCCTCCAGGGGTTTGCCCGCTGCTGTATGACAGTATCGAATAGCGCTAACAACCCACCGAGCTATCCCCTGCTTGGAAAGGGGAAAACCCTTGCGGGGAGCGCTGAATGACACAAAAAGTTGAGAAGATTTACGGAAGGGCTTAGTCCGGTCCAAATAAAACTTCAAGCACCTCTGTACATCCAGAGAATGAAGAGCTCTCTCAGCAGGAGAAGAAGGCTGAGGGAAGAAGGTCTTAAGAATTACTGGCTCGTTGAGATGAAAAGTAGAAGGCACTTTAGGAATGAATTTAGGATTAGTTCTCATGATGACTGTATTGTTCTTGAACTGAAGGAAAGGCTCCTGAATTGTAAGAGCCTGCAACTCTCCAATTCTCCTGGCTGAAGTGAGTGCCAGCAACAGAGCTAGTTTCCAGGAGAGGAACTTTAGATCCGTTCGATGAATGGGTGTCTCATCAATTGAGAAAGAACCAGGTTCAAATGCCACGTAGGAGGTGGAGGTCTCACTGGCGGAAACACCCTGAAGAGGCCCTGGAGAAATTGCTTAACAATTCTGGCTGACCAAAGAGAAGGCCCAGATGAGGTGCGCCGAAAGCGAGAAACCGCTGCTAGGTGTACTTTAATGGAAGAATGAGCCAGACCTGCCTTAGCCAGGGATAGGAAATATGGAAGTACGTGGTGTGGCTGCGACAAGAAAGGATCCAACCCTGCACCCTGACACCAGATGCAGATTCATTTCCATTTCAAGCGGTAAGTCTTGTTAGTGGAAGGAGCTCTCGCCTGCGAAAGGACATCCTTAACCTCCTCCGGAAGATCTAAGTCAAGAAATTCTCGCTGCTCAGGAGCCATGCTGAGAGCTGTAACGAGCGAGGATCTGGGTGCCAAACCTGACCCTGAGACATCGTGAGGAGGTGTGGAATCTGATGCAGTGGTTGAGGACGATCCAAGGAGAGAAGGTGAAGTTCGGTGAACCAGAACTGCCTCGGCCATGCTGGAGCTATGAGGATCATTCTGCACGGTTCTGCTTCATCTTCATGAGCAACCTGGGAATTAGCGGAATGGGGGGAAAAGCGTATACAAATGCGCCTGACCAGGCGATCGTAAGCGCATTCCCCAGCGACCCTCGATGGTATAGCTTGCTGGCGTAAGACAGGCATTTCCTGTTCTCTGGTGTGGCAAACAGGTCTATGGAGGGTCTGCCCCACCGGCGAAAGACACCCTCCAGCGTAGCCTGATCCAGCTCCCACTCGTGGGTGACAGATTTCAGCCTGCTGAGCCTGTCCGCTTTGTCGTTGAGCACTCCGGGCAAATGTTCTGCTTTCAGAGAAAACTTGTGCAGGATAGCCCACTCCCAAATCGCCTGGGCTTCTTGTGACAAGAGAAAGGACCTGGTCCCGCCTTCCTTGTTGATGTAATGCATGGCTGTGGTGTTGTCCGTCCGGACAAGAACCGACAACCCCTGCAATTTTGGAAGAAAAGCTTGAAGAGCTAGACGAATCGCTCGTAGCTCTAAGAGGTTGATGTGTAGGAGGCGATGTTCCGGAAGCCAATGACCACTGACCTGCAGATCATGCAACACTGCGCCCCAACCCTCCAGAGAGGCATCCGTCGTCACCACTTGAGGAGCTGGAGTGTTTACGAAGGATAGACCTTGGGATAAATTCTTTTTCCTTGTCCACCAGAGGATGGCTTGCTTCATGGCGTGAGAGATCACTAGCTGGTCGTCGAAGGAACCGCTCACCTGCTTCCACTGCAAGTTCAGGTGCTCCTGCAAGGGACGCATTCTCAGTCTGCAGTGAGGTATTAAGGGAATGCAGGAGGACATCATCCCTAGAAGGGATTTGAAACGGCGAACAGAAAGACACTTTTTTCTTCGCACTAAATGAGCCATGGAGATTAGATTTCTTTGTCTCTCCAGAGATGAAAACCCCTTGTTGAGAGATGTGTTTATAACCGCTCCCAGAAACTGAACCTTCCTGGACGGGCGGAGAGAAGACTTGGCGTTGTTGAGAGTCAGGCCCAGATTGGAGAAGAGACAAGTGCAAGCGTCGACCGCTTCCTCTGCTGCCTCCCTGGACGAGGCCTTTAGTAACCAATCGTCCAGGTAGGGAAAGACCTGGAAATGCTGCTTCCTGAGGAAAGCTGCTACTGGTGCCAGCACCTTGGAGAAGACTCTCGGAGCTGAGCGAAGACCAAACGGCAGCACTTTGAACTGGAAATGGCTCTTGGCGACTGTAAACCGTAGAAACCTCCTGTGGGCCGGTTGAATGGGGATGTGGAAATACGCATCCTCGAGGTCGAGAGTGGCCATAAAATCTCCAGTGTTGAGAAGACGCACAATGTCCTGGAGAGACACCATCCGAAAAGATAGCTTTGTGAGATAAGTGTTGAGCTCCCTGAGGTCTAGAATGGGGCGCCATTTCTCCAATGTTTTCTTTACCAGAAAAAATCTGGAATAAAACCCCTTGCCCCTCTGAGAGAGAGGGACTGGTTCTACTGCTCCCTTGACCAGCAGTTGATGGACTTCCAGCCGGAGGAGACGCAGGTGTTTGGCGGAGTTGGCGGCAGGGGCCCTGGATGGAGGAAGATGAATGAACTCTAGGGTGTGGCCACTCTGAATGATGTTTAGGACCCAACGGTCTGTTATCCGTTGCCAATTGTGGAGGTATCGAGACACCCTGCCTCCTACAGATGTCTTCGAGGAAGAGGAGGGCACAGCGCAAAGAGCGAGATCGCCGCTATTGCCTCTTAGAGCCGTCCCGTCCGGGACGATTCTGCTTCCCTCTAGTGTTCGACCTAGAGAAAGACGACGTCTGGCCTTGCTTCTGATAAGAAGGACGGTAAGATTGTGGTGTGGAACCATAAGAGGAGTACCTCTGCTGTTGGTAGGAGCCCCTGTAGGATGGAGCACCTCTGCCCCCAGCTCCACGGAATGGCGCTTTCTTGTATTGAAGGGTCCCCAAGGACCGAGCAGTTTCCGTATCCTTCTTGATGTTTTGAAGGGTATCATCTATGTGCTTGCTGAACAACTCCTCACCATCAAAAGGAAGATCCAGGATTTTGTTCTGGATCTCTGGCCGGCACCATGTTGCCTTCAGCTAACCCTGGCGACGAAGCACAGCTGCACCAGCCAGGGACCGGAAAGCCGTTGTGGCGATGTCCATCGCACAATCGATGACCTCAGTGGACGTAATCTCTCCTTCTTGCAAGATCTTCTTTGCTTCAGACTTGGAAGTATCAGACAACTGATCCAGGTAAGGCGAGAGGTCGCACCACATCTGGCGGTCGTACCTTCCAAGAATCGCTAATGCGTTCGCAGCTCTGATGACAAGGCTGGCCATGGAGGAGAATCTTTTCCCCGCGTTGTCGAGGCGTCTGCCCTCTTTGTCAGGAGGTGTAGTCAGCGGCGCTGAAGGATTCCTCGACTTCCTCTGCGCTGCTTGCGAAATGACCGAGTCGGGTCTTGGCTGACCAGTCAATGAAGCTGGGCTGTCGTCTGGGGCTTTATATTTTTTGTCCAGACGCGGCAAGACTGGAATCACAGTGGCCGGATTCTTCATGGCCTTAATGCCTTCTTCCCAGACATGAGCCACGATAGGAATAGAGCGCACCGTCTTCCTATTCAGCTCTTTAAAATCATAGAGAAAGCACTCTGTTTGGACTGAAGGCATGGGAAGTTCGAAACGCAGTGATGCTCTCTCCATTAATTTGTGGAAACCCCCAATGTCAGCAGGGGGGAATCAATCGGGGCAGGAGCCGGAGAAGCGGGATCAGGGATTACATAATCATCCCATTCATCTCCCTGATCTTGTTGTACAAGCTCCCCCTCTTCTTCCTCTGTGGAATCATCCTGGTGTTGATCCGTCGGAGGAAGGACATCAGATGGTGTTGGAAATTGAGTATGCCGCCGAGCTGACGGAGGTGGTGAAACCATCACAGTGGCAGGAGGAGGAGGCACAGGTTGAGCCAAGAGGGCGGGTTGTGGAGGCGGAGGATGAGCTGAAAACCTCCGTCGGTAGTCTAAAAGCATCCCCTGTAAATCAGCCAAAGAGAAGTGGGAACAGACACCATCTCTTGTTGAATGTCCTCTTGGCGTGAAAATGATTGTTCGTATGTCTGATCTTGATAATAACCCTCCGAATCAGTGTCCTGACATTTGACTATCAGCTGAGAAGGGCTATTGGCATAGCCAAAATGACTGTCCTCTCCCTCCGAGTCCTCCTCCTCATCCAGAAGTAATGCAGGTGGTAAAGAATCTACTTTTCTAGGGGACGTCATGTCTGGCGAAATTTGCTTCCTCCTCACCGAAATGGAAATTTTCCCCGTCGACAGTCCCGTCGACGTAGAAGAAAAAATCATCGTCGACGACAGCGTCGACGGAATCACTGTCGACGAGAATGCAGTCGGATCCACCGTCGACGGAAGCGGCGTGGACGTGCTGACCGTCGCCGAAACGATGGGCGTCGTCGACATAGTCGTCGACGAGATAAGCATTGCCCCTGCTGACGTCGTCGTCACTGTCGTCGCCGTCTTCGTCGACACTCTCGTCGTCGACGCCACCGTCGTCGACGCCACCGTAGACGATATCCTCATCGGCACCATCGTCGACGTTGTTGAAGAAGTGCTCGTCGACGAGCCCGTCGACACTGGAATGGATGACGACGTCGACACTTCCGTCGACGCCGGAGCACTTTTAGCCTGCGATTTTGGAAGTTTAGTCGACGAGGGCTTGCGCAGCGTCGACGACGAATGGCCACTCTTTCCAGAGGACTGTGAAGAGGGCTTTTAAAAGATTTGTCCTGGCTAGGGACGTCGCAGGTGGTGTAATTAGTCCTTCCCTCTCCTTTACACCGCAGTGAGGAGATTTGACAGGACCCTGGTCCTCAGACTCCTTCGGGGTCTTTTTGAGGCCTTAGAGGGGAGACCCACAGATGGTGAAGGGGAACCTCTACCCCTCTTGACTGGCCTTCTTGATGAGGCGGCGGAAGACGACTCCTCACTATCACTAGACAGTGGTTCCTTCCTCGACTTCAGCCTGTGGAGCCAGGCTACCCTCACGGTCCCGGAGAGTCTTGGTGGAAAAGGTGCAGCAAATCTTGCACTCCGCAGCTTTGTGGTCCGGGTATAGGCAATATATGCAGTCTTTATGCCTATCCTCCACATAAAGCCTCTTCTTGCCACAAGTGGCACATCTGACATTTCCCAAGGATTTTCAATGAAAACCTGAAGAAAATAGCTGGAAAAAACAGTTGAAGAGTTGAAGTAGAGCAAAGCTCGAGGAGACTCCCTTCTGCACAACGTGCGGTAGAAAATCTGAGGAGCTGAGGTTCTTTCACCAAGGTTCTAGAGGGTGAGGCTGCTCTGATTGGCTGCCTGTTCTTTTTGGTCTCTTTTACAAAAAGACATGGTCTGGTTGCAAAATGGGATTAGGCCTAGGCCTGTTTCTCTTTTGTAATGGTTATTTACTACTATTTTATATTTACCGAGACTCCCATCTCGACGACGGGGAATGATTCCAAGCATGGGAATCTATGAAAGCTCCAATACTGGAGTAACTGCCCTCCTCCCCTCTGTGCCAAAGAAAAACACAATAAGTTACTTTAATAGCATTATAGTGGAATGTGTGTGTTCCTGAAAGTTCAATCTGAGCCACCTGGAAAAATAAACCAAATGATCACAGCTGTGTGGAGAGCAAGAGCATTTTTGTGGAAGCACACAACTTCTGCCCAATCAAAACACGTACTCCTGGCTCCCAAAATGGAGGTGGAGCCACTGACCTCCCCTTCACACAATTGTCTGGTGACCACTGTGTTGTCAAGCCAAACCATGACCTCTTTTCATAAACTCCTTTCCGGTGAACAGGTATTTTGGTATCCACACAAGACAGCACTTATCATTAGATTCTTTGTAGTTTGGTGAACTGCTTGTTTGACAAAATTAACTCTACAGCTTGTGGTAATTATGTTCTGAAGCTATAGACATCCTGAAATGGAAACTCAGAGCATCCCTGATTCACTGTACATAAAAGATACTCCACTGCCAAGTCCCTTACCATTACATAGATCAACACTGTCATCAGTAAAGTGCTAGACTATCAAACAATGTGGAAGCACAAACAACACCCATGATTTCTACATAGTAGATGCCCCAAGGCTCTACCCCAAATGGGAAGAGCTGGCATCAGTGGAGGGTACGGTAGGATCAGGCATACTGCAATAAGGTGGCCAGTATGTGAGGCCTCTTCGTTAAGGTATGCCGTGCCTTCTTGCAAGTCCTTGTCCCCCCAAATCTCAGAGGCGTGATCTCGTGACGGGAGGGAGGAGGCGATGGGCATAGCCAACTAGCAGCCACAACAAAGGGTGCGACTAGTTTGGCTTTCCTCGCCACAGAGAGAATGCCTGTGGCAACAAACCTGAGCCGCTATGGGCAAGACTGCTCACCTTTATCCGCTCCTCCTCCTAGGCCGAATGAGGCAACACCGGCACACACTGCCTCAGAGAGAGTGTGTGTGTGTGTGTGTGTGTGTGAAATTATAAGTGTGTGTGTGTTTGTGTGTGTTGCCGCCCCAGGTCAGGTTGCTTTGAGGTGAGCAGGCATGAATTTTTTTGGGGGGGGCGGGAGCGCAAGGACCACATGTCGAAGTCTCTTCTAGAATTTTAGAGGGCAAGTATTGTCATGCAACACTGACAGTCCGGTTTTAGCTCTGGGGTCGAGCCCTTAGAGGGCCCTATAAAGTGCATAGGTGCCAACGGAACAGAGTTGAAGGGCAAACCACTCACAGAATGTTTTTTGCACTGGGAGTGAATGGGTTGAAGGCGACTTGATGTCTAAAGCACTATTTTAAGAAAAGAGGATCTATGTTGCAAACATGTAAATGGGATGGATGTGTAATATGTTTAGCACAAAAAGTTTTTGAAGTTATGTTTTTCAAAATTAAATACAGCATGGGATTTGATATCTCTACTCAAAAACAAAGTGTTTGGTCTCAGGCTGTCTTCTTAAAGGAGGGTTGTTGCTTTGGTTGCCTTGGTTACACTCAGGGATGGATGGGCTGAGGGCATCAACGTGTCCCCTTCCATATTAAAAAGTTTGAATAAATGCCTCTGTAGAACGTCGGATCAAATGGAGGCACTTAAGTTGTGGAGTTGTAGTGACCTTCATCGGGGAAAGCATGTGGTCTAGAAGCTCTACTGCAAACTTTGGCATTAGAGGACTAGAGTTCCAATCCCAGGTTGACCGAATGTATGATCCAGGGCAAATCACTCTACTGTCCTGTGCCACAGTTCACTTGATCTATTGTGACAGAAAAGCTGAAGATGCTATGTAGGTTTGATAAGAGCTTTAAAGGCATCTGGGCTCCAGACTTCCAAAAGAAATGTTACAACTAGCAGCTAAGAATATAACAGTGGGTTGAGATGAAGGATTTTTAAGGAACTCCATAGGGTGAGCTTCCAAACTGCTACGAGCTCAAATCTATTTTTGTAGTTCTGTGCATGTTAATACAATGCAATATTTTATACTATGGACAAGAGAATCCAATTGTGCTTTTTTCCTTTAAATTTCAAAATTGCTTGGAATTTCATAAAATTCCAGTTCAAATGGGAACCTATGGACTCAACTTTAAGTGGTTATCCATTGGCAGCTGTCTTAGTAGAGATATGGGTCTGCATCTTGGGATGTGGATGTCTGCCAGCTACCGCCATCCTTAGCATCCTATTTGTAGGATGCATTATTCGCTCTGCCCTCCAAAGCAACATTGAGGGACTTTTGCTAGAAACTGGGCTGTAATAGGTGGCCTGGTCTGTGGAAATTCTGTGTTGTTTCTTAGCACAATGCTGTATCTCTTTTTTTCATTATTGTGGTATTTAGTGTAGGGTATTTAGGGCACATGGGGGGGTGGGGGTGGAGGGGGAGAGATGGGGTTCACTAAAGACTACTAACATGCAAAGCATTTTCCCCAAGGTCTGTATTCTCACATGAAGAACAATACAATGGAAGTACTCGAAGGAGCGTTTCTTCCCGTAATATAAAACCTCTCAAGGGAAGGTGCCTGTTTTGTGGTTGGCCAGAGGTGCACCTTTAGACCATACGGAGCATGCCAAAGCCTTACTAAAATCTAATGAAAATGCTTACTAGCCGAGGTCCTGATCAAACCGTCCTGCCGTCCAATAACTTGCATTGTTCACAACTATTACCCTTCCTCCCTGCACACCCGATGATCCAAAGAGAACAATGGATCCAAAGGAAGCTCAGAATGGAACCCACAGAAGATCAGAAGAGCACGTTCACGTGAAACGTCAGCAGTGGACTGCGCATTTCAGAGCCTTGCTCATTTCCATTATCACACAACAATGGGCTGTGCAGCCTTGTGGTTTTGAAATAATGCAAAAACATATTTAATTTAAAACCAGTCAATATCACTTTTGCTTTAGGGCACTGACAGGAAAGCAACATCTGCGTCACACTGTCACAAAGCATTTTTCACTGAAACACCTTTTCCATTTTGCAATTAAGACACGCAAAACAGATTCGTGACACTTTGCAATAGCAAGCAGGCAGCGTTTTCACTTTTTGTTTATCATTATGCACCTGTCCAATAACTGTTTCAGCATCTTGATTGTAAATGATTATTTCAGGTAAGAAAAGGTTATAACTTTGATCTCTATATTAACATATGGCAGTGATGAGATCGTGGAGAAAAGAGAAGAGGCGAAATGGATGGATCAAACAAGGTTAGCTAAGAAGAGTGATGTCTGGCTGCAACACTGCGCATGCAGAGATTTTAACCAGTTCCATGTCAGGTGTGCATTGAAGTACTCGCAATCAATACATTTATTAAGCTGAAACGACAAAACCGCTCAAACAAACTTCCTCCAACTGAAGCTGCAGAGCAGCTCACTTCATCCGATGTTTCCTTATGTGACCTGAACTCTACCTAGTTCGTTCTGCTCCTTACAGTAAAAAACAAGACTCAAACCCAACACTGGATATCTCCGGAGATGACACTTGTTCACAGATGTCCACAAATGCAAATTTGCTGCATGCCTGATTTAACAGGAAACTGTGTGTGGACACCATCGATGGAAGTGATCTTAACACGTCCTCATTTGCCTTCAGACGTCAGACCATATTGGGAGCCCTGCGTCCGGGATCCTTTCCACCAACCACAGTGACCACAAATCTCTACAGACACTCTTCTAGTCTTTGTGCTGTAGATTCATTGCACAATACTGTAAGGGCCTGATGTATCAATGGGTTTTTACGACAATGTATGGGAAAAATGCGACAGTAGATATGAGCCTTTGTTGAGTGGAAGTGGTTCCATGCTCGCTTGGGTGCTTTGAAGCTGAGCTTGGCTGTCGGGTGGGGTGTGGGGGTGTGGGTGTGTGGGTGTGTGGTGTGTGTGTGTGTGTGTGTGTGTGTGTGTGTAGCAGAATTGTGCCATGCAGTATTTTAATACAGCGAATCCAATCCACATCAGACAATGTTCAAGTACCTGTAGAGGTAAACATGTAGGAACTGGATAAATCTGCACCTAAAGTCATGTGAGCGTTATTGGTAATGCCAAGTGAAGGCGGACGGTGGGTGTTCAGGCTAAAACTAGCAGAGCACTACGAAGAAACTAGATTTAGTCTTATGATTGCTCTCTCACTTCTAAGTGAGTTTAAATTATAAATCAAGGTAATGTTAAGACGGCGAGATTACATATGAATAATAAAGTATGGTACACGTTTCTGGATAGTTACGGTTGGAGTGTGGCACGGGAGTAATAGGCAATAGTATCTGCTGGAAGACCAAGAAATGCAAGACCACGGCATGCAATGGAAAACTCAGGTAAATGTTGGCCAAGGAAGTTTCCAACAAAAACGACAAAAGCCAATGAAAGTTACATAGTGCTGTTCACACAGAACCCGAGAAGTTGTCCAAGGAAAAGTGTTGCCTTAGTTATTCTGTGAAACATTTGGCGAAAAGATGGGAAAATGACGTCTTGACTGGTGTGGAGATTCAATAGACCACTTGAGTGAATGGCAGACTGTATATAAAGTAGAACATCTTCATGGAGTCGACAAGCAGCCAGACATCGGACTAATGTCATGGCCACAGAATGCACATCTCTACATTTTTGCAGGAGTGTTTTCCACTTTTACTTTCATAATCACCCAGCTTGGTTGATCCACACACCTTTCAGTCATAGGGCAATCACCTCTCAGAACATCCACAAAAGCTCCTCTGGATTTCAGGGTTGTAGCCACACTGGTGACCCTGGTCATGAGTGTGAGGAAGAACCCAATCATGAAGCATGCCACATAAGGGTGGGTGAGTGTTACCGTCCTGAAAAGAGGAGCGCCCCTCCCTTTTATGTTTCAACACATTTTCACACTCACTTTCTTCCCAGTGACTCTCCTAAGGGTAGCTTGGGTTAGTAGCTTATGATTAACGTGGTTATGCCTTAGGGTTTTGTTACACCGCCTGTCCCCTTGTTTACAAATAGAAGACAGCAGCCCACCGAGCTGGGAATGCTAGTGTGCCAAACAAAACAACTCACTAGTCTGTAGGACTCAAAATCAGTGATCAATGTTTGAACATGAACCTGTCAAGATTTAAAACGTGTCTCGATTAGCAGGTCCGTAATGGGGAAAATGCTTCACCTCTGTATCCTGGAGAAGGGCAAACAACCCCCCCCTCCCCACTCTGGAGGAAGGATGGTGCAGCAACCTGAACGTCCTTTGAATAGATGAACATGTTAATTTTAGCTCAAGACCTCATCACCAAAGATCCAGGTATATTATTGAGGAATTAACCAGGTAAAATTCTAAACACAGATGTACTTTTATAAAGGAACAAATTATAAAGGGACGATCCAAATATCGGAATTCCAAGCGAAAAATTAACAGGCCCAAGATATTTCCACTCTATGTGAGGTAAATATCTGCTGAGGAAGTGTGAAGATAAGGGGAGTATTGCATTACCAGGCTCCCTCATGCATGAAGGGCTATGGAGTGCGTAAGAAAGAAGAAACGAAATGAACTATTGCCACAGTCAGCTTCACTAACAGGCTCAGCTGCAAATGAAACTGGGGCCTTTATTATGGGCAGAAAACCTTTAGCTCGTCTTCTTCCCCTCTGTAATGAAAACGAATTCCCACTTTATTTCCTTCCACATTCATTTGTTTTTCCTTTTTTCTATAAAGTTAAACCAGTCTGATGCATAACCTTTGCCCTGAGGCTGGTTATTCTTTTTAACAGGTATCCCTTGGCAATGGTGTGTTCTACACGAAATACATTTTGGTTAGCTTACCACAAACTGGATTCATTTCTTCAGAGGAGAATCCTGAAATTGGTTTTTCTCGTGTAGAGGACATTTCAGAATATGAGAACAGAGATTTGCGTGAACTCATCTGACCAGAAGGGACCACACTGCTTGCGGCAACTCATCTTTTTTACAAGCGCCATAACTTGAAAGACGCAAGACTGCACTACACAAAGTTCACCCTTCCAGAAACTGACAGTAAGGACTACATGTCACTAACGCCGGTTCCCTGCCCCCGGTTCCCCGAGTTCAATTCCCACTCTGCCCACCGCAGCCTGACCTTTCTCAACCTTCCCTGATAGAGGGTCAACTCTCAACTCTGCTGCACTTCAAGCCCGTCCTTCCACTCCCACTCGGATACTGCAGTTCCTGGTTTCACATGCAGCAGTCAGAAAACCTTGAATGATTTACTTCTGTCATGTAGTAAGTACACAGCGACCGTCTCGGACCCTCCCCAGCACGTTCACTGGTGATACCGGGGCAGTTGGGATAAGAAGTAGTCAGGTGGAGACAGTAAGATGGATAGAAGTGTGGGGATAAAAGTGGGGAGACTGCTTTAACGCCACTGACCTAGACCAGTTTTCACACGTTTTGAAATGTAAGTTTTTAATTTCACTACCTGGTGTATTTTTTGTGTAATTTGGTTGGAGCATTTTGGGATTGTCTTATAAGGTGGTGATATAGTATCTTAAAAACTACGATGAGGGTAATAGGCATTTAGATTCTCATCAGATAGTTGTTTATTTTCTTTCAATTGAGCAACTGCATTCATTTAATTTAAATTGCATCGGAAAGTTTGTATGCTCCTCAGACGGTCTGGTGTCCCAGAAGTCAAATGGTTTGTGAGCATTTTCATTATTTATTAATACATTTTATTGAGGAGAATGTTTATAAAACATTAAATTATACAAGCAGAAGGACAAAACGTGTTTCTTTTTCAAGACATCAAGACAGCATGTTCAACTGACATCTGCACATGAGTCCATTTTAACGTGAACAATAATATACCAAGTCTTTAAAGATGGTACTTCGTGTCTTGGTAAATCTAATCTTGTGAATACCAACTAATTTCTTCCATTCTAACATTAGAATGCATTAGCTGGTACCAGCATTCGATATTTTTTCCATGAAAATAGCATACCCTTCCCATCCATCTTAAAACCCCAGATAAGACAATTAAGTAAAATCTTACAGAAGTACTACAACCAACACATAGGTAAGATAGGGGGACTTTATTGATTTAACTTCATACTTCCTTTTGATGTGTGCATAGTTCTACTGATTAGCACTAAGGGTACCACAGCTTCCATCCAGTCTCAGGTAGTTCACATTCTCTTAAATGCATTATCTGTTTGTTACCCATTCTCTATTTAAAGAAAACTATTACCGTCTAGGGACTCCGCCACACGCCCAACAAAGAACATTTATTACTTCAGACTTTACTCTTTCCTGACATTCAATCATTATATTTATATCCACTCAGAATTTGAAAAATCGACTTTTCCCTACCTGAAATAGGTGTCGCATTACAGACCATTCTTGTGACTTCAATTTGCTACTCCTTCCTTGCAAGTGCAATCGCGGCAGTCCATCATCTTAATGTACATTTACGAATATTTCCCCCCATTATCCTTTAGCACTGCTACAATGCGGATGACATCCTGTTCAACATGTGAAGAGACATTATGATGCAGGCAACGTACTCGACACCAAACACCCAGCTTGGTGTTGAGTTTGCCACTAAATGACGAACTAGGCCAAAGCCATACAAACGAATACTAAGGAGTGGTTCACAGTGGTAATTAGAAGAGACCTTTCACATTGATTGTCAGCTAAGAAAGTACAAACTGTTAGCAGCTGAGCTTGGAGTGAGAGAAGAGGGTGGCAGGAGAGGTGATCTAGCAAGTTCCAAATCTGGACTGAGGAGACAACCCTTCAAATCCCAGCTTCTCCATTTGGGCAAAAAGTGAGTGACCTAAGGCAAATCTCTAGCGTTTGTTCATAGTACTCTTAAGAGTACTTAGAAAAACAATGAACCATACAGAGGATTTTGCTGGAAAGTAATACGGGGAAGGGCTCTAATTGTTTGTAGTAGACACCTGTTTAAAACTATATCAACCACCTTAAAAAAAAAATTAAATGTTGATATAGCAAATCCTGTAGAAAACCTCTCTTTGAAATATAATTAAATGCTTTACGTCCTTCACCTCATTCATGTAACTATTTTCAGCCATGAAGAAAAAGATTAAGACTCAGATGGCAAGCCATGTTAAAATAGTACTAAATTCAGATTTTTTTAAATCAATGAGACCCCCAAACAGGCCGCAGAGCATTCTTAAACACCCTACTTCTTTTCTAATTTCATTAATCGGTCTCTATTTAGCCTCTCCCTACACATACAGCATGGAATCAGATTCTCTGCACCCCTTTGAAGGAAAAACGATTTCATGAAGTTTCCCAATATCAGCGGTGGTCCCGCCTTTAGGTCAGAGGAGTGTAGCGCCCTGCTGCCAGCACCACAGAGGTGAAAAATAAAATAGTAAGAAATTGAATTTATTACCATTTTATTTTTACCTTTCCCCAGCCAGAGGCGGTGTTAGGGGGCGGGACCATTGCTGCTGACTGGCAGCAGGGGAGTGGTGATTACTCCCGCAGTTTACACTGCACATGTCACTTTGGTCGGCTGTCTTGTGACGGCCAGCCTAACATGCGCAGTGTAAACTTCTCCACCCAGCTGTCTGAGACAGCTGGATGGAGAGCAGACACAGGCACACAGTGCCAATCCAGGCGCTGCTCTCATGCATGCTGAACATTATCAGCAGCATTAGGAGACATCATGGAAAGTATCCCACAGTGGTTTGTTCACCGAAAGAATGTTTTCCCATTAATCAGCTGAACGAAAATACCTCCCAAAATAAGTGGTTATGCAGGGTGACTGATTTCTTTGAGTAGGGACGGTCCTTATCCATAGATAACATGCATATAAAATGTCAACACTACCAATGTATTCATGCTGAAAGCGTACGTGGTGCCAAACAAAAAATACCTACTTACGTTAGATTTTGCTGGATCAGATTCTTGGACCACTTGGTGATTTCAAAACTGAGCATTTATTCTGCAGCGCTTTGTAAACCAATACTTTGGTATTTCTCTTTAAGCAGAAATCAGTGCAGGGGTCTTCAGGACAGGCATTGCATGGTTACGTGCATGCGCTTCAAGAACAGAATAAGTAAAGAGTTCTTAAACAAGCAAACATGGTTGCTGTGACCCAGTCTTACAAAGCAAGATAGTACAGTCTTGCATGCATATCTGCTAAAAGACATCTCAGATCTGTATTCAAGTTAGTACCAAAAAACAAACAAAAAACGGTGTTGATGTGGGTCACAAGCACTACGTGAAAGTCCAACACAATTACGAAGGTTCATTCACTCTACAGACAGGGTGAGGATTACACTCTGAAAGAGTTCTATGAGCGGCACACACTTCAACAGGCACACAGAACACAACTCAATATCTTACCAGGCAACCATAGAGCCACTGCAGATGGAAACCCCAAAGACTCCATTTTTCTAAACGACTTCTCAATGGGGAGACATTTTAATGGATTTAATACCAGATGGGGGCTTGGGTAATCCAGTCACATTATTACTTTTGCTTGCCATTTAAGTGTTTGTTTGTTTCTGTGCGAGTCTAATTTTATGGAGGCGTGTGCAATTTCGCAGCAGTGGAAAAAAACAAAGCGTTCAGACAAAGAAGGTCAAATGCGTCCCCGAGTACATCCGAAGGAAATAACCAGCACAAATGTAATTTTCATCACTTAGAAGTTCCGTAAATAAACGGACCGGATTTCTCTATATAAACTTCCCCACCTGAAAGAGCAGAGCCTCCATCTGCAAACTTTGCGTTAGTGAATGATGTCCGACTGATAAATCGGTCCTAGAACATTTTAGGAAAGATTTGGAAGGCCAGGGAATGGCACAGTAATCCAAGCAAAGCTGGAAGCCAGCAGTCCCAAAGCACGGACACTGCTCCTGCAGGGGGCAGGGGGCTGGCTGCATCCCCGGGGATGACTGACAGCTGTCCTGGCGGCCTCTAAATCGGCTGCAGTGATTTAGGCCCGGCTATGCCCAAATAACACAAGCTACGATAATTACCATCAGATCTCAGTGGATTGTTCAGAATGATAATTCCACCTTTGTGATGCAGCTTCAAATAAACCTCTTTTGTTCTGCCTATAACGCATATTCTGGTATCATTCAAGTATATTAACTGCAGCTTATTACTGTCACACAAAAATGCTCCCTGAGCCACAGCAAAAGACTCCCCAGACAAAACTTCATGTCATGTTAATCCAAGCTCTAATAAATATGAGGATGGAGAACGGCATTCAAATTGCGCTCTGTGCTTCCGCGCACACAAAGAAGATGGAAGGGTTCCTTCTTTTTGAACAGTAAGGCAGCCTTCCGTCGACTCGAACAAGAAGGTGGTTCGCACCACAGGGGAGGCGACGCCTAAATAAGGCTGTGCAATGAGTGACAACTAGCACGGCTGGGCCGGGGCACCAAAGTAACAGTGGCTGAGGCTCCCTATTTCTGAATTTGGGGTGTAAAAAATAAGCGGTCCACATTTGTAAAGCGGACAACTCCGAACTTTTTAATACATGCTGCATGTGTGGTATTGTTACAGGCGGGGACTGCACACGCCTGTGCTTGCGGCAGGCAATGTTTCTGGAAAGATTCACGGGTTCGCCCCAATCAAAAAGATAAAAGCATTGACACATCCCTGCACTTCTACACAAAGTGTTTTGGTCCTTCAACCTTCCCTTCAATAATATCATTGCAACGCACTTTACTCATTCTCTCAAGCTTGTCTCTCTCCTTTC
The DNA here is from genome assembly GCA_963921515.1 of Calotriton arnoldi. Classification (NCBI taxonomy): domain Eukaryota; kingdom Metazoa; phylum Chordata; class Amphibia; order Caudata; family Salamandridae; genus Calotriton; species Calotriton arnoldi. The sequence continues at coordinate 1,011,233 of CAWUFW010002204.1, forward strand.
TTCTCCACTAGTCCATCTCTGCTGTTCCCCTCAAAGGTTTAAGCGGCCTCGCCATCCTAATCTGGACTCAAAAATGTTCATTGACAGGTTAATGGATGAGTGCTTTGAAGCACATTAATGATCTGAGATGATTTATGACACCACAATTCCGGCCCACACACTGGCCCTTCTGGCACTGCTAGATTGCCGTATTGGCCAGTCTGACCCTGACCACTAATATTTCAGCACTACGCACTACGCTAAATGCCACTATGCATTCACGGAGCCAGATTAACAGGCATCTTTTTGAAAGATAGAACTGTAATCCTCGTAGGGACCACACACTTGTTCTTGCATTTTCCATTGTTTTGAACTAATATGAAGCAACTGGATATAATAACAAAGTTCCCCTTTTTGGTACCATCAAGCACTTAAACCTGCTTCCTGAATAACTCTGCTCTGTGAGACTAACACTACACTTGTATGTGCTGGAAGCCATTCACCCTTTTCAAGATCACATTATCCACCTGCCAAGCAAATATGAACCAGGTTTCTGATCCGTTTAATCCACAGATTTTAAAGAGCACTTTTCCCCCGCTGTATGGTTTATAACAGTTCGTCCCTAATCAGCAGATCATCATATGTAATAACAGCAACGTGTGATAAAAATGTTCTTAAATTAGATTGCAGAGAGTGAGTCACACTTTTCTCTCAAAAGTCCTTTTCAGAGTGATCATAACAGAAAATCTAAAAAGAGCTTTCTAGCACCAGACACACAAAAAGGACCACCTGAGCAGGGTGCAATAGGAAGTAAACATGCTAACACAAGACAGACCCATCAGCAGTGCTGAGGCATGCTTTCTGGTCTTGAAGTAGGCTGCATGCTAGCCGGTAAAAAAAATAAAAAAAAATAAAAAAAAATCACTTCTCAGTTAATGTTCTCTCAAAACACATGTCAAAGTTTTTCTATTCTAAAACAGTTTTCCCTCAATAACAGGATGCGGGTAGGACTGTGGGTTCAACAGGTAAACAATCTGGTGGCTGGTCAAGCCAAAAACATGTAATTAACCTACGAAGCTGACTGTTCTACTACAAGGGGAGGGTGGGGGAGGGAGGGGAGTTTGTGTGCAAAACTCATTTACTCGAGTCCTTCGGACACATGGTGTGAAAAGGTATGAATTAAGGCATCGGCTTGAAAAACAGCCTCTCTACCCTCCCATCAATTAAGCAACTCTGATACATCACATGAAATATTGCTACCAAGGGGAAGCCGCTCGTCTATCCAGCCTAGGGTTAATTCCTGGCACTTCAAAGGTATGTTAAGGTCTATCATTTACTTTGATTTCTTTTGCTCATCTTAAAAGTGGTTGTCAATCTATTAAGATTTTCCGTCCAAGAATTAAAAAAAGGTTCTGACAGCAATTAGCCAAAATACTGCTTCTATTTTGAGCCAGGGTTTTCCTGAGTAAATCATCATTGGAAGAAAAAAAATAAGTGACTCATTTGCTCCTGAGTATTACACATTAAACTCCCCTCAAAGGTACTTCTTTTTGATGCAGCACAAACTGCTTCTATATTTTATTCTAGGATTACGCCCTGGTAGATGAAGGATTCACATGTCGAGTTAAATAGTGTGCACTGGAGGAGCACATTTCTTATGACGCCTTACCTACACCTCACCCTTATTTCACCTTAAGAGAAATAAAGAAAATCAACAATTTTGGCACAAAGGAAAACAGTTATGTATAATTGCCAGTATTGGTGGAGTTTCATTCCAATTATAGTTTGCTATGGGGCCATTAGTATTTAATTCATGCATTTGTAAAGTGGTGTGTTGAGATCACAGGAACTACAGATGGTCACACAGTACGCAATGGAGTATTGCACACCTTCATGTCTTGGTGCTTCCAAAAATAGATTTTGAAGGAGATCTCAAATCCACCCATTCTCTTTGATCGTCAACAGTGGCAAGCAGGAGTCTTTTTGGTGAAGTGAGCATTGGCCAATGAGAAGCGGGAACATTTCACGACCCTCTGTCAAAAAGGGCCACCCTGTGACTTTACCAACCGTCAAAAATGGTTGCCAAATAGCTTGGTTGACTAGGTGCACAGAGATAATGAATAACATATTCAAATCCACCGGAAAGGCGAGTCTGAGCTTTGCCGCCATAGGAATCGTGCAAGGACGGTATTCTGCTCATTTAACCACATATTAAAATAGTTTCCCATTACATCCAGAAATATACACTGAAGATCTGTTAAAAGCAGAACTCTAGTCTTAGTTGTCTATATTTATTACAACAGGACATTTTGTTGAGCGCTCTTTAACCCACTGAATAAAAACAGCATACTTTTAGGATCAGTTACAGTCATACAGTGTCTAATGTTAATAATCAGCATGTAAAACAGTATCTCTTCATAGCCTTTGTGGACCCCTTTGTAGCATAACCACGCGTCGACCAAAGAGTTTAAACATCTCCTTATGGCTTTCCCCTACCCTGAATAGCAAGATACCCTCAGTTTGTCGTTGAGCTTGGAAGAGCTATCCCTCTGGGGGCCGGTTGAGTGTCCCCTGTTATTACATCAAGACCATAGTATATCCTCCATTTGCCCCATACCTTGTGAAATTTCTTCGGGCAGCCCCTCGACTTGTAGGTGACTCTTTCGGCTGCCATATACATATCAATCCCTACTCTCCATTCTCGGAGCGTTGGTGTGTATGGCTCCCCACTTTCTCGCTACGTCTCTTTTCGCCACTACCAGCGCCAGTGTGGTGAAGATTAATTGTGGTCTACCCAGATCAACGTCGTTCGGGATGCCCAATAATATAAATTTGGGATCTAGGGGTATAGTGACTTCTAGTATTTCGCTCAGTTCCGGTTTTATCTTTTTCCAATAGGCCTGTGTCTTGACGCACTCCCAAATAATATGGTAAAAAACGCTGTCCCTGTGTCCGCACTTCAGGCATTTGGGGTCATTCGCCCATCCTATCTTATATAGTCTAACTCGGTCATAGTAGGCCCTGTGTAGTATTTTGTATTGAATGAGGCGAAGTCGTGATTTAATCGCCACCTCCCTAGGGTGCATCAAGGCTGCCTCCCAGTCTATGTTTTCTAGCGTGCCCAAATTTCCTTCCCAAGTAGACCTCAGCTTGCCCAGTCTGTCTGGTGCATTATTGTTCAGGGTCTTGTATGTTAGTGATACGGCCTTGGTCGTAATATGCTCCTGGAGCAGTCTACCCTCTAGTGGCGCAAATTCTGGCAATGGTAGTCATCTTTGTTTTCTTCTTGCCATGCGTGTCTAAGCGGTGCGTATTTGAGGAACTGGGATGGCTGTAGTGTAAATTCAGCCTTGAGGGCGTCAAAACTTTTCAGTTTACCATTGTGTAGAATGTTTCCTAACGTGGAAATACCTATGTCATCCCACCCTCCAAATCCCTTTAGTTTCTGCATTTCTTTGAGCCAGGTGGAATGCCATAGGGGTGTCTCTGGTGAGTTTATGTTCCCATCCCATTGCCTTCGTTGCTCTACCCCATGACTCTATGGTAGCTTGGGTGGCCGGGAGGAGCTTCCCCTTACCTCTGCCACTGTATAAATAGTACAGAAATGTGCGGCTGCTCATGGTTGCTCTCTTTAATCTGTAGGTGGGGTGGGCCCCTGGTGCATGTATCCAATAGTTGATTGGGGTTAGGTGTTCCGCCCAGTAATAGGCTTCTATATCAGGTAGGGATATCCCCCCCCATTGTATTGATTGCGCTGTAAGGTGTGAAGCGCAATCCTGGGCTGTTTCCCCAACCACAGGAATGAGCGTAGTTCAGCCTCCATCTCTCGGAAAATTGTTTGTGATAGGGGGAAATATGTGTTTTGTAGGGCATATAAGAATCGGGGCAGAGTAATCATTTTGAACATGGATGCCCGGCCTAGTATAGTAAGTGGTAGTGATTTCCATCATTGCACCTCTCCCTTGAAGTTCGTGAGTATGCGTTTAATGTTTTTCTGGTAGCAGAGGTCTTTATCTATAGTAAGGTAAATTCCCAGATAGGTAAACCCGTTGTACGTAGTCTGGAGATCTCCGGGGAGTTTGGGCCATGTGTTTAAAACACCTGGGCTATATATCACTGATTTATGCCAATTTATTGTGTAGCCCTACTTTGGCTGCATTTATCTATTGTGTCGAACAGGTTGGGTATCTGTGTGTCTGGGTGCATGATATACAATAGTATGTCATCCGTATACAAAGAAATCTTTTTGTCCATGTCGTCCTCTGGGTTGATTTGAAATCCCTGTATCCCCGGGTGTTGGCGCACCAAACAAGCTAGGGTCTCTATTGTGAGGGCAAAGAGTAGTGGGGACAGAGGACAGCCCTGTCTAGTACCATGCCTTATGGGGAAGTCTCCGGAGGTCTTGCCATTCACCCGAACTCTCACCCTGGGGTCTTTATACAGTAATCCCACCCATTTCCGGAAGTTGGGACCTAAACCGAATTTAATCAAGGTGGCCTCCAGGGAGGGCCAGTGGACTGCGTCAAACGCCTTTTCTGCGTCTAAAGGTAACAGTAGTTGTGGGGTATCTCGGTCTTTGACCTCCATTATCCAATTGTGGGTTCTACGCAGGTTCAGCCTGGTCGCCCGACCAGGTAAAAAACCCGATTGGTCATGGTGTAATAGGGTCGTTATCACTTGGCGCAGTCTTGTGGCCAGGATGGTTGACAATATCTTCACATTTGTGTCTAGTAAGGATATCGGGCGATAGGAGTCGCATTTATATTTTGGTTTCCCTTGTTTGTGAATTGGTATTATTGTGGCCATGCGCAAGTCTAACGGGAGGACTCCCTCCTCGCATGCTTCCTTAAAAAGGTTTAGGAGGTGTGGGCCGAAGAGATCCATGCATCTCTTATAGAGTTCTGCAGGCAGGCCGTTTGGTCCCGGGGTCCTACCTGGGCGTAGCTGAATTATAGCTGCCTTGATTTCTTCAATCGTAATGTCAGATTCCAACCCCTCTCTATCAGCGTCTTCCAGTATAGGTGTATATACCTCTGCTAAGTATTCGATAATGTCAGGGGGGCACGTAGGTGACGGGCGTCATAGAAATCTTTGTAGTAGGACGTGAAACTCTGCATTATCTGCTCATCCTTGTCCTGTGGTATCCCTAGTGGGTCTATAATACTCTCTACCCATCGAGCCTCTATTTCTTTTCGGCTGAGCCAGGCCAGGAGCTTTTCGGATTTGTCTCCCACGTCAAAGTTTGTGTAGGGTCGCTTGGGCCTGTGCTTTAGCCGCCTGGGTTGCCAAATCTTTGTATTGGTGCTGTGTATCCATCAGTTGCCTTAGTATCTGGGGGTCTGTCTGTGTTATGTTCCGTTCCTCGAGGGTTAAGATCTGGGCTTCTAGTCGAGCTAGTTCTTCCTGTTCTTTTTTGCTTGCCCATGCTATACGGTTTTGTGCTCTGTCGCGCAGGACTGTTTTATAGGTTTCCCATAGTATGACCCCCGATTGCACCGATTCCAAGTTTTCTTCAAAGACAACTGTAGTGTCGGCTCTGATGCCGTTTAGTATCGTCCCATTTTGTAGGTCCCACGCATTTAATCGCCAGCATGTGTTTTTGTCTCGTTGTCGGTCCCCTATCCGTACATATAATGGGGAATGAACCGACAGGCCTCTAGCCAAATATTCTGCCTCATATATCTCCCGTAATTCACCTTTCGGGAGAAACACATAGTCCAGTCGGGAGTAGACCTTATGTGCGCCTGTATAATATGAATATTGCCTCACCTCCGGATTCAGGGATCTCCAAACGTCCACCAAACCCAGCGTCTCAGTAAGACGCATTAACAATGAGGTCGAGGGTGACTGTTCGGTCAACGGGTGTATGCATCACTTCGTTGAAATCTCGCCCTATGTGTAGCGAGCCCGGTGTCTCCAACAATATTTCTGTCAGTTTATTTAATGTTCATGCTTGTAGTTTCAGTGGTGCGTAGACCGAGACAAGAGTCACGTTTCTTCTGCCCCATCTTCCAGTCACTCCAACATATGTGCCTTGGGGATCTAACAAGGTCCGCGTCACACAGAAGGGGGTTGACTTAATAAGGATCGCCACTCTCCTGGAACCCCGCATGAGCGAGGACCGCGTATGCCCCTCTCGCTAGGAACCCACATTTTGTGCCCCTTAGGTGAGTTTCCTGTAACATCACCACATCGGGATGTCTACGCCTGATAAAGGATGAAACCAGCCCCCTCTTAATTTTATCCCAGAGGCCGTTAGCATTCCATGTCAATATGGTAAGGGGTTTATTTTCAGATTTCGTAATTTTTGTCTATGGTGTATATGTGACGCGTGTCTGCTGCTACATGAGGTTGAAGCCAGGCCAAACAACTGTATCTGGATGCGTATTGTATGTAGATCCAGTGACTGAACTGAGACTGATACCTGAACAACAACAACTTCACACTTAAGCTAAACCCATCCCAAACAACCCCCCTCCCCACCTCCCTCCTCCCCCGCATCACACGTTCCCCCAGAGTTTTCCTCTCAGTGTTGTGAATAGGGGTGGGGAAGGTCTGTCGCCCACCCTACCCAAAAGTTACTGTAAAGGTCCCAACTCCTGCAGCGCAATAAAGAACTGTATAAAGAACAGAAGAGAAACTATTACATTGGGAGGGGGAGGGGGAGAGGGAAGGGGAGGGCGAAGGTAAGCGGGAAAGGGAAAGAGCAGTAGGAAAGCAAAGATCAATGTCTCAGGCCCGTTCTGGCCGGTCACCTGCTCTTGGTTTCGGGGTGTATGTCTCTGTGCAGATCCAAGAGGGTGCTGTTGGGGGGGGGGGGGGTGAAGATGGTCGTGCATGGAGCTCCTGATTAAAGATCTGTGGCAGGTCCTTGAAGTCCTTAGTTATGAGTTCGAGTCGGGCGCCTCTTCTTGTGTAGCAGGTTTCCCCACCTCAGAGTCCTGTTCTATATCTACTATTTCCGTTATCAAGGGGTGTTGCGTTGCCTCATCTTCGCCTGAGGTGCTTTCTCTGGTGTCCGTCTCGGTACATGGGTCATTTCGTCTGGAAATGTGAGTTTTGCGTGAGTTTTCAGCCCTCTGGGATTCTTTTGATCGTAGGATTCTCCTTCGTAGGCGTCCTGTTCCTTTCGGGGCTTAGTGTTGCCCCCTGTATGCGTGTTCTTCGAAGGCCTTGGGTCCTTGTTGTTTTCTGGTGTCCGGCTATTCTCTGGCCTGTTTCGTTTTGTGTCTGGCTAGTTTGTTGTAGATCGTCCATTTGTCTCATGATGGGGCCTGCTTCTATCCAGTGCCAGACCTCCTCCGGTGTCTGGAAGTAGTGAGTCTTTCCCATGAAGATTATCTTCAACTTCGCAGGGAACAGAAGCATGTACTGAATTTTGAGCGCTCTGAGTTTTGCCTTAACGGGGTCGTAGGTACGCCTTGGTCGTTGGACCTCCCTGCTGTAGTCTGGGAATATCATGATGCGTGTGTTTTCATGTTTGATGTCCCCCAGTTTCCTGGCTTCTCCAAGGATCAGATCTCTATCCAAAAAGTTCAAGAATTTCACTATGATGGGTCTTGGTGGTGCGCCCGGCGGAGGTCTCTCAGCCAGTGCTCTATGTGCCCGTTCAATAACAAAGCAGGCAGAGAATTTGTCCTTAGGAAAAGTTTGCTTGAGCCAGGAATAGAGTAATTCCGGTGTATTCATACCTTCAACACCCTCCCTAAAGCCCACAAAGCGTAGGTTTTTTCATCTCGCTCTGTTTTCTGCATCATCAATGCGCCATTGGAGGTCTTTATTTGAGGCTTGTTATTCGGCCATTCCCTTACGGAAGTCTTGAATCTTATCTTCTGCTTCCCCCATTCTAGTCTCCGACTCCGTGACCCTATCGGCCAGGTTGCGGAGGTCTTGTCTCAGTAATGTCACTTCCGAACCTACTTCCCCTATTTTATCTTCCAGTGCCAATCTAGAAGCTTGAATTGCTTGAAGGAGGGTGTCTGTATCTGTGTGGCTCTGTAGATGTTCCTCTGGAGGTGGGGTAATCACATTAGTGTAGCGGTCCATCTTCCCTTGTCTGGGGGGGTTGGTGTCTTTGTCTTTGCCCATAGTGGAGAACGGGGAGTTCTAGATCCCAGGGACGTTTATTTGCGGTTAGGGAGCGGTGACCCACGTATCCCAGTCTTCGGATTAATCCCCTCCCCCCCCCGGGCGTTGCTGGATCCGGTATTCTGAGCCCAATGCGGTCTGAGCCTTTCCGATAGGGGCTATAATCCTCCAGCCGTTAGCACCACAGTAGGCGAGGGAGGGGGGGAGGGAGAAGCAGGAGAGTCTAGTGCCAATACATGGCCCTTTCAGCCTCTATTTCACCACGGGGCCAAACTTTAGTCGTTGACCACCATGGCGTCACACACTTGTGTCATCCTCCCCACCTCGCCCCCGGCGTGGGTTCACCTGCGTTGAAGTGTTTGTGTTTGTATCACCCGCAGCGTCCGTGACCGCCCCTGGTATTGTTTTTAAAGTTCACTGGTACTGGTGGTTATCTGGATGTGGATCTCCTCTTTACCCCGCAGCTCCAGGAGGCGGGGGCATCGTCTTTTCCCATACACGTCGCGGGGTGTGCAGCAGGGGGGTGGGGGGGCGGCTCCAAAGAGTAACTTTGCCTCAGGGCCGTAACACCCAACAATCGCCTCAAAGAGCGTCTTCTAGCACAGTAGGCCTTGGCTCCCTCCGCGCAGTGCGAGCGCTTTCTCCGTTGCACCTCTTGCCTAGACCCACTCGCAGCTACTTAAGCAGTCTGGGGCTCCTCACCGTGTCCGCAGATGTCAGGTGGCGCTGTCAGACCCTGCGTCCGGGCCTTGGGCCTCCCCTCTGTCGTGCCGGTCGGAGAGCCGGGGGGGCCACCATCTTCTTCCTCGCAATTCACAAGGCACACGGGGAGCACAGCGCCAAAGATCCCCGTCTCAGGGTCACAGTACCTGGCAAGGGTCCGGGAGACCGACCCCTGGCCCGGCCGGCCCCAGCGTCCCCCCGTCCAGCGTCTCCTTCAGCCAGGCTGCCTACCGGTCTCTTATGGCGTCTTCGGCTCCCGGGCGTTTCTCAGCTTCACTTCACTTTGACAACGTCAGACTGCTTTGTCGATCTGCACCGGAGGATGCAATGTCAGTGGCACCTTCTCCCATGATCCGGTGTGTAAAATCATTTCGTTTGGGGTCCCGTTACAATACAGCGGGGCCCGTCGTATATCGCCGTCACCAGCGCGGCGCCATGTTAATCAGGTCTCAGCGGGTCTCTTCGGCACCTCGATCGTCGTTTGCATATGAATTGGGTATTTCGATAGCCCCTCACTGTGGGTATCGGATGGTCCGTCGTGTCCCTGCTTCAGGATCATGTAATCCGGGCCTTAGTACTGCCAGATTATGGTGGGATTTAGGCGATCGACCAGAGCTCAGCGAAGTCACTTCTAGTCAGCCATGTCGCTGGCCACGCCTCCCCTTTTAGGATCAATGTCAATCTATGATGGAGCAACTAAAGTCTGCAAATTCTACTTTGCCCGTTATGCTTCTCAGACACAGAAGCATAACCTGAAAACTAGTGCACCACATCTTGAAAGTGGGGTACATTTGGGCCATTCAAATTCGAGTCAAACGTACACCACAATTGTACAGCAAAGCAGCTGGAGCTACAATGGTGCGCACCTTAGTTAATAGTGGTCGTCCATAACAACCTGAGTAAGCACAGTTAAGAATGATACAACCATGCCATTTTAATACCTAAATACATTTCAAAACACAGCGCACAGCAGACATCCATATGGCCTTTATTTCGGTTAATCGACTTAAACAAGAGTAGCTTTGCACAGCCATATCTCACAAACAGGTTGATCAGTGGTCCTGCATTCGTGAAACATTAAAAGTAGATATGCACAGCATATCAAAGCTTAGATGGCCCTATATGTCTAGTCTCATTTTCAGGCAGGAGTTGGACAAAGTAGCCCCTGCCGCCACGCCAATTCCTTCTTTTTACCCTGCAGGGGAAAGTGTGGAGGGGTAGCATGTGAAGCACCTCTATATTGCACTTAATTCCCATTTCTCGCTTTACAACGCGTTGCAGGGACACGCACACATGCATCAGAATATACATACCTAAACCTCCCTGAGCAGTGGCTGTCTTGCCATCATGCCCCTTGCTGCAGTGCTGTATTGACGCCATCCTTCTAGATGGGCGAATTCAACAACTTAAGGCCATGTCGTGGATGGACAACTTTAAAATTGAGAAACAGACATGAAGTTCAGAAAACCTTAAATCAGTGCAATCAGTAAGAATTAACATAACTCAATAGAATGATGTTTGATCGGTCACTACTTTTACCAGACAACACTTTCTGGCTACCTTGATCCACAGGTGGAACGACTAAGTTTCTTCATTTCAAGTCAGTGGCCAGAGTTGGAGGGGGCCTCAACAGTCCTCAGCGTCAACACTAACCTCCTACAAAGCTTTCCAACCTTCTGTTTAGATTTATTGGCTCCAATCTATAGAAGTAACTAATATGCCTGAGACCACAGCTTTAAGGTTTGATGACTAAAGTGACAATCTTATTAACCCCTTTCGTGCAGGTGTCGGCACCCTCCCTGGTGCATCTGTCGGTCATTGGCTGACACTGGGGAGGGCTGAAAAGGATCCTCGGGTGCAAGCACCGAAGGATTCCTTTTTTCCCCTCAAAAAGGATGGAGGAGAGCGCGGAATAGCTTCTGCGTCTACTTTCCCCTCCTATCCTCCCCCCACCTCATCTCTGTCAGTTTCCCCACAGGAACCGGAGTAAGGAGCAGGTAAGCACTTTATCCACTCTAGTGGGGCAAGAAGGAATAAAAAGGCCTCCCCATCTTTCAGTGAGACCTCACTGGAAAGGGGAGATGCCTTCCTGGCAATGGGCCTCAGGCGCGCTGCGATCCACTGCCAGAAAACCCTCTAGACACCGGGGAAAGTCATTTTATGTCCCCAAGGGGGATGTCGTCCTAAGCACCATAAGGCCCAGTCTCACCTCCCGCCCAATGCATATGCTTTCTTTCCAAAATGAGGTCCCCTCCCGAGGGAGAAGTGAAATATATACGTATATTTAAAAAATGTGAACTTGTCTGGGGATCAGCGCTCCTGATATATGGGCTGACCCCCTGTTGGGCACACTTTTTTAAAATGTGTTTTCTCCCTGGGGGCTGATTCCTGCCCCCCCCACTGAGAAAACCCACACTATCCCACCCCCTTCCCCCCCAAAAACATGACAAAAGTTATATAGTAAGGGGTCAACCCTGAAGGCATGGGTTGATACAGTTTGGGGCCCTATTTTTTTTTATAAATAACATGGTGGGCAGATTGCGCCCTTCTCCCCTCCCTAGGGAAAATACACATTTATATAATACAAAAAAAAGGCCTCAATACACACGTGGCAACAATTTAACATGCAGTGGTAGGCACTGCACAAATTTGACCAGTCATTTTTTAGTTGGTAATTTGTTTATTTGGTTGTTCTACTAATAATAAAATGAGGTGAAATCTTTGCCTAGGCAGTATTCTCACGTTTTGAAATCACAAAATAATGAAGTAATACTATTAAAAAAGTGTTGTATTATACTGCATAATTTGCCTTTTCTTCTGCATAAAGTAGTCAACCCTGTCGAGGAAATATGTGCTCTTCCACTCCATAATTCCAGTGACCGTGGTAATAGCACTGCGTGTTTTCACAAGGAGCACGCCTGCGCACAAAGTTGCAGGAGCCATTATGTGAATGTGTGCTTCTTGAAATCAAAGGTAGATTTGTAGCTTTGGGGAATTACTTTTATACTGGCAAATGCCCAGCAGCTCCCCAACAATAAAGTTTTGCATAAGCCATGATATGACAAAATTATGCTGTGATATTGGGTATGTGGCAAGGTGAAGTAATACACTGTCTTTTTGTTCATTTGCTGTTGCACACATCTCACACCCATCAACTGAACAATAATTCTGCCTTCTACGTAGGACAGTGTTTTAGAAGGACGGATTTAGCAAGTAGCAGTGATGGAGTCTCATGGATGACTGCTGCCCAGGCCCTAACTCGGGTTATACTGCAGCTTGTTCCACTCCAACTACATGTGCACCAAGTGCAATTAATAATCTTTCATACACTCCTTTGAAGTAGTGTCCTTCACCTACTTCTCACCATTACATCTCATAATGGGACTACAAGGGAGTGGAGTATATACACAATATGTATCTAGGGTAGCCTTGAGGATGGGCATGTAAGAATTATGGACTAGAACCCTCATCATTGGGCTCCCTCCTTGCGATCCTTGTGTGAGGAGGGAGCCCATTGATGAAGCATGTCACCTTCGGGTGAGTGAGGGTTCTTGTCCTTAATGCTTTGATGCCCATCCTCAAGGATACCCTAGGTACATATTGTGTGTATACTCAGTTTCTTAGCAGCAGTAGCTTTATAGTAGGATAAAATGCTTCACTTGAGACCCTATGTGTGATATAAATAACTACAAGGAGTTGCCATGCCGCTCTTGCTCTTAAGGATATTCTCATTGATTGTGCTGCTGGCACTGGCTCAATATTACAACTGCATAATTCAAATGTCTAATCACCTCCATTAATGTCTTTGACATCCATGTGCCTCATGACACGTTTTTAGGTCTCGCCCTGAAGCCAGCGCTTGCGCTGGACTGGGCGAGGCATTTTGTAAGTGGGCTTTTAGAAATGCGACCACTTTTTTTTGGGCTTGCCTAGAGCATGCGGGTACGCGCAGTAACGCGCATTCCTCGCATGCCCCAGGCGCCATATGTCTTTCCTCTCACTTGCTCCTCCCCCTCCCCCACCACAGAGCGCTTCTCGGGGCCGCGCGGCCGTGTCACTTAAACGGCCGCGCGTCACTTGCTCTCCCGCTCCTTCCCCCTCCCCCACCACAGAGCGCGTCTCGCACAGCCGCGCGGCCAATGCTTGTTGGGATTACCACTGGCTGCTTTAAAAAAAAAAGTTAAATTTAGATGCAATGAATGCTTTTGTGTCTTTTGTGGTTAACCTGAAAACGCGGCCTGTATGTAGCGTCTTGGACCTGCGCGTGACACTCCTGTTTTGGCCGTGAGAGAAATCCTTTATTAGGCAACTAAACTACAATTTTCCCTCTGACATTTAGCACGATTGTAATGCCGCATAATGATCCAATTGCGTGACGTCAGCACCTAAAACACGATGACTTGTGCAGGAAAACGAGACAATCCGCTTTCTGTAACTTGACGAGCTTACTGTGCCTCCGGGGTTTTCTATTCACGCACACCCACATTAAACTCGCACCGTTTCCATGTGCCTGTTACATAGGAGATGACCCGATCCGGTTGCCGTCGCGTAGGTGAAATGCAGACGTCGAGCCTTGCTTGGCAGGGAGGGTTGAGCGAACTTTCTTGGAAGGAGTGGATAGCCCGAGTCACTTAGCGGCCTCTTCTTGGCGGGCTTTGCCGCTGCCACGTCACAGAGGCGGGTGGGAAGAGCGAGTCGGTTGAGAGGGCGCAAGGGGAGGGGCTCGGAGCGGTGTGGGATAACACACCGTGTGAAGTGACGACCTGCGGGTCAAATGCCATACAGTTATGTGCTCAAGTGTAATGCATAGGTGCTGTGTTTTCTGTTGGCTTATGTGTGACATTTCCATGTTTGCTTAGGTGTGACATTTATTTCCTTATGTATGACTGAGTGGCACTTTATTAAGAGCAGGACAGAATATTTTAATCTGTGCCGAGCAATTAATTTCAGAAATTAATCCGTTTTCTGAAATGTAATGGCCTAGCAGGGCCCTTAAAACATCTGCATTACTCTGGAACTGCTGATGCAACGTATACAATTGACGATGATCACACTTTGGAGGCAGACCCTGCCCGTCATCGTGTTTAACTATAGTTGGTTCTGACTGTATATTTGTTTGTGGGGTTTAGCTTATGTTGATCCTCTGACATTATTTTGATTTATTGCTAATTCCCTAACTACTAACTACTAACTACTTTTTGCCTTCTGTAGTAATTTTTAATTTGAATAAACCCACAAGGTTTCACCTGGAATCCTACCTCGTGTAAGGAATTTGATATGGCTTCGGACTCCATCTTATGAAGACTCACAAGGTCTTATAAAGACTCAGCTAGTCCTGAGCCCACGCACTGACCCTATTAATTATTTATTTAGAGTGGCAACAGAGGGACTATCTAAACTTTCGTTGCTGTTACTGATTAAACGGATGACCTTATGTTTTACTCCACTACTATCTTATGCCTTTGCTTTTCCACTTGCATTTCACTCTCTGTTTATCATCTCTCTCGCCATAACTTTTGCCTTTTACCCAGCTATTTGTTCTCTGCCACATCCGGCCTATCCCCTGACATCTCGCTCTCTCCCTTTTTCAGTCTGCTCTCCTCTCCTCCTCTCACTTTCTATCCTTCTCCATGTTATCTATCTAGGCGCCTTCACTTTCTCTTCCACTCCGAGCTTCCGCTTTTTTTCACTCCCTTGCTTCTATTGCTGTCATTTCAACCCTCCTTATCTTTCTCAGTCTGTCCCATTTGATCTCTACCTCACTGCTCAGACCTCTTCTTTGTTTTACTTTTTCCCATCTCTTTTCTCATTTTTCTTCATACCTTTTATCTTGTTGCCATATTGAGTACTTGCCTGTGGGAGGTTGTGTGTTTGCACAGTCCTTCGGTGTTCTCTTTGAGATGTGGTTGGTTATGTTTTTTACGATTTTTGGGAATTGAATGTTTTGCTCAAACAGTCCTTGTTTCTATCTATGCAGCTTTGAGCGTGATTCTGCGTAATTTGAAAGCTTTACCTAGATAGGGGAAGTAATATTGCGGCACTGAGAAGCGTTGTCTAAGGCATTACTTCTGCTTCCTTCTGCTCTTATCATTCTGCCACCTAGAAATAATTTTCATTAGCGCCGGCCCCTGGTGCTATTGACTGGATCTTGTGGTGGTGGTGTAGAATATTTGTTCCCTTGAGATAGATAGGTCCTATTGGGCTGATGAATGATGAAAAAGGCTTTGGATTAGTCTCATCTGATGGTCTCTCAGGCGGGGATGACTACACTGAAATGAAATCTCATTGCGCCTTGTATTAGAAATATCATTACCGAAGGTAAGTGTTGGAAAATGGCCCCCTCTGTAGGGTCACCCCAAACGTTTTGCCTTCCTCCTCCTATTTTTCTGACCTTGTTTTTTTGGGCCTTAGAACTCTGAGCACTTAACCACTGCTAAAGTGCATGTGCTTCTCCCCTAAGCATGTTGACATTGGTGTATACCTGATTGGCATATTTGAGGTACTGGTAAGCCCCTTGTAAAGTGGTATACCATACCCAGGGCCTGCACTTAAAAATGCTACTAGTGGGCCACCCACAGAAGTAGCCTTTCATGCAGTGCCTGTATGGGCAGTTTACTGCCACTTCGACTTGGCATTTAAAACTTCTTGCCAAGCCTTAAACACCTCTTTTATTGCATATAAGTCACCCCTAAGGTATGCCCTAAGCAACCCTAGGAGCAGGGTGCTATGTAAGTAAAAGGTAGGGCATTTACTTTTATGTTTTGCATGTCCTGGTAGTGACAAACATTCTATTACGTTTTTTAGGTCTCGCCTGAGCCAGCGCATGTGTTGCTCTGGCGAGACTTTTAGTAAGGGGGCTTTAAAAAGCTCACCACAAGCTTTTGCTTGTGGCCTAAAGCTTGCGGTTACGCCCACAGTTACGCGCATAGCCGCCATCTGGCTTTAGCCCCCATCTGCCTTTCCTCTGTTGTCATGGGTCATTAAGCGCTTCTGTAGCGGGCTCCTTTCTGATTGCAGTACCATGACGGGCTTTCTCTTTAAAGCCAGTCTCGTCTCCAAATTATACATGTTTTCGTGCTTAGCGTGCCATTTGCAATTTGAAATATCTCTCGCGGGCACCTTTTTGATTGCAGTACCATGACGTGCTTTCTCTTTAAAGCCAGCCTCGTCTCCAAATTATACATGTTTGACGCACAAGTTAACATGTGTTAAAGGACGTCTTTAAACGAGCGCTTTAGGGAACAAAACGTTTATTTTTCATCCTCACCAACTATTTTTTTGCCTATAAGCAATGTAGGAAACAATGAGAAGCCGACGATCCTGCTCATTGTGTTGAATGGCTACCTGAAATATCTGTGTGCAACCCGCAGGAATCAGATTCAAAGCTTAGTGGGGCTAACACAGCCTTTCATCCACAGGAGGTATAAACAAAAAAATCTCTCGCAGGCACATTTCTAATTGCAGTACCATGACGTGCTTTCTCTTTAAAGCCAGCCTCGTCTCCAAATTATACATGTTTTCGTGCTTAGCGTGCCATTTGCAATTTGAAATATCTCTCGCGGGCACCTTTTTGATTGCAGTACCATGACGTGCTTTCTCTTTAAAGCCAGCCTCGTCTCTAAATTATACATGTTTGACGCACAAGTTAACATGTGTTAAAGGACGTCTTTAAAACGAGCGCTTTAGGGAACAAAACGTTAATTTTTCGATCCTGCCCATTGTGTTGAATGGCTACCTGAAATATCTATGTACAACCCGCAGGAATCAGATTTAAAGCTTAGTGGGGCTAACTCAGCCTTTCATCCACAGGAGGGAGAAAAAAAACAATCTCTCGCGGGCAAATTTCTGATTGCAGTACTCTCTCAAACTCACTAACTCACAATCTCTCACTCTCTCACTGACTGACTAACTCTCACGGACTTACTCTCACTAACTAACTTACTACATAACTCTCTCACTCTAACTAACTAACTCACTCTCTCACTGACTAACTCACTCTATCACTAATTACATAACTCTGTCACTCTCACTAACTAACTAACTAACTAACTTACTTACCTTCACCCTCCTGTTATTTATGCCCCCCATAACAAAAAAAAAATTGCAATTGCCAATAGGTCTCGACTTTAGAACCTTAAAAGTTTTTAGCCATGCAACAGTTGATAATATTGCACAAAGGATATTATGCAGCTTAAATAAATACTTATAAGGTCCCAAAAGCGAGACCTATTGGCTATGCCAATGCTCGTTCTCCTTTGCTATCAAAGGATTTTTTCTAACATGCTTGCCTTTGAAACTACCTTGTACTGAGAAATACATCTGTCTACAAACCAGATTTACGGTGCAAGTTAAATAAAATTAGTGTTTTAACATCAATTGTGCAAACTAACAGTTACTTAGGCAGAGTACCAGGCTAGCTGATATAGTTGTTGTTTTTGGGGCTATATAAAAAAAACTCATGAACAGGACAGTTTGATTATATATATATTTTTAGTTACAGTTGTCATGCTGTGGAGTATTCCAAAGGAAAGTGGGGCAGATCAGTTAAGTGTTGTACTTGAGCACTATCGCTCCCCTGTGTAGTCTAAACAATTAGAAACTCCCAATTATTTAAACGGGAATCTCGTAATTGGGGGGCCCAGCTCAGCATGGACCTGGCTCCTGCACAGCCACTGACTCTCTTTCAGGTCTATGCTGGAGTAGGGTGCCTGCTTGAAAACAGATTATCTATTTAACTGCGCGGAAAAGCTACAAAACGTTCATGCCGAGACTGTAGGGTTTACTGAATTTTTAGACTTTTTGCCGTATTTTATAAATGGAGATAGTGGGCTTGAGTTCACGCTAGGCTGCTGCACATTAACCTTTGGCAAATAGGGGTTTCATAAAGGGGCCAAGATGTTAAATGGAAGGAGGAGAGAGCGATGTATAGCCAGAGCTTAATTTGTAAAAGAATAAGTGCTGGTGGCCAAAGTTTTGTTGAGAAGTCTGTGGCAGGCGCGATTGAAGGTAGGGGAGCCATAAATCACCAGTAGACACTCCCCGACTATTTTACCCTTGCAGGTTCTTTTTCAAACCTGCTTTTCTCTCTTTGCCACAGTTTTTTTCGTTTTCTCTTCCTATGCCTTTCTACTTATGTTTTTCTCTTTCTGCATCAAGGTTTCTTGAGGAAAACTAATTGCCGGTCCCTAAACATTTGTGTCAGTGGGCCCAACCTGCAACCACCAGCTCAAATTAAGCACTGTTATGTCGACACAATGATATTGACACCAATGGAGCAACATCCTTTACTTGCACATTATTTGCTCAGAAACGTGCAGCCCAGCACACGTGTAGATTTTAAAATGCATATCGTAAGTGCAGGTAGGAGCTCAAACTTGCTCACCCGCAGTTGCATAGCATGTATATTTATAAAAAATAATCAAATTCTAGGTTTGTAACATGCAAACTATGTTTGGGTGGGACTGTGTTTTTTTGTTATGATGTGAACGTTTCTCAAACCTTGACAGTTGTTATAGGTGTTTCCAGTCTTGATTAACTCCCTTTGAGATGTGCGTCTTCTGACCCCGTCAGTGAATCTTGAAAGTGACAGTAGAATTGCTCCACTGGTCCCCACCCTACATGAACTGAACCACTATTGCAAACCATGCCGTACAAAGTAATTTGGTAATGATGTGTGTCGGTGCACGAAATAACGATCTCCTGCTTCAGAACCGTGTGGGCTTCTGCAGGGGAGAGGTGAACTGCTCTAAGGACTGCTTCCTTTCCACAGTGTGCAAATCACAACAAGCCAGGAGTTCACCTTCAAAGATGTTTTCTCCCTGAATGCAGTACTCATTATGGCTTCAGGATTGACAGCACGGGTAGCAGAAGGCCTCAGACAGTCCTCTACAACACTGGAGAGTGGGTTTCCATCACCGGACTTGCCTATGCCCCCCCCCCGCCCCGTCCTGCTTGGAGGTATACCCAGTGAAAAACAAGTGAGACCAATTTGTCGCCCCACTACCTTCCACTAAGATTGTCAGTTAGCATAGCAGTAGAAATACATGGGATGTTGTATCGCTTTACCGCTGTAAGAATTATACTCTGTCAATTCTCGGTTTTATTCAAAATATCTTAAAATAGAAAAGCTTAGCGCACTACGATCACTCGGCCTCCCAACCTGCTTCAGATGGATTTTTATTTCCTGATGTAGATTAATCACAAAGCGTGTCTCCAAAAAACACGTTTAAGCCTTCTCATTGGCTCTTACTGCAAGGATGAAACTCAAACAACTTGCATTGCAAAGGTCCAGCAGGGTGTTATCTTGAGAGCTCAATTTCTCATCATGATTTCCTACGGATTTCTCTTTAGCATGCAGGTTTAAGGAATTGCACTGGTATTGTACTTTGTGGTTTTTACTTGAGAATGAAAAATGTCCTAGCATTCGTAACAGAAAGTTTCAATTCTCTTAAGGACATGAAGGAGAGTATTATGCGGTACTTTCTCTCTTTATTTTACTCCTGCTGACTTCAACAAACTTATATAAAAACTACCTATTCCAGGAACCCACAGGAAAGGAACTACAAACAACTTTGAACCAATAAACAGTCTCTCTTGTCCCTCATAATGAGCATCTCCCAGTGGCTCTTCCTCTTTTTTTCCTATATACAAGATGTCCCAAACGAGTTCCTTATTCAACCATAGAAGAATCGGAACCTGGAAAAAAATAAACATGCTCAGAGACTAGCAACCAAGGTATATTATTTCCATTCAAGAGAACAGACAATATCAACCAGCATTATAAATACTTTGTATTCACTCTCATAGTAGCACACAAAATGGGAACAATACTCCCAGTCCAGAGAGTAACCAGCAAAAAAAACAGTTTATACTTGCGCCTTATGTCGAATTTGCTCATTATTATCTTTCTTACCATAGCTTTCCCCCAAAGAAGGGGTGCGCAATGCCCTCAGAAACCTTGGGTGGGAATAATCCTTGCCTCCGTGTCCTTAATAGAACTGAAACATTGTTCCGAATGCTAGGAACTTTGTCAGGACCTGAGGCGCGGATTATGCTAGTTCAAAGCTTGTCCACCACAAAGGACGCCATATCCAAGACAGGCTTCAAGTAGAACCTCTTAAACATGGAATCTGACAACCGATCGGCCTTATTAAGGATATTCTCCAATCGAGACTTGTGATGCAACAGATGCCAAGAAATTCATAATCTGGACAACGTCGATCTCACGGGATCACTACTTTTTTGTACACACCAATGAACCCATCACGACCACGCTGATTTACCCCACTTTGTGGTACTGTCAGCCCATGCTGTGGTCAACATCCTTTCAGTTTCCTTTGAAAGTCCAGAGACTCTCCACCTTTCCCTGTAATCCTCCAGGCCATGAGAGGTAACCTGCCTTACAAATGGGTGAGGACCCCTACGAATATCCGGGGAGTGGAGTAAAGGGATTGGAAAATCCCACGAACGTTCCAGAAGCGGAAACCACACTTGCGATCTACAAAAGGGCGTGATGAGGACTACCCATGCCTTCTGTCTCCACACCTGAGTAGACAATCTCATGATCATCGCAAAGGGGGGAAGGTGTATCCCCATTCTGATGACCAATCCTGTAAGAAGGCGTCCGTCGCCAGAGAATCTGGCTTCCATTTGAAATACCGGTCTTTCTGTTGATCCAGTTGTGAGGTGAACAGATCCACTGTGTAAGAACCCCATCGATTTTCGACCTGAAAATCTGAGGATCCAGTTGCTGTAGGCTCATGTCCGATCATTACCTCGAGCATCAATCCGCCACTTTGTTGGATACTCCTGGAAGATACTCCGCCGTGACGTGTTGTTGGAAAGGCAAAATGTTTAGAACTCCTTCGACAAGTCCGCCAGAATTTTTGATGGGGACCTCCTAGATGATTGATGTACCGGACAGACGACACATTGTCCATCTTTGTGGCGACACAGCAATTCACCTTTTCCTTGGTCTAACATTGGAACGTGAAAGCTGCTGCCATTAGTTCAAGGCAGTTTATGTGGAGTCGTTCCTCTGCGGACCACTTTCCTCCTGTGAAGGAGTCCCCGCAGCGTGCTCCCCAACCACTGGCATTGGATTCAATGACAATATCCGTTTCGTAACTGAAGATGGCTCTGCCATTCCACACTTCCATGTGGACCAGCCACTACCGCATCTCTTCCTGGACTTCGTCAGAAGGATTTGTATTGAATACTCAGACCCCTGCAGAGATTAAGTCCTGAGCCTCTGTAGGAATCTGTAGTGCAAAAGGCCCAGGAATATTGCCTGAATGGAGAACTCAAAAGTGATACCACTTGGGCTACCTAGGGCAGAGAAGTCATTGGTCTGGAGAGGGTCCGTTTGAGTTCTCTCCGAATCTTTGCCATCTTCTGAGAGGGAAAGCTGAGGGTCTTATCCGTTGAGTTGATGACAAAACCCAGGAACGTTGCTTGTTTAAAAGGGGTCAAGAGGGATTTCTTCTAGTTTATGACAAAACCCAAGCGTTCCAGCAGGTGGATTGTCGTTTGCAGTTGTACCCGTAACCTGATGGGACATTGATTCATGAGAAGAAGGTGGACCAAGTAAATGATCAGCCAGAAACCTTGAGCACGGAGGAATTCCATTGCCGGCTTGAGCACCTTGATGAAACACCACAGTGCCAAAGAGAGGCCAAAAGGCAGAGTTTTGAACTCTTATACCCGACCCCGCCATAGGAACTGTAGGAATCTGCGAAGGGGTGCAAGAATGGGAAACATTGGATAAACATCTTTCAGGTCTAGGTGCGCCATCCAATCTTCCGGTTGAGGCAGATCTAGCAGAAGATGGATACCCCCCCATCTTGTAGTGGCGGTAAACTAACTAGCTATTTAATTCTTTGAGATCTATCACAGGTTGTTGACCTCCATCCCGTTTCTCCACCCAAAAGATGTTGCTGAGGAAAACCCTTCGGGTGGAGAGAAGACGGGGCAATAGCGTCTTTGCGCAGCAAGTCCTTCCCCTCGTGATCTATCAAGAGATTTTGGCCGTCGGGGAAAAAAACAACGGATCAACTGACAACTAAGTACCTTGTACTGGGGAACCATAGAACTCGATATGAAACCCTTGTACGTTCTGTAAAACCAGCCGACCTCCCACTTTTTTCTGGGGTAGAAGGGCAAACACTCACCTGATTGAGCTCCATGAAACGCCCCCTCCACAACCGACCCAGACAAAATTTGAGGGTGGACGATTTTCTTAATGGAGGTCTGTGCCTTATCCAGGGAAGTGAATGTAGAAACCAACTTTCCTAACTCTTTAATAAATGGCTTCCCAAATAGTCCCCCTTTGGCCACTGCCCCACTGTTAAAAGCAAAACGACAATCGTGAACATTACCTGCGCCATCTTGTCTGGTGGAATTCTATGTGCACATAAGTTGCAGTCATTTTAATCTATCACAGCCATTTTGTACTCTGTTGGTCACCTTTGTTTCACCCTGCCCTTACTAGCATCCCTCTGACCGACCTGGTACGTGTGCTGGGGGCTATAATCTCTATTTGCCGCAACAAACCTCAGCGTCACTTGCTGCCACAAACTCGTTTTTCCTCTCATCTCTGTTTTCAGGCAAACCTTTGGACACTCTACCCCTCACTGCACCTAGTTACACAAACAGGTTCCAAACACCAAAAAGACTCTTGCAACATGATTTATTGCACTGCAAACAGCAAGACTTGTTGTTACCAACAATGGGACCTGTTTTTATCAACAGGACGGACTCTTAGATCTGGCCGGTCTCACATGTTTTAGACCCTGAGCAAGGTCCAGCTGCAAGATAAGATTGTCTGTTTGACCTGGGTGGGAAGAGAATTACTGTTGGGCTTGTGTGACAACCTGCCCGGGGCGGGGACCCCAAGCTTGTGTAACCATGTTGATGAAACCAATGCATTGTGTCAAACCTGTATAAAAGGAAGAGCCAAAGGAGTTATCAGCAGAACACCTCCCTCAGACATCCCGGTGTCTGCAGTTGACGTGATCTCCTCATGAGAAATAAACCTTTTTCTTGTCTTCCAGTTTCCAGCGCTTGCCTCATTATTTTGATAGCGAACCCAAAGTGAATTAGAGGTGGAACCCTGCACCGGGCAGCATTGAGGGTCTTAGAAGACTCGCTGCCTTTCACAAATTGGCGCCCAAACGTGGGGGCCCATCAGCGACGCGTGGGTCCGGTAGAGAGGTCCTAACGACGGAGTGAACGACTAAACGATTGGGGTATACCTGCCTGAGAAGACCCTTGTCTGGCTGCCGATCGACTGAACTTCACCGGTTCCGAACGGACCTCTCTCGAGTGACCTGCGGTCCTGACTGGGACCTTAGAGGAACGCCGCATTGATTGTTGGAGTGAGAGGACAACCAGGCGCTGGAAGGGGAAGACGAAGAACCGTCCATACGGTCCGGGTAAGGTGGTGAAAAAACGACTTAAATTGATTGATTGATTGAATAGTTTGATTGAAATACTAGTATTCCTTTTTTGATATTGAGTTATTTGCGACATTTCCCTGCTTGCAAACAACGAAGAATAGGAATATTCTCTCTTTGCAGGCAGCAAAGGACAGGTAGTGCAGATTTTTTGTCTAAATTGATTGATTGAGATATTCATTTTTGACCGATAAATACGTCATGCCTGTTTTCTCTAGATTGTTTGATTGTAATTGTTTTGGACCAGACCGTTCGTTAGAGGTCAGTCAGCCGGCACCGCCGGAAGGCACCCCTAACAAGGACATGTACGTAAAGTATGGATTAGCCACCGTAGCTTATAGCAAACTATGGCATAAATACACTAGGAAGGACCGGGTAAATCAGTGGCCACTGATGGGATCTTTCGATCCCGCTAAAATAGAAACGTTAGAATTAGCTCTCCACAAAAAGAAAACTAGACCAGCCATGTTTGACAGTTTTGGTTTATGGCGAAAAGAGGCAGCTCAAAGAAAGAAAAGGGACGAAGCTAGACAAGATAAAGAAACGCGAAAATCAGCTTACCAAGCCTGTAAAAGATTAGAAGAAAAACTAAAAGAAAAGGAAATCGATAAAAAGGAACAGGAATCAAAAATATCAGGTCAATGCCCTGTTAGAACGCCCTCGACTCTCATTTAAGAAACACCATGGATCTTCTGTCCTTCAGAAAGGGCTTAAAAACATGGCTCTTTTCACAATGATCCGGTCACAACGTTCTTTATTCCGCCTACGGCACTCAGAAGATTAAGCTAGCGCCAGGACACCTCCGGGTAATCGACGCGCTTTATAAATGTCATTAACATTAACATTACCCCAAGTTACCAGCAAAACAAAGGGTAGATGATGATTTATTGTTAGGTCCCCCAATCATATACATGCCACCCCCTTACGCCCCTACTCATCCCGTAGTTCAACGCCAGGACCACCAAAGTATAGCCGGAGATGGCACGATCGCCTCAGTCTCCACCGCCTCTGCTCCCACCGAGTCACCCACACCAAATGCCTCATCAAAGGATACAGTAGTAGAGGTAGGATCAAAAGAAAAAGGAGCGCCCAGGGTCCCGCGATTAAGTAAAAATGAGCGAGCAGGCATTGATAAAATAGTTAAATCCCTCATAGATAGGAAGGAGACAGAAGAGTATGTAACTGACATATGCAACTCCTATGTTGAAAACCGCAAACGATACTTTATTGTACGTCTCTGTTACCATACTCTTACTGCATATGAAGAGAAGTACCAAGATGTAGGGCCCGAGCGGCTAGTGGCTCTCTATAGGAAGGTAGACACCGGAGATGAAGCCGACAACGATGTTACAGAACTCTTTTCATCCACACTGGAGGTATTCCGTCACCTCGTGGAACAAGGACGGATAGATAAGGACAGGACATCTAAGATAGCAGGACCCCGGTGGAAAAACCAGATAGCATGATGCCGATAAAAGAAGCTGCCCCTTATTGGGTACCTCCTAGAGGACAAGGGACTCATGACGATATGAACCATCAAGACGCTAGAGGAAGGGTGGTCTACAATTGGGTGTATCAACCATGGGACAGACAGGACATTTTGACGTTCCGTAAATCTTTACCGGATTTACGAAAGAACCCCACCGCCTTTTACACCGAGCTAGGTACCGCTCTGGGATCAACAATAATGACACTTGCCGACATAGACTTGTTCTTCGGGTTATGTTTGCCAGCAGATGTGTGGAAACAGATTAGGAAAATAGACCATACCGAACTGCTTGGTCATACCTGGGAACAACTCAACACACTAGATAAACAGAGGAACCCTGGTCAAAAACCGGTTAAAGCAATATTGGACCTCCTGACAAAATAGTGCAGAAAGTGAAAACGCTGATCCCAGAGAAAAGATAGACTGGTCCATAGTAACCGCGTGCCGCCAGAAACCACAAGAGGATGTCTCAGAGTATTTCTCCAGATTTGAAACGGTGTTCTCCGATTACAGTGGACAAGACATGTCCACCGCAACCGGACACCACTTATTTGTGCAGAACTATGTCAAAGGACTACTGCCAGATGTATCCCAGAAATTACAAGCCAGCGAAAGTAGTTGGGCAGCATCTAAACCGGCGGCCATTCTCCAAATGGCCCAGTACTATGAGCATCAGAGAAACGAAAATGACAGGGCTACAGAAAGGAAAAAGAAGGGACTTGAAGGAAAGGGTAATGGTAGCACAACTCCAGGGGGCGAATACAGGAAGGGAGCAATATAGGGGAGGATACCAGCAGAATACCCCTAGAGTACAGCCACCTAGAAACAATTCATCGACATCATATGTAGGACGCCAAGACCTAGGACAGGATCAATGTGCATTTTGCAAAGAATATGGACACTGGAAAACCCAATGCCCGGCTTTGTTAGGAGCTGGTAGGGGCAGAGGGGCGAGGGAAATAGCAAGTGGACAGAGAGGAAGAGGACGTGGGAGAGGGTACGCGAGTGAAGCAAGCGAGGAAAGGCCAGGAAGAGTGAACACATTCGACCATCCCAAACAGAATCAGTACCAACAGACAGATTATGACAATACGTACGACTTTGCATAGGACAGCCAGGGGCAAGGGAGGGATCCAGTCGAGCTCTATGTTGATCAGCAAGGCCCTTATGTTACCGCTGAGGTCCTGGGCACAAAGTCGCCATTTCTGGTAGACACGGGAGCAACACGTAGTGCACTATCCAAACGACTGATTCCAAGGGCACCCTTGTCAGGCTCACATGTGACCACAATAGGATTTGACGGTACGCCCTCCACCAACCCTTTGTCCCGACCGATCCCTTTTAACCTGGACAATAGCGTCGAAACGACATTCCTCCTCTCTTCCAACACCCCAGACGCCATTATGGGTCTTGACCTTTTGAAACACTTCCATGCGACTATCAGATGCTCACCAGACGGAGTGCGTGTCGTCCTGTATGACAACCCCCAGCGCCATAGAGAGAACCCTTCTCAGCACATGTTTCCCATCTCCGAGACTGACGCATCCCTACTGGACACTTTGCCATCACACTTATGGGCTAGGGCTGATTCAGACGTAGGACGAATGATGATTGACCCAGTACACGTAACAATACGACAGGACGCAACCCTACCGAAAGTACCGCAGTACAAAATATCGCCAGAGGGTGAGAAGGCACTGACAGAGATCATACACTCTTTGGTAGAGGCAGGGGTGGTAGAGGAAGTAGTGAGCAACGTTTGTAACAGTCCCATACTACCGATTGTAAAGAGACATGGAGAGGGAGACGGAAAAGCCTACTGCTTCATCATTGACCTGCGGGAGATAAACAAAATCGTAGTGCCACAATACCCAGTAGTTTCCGACATCACGACAATTTTGACTTTAATCCCCTCCACTGCCACCACCTTCACTGTAATTGACCTCAAAAACGCATTCTTTTCCATACCTATACACAAGGACAGCCGCTATCTATTTGGATTCACCCTAAACTCCCGTTCGTACAGATTTTGCAGAGCACCTCAGGGGTACACTGAGAGCCCAAGCATCTATAGCCAGGCGCTTAAAAGACAGTTGGACGCCATACAATTGCCAGGTGGAGTGGCACTAATACAATATGTAGACGACATCCTTCTAGCAGCGGACACCATACCAATAGCCGTCACAGCCACCATCAAACTACTCCATTTTCTTGCTGAGAATGGTCACAAGGTCTCCTGAAAGAAATTGCAGTTCTGTAAATCACAAGTGACCTATTTGGGTCACCTTTTATCCAAAGAAGGGAGGAAACTCACGCCTGACAGGATCCAGACAATTCTAGACACCCCTGTCCCCAAAGATCAGAAACAAGTCCGCTCTTTGATAGGTCTCACTTCATTTTGCCGACAGTGGTTACCGAACTTTAGCCTCATTGTCAAACCCCTTCTCTCCCTCCTAGCTAAAGACATCCCCTCACCTCTCCCTGGACCCCCGAATGCCAGTCAGCCTTTAAAGAACTACGCAATGCCCTTTGTTCAGCGCCTGTCCTAGGAACCCCGGATTACTCCAAACCATTCTTCCTCTACACGCACGAGAGGAAGGATGTGCATTGTCTGTCCTAACCCAATCAATTGGTCACAAACAACGCCCTTGTGCATATTTCTCTGCCACCCTCGATCCAGTAGCCAGAGCGCTGCCAGCGTGCCTGCGCGCTGTGGCAGCTGCAGCAGTATCGATACGCCAGAGCGAAGGAATAGTACTCTCCAATCCAGTCACTGTTTTAGTACCCCATGCAGTCGACACACTACTAAACCAGACCAAAACCCAACACTTGACTAGCGCCCGACTGACAGGATATGAGTTGACCCTGCTAGCACCGCACATTACCCTAAAGCGATGCACCACCCTCAATCCAGCCACACGGTTACCCCTACCCGAAAATGATCCTAGCGTGACTCCACTACACGGCTGTGTGACACTAACCGATGAACAAACAAAGAGTAGAATAGATCTCAGAGACACCGCCTTTCTAGAACCAGATGGAGAACTATGGGTGGATGGTTCGTGCATCAAACTCCCCGACGGCACCACCTCAGCTGCATACGCTGTCA
Source organism: Calotriton arnoldi (assembly GCA_963921515.1). Taxonomy (NCBI): domain Eukaryota; kingdom Metazoa; phylum Chordata; class Amphibia; order Caudata; family Salamandridae; genus Calotriton; species Calotriton arnoldi. The sequence goes on from CAWUFW010002204.1 coordinate 1,039,074, forward strand.
CCACAGCCCGAACCGTTCTGGAAACAGCCCGTATTCCCCAACGTTCAGCCTAGGCTGCAGAACTCATTGCCCTCACACGAGCATGTATCTTAGCGACTGACACGACAGTTAACATACACCGACAGCCAATATGCCTTCGGGGTGGTTCACCATTTTGGGATCTTATGGAAAGAAAGAGGGTTCCTGACTTCACACGGTACACCCATCCTGCATGGAGATTTAGTCTCCGCCTTGACGCAAGCAGTCCTCCTCCCCAAGAAGTTAGCAGTGATAAAATGCCAAGCACTTAGGAAAGTGACTGATCTCATTGGACAGGGAAATGCACTAGCAGACGTTACTGCCCGAGCCACGGCAGGAGACAGAACTACGACACGAATGTATGTGACCAGGTCACAAGCTGAACGATGGACTGACGCTAGGACCACTGTAAGGGACATACAGACTACAGGCGCACAAGACGAATTGACCGAGTGGGAAAAGGTGGGACTAAAAGACGAGGAAGATTGCTGGAGAACTAAAGACGGAAATAAATGGCTGTTACCCAATGCCTACCTCATCCCCATATTGACCATGGCACATTTACCAGCACACATAGGCTCCACCCCCATGATTGAACTAATCACCAGAGTATGGCATAACATCAAGATAGCAGAATCTGCAAAACACCTAGTACAACAATGTATAGTCTGCCTACAACACAACCCAGGGAAGGGGACAGTAGTACCACGGGGAGGGTTTGGAGTCCCTGACCACCCCTTTGAAATCCTTCAAATGGATTACATTCAACTAGAGAGATGCCTTGGTCTAAAATATGTCCTGGTGGTTGTGTGCGCTTTTAGCAAATGGGTGGAGGCATATCCCACCCGCGACAATACCGCCTTAGCCACTGCAAAAGTATTGCTGAAAGAATTCTTCCCCGATACGGCCTTTGCAGAATTTTATGGAGCGACAACGGCCCCCACTTCGTAGCCGAGGTGATACAGAACATACTGAGAGGGTTGGGGGTAAAACAAAAGTTCCAAGCCGTCTTCCACCCCCAATCAGCGGGCCTGGTGGAGAGACACAATGCAACGTTGAAACTAAAACTAGCCAAAATAGTTGCCACGACCGGGTTGAAATGGCCCGACGCCCTCCCATTGGCATTGTTATCGATGCGCTCCACCCCAACCAAACACCGACTGATCCCGTATGAGGTGGTCTTCTGACACCTATGAGCATTTGGGCGTCACCAAGACCCACCTCCATTAACGATGTCCCGAACATATTAATGTCGGATTACTTGCATAAATTGACAAACGAGCTAACAATTATCCACCAACAGGTGCAGCAAGCCTTGCCTGACGTATCCAGGGGCCCGGGACATGAAATAAAGCCAGGCGACCATGTATTGATTCGCAACTTCCAAAGAACGAAGAATCTGGAGCCTAGGTGGACGGGCCCCTGGCAAGTCCTGATCACCACCCAAACTGCCCTCCGAGTGGAAGGAAAACGAAACTGGCTGCACGCTCATCATTGCAAACGAGTCCCTCCAACCCTGGCAACCTGTGAAGGGGTGGAGGTGCAAGAGGAAGTACTCGCGAGAGACCGACCAGCTCTGAGTTGCTACCCACAAGAATACACCCTCGAATTATCAGAATTTCCCGACCCCACGGTACCATCCAGGAAAGGGTACAACCTAAGATCGACGAAAGGAGGGAGCTCCAACGACCAGTCCACTAACTAAGTTAAGGTCTCAGATCAGTAGCACAGTCAAACAACGCTACCAGGAAAGCGCCAGACAAAAGTCTGTGGTCCTAACAGTTGTTGAGCTCCTCGAAGATGGAAGAAACTGAACACCTGCAAAACCACCGCAAAGACACCAAGACTGCTAACCTGCACAGCACAAAGACAATTGCACTTGTAGCCGCATTTCTCACCTGTCTCCTGAAATGGTCGCACTCTGGATCATTGAAGAGAATGCACCTGCATACAGAACATTGTCACCCACCATGCAACCAACCACCAAGAAAGAACACTACCTGGTATCACTACCGCCACATCTCCGAGAACGACGCAAAGAATTCTGGAATAATTCTTTCGTGCAGATGTTGCACCAGCACAATCTTGCCACCAATGCTACCAACTGTTGGGTCTGTGGGCTGTTACCACATGCCACTGAACATTCCATCCCTTTCATCCCTTCGCCCTTTTCTATTCACGGATCTTGCCTTGCCTGGATGATGCTCCTACAAGAAAGTTACAAAGACAATGCCACTTCAGGCGTAACAATCTCCCAGTTCTACAACGAGTTCTGGCGAAACAAAACAGGAAGGACAGCCGCCCCCTTCTGCCCTCACACCTTCAATGCAACATTCCAGATTAATGTCCCCTCCAAAGAACGAGTGGAAATGCAAGTGTTCAATAATCCTAACAGAGCCACATTTTCCTACTCAAGAAAAGAACTGCTGCAACACTGACTGTGGCCCTATCTGTGGTGAACGTCTCTGGCCTTGTATGCATTGAAGGCCGTGGGACTAAGAATGTGGATCACAGCACCTGTAGCATTGTAAGGACTTTGAACACTGCCAACCCCCCAGCGCTTGTTGCATCACCCAATATGTACTTTGTTTGTGGAACCAAAGCCTACACCTGGCTCCCAAGAAACTGGGGGGGCACGTGCTACATCGCCTTTGTTTTGCCACCAACCTACACAGCCCCTGCAGAGCATCATCGAGAAAAGCGTTCTAAAGACATTGATCAAGCAGACTCTGCCTCATCACAGTTCCTCGACGCAGCAAAAGGGCTCGTCCCGCTATGGGGTCCGATGGCAAACAGCCGAGCCATCAGACATCTGTCCCAAGCGGTAGAGACTGCCCTGAACGTCACTGCTGGCATCCTCACCAACAACACTGCTGAGCTCCAAGCGATCCGTCTGGTTACCCTGCAAAATCGCATGGTCCTGGACGTGGTACTAGCGGACCGTGGAGGAGCATGCCGCATCATCGGTGCCAGCTGCTGTGTATACATTCCTGATAATTCACCTTCTGTCTATGAAGCAATCGAACATCTCCATAGACTATCTTCAGAAATTCATCAAGGATCAGAGACTTGGACAATTGGAAGTTGGCTTTGGGGCATCTTGAAGGAGTGGGGTTGGAAAATATCAATGATTCTCTTGGTCCCAGTATTGACAATATGTGGTTGTTGTTTGGGTATACACTGTATACCACCTTTGTGTTCTCTTTGCATAACTACCTTGCACCCTAAGACTATGGACACTCAGCTAACAAAAATGAGTAATGCATGATCAAGAGATAGAGGACATTATGGAGATCGAAATAGACTGACAAGCTGGCTAGTTATGTTCAAAGGGGCCACTGTTAAAAGCAAAACGACAATCGTGAACATTACCTGCGCCATCTTGTCTGGTGGAATTCTATGTGCACATAAGTTGCAGTCATTTTAATCTATCACAGCCATTTTGTACTCTGTTGGTCACCTTTGTTTCACCCTGCCCTTACTAGCATCCCTCTGACCCTCTGACCAACCTGAGTACGTGTGCTGGGGGCTATAAACTCTATTTGCCGCAACAAACCTCAGCGCCACTTGCTGCCACAAACTCGTTTTTCCTCTCATCTCTGTTTTCAGGCAAACCTTTGGACACTCTACCCCTCACTGCACCTAGTTACACAAACAGGTTCCAAACACCAAAAAGTCTCTTGCAACATGATTTATTGCACTGCAAACAGCAAGACTTGTTGTTACCAACAATGGGACCTGTTTTTATCAACAGAACAGACTCTTAGATCTGGCCGGTCTCACATGTTTTAGACCCTGAAGCAAGGTCCAGCTGCAAGATAAGATTGTCTGTTTGACCTGGGTGAGAAGAGAATTACTGTTGGGCTTGTGTGACAACCTGTCCGGGGCGGGGACCCCAAGCTTGTGTAACCATGTTGATGAAATCAATGCATTGTGTCAAACCTGTATAAAAGGAAGAGCCAAAGGAGTTCTCAGCAGAACACCTCCCTCAGACATCCCGGTGTCTGCAGTTGACGTGATCTCCTCATGAGAAATAAACCTTTTTCTTGTCTTCCAGTTTCCAGCGCTTGCCTCATTATTTTGATAGCGAACCCAAAGTGAATTAGAGGTGGAACCCTGCACCGGGCAGCATTGAGGGTCTTAGAAGACTCGCTGCCTTTCACACCTGTGGAAGCCAGTTCCCCCAGCTTGGGGTCTACTTTTAATTAGAAGGGAGTGTCGCCTCTCGGTGGACGAGTAGTTCGCACTGCTGGCGAGACAGGGCTGCCTGAAGTCTTTACCTCCTCTGCAAGGTCAAGAATTTTGGTCAAAGGCCCTATGACCGAGGAGTTTGTCCTGGCAGGACCTATCTTTGCCCTTTTAGTGTCATGAATATATTTTTCCAAAAATGAAGCCATTCTGCCATCAGTGTCTGGAGTGAAGACCACTTTGCCTGCCAGGGAAGGATGTGGACATTCTGCCCGGAGACGGGTGCACACCTCCGTCAAGGGCTTGGCAATGCGGACACCACATACGTAGCTACTTTGGTGGAAAGAGGACCACTTCACGGACCTGGGAAAGATGACATCATCCGGATCCAGCATATCCGATTGACCATCAGGGTCATCATGCGAGGGAATGGAATTAGAGCTAGGGGATGGGCGCCATATTCTCGAAGGGCCTGCCTCATCCTTGGAGTCCCCATGGGAGTCGTCATCATCCCCGTCCGGGAAAGAGGGGGTGGAGTTTGGTTCGTCTGGTGCGGGGACCAGTAGTGCCCAGGGTTGTCATCAAGATCAGAAAGGGGAGGGGTCTCTATAGGAAGGTCTCTTTGAGCCTCTCAAATGCACTTAGATCGACTTCTGCATCTACATTGTGCTTGTGTGGTCATTGGGCATCCTGGTCAGGTGCTGCGAGGGACCCCCTGGAGTGGGGAGCATTCATTGACATATTTAGAGGCACCGGGCAGGAGTAAGCGATTCTAATCAGCCTCCTCTCAAGTGGCGCCATAGCTGAGGCGACTGTCTGCTGGATTGAGCCATCCACTGCCTCACAAAATTCATCGTCAAAAGGGAGCACCGAGAGGGACTCCTCTTCAATGTATTCAGCCTCCATTTGCCTCTGCAACCTTTAGTTGCCTTTATGTGCTTAATCCCTCTTTGGGGATACAATATAGTACTGAGTAACACCAGTGGATATGGGCATGCTAGAGAGCGATCAATGGGACTTGCCCTGGGGCCAACCAACGCCCTGTATTGAATTTAGAAGGGTCTTAATAGCATCGCCTGGGCCCCTTTGCGGCAGTAATTAATGTAAGCACTGGTGTCTTGACGATTTGATTTTCCAAAAGATACAGACCCCACAGGGCGTTTTAGGCTTCAGGGGTAGTAAATTACAAGGCACAGGCTCTGCGGGAATGGCGGCTCGTCGGAAGATCTTGGATAAGGAGTGCGTCACTCGTGAAGGATCGAGATGCACCTAGCGCATCTATCAAATGTGCGCACTCTAGTGGGCCATTGTGTCTACTGCACTCACGCGGTCCTGGGCACAGTAAAAGACTAGAACAGCCGGCCATGAAAGGAGCGCTGAAACGTGTTCCCTCAGTGGCACACACTGCTACCAATAAACACTGCAAGCAATAAGTAAACAATGTAAATGCACAATATGAAGTCAAATCGAAGGAGAAGTACGGAAAAACACTTATCTGACTGCTGGAGCAGGAAAGAAAGACGAAGTGACAGACGCTCGTTATGAGGAACAAGAAAGACTGTTCATTGGTTCAAAGTTGCTTGTAGTTCCTTCCCCGTGGGTTGCTGGGAAAGTTAGTTTTTATATACTTATGTTGAAGTCTGCTGGAGTGAAATAAAGAGAGAACGTAGAGCATAATACTTGCTTCTGGTCCAGACAAAGAATTGCCAGGTACTTTACTTTGAAGGGGACTTAATGCAAGCTGTCACTTGTGAATGCTCCAGACAGCCTGGGTATATTTTTGTCCCCTGAACTTACACCCTTTCCTGTTAGTGTAGCCAGCCATTTGAAGGCACACGAGCATGCAGTGTAAACTACCTACACTCCGTTTCATTATGAGATTGGTTCAGGTTGGTAAATGAAATTTTTGACTTGCACATTGTAAAATATAGGTATTATGTTGAAGGTGACGACAATTCCCCAAACTTCAGAAATTCTTCTTGAAAATGCATTAGCAAAGGTCTTAATGTAAACTACATGTCATTAAAAGCAGTCTACATTTCTGTGCGGGTTAAAGAAAGATTAAAATTGAGAATTTGCTCTTAGCTTTACTTTGAATGCTTAAACATGAATAGAAAATGGTTCAGGACCTTTTTTTAGAATGTTATCAGTAACGTCTACTTCCTAAGTATCTACAGTCTTAATTCTATGTGCTTGAGAACAATGGTTGGAATAGCAATTTTACAGTGTAAAGAACCCCTTTTATCTATGCCCCTCATTAACTGCTACTGGGATTGAGATTAAAACAGCACAGTTAGGAATCAGACTGTGTATTCCCTTCAAAAGGACATCAGACAAGTTTGTCTTATTATGGAGCCTGAACCTTAAACCTTTTCCTGCAGACAACTGTTGAGGACGATATTGACTCCTGAATGTCATTTGGCCTCTAGTGTCTGTGGGTTTTTTGTGGTAGGAAAGGTGTGAAGGGCGGTTTAGAAGCGTCTAAAGAATAAGGTAAATAGAAAGCCAACAATGGTGCAAACTAATAAGAAGAGAAGGAGACTAAATGAGGCAAAGGTGTTGAGAGCACCCTAGTCAGTTTTACAATGTTACATCAGGTTGGAGAAGGAGGTGTAGGAATGTAAGCTACGATCCGGACATTGCTGGGTTGATTTGTTAGAACCATTAGAAACATTAGGACAGAAAAGAGCTTTAACTAACAGCTAAACACTGCATAAGTAGATAAAGGCATGCGTTGATGCCATTTGAGGAATTGTGCACATGATGTATATCTAGTGAGGAGAAGGATATTAGATGCTTGTGAGATAAATTTAGATTGTATATACATATTTGTGGTTTCCTTGGACAATAGAGAGATCATGTTATTAGAGGAGGGTTTGTCTGTTCGGCTGAATCCAACTCTGGGAGTTGGTTTTGAATGCTTGGAGTAGTACAGTGGCGCATAGCTCCCTGGGAGTGCATTCCAGTGTAGGGAGTCTGTAGGTGGAAATATATTAATCCAGATGTGGCACATGGGTGTTAGGTTGCAGATTTCCACTTCTGGGTAAATGTAAATCGGTCTAGCATGTAAGAGGCACTGTGGGATCCATCATGGATACCCTTGAATCTAATAGTGAGGAGTTTATAGCGAGCATGGTATTTTCCTGATTAGCTATCCTCCTGAAAGGGAATGGTTGAAAAGTTTCTAAGTTGCAATTAATAATTTGTCCTGTGCAGGACAAGGAGTGTCATGGAATTGTGACTAATGGGCTGGCACTAAATTTCATCTTGCTCTTTTGATGGGGGTACATGAGTGAGTTTCCTGTGTGGTACAGAAAGTGGATAATTAATACTGTAGCTCTGGTTGAAGTGATGTTAGTGGAGTTGCATGATTTGAGCTGCAGTTTGCTTTCTGTCTGTGGTGGTAGTGTCAAAGGTGAAAAAGAATAGTAGCAGTACATGTGGTGGACCGAGGTGATGAAGTCAGTGACATGGTTTAGCACAGTCTCAGTTGAGTAGGGAGTCTGTAACCCACAATACAAGGAAGTAATTAGCTCTTGAGAGGGCAGAGGAGATCGGCTGAAGCCAGGGGACTAGAATGATTTAGAGAAAAGAACTTTGGGAGTCTACACTATAGTTGGCAGGAGATGTGGGATCTGACAAAGATTTCCTAAGCAGGAGAGATAATTGCTGTTGACTTTAAACAGGATAGGTAGGAGTTCATGATCTTTGTGTGATTAAAGAGAAGACCAGATGGGACCTATAAAGAAGGGAAAAGTTTTTTGATCATTTTTGGGCTGAACGGTTAGATGATGTTGGCAACACTTAAGTTGAGGATGATTTTAGCAACAGTGGTAAAGAAGACGGACTCTAGGCAGAACAGCAAGGGTTATAATAATGGAAGCCTGGGGAAGTTCTATGGGTAGTAAAGATGCTACTGTTTGAAGTTGTTCTGTGCAATGTGCTCGAATTAATGAGTCTCAGGGTCTTTACAGTTGCAGCTAAATGTGAAATTTTCATGCTAAAATGATTTTCATATGAAACTTAATTTACTTTCCATTTTCAGTTAGAGACCATAATGTACTCACAAGAATAGTAATCAAAATGAAAAGTTGCCTGCTTTAAAGACTGCCAATGTGTGATATTACCGCATATTGTGAATGCTTGCCCCATTACCCTAACGCAATGCATCCTGCTCCCCTGGAAAAGAAACTGAAAAGGGTAAATTAAGTTTTTTTCTCATTGCTTGTTCTTTAGTACAATAATTCCCCATTAACTTGAAAGCCACTTGTTTTGGTGGATGGTCTACCAAGTAAACATTTGCTGTGCGTTTCTCATGCTTTTCGTTGTTTGCAAACCACTGTTGAGTACCAATAAGTGTGCGACGATGTGTGTTGCAGTGTGCATAATGAAAGGTGTGTTTGTACCTAGACTGTCAGTGAGTGACTTATGTCATTGACAATTTATTTTTGGGAAGATTGCTTGCGACTATCTCATGTATCATTTGACGACGTTGAAGCAACTTAAATCAGCTATCCATATCATGTGTCAGCAAAGCAATGCTAATTTCTGCCAGTGAAATGTATTTTCGGTACTGGTAAATCTGCAAGTTAGTTTTTCCTCTAGTATTCGGGGGTACAAGCATACATAATGGCTAAAAGTCCTCGTTTACGTTTAGTAACATATGTATTAACTCAGTGCTGCTATTAGTGCTCCAAAGAATTCCGGCATTGATCTTATTGAATTGTCGTCCCAGCGGTCTAGTAAAACTACCCTACTGCAGCATGATTTGAGCAAGGCCTTTCGAGGTATTATTAAGCTACTATTTTCTCCTAGTAACTTAATTCATCATCAAGTCGTCTAGCCTAAAACATAAAATTTAAATTTATTTTAATTCTTCCAATATTTCTAGTTGCCTCTTTTGAGGGCTGTGAATCTATAATTTGCATGTGTCCCTTTGGTATAGATGTTTTCCAGCCCCCCTTAATGCAGCGGGTATAGTGACTAAAGAAAGTACGCAACTGTAAATGTGAGTACATGGAGTGTGGGATCAGCAACGTGTTTGTGTTGACCTTTCACTTACAAGTAATTGCATATCAAACAGAATGCAGACACCGTAAAGACAAATTAAAAGCAAGCGATCCCTTCAGAAGTCTGTGTGCAACAAGAGGATCACTGATGTGAATCCTAGTCGGCGCGCTGGGGAGTAGTGATCTGTGTTTATAGTGCCATCGTGTCCAGGATTGTGATAGAAACCCCTCTGAATACGTGGGTCACTAGTTTAGAAGTGTGTTACACTCTGTCAGAAATGGAGTAATTAATTTGGAACACCTACCAACTTAATAAATACGGTCTGGTTAGGTCAGAACTCAGTTCTAAGAAGAATCTCTGCTCAACCTCAGGTAGCTATGGCACAAGCAGCAGGCAATCCCCACAGATGTGCATGCTAATTTTGAAGCATTGCCAACAATTTAAAAAATGTAATGAGCAGAAGGACGCCAAGATCATCGAAATAGGTTAAGTGGACATGTCTAGGAGGTTCCTAGGGATGAGTAGAGCAAGCTCTCTTTAGCATCTCCAAGTCCAAAGAGGTAGAACTATAGCAGCTTTTTGTTCTGCTGACTGTTGCTGTCCTTTCTGATAGCTAATCCCTGCTAAGTGGTCGGCAGTTAACACCACTGACCTTTCCTGGGCCCAGAGGCGCATGCCATTGTCCTTTGAGTCAGTTGTCAGCTCTTCCAGCCAAGGATGTGTATGCCAGCTCTGCAGGTGTGATGAGTGACAGAACTGTTTTTAACCCTCTTCCAGCTCAGGCAACCTAAAGTACATTATTATAAAGTTACTTTTCTGTTCAAGTTATCACCAATTTAATTTCACCATTGAGACAAACTTTAAAAACTAAACAGGAATAACTTTGAAGCATTTTAGTAGTACTTTACTAAAAGAGGTAACAAATAAAGACTTTAATTCGATTTAGGACTATTAGAGAAAGGTCTATCCAGGCCGACCAACCAAGTGAAATAGCTTATGGATTTTATTTCACTGCAAGGTCACACTAGCCCCAATGTGTAGTGTGTACTATATTTATATATTAGTACCATGCCATGAGAATGTTTAGGGGAAACTTATGAATATATAAAAATAAGCTTTTCCTACATGACAAAGGCAGATTTCCTGCCGTGTGTCACTGCAGTGCATTTAAACTACTGCCTAGCCAGAGCACAGTAGTGCTCCGGGCAGAAATATATTTGTTACATATGTGGGTGGTGTAAATACACACTGCTTTCAACACTTTTCCATGCTACAGGCACATTTAAAGTACGACTTACAATTGATTCATATGGAAGTTTACTAGTCCAACTAGGGAGATCCCTACTGTCTCAGCCCTCCTCCTGCTCCGCGCTTGGGCATTCTCACTACTAAGGAGCATTTCCTCAAGACCCTCTTCAAAGTCCCTTAACTCGAATACTTCCACAACATATTTATCACTTGGTCTTTTTCTGTTTCTCAAGCTATCTCTTTGTTGCTGACAAGCTGTTAGAAATGGGGGTCTCTAGTTGGCAGTGGCTTGCACCCTGAGCAAGCAGGGACCCTTCCGTCTAGTCAGGATAAGGAGATTACAGAGCTAAGATAAGCCTGACTGCTCACCAAAGGAGTGAGCAGGGGTTATCTCAGAGGCAATGTGTAATGTATTTGTACAAAACACACACAGTAACAGTGAAAATACTACAAATGGACACTACACCAGTTTTAAAAATAGCCAATCTTTAAGTAAAACAAGACCAAAACGACAAAACTCCAACATACATAAGCAAAGATCTCACCTTTGAAAGGTTTAAAATAGTTCAGTCATAGAAAACTATGGATGCATCACTTTTAGCACAAAGTACCTGGGATGCATCAAAATCAAGGACAAAAAACAGGCGCAGATGAGGTGCTGGAAAACAAAGCAATGTGTCGGATCCTTACTCCCAAGGGAGGTGATGCGTCAGTTCCTTACTGTCGGGGGGAGGTGATGCATCTATATCCGGACATGTGGCCTCAGTTCCTTACAACTGGGCAACGTCGATAGAGAACTTGGTGCACAGGTGCGATGCGTGGAAAATCCAGACACACAGGGGGTCAATGCTCCAGCAAAGAAAGCTCTGCTTTGATTCTCCCAGCCGCGAGCAAGTGATGCAGCAATTTCTTCAGCCGCACATCAGGGCCTGCGTCGGAGTGGGTGTCTCAGACGTCGGAGACAGGGTGCTCAGGACTGGCTGCAGTGATCTTTCAGCCGCACGGCAAGCTCTGCATCGATTCTTCGGCTGCACCGCAGTGATGCATTGGTTTTTCAACCGCACAGCAAGACTGCAGCGGGGAAAACGGGCATTGAAGGCCGATGCATGGGTTTCCTTCTCTTCTTGGCAGCAAAAACACCTCGATGGGCCCAAAACTCAAACTAGCACCACTTGGCAGGTCAGAACTCCCAGCAGAGGAGTTCAGGGGCTGCAGGTGAAGTCTTTGATGGCCCGGAGACTTCTTAACAGGAGACAAGCACATACAAGCCCTTGGAGAACCATGGTAAGCAGGATGATGAAAACAAAGTCCAGTCCTTTCACTCTCCAAGACAGAAGCAGCAAGAAGTAGGCCAGCACAACACAGCATCAAGCATAGTGGCAGCTCCCGTCTTACAGCTTCTGCAGCTCTTCTTGGCATAATCTCCTCTTAGTCCCGAAGTGTTCTAAAAATGTGGGGGTCACAGGTCCAAAACTTATACACCTTTCTGCCTTTGAAGTAGGCATAATTCAAAGGATAGTTTTTGTAGTGCACAGATCCGGCCTTGCTCTGACCTGGCTCCAGTCACACTACAGAGGGGTGGAGACAGCTTTGTGTGAGAACAGGCACAGCCCTATTCAAGTGTTAGTGACAACTCCTCCTACCACTCTAGCTCTGAAAGACCCATCAGCCTGGTAATGGGCCATCAGGATATGCAGAGCACACCTTAGCCCCCTTTGTGTGACTGTCTAGTGTGAATGCACAAACAGCCCAACTTTTAGTCTAAACCAGACGTGGGTTCCACAGGCAGGCAGAGGAACAGAATGGTAAAGCAAGAAAATGCCCACTTTTTTAAAGTAGCATTTTCAAACACGCAATTTAAAAACCAACTTCACTGAAAGATGTGTTTTTAAATTCTGAGTTCAGGGAACCCAAACGCAAAATCTCTACCTCTTCCCATTCGAAAGTTACACTTGTAAGATGTTACAAGGCAGCTCCAATGATAACCTATGGGAGAGAGAGAGTCCTTGCAAAAGTGAAAAACCAAACTGGCAGTATTTCACTACCAGGACATGTAAAACACACCAGTACATGACCTATCTTTCACATACACTGCACCATGCCCATGGGGCTACCTTGGGCCTACGTTAAGGGTGCCTGACATGTAGAAAATGTGAAGGTTTGGGCCTGGCAAGTGGGTGCACTTGCCAGGTCGACATGGCAGTTTACAACTGCACCCACAGACACTACAGTGGCAGGCCTGAGACATGTTTGCAGGGCTACTCATGTGGGTGGCACAATCAGTGCTGCAGGCCCACCAGTGGCATTTGAATTACAGGGCCTGGACATGCACAGTGCACTTTACTAGGGGCTTACCAGTAAATCAAATATGCCAATCATGGATACGCAATCATAATCACAATTTACACAGGGTGCACTTGCACTTTGGCACTGATCAGCAGTGGTAAAGTGCCCAGAGTTCACAAACCAGCAACAACGAAATGCAGCACACAGTCAAAAACAGAAAGTGAGAAGCAAAAAGATAGGGGAAAAACACACCAAAGATGCCAGGTCTAACACAAGCGAAATTCCCCTTAGCTTGTCCTAGAAGACGCCCACCATACTCAGTCACCCTCTGCATACCAGTCATTCGAAGCTGGATGGACCCACGCATGTAGCCTCTTTCATAAACCCCATTCAAGACAGAAATGTTTCACTCGCCCTTGACTCCCACCATTTTCTTTCTGTTTCATCCCTTTCTTCCTTGGTCAAATGACAAGCAAGGTCTGCTCACAACCAGTGTTCCCTCTAATTATTTTTGTGTGTGTGCAGCAGTGACCTGTTTGTGTGCGCACAATTCTTGTTTGTGTGCGCATCTGAGTGATACTAGCAAAACTGATACTACTTTCTATTGAAACTAGAAAGGACACCTACACAAAAATTTAAAAATTAAAGAGTGAATTGAAAGCACATTTCCCTGCAAATTATTTAACAAGCATTGGCAATCCCAATAGGCCTGGCTTTAATGTACTCACCCCGCACTCACAAAGCGCACCACTCACCCTACACTTTCAAAGATATACCACCTACCCTACATTCACACAGACACATCGCTTCCCCTACATTCAAGCACTTTGCTTACCCAGCATAGAAGCACTGAAACTCTGCATTCAGGCACATTAGTCACTGTACACATACACACAGACTACTCTCACACAGACCCGACTCACCTTACATTCACACATGCACACCACTCATTCGTTACCCTGCAAGCAATTTCTTCACCCTGAGCTCCCAATGCATACAACTCACCCTGCACTCACATTGCTAACACTGCACTCTTACAAGCAAACTGCTCATTTTGTACTCACAAAGGTAGACCTCAACCCAACACTCACTACACAACATTCAACCTGCACTCAAAATACACTTTGCTTACAGACTGAACACTTCTTATTCTCACACAGGCAGACTGCTTACCCAGCAAGTATACAGACAATCGAAAATCATGGACGTCATCTGGGGTAGTCCGGGGTCGCAGCTATGACCCCTAGCTTGCTCCCTGCTACTCCTGACACGTCCTTTGTGACCCCTGGCCTCAGAGGAGGGGACACATTTGCCTTCTCTGAGGCCAGGGGTCGCAAGGGAAGTGCCAGGAGTAGCAGGGAGCAAGCTAGAGGTCACAGCTGCGACCCTCGACTACCCCCAAATGATGTCCATATCGAAAATCCCTTCACTATTCACTTGTACTGACTCACATCCTCTGGCATGCACTATACACACAACTAACCCTGCACTCACTGTAAATTCACAAAGGCACACCCCTCACCCTCCACCCAAAAAGCTGCATCCCTCACCCTATACTCAAACCAGTACACTGGTCACCCTGCCTGTAAACATGCACACTGCTCATTGGCGCTCACACAGAAACAACTCTCACCCTACACTAACAGACATACGCCTCCCCCAGAGGCAGAGACCTCACCTTGCACCCAGGTAGAGTCTTTGGGGGAGAACTAGACACAGAATAGGACCTGTAAAGCCCAACCTGTAGGAGTGCTATCAAGGAGAATGCAATCTCACCCCTTTCCCCAGTTAGGTAGGTGCAGGAGAAAAATGGAATGAAGACACATAATGAAGTCCTTTGTAAGGAAATGAAAATGTAGGGCGGCTTTGATTTTACAGGCAGTAAGAAGGGACAGTGTCTGTGAGGCACACAGGTAGTTTGAAGTAAACCTACCAAATTATTGCAAGATAACATTACAGAAAGAAGAGTCTGTGCTGGGAGGGAGACTTTCTGGTGGAACACCGGTGACAGAGGGCAATGGGGCTGAGAGCCGGGCAGAGAAGCAAGGGACTGCCTTGGGTGTATAATGGTCACGGTAGTCTGCAGTGGCAAGGGGACTGAAGATAAGAGCTTTAATTGTGAGAGGTTGTTGCACAAAGAAAATGAGACTGCAAGGAAAGAAACCTTGCCAGGGAAGTAGCAGTGATAGAGAGGGAACGAGACCTGAGACAATTGTAACTATGAAACACAGCTGCACAAAGAAGAAAATACTGCTCCTAGATGTTGACCAGGAAAGACGGCAGCAGACAGAAAAGGAATGGGACTGAGACAGCATTTATTGGGATAGAGTGTTGAGTGGAAGAAAAAAAGTGTCTTCCTAGCCCAGCAATATAAGAACTACCCACCCACTACAACTGATTTGCAGCGCACCCACAACACTAAGTAAATATGCAGTGCGGGTTGTGGATCAGCTGCCTGTTGTTGCCAAGCTGAAGCTAGTATTTCCTCTTCTCATGCTTTGGCTTCTAGTGTACTTGGAATCCTTCCTCCCTTGCATCATGACTTGTATAACAGGGCGCCACCACTCCTCAACACGGTCACTAGTACCGTGCCGAAACCCATTCCTAGACCAACGTAACTCTGCAACCAAGGCACCTAAAAATATAACACTCCGCTGTCTGCAGCAAGCATGGGATCCTCTATGAAGCTGGGGAAACCGAGAGACTAGTGGGAAGAAGGAATGGCCAGAATGCAGATTCAAAGCACACCAGACAAGTATGCCACTGTTTGGGGCCACTCACAAGAGAAATTGTGCACCAGATAGGGAATCATACATGTATTTGTGAAACCCGTCTTTATCCAAGAGTTTGTTGACACTATATTACAGGTAACAAAATCACAAAAAGAGAGACTAGGGAAAGAAAAAACCTCCTCTGACTCCCCTACCATCAATGAAAACTCACTTAACAGAGAAGGACTATAACCAAAACCCCTCCTTATGCTACAACTGTGGGAGCGGCGGTATAGACAGCGTTTTTACTATCAATATTACAAAATAACAACCAGAGGATGAAATACATAAGAAGGAAAACAAACAGGGAAAGACAACACTTGTCTTAATACTGCCCTCACACACTTTGCAGTGTCATGCTTCATCATAGGGCCGCATCTGACGTCTTGGTGCAGACCAACACCAAAGACGGAGCGCAATTATTTTAAATGTCTACGAGAAGACAAAAGTGGTGAGGGTACAGAAAAGGTGACAAAACAATACACCTAAATAAACCCACAATAAAGGGATATAAAGGAAAAAGTGTTCCCTTTAGAAGGGACCAAAGAGTGCAGACACACACAATTAAAACAACCTAGGGGAAACTGCCACCAGTCTTTATTCAAGTAACCCTTGGTAGTATTAAAAACCACACGGCGGGATATTAGGGGAGATAAAGGCCCCTGTCTCCCTACTGCATTAACCAACATGTTTCTGCCATTGATTCTCGCCCAACAGGGTCGTACTGGCATTCATCAGGGTGTAGGTCCCACGTTACCAGGTCTTCACCCCCAATTCGGAGTTGTTACCTTACTTCCACAGGTTACAAAATCCTGTCAGATAAACCCCTCTGGGAAATTTCCGAGAGGGAACAGATTCCTGTAAAAAGAAATCATGCAGACAATTACTGTTCTGCTCCCTTATTCCTTCACAAAATGCTGCAATGTCTCATCCTCTATAATGCCAACAGTAGGCATCAAATTAAAAGTGTGCATGTATCCATATACACAAATCAAGGGACTCATCAAAAGCTCCCTACTCCACACCCAGTAAAAACCCTCACAGATGCGCAACACCATGCGTGTAACCCTTAACAGACTCCCTTAGTGTGGTATTCATGGTTAACGGGCTCCCTAAGCGTTGTAATCAAGGTTATCTCACCCTTACACAAACGTCAACCTGTCAAGTTACTCTACTCACTCACTAGTTTGAAAAGGCATTCTAATTGAATTTATTACACAGAACTCACACGGGTTTATAAGAAAATCTCCCAACCCGGGACCTTCGTGGGGCCGTGTTCTTAAAGTCACACTCTGAAAGACACAGGAAAAGAGGAGGACAAAACAGAGATAATACTTCATTGTAATCCAATGGTATTTTCCTTTTTGAATCTGTAAGAAAATCCTACTCCACCCCACCGCTCTCATTAACTTTCAAACGTATTACTAAAAATTATATATCCTGATAAGAGTCAAAACCCTGGGGGATGCCAAAATTCTTTATACAACCCAGGACACAAGTAATACCCGGGTAAAATATCCCGCTTTTCATTAGCAGCCTTCATCGATTATGCGGCGTAAAAATTTAAAACTTTCTAGAGAGGCAAAACAGATAGCGACCATGACACCTCTTATAATCAACTTACTACTCCAAAGAACCGTGATGCTTCAATCCCTCACTTAGGTCCTCCGTCGATATCTCGCACACCAACTTTCTTCTCTTATAACGGGGATGTTAATTGGCGCTCATATATAGGCCACTCCCCCAACTAGGGTGCGTCTCCGGCTCGTCCGTATTCATTGTCAAAACTGAAAAAGGACACTATCTACCTTAATTCCTTGCAGATAGCGGCCATCTTGGAGTGTGTATGAGCACTGACGTCGCTGGAAGTTCACGTCACTATCCTCTATCCAAAGCACTACTACTGATATACCCACGGACACAGGTCGCACACTTAGACTGATTTGATGTGCAATAAGATACAGTGTCCGTGGGTATATCAGTAGTAGTAGTAGTGCTTTTTCAGTTTTGACAATGAATACGGACGAGCCGGAGACGCACCCTAGAAGGCTGCTAATGAAAAGCGGGATATTTTACCCGGGTATTACTTGTGTCCTGGGTTGTATAAAGAATTTTGGCATCCCCCAGGGTTTTGACTCTATCAGGATATATAATTTTTAGTAATACGTTTGAAAGTTAATGAGAGCGGTGGGGTGGAGTAGGATTTTCTTACAGATTCAAAAAAGGAAAATACCATTGGATTACAATGAAGTATTATCTCTGTTTTGTCCTCCTCTTTTCCTGTGTCTTTCAGAGTGTGACTTTAAGAACACGGCCCCACGAAGGTCCCGGGTTGGGAGATTTTCTTATAAACCCGTGTGAGTTCTGTGTAATAAATTCAATTAGAATGCCTTTTCAAACTAGTGAGTGAGTAGAGTAACTTGACAGGTTGACGTTTGTGTAAGGGTGAGATAACCTTGATTACAACGCTTAGGGAGCCCGTTAACCATGAATACCACACTAAGGGAGTCTGTTAAGGGTTACACGCATGGTGTTGCGCATCTGTGAGGGTTTTTACTGGGTGTGGAGTAGGGAGCTTTTGATGAGTCCCTTGATGTGTGTATATGGATACATGCACACTTTTAATTTGATGCCTACTGTTGGCATTATAGAGGATGAGACATTGCAGCATTTTGTGAAGGAATAAGGGAGCAGAACAGTAATTGTCTGCATGATTTCTTTTTACAGGAATCTGTTCCCTCTCGGAAATTTCCCAGAGGGGTTTATCTGACAGGATTTTGTAACCTGTGGAAGTAAGGTAACAACTCCGAATTGGGGTGAAGACCTGGTAACGTGGGACCTACACCCTGATGAATGCCAGTACGACCCTGTTGGGCGAGAATCAATGGCAGAAACATGTTGGTTAATGCAGTAGGGAGACAGGGGCCTTTATCTCCCCCTAATATCCCGCCGTGTGGTTTTTAATACTACCAAGGGGTTACTTGAATAAAGACTGGTGGCAGTTTCCCTAGGTTGTTTTAATTGTGTGTGTCTGCACTCTTTGGTCCCTTCTAAAGGGAACACTTTTTCCTTTATATCCCTTTATTGTGGGTTTATTTAGGTGTATTGTTTTGTCACCTTTTCTGTACCCTCACCACTTTTGTCTTCTCGTAGACATTTAAAATAATTGCGCTCCGTCTTTGGTGTTGGTCTGCACCAAGACGTCAGATGCGGCCCTATGATGAAGCATGACACTGCAAAGTGTGTGAGGGCAGTATTAAGACAAGTGTTGTCTTTCCCGGTTTGTTTTCCTTCTTATGTATTTCATCCTCTGGTTGTTATTTTGTAATATTGATAGTAAAAACGCTGTCTATACCGCCGCTCCCACAGTTGTAGCATAAGGAGGGGTTTTGGTTATAGTCCTTCTCTGTTAAGTGAGTTTTCACTATATTACAGGTGCCTGTTTCCCAAGTCAATGGTTCACTACTCTTCTCACTTTATTTATTTTCCATAGGGGCCTTTTTTTTTTTTAACTACTACTTGGATTTACTTCTGCTCCTATTCACCAATCTTGGTCTTGATAACTGTCTTTGAGTAATTGTTTTATGTACAGGTGGGCGAGCCACTGAAAGCTCAAGCTAGGCTCAAGTCTGAAGCCTGGCTCAGTTCAAGTTCCTATTGGAACCTCAAGCCCATAATGAGCCAAGCCTTCATGTGGCTTCTGCAGGCCTTCCTCTCTCCCGCTACCCAGAATGTGGCATTATGCCCAGAGCTGCTGACTTTGGAACTAGGGAATCAGGTTCGAGTCTCTGTGCTGGCACAACATCTTTGATTATGTGTAAGTCACTTAATTTCCCCATGCTTATAAACAATAAATGTTAACTGGTGCTCATATAAAGTGCTCCCATACATTTAGGTTGAGATCGCGCTGTATAGGAACTGCAGAAAAATGCACAAAAAGGTAAAAACAAAGACAACATAAGGAAAGACAAATTGATACCCATTTATTGGCTGATTTTTACACAGTGAACCAGAAAACTTGGATAAATTGCTGCTTCCCCTCCTAAATTGTGTGATTTTAGGCAAATATTTTATTTTACCCTAACTTTTCTTCTTCATTTTTGCATATGCAAACACTTTCAAATATGTGAGTCCAGACTACCAGTTGTACAGAAATATACACCGTTTGATTTCATAGACTTTCTCTATAATAATCTTACCCACTTACAGGGGTTACAAGACAACTTCTTGCCTCTTAGTTCACCAATTGTTCATGTTTGAAAACTATCACTTTTAACGTACTTCTCAGTGCAGTGCTATAATGTGACTATTATTTCAAAGGTTCAACATGTTAAAGAAGTACACGTTTTTGAATGTTGATGAGGCATTATTATATTTTCCAAGATGTTTGTTGTATGATATACATAGCAAGCATTTGCAAGGCTCAGCTCGTACACAGGCTTTAAGATCCTAGCCAGACTCTTGGCTCGGTTTGCTCTCCCTGTTAATTTGTTGCCTTGCCCATTTTTACTTTTATGTGACTTGTTTTCAGAAAGTACTTTTAGTAACCCCTGCAGCGCCCCAGACAGTGACAGAGAGGAACTGTAATTATTAAGAATAATGTTGTGGAGAAATCACATATGGGATTACAAGAAGAGGAGTGCAGCGTTCAAACTGCATATAGAGAAGAATAAGGTGGCTTATTTAGTTTACATTTAAAATGTAAGCAGTGAAATGTATGTTCCACCTAGCTGCAGACAGTGTGTCTGAGATGCAGATTATTTTATGAGCATTACATTAAGCGGCGCTCTTTCCTTTTTCATCTCTGCATTTCTCTACCTCCCCAAATAAATTAGCTTGAACAGAACACTGTTTACTTGGAAAATCTGGGGCTTTTATCATCAACGCCTTTAAATACAAGCATGCCAATATAGTTGTACCAAAACAGCTTGTTTTTTTGCCATGCTTTTATTATACAAATTGCAGTACCCGCACAATCGTTCCTCCTTTTCACAACTGTAAAGTGTGTAAAACTTATGGCCTGCTGACAGTTTCAAAAACAGTTAATCTAAGAAAGTGGAGGGACTGGGGAGTCGCACCTTAAACAATTAAAGTCAGGAGGGAGGATGAAACATATCAAGGGCCTCTCTTTGCCTTCATTAGCAGCTCATTGAGAGCCCGCTTTCTGTCAGCAGGAGAACCGTTTGTTTAGCGCGCTCCTTAAGGCTCCCTGCGCGGTGAAAAATCACCTGTTCGCGGTCGCCCAGGCACGTAGCTTAGAGGGGACATAGCTCACAACCCAAGCTGCCATACACATTCCCCATTCTGGTCTGAAAATAAATACAATACTTTCCATTAGCTTGTGTAAGTCATCACCATTTACACTCATCAGTGACATTTAGATCATAAACTTCACTCCACCACAAGACACTTACTCAGAATGTGTTTAACGTGCTCAAAGTCTCACCATCTTCACTACCTCCTCTGCCACTACAGTCAGGGTCACGTGCAGAGTGGAGAGGAAAATGGAAACGACCTGCCAGGGGTGCTCCTCCGTTGGAGCAGAGGGGCATCGCCCCAAATAAATTACCCCCAATAACACAGCTGAGTTAGAGCAAGTGCAGGCATCAAGAGCGCTGTGGAGCGCCAAGAGAGGCCGCTCACTACAATCAGGGCGCCGCTCTCATGCTGCACGAGATCAGCGCCAGGACTGGTCAAGGGAGTTGCAGCATCCAGTTCCTGGAAGAGGAGGTCCGGAGCGTAGGATGTCGTGTCCGTGTTCAGCTAAGTGTTAATTGTTTTTTCTTTCTTTTTTTTTTTTTTTTAAAGTGTTTTAGCAAGCACTCGCCGTTGAGCAAAAACTGCTATTATTTATGCAAGCCTCATTTCGACAGGCCCTCCAAATGTACAATTTTGAAACTATTTGTTGCTATGTTCGCCTAGAACGCCATTAGGACGCGGGGTCCCGGGATCCCGGCCACGCCCTCTTGGTTCCTTGCCGAGGGATTGGTCAACGCGGCCAGGAGGAACTACTTCCGGGGCAAGAAGGACGTCACTTCCTGCCGGGGCCAGTAATGGGGGGGGGAGAGGATGGGGGGCCTATTTAGGGCACTCTCTATTCAACTTCCAACACCTTTCCAAGCTCTACCTCTAGGGATGGGTGGGTGGGAGATTCACGGAGTCCCCTGAATACCGGGGCCGGCGCCGTAAGGAAGAGAGGGCGAGGACCAGGGCAAGTTGCCCTAAATATGCCCACGCCCACTCCTCCCCCTCGCTGTTGCCTGCTCCGGCCGGAAGTGACGTCACGACGTTGCCCCGGAAGTGATTCACGCTGTAGTTACGCCCAATCCTTTGAAGAGGAACCACGAGGGCGTGGCCGGGTTCCCGGGGGGCCGCGTCCTAATGGCGCGCTTCCTTACAGTTCGCGCTTTTCCATAGGACCCGGACCCCCCAGGTTGGCTCCCGGCCCCGCCCCCATCCAAACCCACAAATCAATACTTGACGACCAAAGCTGTGGGTAAAAGAGGCCATGTTTATTACAAACCAACACACAAACATGACAATATATAATTAATACAATTCGATACGATATGGATTTATCAAATTCAAACGTTAAGCAATATGTACATTTAAGTTGATCATAAAATCATAATCCATCAGAAAGTCTGACAGAACCTAATTTATATACCAGAAGAATGTTGTCTATTGCTCCAGCACTAAGGGGCCTTCTGGCTCGCGTCCCCCAACCAACTGAGAGCCACGCAAGGCACAACCCACCTGCGTCCTTGAGAGGGGAGCCCCTGCCATCTGGTCCTTGTCCGCCACCTGAGGGGCCCACCCCTCCACCACCAGGCTGCCCAACGGGGCTCGTAGGGAATAACCAGGGGCGGATGCCCCATGCCCTAGTTTGTAAACTGGCGCCCTTGCCCCCAGCCGGTGTCTCCATTCTCTCTGGGGTGAGCTTACCGTATCACCCCCTCAGTGCTGGCCTAGGGAGTATGCAGGAGGACTCCCCTTAACAATGTAAGGCAATTTGTGTGGCCTCCTTACCGCCACAAGGGCGACCAGGGCAAACCGCCCTTCGCCCTCCCCACCACAAGGCAACCCTTCCTATCAATCTTCAGGCTCGGAGCCATGTCGACTTCAAATGCACGGGTTCCTCAGTCTGGTTACCTCTGTAATGAAGGATAACCAACTCAGGGGACTGCAGTCCCACATGGCGTCTTGCGCCAGCTGCTAATGTGTGGGATCCGAGGATCACCCATGCCACTCACCCAAGGGAGACCTCTCCACCCCCCCCAGCTTCAACTCGCTCTGCTGGTTGCAAAAGAGCCATACGAGCCCACCGCACAGGCAACCGACCCAGTATTAGTCGTGGCTCTTAATTTCGTCCTGGCGCTATGAGACCACGCTATCTTGGAAACGTCCTATCCAAATATGGGCAACCCAGACCGAGCTCCCTCGAGGCACGTTGACCCAATCCCACCGTATCATTACCTCTGTAATGCAAGATAAACCAACTCAGGGAACTGTAGTCCCACATGGTGTCTTCCGCCAGCTGCCAATGTGGGGGATCCGAGGATCACCCGTGTCACTCACCCGAGGGAGACCTTCTCACCGCCCCCAGCTTCACTCGCGCTGCTGCTTGCAAAAGAGCCATACGGGCCTGACGCACGGGCAAGCGACCCAGTATCTACATCGCTTTGGCAAATATACCACCTCCATCTTGTCCGGTGACATATCCAGCTTGCCGCGCATGTCGCTGCCCCGATTCTGATTAGAGTGACCCACTACCTCGATCCCCCAGCTGCAGGAAATAGTCCAGCACGCGATATGCCCTAACTATACACAAGTCTGCACATGATAATCGGTGGGCATGTACGCCCCCCTGAGCATCAACCAGCCGCTACAGATCCCTTCCAAGTAGGCTCAGGTTATAACCTCCCCTAGGGAGTGAGTCTATCTACCTCCAAACCCAGTGAGCAGGAACTGCAGACCCCCCATTGTCCCGAGACGCGATGTCCCTACCAGTTTGCTCCCCCTGGAGGGGTCCCCAAAATAACCCTGCACCTGTTGCTGGAAATAAGGTCAATCCGTCGGATGACTACCCCCAAAGTGGAGGTCACTCCACATGTAACTTGCTCGGATCTTGTCCCAAAGGGAGCCGAAACCCAATTTAGTCAGCTTTTCTGCCTTCAGTTATATCGATTGTTTGAAGAGTTTTGGTACTGTCGGTTTGAAATAGAACAGGGAAATGAACCAATAATGAATGATTCGTTTGACCCAGTCCTATATTTATAAACCGCCTTCATCATCTTCACAGATGTGTCACATGGCAAGGGACCTGAACGGCCCAAAATTAGTGATGTATTATAAATGAAGGTGTGCCGAAAGCCCCCTTGCCCAACCTCTTTTTTCTGAAGATTTATATAGCATGAACTCGACCCAAAGGTATAAGAGCGCTGTACATTAGCACCAGTTGCGTTATAGACGGACACCATCAATTTGTTATGCATGGTCACATTAAGGGGCAGATTTACCAGCCCCTTGTGCCGCTTTTGCGTCACTAACCAGGTAAATTCCATCTTACTCCAAAGGAAGGATTTCTGGCCAGGCAATGGGAAGCTACCTTGAGTCATGAATCACTAACGGGCCTCATCCAGTAGTAAGCTGATTAAACGCGGAAAAAACCCTGAACAACGAAGAGGTGTGGCTAATCAGGACAGCTAACTGATGCACAGATGAGTGGCCTCGCAGGACACTCCACTTCACCCAACTAACCAATGCAAGGTACACGACTGACTGGCATCCTGAAAGTGACATTAACGGAATCCTGTAACCCGAACATGCTGCCCAGTAAGCACCCTCTATTAAGCAAGCATGTAAGTATGCTACCTGTCTGTACGCTGCCCACACCGGAACGCATGGCAGCCCTGTACTAAGGGCGCCTCTGACTTATGAAAGAAAGCGATAGAGAATGTTCCATGCCAGCAAGTTTGCCAGCGCACAGTACGCAGCGCCACCCCTGGCCCATGAACGCCCTCCCTGGAGGGAGCAATGCGGCAGAGGGGCAGGGGACCCAGGGGTAAACATGGGCAGAGTGTTGTAAGCCCCCTGAAGTGTACACCTAGGATCCTCTACCCTATTCAACACTCCCCGGGCTGTTTTTACTGACTCCTCGTTGTTCCCCCACCAAGTTCCTGCCCCTACTGCCCATTCCTCCTCCTTATGTTATCGATGCCATCCTGAAGCTGGTGACGCCACCTCACAGACGCCTACGATACAAATTGCAACACAATCTGTGTTAAGAAGGGGCCGGTTCTGGCCCCGGGACACGCTAGTATGAAGAGAGGTAGGTGCCCGTTCAGGAACACACATGTACTAAAAAGGAGATCTGTGCCCAGGGACGCAAATGTACGAAGAAAGGTAGGTGCCAGTCCACAAAGACGCATTCACGAAAAAAGGCATGTGAAACCCCAGGATCACGCATGAAGTTAGAAGCGACAGATCCGCGAACCCACCTTCACCAGGCGAATCCCACCCTATGGGCACATTTGCTTACACCGTCCCAAAGAACCGACAGACCCTACAGACGCGCACGTCAATAGAGATGTGTCCCATGGAGAGACATATCAATCCAAGGTGTAGACCGACCTCGAGGACGTACCCATTCTAGGGAGGGACAGGTCTAATGTTGAGACATAGCCAGGGAACATACGAGTCCTAATAAGACCCACAGTGTAAGAAAAGGCAAATCTTAACGCGAAGACAGCAAGAGCAAATGGGAGACCGTCGGTAAAAGATGGAGAGACAGTCTTAGCCAACAGGGGCGGGAAGAAATGACCCTCCTACCTCCCAAATACAACCGTGCTAAACTTAGCTTGTAGGAAGAACAAAGGCAACACAACCAACAGTTTAGGCCAGTCCAGACAGTAAAACGCTAGATACCGCCACAACACTCGTTTGAACACCGACGATATAACTTACGAGATTGTAACCTGGAAATTAATGTGTGCCAGAGGGTCTCACCATCTGGCAGACGTCAGCACCTCCTTTGTGGCCGATCCCAGCCACAACACTCATACCTCACACACTAGCTCTGCCCCACACCCTTGAACTGCTGACCTTCCGCGCTCATGCTCGAGAGGCCGTGCCAGCAACAGACGAACGAACCCCCAACCAGATCCTCAGGACAGTAACCACTGTCATCAGCTACAAGCAGAGTGTGAATGGCATAATAAACAAGACGGGCCAGAATGATTCCAACAATGAACTGTAAGGGTATTTAGGGGGGGGGCAGCTACCATGGGCTCGCCGAGCTCTAGGCGAGTCACGAGGCAGATAAGGTTCCCGTGCGTAGACCAAGCCCGACAAGCTACGAATCTCTAAAGCTGTGCTCCACCTCCTCCCCCACATACATAGGAGCCACGTGCCTTGGGTTTACAGGCGCATACTGATGCACCCAATGTTACGGAACGACCTCTATAATCCTCGGATGTCCTGCCCTGAGACTTACCTCCGGTGCACCCAGGCTCTCCCCTGGGGCTCCCACCACCCAATGCCCCAGGGTGCAAAAGGGCCTCTCTCGGGACAGCGAACAGGATGCAACCTCCACTGGCCGCCCTGAAGAACCTACCAGCGTGAGCATACCAAGCCCGCCCCCTCACTGCATCACCCTGCCCGTTTTCATATTGAGGCACCTCTCCTTAGTTAGATCCCTGCAATACCCTGTGATCAAACCATCCTGGCACTGACAAACAAAACGTAAGGGTAGCTGGACGCCCATTAACCACTCTAAAAGACATCCAACATGAAATAGCAGTGAATGGAAAAGCGCCACCAGAATCAAACCCCTCCCCCACTTGGTCAACAAGAGCCTACATAGCTGTGTCATCTCGGGGCTGCTCCGGGTACAGATAAATGCTGATTCGTCGCCCGATGTCCCCTTCAGCGTTAGTGCCGTTCCCTGCGCCCACCACCGTGAGGTCGCCGAAATTGTGCAAATTCGTGTCTAACTCCCCCAGGCGAAGACCATACAGTCACATCACACCCCCGAGGCCCCCTGGGCCATTTGTCTCAATAACCGATAACCACGAAATGAGCTAACCTTCTGCACTGTGCCTATAACCAGGCATTTAACTATTGACCAGCTGCTAATGTGTGATCGAGTATCAGTTCCGCACACAAAATAACGGAGACACTGCAAAAAGTGTAGCTGAAAATGGATTGTGAAAAGACCATGTCGGTTTCAACACCTGACTCCAGCCGGAGCTAATCCTTTTATCCCCTGCCTTCTGCCAGATCTCTTCCTTTCCCCCACTGCCTTCTTTTCTGTTGAATCAACGCACGGCTACAAATAAAGATGCCCCTTTTGGGTCATAAACTGCCTTGACCTGAATCATTAATCGCACTTTTATTTATATCCCCGCATGTTCTTTAAGCCCCGCTTAGACACAATTGAGGATTCCCGCCGTTTGCTTATTCTAACCCGCCCTTTTCACTCCGGGTGACTTGCAGCTAAGCTCGCCCTGCATGGGCGTTATTGTCGTGTTTATTGTCGGCGCTCAATCTCCCCAGAGCCTTACTACCGCCCGCCAGCCGTCGGTAATTAGAGGAGGAGAGGGGCACATGAAACTGACGCGGTCACTCCTTTTACGCACGTCTTTAATTATGAGCACCAGGCAGTCGCAAGAACCAGAGGCGTGATGGGTCACCTGATCCGGCCCCCCCCCCCGTTTAACCACAAAACAATAACAAAGCCTCCCCCGCGACTGCCCCGTGCCACAACCAAAGGCCCCCTTCCCTTTACCTCCGTGTACCGCAAGTACACTACGGCTAAATCCCCGCTTCCTAGGCTGCGCCACACTCCAGCTGTACAACAACTCCACTGTCCTTCGAATCCAGGAATTGCTGCGAGGCTCCCACACGACGACCGCTGTTCGTAAAAGACGACGAGCGCCGGTCCCCCAACGTTGCGTAGACTCCGTAGACTCGCCGACCTGCAGAAGAAGAGACAAGAAAAAGAAGCCCGCGACGATCTGGAGATTCACGGAGTCCCCTGAATATTGGGGCCGGTGCCGTAAGGAAGAGAGGGCGAGGACCAGGGCAAGTTGCCCTAAATATGCCCACGCCCACTCCTCCCCCTCGCTGTTGCCTGCTCTGGCCGGAAGTGACGTCACGACGTTGCCCCGGAAGTGATTCACGCTGTAGTTACGCCCAATCCTTTGAAGAGGAACCACGAGGGCGTGGCCGGGTTCCCGGGGGCCGCGTCCTAATGGCGCGCTTCCTTACAGTTCGCGCTTTTCCAGGATGTCGTGTCCGTGTTCAGCTAAGTGTTAATTGTTTTCTCTTTCTTTTTTTTTTTTTTTTTTTTTAAAGTGTTTTAGCAAGCACTCGCCGTTGAGCAAAAACTGCTATTATTTATGCAAGCCTCATTTCGACAGGCCCTCCAAATGTACAATTTTGAAACTATTTGTTGCTATGTTCGCCTGTGCTGTGGACCTTTCAACGTGTTCAGTAAACTACTTCAAATGCAGAGCCCCAAAAACAGGACCCACAAATAAACACGCTGCTCTTATCTGTTTGGGGGAATTAAAGGCAGTACCGAAATTAAGGCTAGCCTAACTGTACAAAAAGCTTTACAAAAAACAAAATTAAAATATTTTGGCAGAGGAATCCAACAGAAGCAAACAATATATAGAATAAACAACGTTTACATTTTTAAAAAGTGTCCCATTTAAAAAGCAAATGTTTTGCTTACTCGAGTAAATCTCGGTTAATAACACTCATACTTCAGTCGTTAAGACTGCTGGATGGGCGGAGGACGTGCACCTGGTAAACTTCGAATGGAAGTGCCTGGGGCTCAGGCCCGGTTCTAGCGGGTGGGCCAGGCCCACCCAAACATGAGCCTTGGCCCTCGCAGTGAGGGCTTGAAGGCAGGAGCGCAACGCCATTGGGTTCAAAGGGCTTCAACCCCCCACCACCCCCTCCCTCGTGTGTGTCAGCCCGGCTGAGACAGACAGACAGACAGACAGACAGACACACACACACACACTTTTTGAGATTATCGCAGCCGCACCTTCAGGTCTTTAACCCGTTCCGTGCTTATGACGGAACCACACCGTCATGAGCTACGGGCGCCGTGTGCTCATGACGGTGTGGTTCCGTCATGCGGCTGCCGCTCGGCCCACGCGCGATTAATTCCCCGCCTGTGCGGGCGAATTAATGAGCGGGCGGGGCTGTGACGGAACCACGCCGTCATGAGCACACGCCGCCCGTGGCTCATGACGGCGTGGTTCCGTCACAAGCATGGCGGCACCGCGCTCACCCCCCACCACCCCCCAGCGCCGCGGCGGAATTACCGCCGCAGCCAAGGGGTTAAAAGACCATTTACATGTTAACGAGGCTTTGTTTATTTTTCACCCCTTCATCTCCACTATGGGCATGGCGAAAGGCGACAAATCCTTTCTTTGGCACCGTAACCTTTGCCTACTGTCCTGCTGCGTGGATATTTCTTTTTCTATGCAGTGCAGGAGAAAAGAAGTTTGTTTATTCCTATTCACCTTTCCTGACCCCAGCAGCTGCTTATCACATCAGGCTGTGACGCACAAGTTACTACTTGTGTAACGATATATCTGTAAGAGACATTAGTTAGTGATGGATTCCTTACCTTAGAATATCCCCAGGCATCAGACTGGATCCGGAAAGTTTTGCTAGCAGTACCCCTGCGCGCCAGTAGGTGGCGTCGTGCGGCTCCGCGTCCGTCGCTGGCGTCGTAAGCGCCGAGATGACGTCACGGAGACTACTTATGCGCCACCCATGCGCGCTGACGTCAGTTCTGTACACGACTTTCCGCGCCAGGAACGCAGAGCCATGCAAGAAACTGACCACTGGTGCCATGAAACTAGGGCCCTAAAAGGGATGACCTTAACCCTAGAAATCAGTTCGCAGAACGGAGAGGATGGGTGGGGCGGTAAGGAATCTAGCACTAACTAATGTCTCTTACAGATATATATCGTTACACAAGTAGTAACTTGTGCATCTGAAAGAGACACGTTAGTGATAGATTCCTTACCTTAGAATAGATACCCCAGCAATACCAACCCCGGTGATGGGTCTGCGAACAAGATTACAACAGAAAGTCACGGAGAACAGAACGGCCAAAGAAGCCGTCTCTCCGGACTGGATTGTCAAGGCAGTAATGCTTGGTAAACGTGTGCAGCGAAGCCCACGTAGCTGCCTGACAAATGTCCTGCAAAGGAACGCCGCGTCCCAAGGCAGTAGTGGCTGCCGTCGCCCTGGTGGAATGGGCACGCAGCCCCACAGGAGGCTCCTTTTTAGCCAACGAGTAACAGGCTTTGATGCAGAGAACGACCCACCAAGAGATGGTCCGTTTGTGCACGGCCCGACCTTTTTTGGCGCCCACATAGCCAACAAAGAGCTGGTCATCCACCCGGAATTGTTGCGTGCACTTCAGGTAGAACGAGAGCGCACGTTTTGGGTCCAGACGGTGGAGCCTCTCCTCCTCTTTTGAAGGACGCGGAAAGAAGGTGGGCAAAGTGATGGTCTGCCCGATGTGGAAGGGCGTGACAACCTTTGGCAAGAAAGAAGGACGGGTCCTTAAAACCACCTTCTCCAGATGAACAGAAAGGAAAGGAGGTTTGGAAGAAAGAGCCTGGAGCTCACTCACTCTTCTGGCAGAGGTGATAGCTACCAGGAAAGCCATCTTGAGAGTGAGAAGACGCAAAGGACAGGTATGAAGGGGCTCTATGGGAGCGCACATCAGATATGTCAAGACAAGGTTTAAGTCCCATTGAGGCATAATGAACGGCACGGGAGGAAACATGTGCGTAATGCCTTTCAGGAAACGGTTAACAACCGTGGACTTAAAAAGAGAAGGCTGATCTGGAAGCCGGAGAAAGGCGGAGATGGCCGAAAGATAACCTTTGATAGTGCCCAGAGCAGAGCCCTGCTGGGCCAAAGAAAGAAGGAACAGAAGGACCTCGGAAAGAGGGGCAGAAAGGGGATACACAGCCTTAGCTGTGCACCATGCCACAAACTTGTTCCACCTGCAGGCGTATACCGTTTTAGTGGAGGGACGCCTGGCTGCCGGAATGACATCACAGACTGCGGGGGGAAGATCGAAGGCTGTCAATTGCCGCCGCTCAATCTCCACGCATGGAGGTGGAGGCTGGACAGGTTCGGGTGGAGGACCGTCCCCTGCTGCTTCGACAGAAGATCCTCCCGAAGAGGCAGTCTGATCGGGGGATCGATCGCCATGTTGAGTAGCTCGGGATACCAGTATCTTCGTGCCCAATCCGGAGCCACAAGGATGACTTGGGCCCGGTCGCGCCGAATCTTCTTCAGCACTCTGGGCAGAAGTGGCATAGGCGGAAAGGCATACAACAGACCGCAACTCCACTCACGACTAAAAGCGTCGCCGAGCGAGTGCCGCCTTGGAAATTCCAACGCGCAGAACTGATGACATTGCGCGTTCTCTTCGGTGGCGAATAGATCTAACCAAGGCTCTCCCCACCGCAGAAAGAGACCTGGCGCCACATCCGAGTTCAGACGCCATTCGTGATCCATCAAGCACCGGCGGCTGAGTTCGTCCGCCCTGGCGTTCAGAGAACCTGCCAGGTGTTGAACCACCAAGGTAATGCCTTGACGTTCCAGCCAAGTCCAGAGGCGCAGAGCCTCCTGACATAGGGTCCACAACCCCACCCCGCCCTGCTTGTTGCAATACCACATGGCGGTGGTGTTGTCCGTGAACACCTGCACTACACTTCCCCAGACAGAGGGAAGGAATGCCTTCAGTGCAAGCCGGATCGCCCGAAGCTCCAAAAGATTGATATGGAGCCGGGACTCCGCCGGAGACCAGAGGCCTCTGATCTCCGCCTCCCCCAAGTGGCCACCCCATCCCAGGAGGGACGCATCCGTCACCACTGTGTGCTCCGGTTGGGGAAGGGAGAGGGATCTGCCATTGACCTAATCGCGATTCGTGAGCCACTACTGCAATTGTCGTGCAGTGCCCTCCGAGATCTGGACAAGCAAATGCAGGAGGTCGGCCGTAGTCTGAAGGTGGGTGACGACTGCCTGGGGCGAGCCCGCCTTCAACAACCAGTCGTCGAGGTAGGGGAAGACTGACACCCCTGACCTGCGCAGATGAGCTGCGACCACCGTCATCACCTTCGTGAACACCCGAGGGGCGCTGGTAAGGTCGAAGGGGAGCACCGCAAACTAAAAATGCTCCTGGCCTACCGTGAACCGCAGGTAACGCCGGTGGGCCGGCAGGACGGGGATGTGAAAATAGGCGTCCTGCAAGTCCAACGCTACCATCCAGTCTCCAGGGTCGAGGGCAGCCAAGACCTGAGCCAGAGTCAACATCTTGAACTTCTCCTTCCGGAGGAAGCGATTGACGTTCCTGAGGTCCAAGATGGGGCGCAAGCCCCCCTTGTCCTTCTTGGGGACCAGAAAGTAGTGGGAATAACAACCACTCCTACTTCTGGCCCAGGAACACACTCGATGGCCCCCTTGGCCAAGAGGGCCGTGACTTACTGCAGGAGAAGTGCCAAGTGGTCCCCCGACATGCGGTGGAACTGAGGAGGCATGGCTGGAGGGGTGGACTGGAAGGGAGTAACCCTTGCGGATGATCTGCAACACCCACTTGTCCGAAGTGATAGCGTGCCAGTGGGAGAGATGAAGGCGGACCCTGCCACCCACTGGCGTGGAATGCCCCACAAGGCTCGGATTAGGAAGGTTTGGAGGCCGAAGCGGCGGGGGCGGAGGTGGACTGACCCCCACGCTGATTCCCAGATCCGCCCCTGCGGAAACCGCGGCCGCGCTGAGGCTGGTTCTGCACAGGCTTGTTGAAAGAACGTGCCTGGGCGCCCCTCCCGTTGCCACGAAAGGAACGAAACCCAGGAGTGGCTGGGCTTTTCGTGGAAAGACCTAAGGACTTGGCCGTGGCCCGCGAGTCCTTAAAACGCTCCAGCGCACTGTCGACCTTATCGCCAAACAGGCGAGTGCCATCAAAGGGTATGTGTCCATGAGTGAGTTTTGGACATCTGGCGAGAACCCAGTAGATCTGAGCCAGGCGTGGCGACGAAGCGCCACAGTCGTAGAAATCGCTCTACCCAAGGAGTCCGCGGTGTCTAAACCACACCGAATGGCGAACTTAGCCGCATCTTTACCTTCTGCAATGGCTTGGGACAATACAGCTTGGGTTTCCTCAGGACACTGAGGTAACACCTGCGCAACTGTGTCCCACACCGCGTGGGAATAGCGGCCCAATAGGCAGGCGGTATTCACTGACCGCAGCCCCAAGCTGGCCGAAGAGAACAAACGTTTACCGAACTGTTCCAGATTCTTAGAGTCCTTATCCGGCGGAGCCGTGGGAAAGGCACTCTGCGACGTTGAAGCTTGGATGACCAGACTCTCAGGCGTAGGATGAGTGGTCAAAAAAGCGGGGTCACCCGGCGCCGGGCGATGACGCCTGGCGACATTCTTATCCACAGGGGCCCCAGTGGATGGCCGCAACCAAGTGCCCAGCAAGACGTCGGTAAGGGCGTCGTTAAACGGGAGCAGGGGCTCCAACGAGGTGGTCGCCGTCTGGAGCACCTCAGTAAGGAGGTTAGTTTTAAGGGCCACCATAGAGAGATCAAGGTTGAGGACCTCAGCTGCCCGACGGAGCACCATGGTGTAGGAGGCGCCCTCCTCCAAAGTAGGCGGGGGAGAGGCAAACCCCGGGTCAGAAGAGACGTCGAGGTCGCCGGCGTCCTCCAAGTCGTCCGCCCAGTCCTGCTCGGAGTCACACTGACGGGCGAGAGGGTCCTCGGACCCCTCCCAGTCGTCCTCCTCCACCACCGCCGGTGGCACCGGCCGCCGCGGCGGGGCAGGAGTCGGAGAGGGCACATACGGCGTCGGAAACGGCACCGAGAACGGCGCCGGTCGGGGCCGACCCGGCGCCGTGTCCCAATGCGGATCCCAGGTAGGAACAAAATGGTCCTGGAACCTGGGCAGGGATGGAACAAATGGCACCCACTGCGGCGCCGGAGGCGGAGCAGAGGGCGGCGCTGGGGCCGGAGCCGGCAGCGCAGGATCCTGTGGCGCCGAAGCTGGATCCGCCGGCAGTGCCGGCGGGCCAACAGGATCCAGACACGGGACCGCGGGGCCCGAGGGCGCGCGGCAGGAGCCCGAGGCCTAAAAAGGCGGTCCATGGTAGCAAGAAATTCTTGCACCTGTGCGGGAGTCGCCGACGGACCAGGGTAAGGCGGGTAGGCCGCGGGACTCTCGAGCTCCAAAAGAGCCGGAGGGGCAAGGCCCCTGTCCCCCTCATCCGAGGACCGGCGGGGGGACGTCGGAAAGCGAACACGCTTCTTCGACTTCTTTTTGTGTCGTCTCTTACCCGAATCCAAGGGTGAAGACCTGGAGCCCGAGGAGCGATGGCTGTGGCCCCGCGCATGGGTGGCGCATAAGTAGTCTCCGTGACGTCATCTCGGCGCTTACGACGCCAGTGACAGACGCGGAGCCGCACGACGCCACCTACAGGCGCGCAGGGGTACTGCTAGCAAAACTTTCCGGATCCAGTCTGACGCCTGGGGATATTCTAAGGTAAGGAATCTATCACTAACGTGTCTCTTTCAGATACAAAGTTTAGCTAATGGAGTAGGTAAGAGAATGTGTTCCTATTGGTTTTTCTTTTTAAAATCTGCACAGGCCCAGCAGGACACATACTTCGTGTGTTCTTCATTTAAACAGATTTTATCATTATCATGGCTGCTGCAGTACAACAATAAGACAATAAAAAATGTCCAGATAACGCTGGTGATTAATGATCCTGCTGGAGAGCAATCATTTGTCTGTTAGTAGTTTTTAAGTGCAGATGAACTGTATTTTATGTGGAAGCTCAGTGGGTTACTGCCTTTGTCACAGAGATCCTTGTGTTATTTGCAGTTCAGAAGTTACAATCCTAACATAGGACAGTGACCAATGAACTGTCTTCAAAGAGCTGCATGCAAACCTGATTGGTATAGTTAGAACTTCGCTTTTTTTGTTTTGTGATATAGTTAGAATTTCCTCAGTCTTTCATTATTCTAATGTTGCTAAAATGAGTATGTTTGGGCAGATATACATTTTTATCACTAAAGCCAACCCCCCAACCACTGGAGTACTCTTTAAATCCTGAGTTTGTGCTTCTCCAGACCAAACCCTCTTAAAATATACTGCCCACCAGTTTGGATGACATGTGATTCATACACCTTGTAATCCTCATTGGCTTATGTGACATTCCCTGTAGACTGATTTACATACTTGTATGATTCGTTGTCTCTGTATAATGTGTGCGTGGTGTAAAGTACTGACACACTACACTGATATGAGTAGCGCTATACAACAAATGAAATGCATACGAGAGAGGGGCTACGTAAAGATGAGGGGCACTATTGGAGGGTGGCAGTGAGGGAATCCGAGGAGGAGGTCAATAGGGGGAGGGGCTATGGAGGGATGAGGGGCACTGTTGGATGGTGGTAGTGAGGGAGTCTGAGGAGGAGGTCATGAGGGGGAGGTGCTACGGAGAGATGAGGGGCACTGGTGGAGGGTGGCAGTGAGGGAATCCGAGGAGGAGGTCATGAGGGGGAGGGGCTATGGGGAGATGAGGGGAACTTGGTGTGTGGCAGTGAGGGAATCCGAGGAGGAGGTCAATAGGGGGGTGCATGGAGGGATGAGGGGCACTGGTGGAAGGTGGTAGTAAAGGTATTTACGGAGAAAGAGGTTATTGGTGCAGCGTCAAAAAAGACTTTCGCATCAGCGCTAAAGCCGGCTCCGTCATGGCCTTTCTGTTTATTTAATTAGCAGTCGGGTCATAAGGGCTACTGTGGAACATACTTTAAAGTGTGTGCCAATTATATTTACTGCTATATTCAATGTTTTAAGTTTGAAGGTGATTTTACTAATGTTTTTAACGGGAAAAATGAAAGTGGAGCCCGATGGTGCCTGATATGGGGCTGGGGCCCAAGATCAGCTGTGAGATAAGGTGCACTGGAGAGGAGTAGTGGATAATCAAGCCTGTAAGGGAGTGCGTTGCAGAGTCCTGGGTCAGGTGGAGGTAGTAATGAAGAGGGATTCTCCATGAAGGCTCGCACAGAGGGAGCCCGAGAAGTGTCACTTGCCTGATACTCCCACCTCAGAAACCTCCTCTTCCCATCAAAGGAACATTACATGGAAAAAACACTTTTTGAGAGTGATAATATTTAGAAAGAGATTTGGAAAAGAGTGCGTTTTACTGGGCCTTGTAAGACTAAGAAGAGATAAAGGAGGGCCCTGAAGCAGGCCTGCCTAGACATATATGCGACAAATCGAGCCCACAGTGGCCCACCCAAATGCACCCTTGGCCCACCCAAATAAAAATTCCTGGAGCCGGCCTGCTGGGGCTTATGCAGCACTGCAACATAGGCAAATTATCCTTGGTTTTATTAAGTTCTGTTTTTACAGGAGCTAATGTTCGTACAGACCTCTGTTGTTTAATAAGAGGTAACACTTCCCATTCTAGGTTTTTTCTTGGGCTCCGTTGGGTCTTGGTTTTCGTTACCAGCCTCCACGTCGACACTATTAACCCCCACCGACACATTGGGGGTTGCTGTAGTTGATAAATACATTATTTTTGTAGCCTTTGCGGCAGGCAAGGATTAACAACTATGCCCTTAAATTGTGCATACGTGCCAATTAGAAACATTCTATAAAATGTTTCCTGGGCCAAGTTGAAGACGTGTGTACACGCCAGTGTCAGATTTTAATTGGCATGAACTCACCGTGGACATTGATGAACTTGATTTAATTTAAAGAGAAAAGATTTAAACAAATTAGACTGTGGGAAACGAAGGCTAAAGCCTTATTTTCGCTCAACAATCAAGGACACATTGTAATTAATCATTGAAAACTGGCAAGAAGCTATTAAACTGGAACACTCCGGCTCTTTGTGCAGTCGAGGAAGAAAATGTGATAAAAATTGGCAAATATATTGAAAGCGAATTGAGGCATAAAGCTGGAATTAATTGCAGAGATCTAATCTAGGAATGTCAGGCGCATGGTACTTCCCACCTCTTTCCTAGGACGCATCCCCTCATTAACTTATGCTTTTCCTTCCTCCCAGGCGCCCCCTCCAATTCACCTGATGTAACTTCTTTACTAACCTGAAATGTCAGTGCCTTCCTTCCCCCTGCCCTCCATTGTCTGTGGCCTGTCCCCAATCCACGGTGTGGATTACAAGACTGAGCTGCAGAATAGTCCTGTAAGGTGTAAAGCTTCTCACTTCACTTCGAAGTCACTGTTTCAGATCCTTCCCGGATGGGTGGCAGCCTGTTCTCTATCTCTACCGCTGATGACAAACACTACAGAGACGAGGGAGAATCAGAACTTTACTACAAGTTAAAACACTTCTGCAGAGACAGCACGCAAGCTATGCGAGTGCTCTACACATACTGATTCAAGGAGGTCACCACCTATGCATGATCATACTCCATCGCCACGGACAGGTCACCCACAAACAAGAACCTCGGCATGGTGGACCCACCTCCAGCCCCAGCCTAGACACGGTCCACAAACATGACCACTGTTGCACTAGACAGAGCCACACTGGAAACTGTCATCTGTAGAAACCTGCGCCTTTGGAACAAATCCACAAGGAAACCAGTTCCCTACAAATTACTCCAATAATGGTTAACAAGTGGGTGCTGTCATTAGTAGGAGTCTCTAGGGGTTTGTTTGTATACGTAGGTTTACAATGCTAGCCATCCGTGGCTTGTGGGAGGCCATCGATGGAATATAGATTAGAGAAGCTTCCATATACAATGATTATTCCTGTGATCTGCCCAAGGACTGGTTGTGTTGATGGTGCACTAAAGAAAGAATGACAGCAACTGAGCCAAGGGCCTGGCTCCCGCTTCTTAATTAGGCACTAAGTCCCAACAGTTTGCCAAATAGAGGATGAAGCTGGCTGAAGAAGGCATCAGCAAAACACTTGCAGCAGTGTGGGAGATGTGTGTGGGTTGCACATTACAGTTCTGCTGGGACCTACGACCGACGCAACAGTTCGCACTTTTGAATACAATTATAAAAATATTACAGAGGCAGCAATAAAAAAATGAAGTGAAAACATTAATAAATGTACATAAAGTAAAAAGGACAAAAATAAAAAATGTTAAAGTCAACACCTATAGGTTTAAAAAAAATATTAAATGTAAACAAAATTAAAAAGACAACAATTAAAAAGCAAACTTGAAAATCTGGATAAAAATATTACCGACATAGAACGCACAGCATAATTTGCATTTTATTTGCTGCAAAATTCAGATAACCTTGCTCCTTAATTTGGTTCTCCATGGAGCGTAATCAAATCACTCTCGCAATGTTAAACTTCTGTCTGCAGTGTAGTTAGGGGGCTTACGGTGAAATCCATATTCCACAAACCATCTCACACATACATATACACAGTGTTACTGCTGGATGAAGTAAAGTGATGCATCAATATGAAAACAACATAACAGCATGGAGTCGAATGAACAGAATACTCTTTAAGGCACATTTCGTCCCTGGAACTGCACAAATACTTCATTTAGAAAAAATGCTGTGGGCTTGTAGAATATCATACAGGAACATAAAGGCACAGAGGAAAGTATTAAGAAATCAACTGGAACAGATTTTGCAGACTGCCTGACTGCTACCTGCCTACTCATTACAAACACCAGGACAGACTTTACGTCAACATCTGGAGGAGGATTCGTTTTAAGGACAATCATGTATGTTATTACCTGTCCCACCACCCATTCCCAATCTACTGCTCCCTCAAAAAGCAGGACGCAGGACACGGAGGATCAGTTGTTAACAAGCAGCGTAATATCACTACACTGACCTAACGAGCTCTGAAGACTGAGGCCGACTCTTCGTGGTGTGATCATTTATCTGCAACCGGACATGCAGCAACATCTGGCAGAGTGTACATGCAGGAAGAACATTCGAGGTACCCAAAGCAGCACAGATGACAATACTTTACAGTCACCCTTGCATTAAAAAAAAAAAATCTGATGGAAATATTAAACATTTGATTTGATCCTTCTAATAAAAAAAAGGCGCGTGTCCGCCGACTCCTAACAAGGTTTGGGAGAACTCTGTTCTCTAATGAAGGAGAGGCAGGTGGGCCACGGAGGAATGTCACAGAAATGATGCAGTACTTACATTTTATGACACTGTGCTACGTAGACACATTCCGGACCGATTCCTAAAAGCTCACAGGTGGCTGTGCAACTTCCTCACTCTAGTAGGCACATCAGGACTTGGCCTTCCACTCCATATGCTGCTCCCACATTCTTCCTCTACATCCGAGTGTGCCCGCACCGCAGACCCAACATACTCTATGGCTCAATCAGCTTTGACCACTGTGTGGCTGGACTGCTGATTACCCCTCCTCCACCTGAATGTCCACTCTCTGTAGCGAGATCAGCCCCTTCTATGGGTTCTTACAGACACTACATCCTCCAACAGAAGAACTCAACCGGTCAAATTCCACATCCCTGTTTAATCTAAGAAATAACAAGTAAACAACCGCAGGAGCAAAAAGAGGCTGATAATATATAATAAACAAATACTTGAAGCTTGTCTGGTGCAAAGTAATTAAAATACCAGGAGAGGATCTAGCCTGTCTTGCAAAACCTTCCAGAGCACATCAACGAGTTGATGTAGAGAGAAAGAGGAGGAGGACAAGTGAAATGGCAAGCACAGAAGGTAGTGGTGGAAGAGTAGAAAGAGAAGCAGAGTCCAGAAAAATACATGCGGTGGAAGTCAGAGCTCAAAGGAGCAGGAGGCGGCAGAAAGAACCACGGGAGAAGATGGAAAGGGTGGCCAAAGAGAAAGTAATGACATGGAGAAAGGGGGTGAGGGGAAGAGCAATCTAAAGAAATAGAAGAGGGGGACAAAGTGACAACACTTAAAAACGGTTTCGAACAAAACAGGTGCTCTAATGGGGGAATAAAATGGAAACAAAACGTTTAATGGGTGCAGTTTTTAAGTGTAAATCTGAACAGACAAAGCTCTTATCGAGTGTGACGCCACTTGAACAAAGTGCATAATGATCACTCAGATGCCTCATGTATAACTAATATTCTGTCTTCTACTGCTTCACTTGCTCCCCTTCCCACAAACTCGTTTCTGTGCACTGAAAATTCCTACTGTACCAGTCGTGAGGAACGTTGAACTATAAACCTTTTCCTTAAAGAACATTCCTAGGAAACCAACTACAAATGTATTCAAATATAAATAACTGACAATAAAATATATTCCACTGGGATGGCGAGGTGAGCCCTAAAAGATAGGATTAATAAGAAGCATATGTGTACGTAGTTCATCACAAATTACTAAAAAATGTAAAAACATTTCAAAACTGTAGCATACCCCCGCTTTACTTTTAGCTTCCACACGGAGTCTTTTTAATTTCAGAAGCGCCAATGACCATCTTCTAGGAAAGGCTTGTGGAATGTGCCGGACATGTGAACGGGTCAATATGAGCGCACCAAGTGAAGCAACAGTTCCATTTCCAAGTAATGTTGAGGTCACACTCGACATTTTATGAGCTCCGAGGTCAGACTGCGCTGGACTCACCTAGGTTAATCCCCAGATGTAATCATAAAAGGTTGCATATCTTACATTTCACCAATGATGCAACGGGTGCCAGAGCCAAATGGCAAGTGATGGTAGGGATCATGTGTGGAGAACGTACGGTCTTGATGTCTTCAGGGATAGGGTTCAGGGCTTTTCGGGGGAAAGGAGGGATACATATACTAACACACTGGCATTCTATTTCAGGACTACATATGTGGTTTACCTATCCAGTTTAATGATTGTAAATATGCTAGCCAAGGAACAAGAGACAAAGTGAAATCAAGATGTTTGCCAAGGCAAATGAAGGGATTAGTCTTCTAACGTAATTCCAGTGCCGGTCACTTAACCACCAGATGAAATCCCCTGGCCAGGTCACCAGAACTTATTCCGTAACCAGGTGCCCAAATGCTAGCTTAGGTTTAACGCACTCTTATTCATAAAGGATAACTTTTTAATATAGGCATAAGCCAAAATATAAAAACCTTTCTATAGAATGTGATGTACGTGTAACGTCAGACCCAGAAGGCCCACCCATAGCCTCTTCCAAACTGACTGTTACCTACAAGTCCTCCATGGTCTCCAGCTTGATTACTCTGTACTATTTCAGCGAATTACAGACTTGAGCAGATCTTTAATTCATTTGCAATTCATCTCCGCCCTTTTTGCCAGCATATTTAACGCACGGACCACTCCAGTAACCAGGATCAATAGTAATGGAGGCTGCTCAGGTGCGTATCCAACTCAGGACATGCTCCGAGGAGGATTCGGACTAAATACTGCCAAAGGGATTTTTCTTGCATCAAGTTAAACCAACTACCCTTACTCCCTAAGCCTGATGTATAGTTATTGCACTGAAGTAACTGCAAGATCGCTTTCGAGCATGCTACAAAAATCTGTAATAACCAAGTCTTCCTCGACGGAGGTCTAACATTTTGCCGTATTCATAGTTTCATAAATTAGAACAAAATACATGAAGGAAATAAAGGCAGATCTTTCCAAACTCCCTATCACCAGGACACGATTTTTCATTTTACAAACCCTTGTTATCAAATGTATTTCGACAACTGAACCAAGACTATAACCTCCATTTGTCAAGGTGACATGGAATCATCCGATCACACTATGACCCGTTACCCAAGTTACCAGGATCTAGGCCAAACCTCACATGGTCATTTTCAGTTTTTGCTTGAAATCCTCAAAACTAAACACCCGAGTGCTGCCCAGTGGAAAAAAAACAAAAGCCCACCAAGTGTTTTGATAAAACGCTGTAAGTGGGCGGTTTCACAATATGACTCCGGATGCAAGGGAGCGAGAACAGTAAAATGCTACTGACATGAAATACTCGAACTCACTCCCCTTCTGCCTGGATGCCTCCACGACAGAGGGCAACCATGCAGGATGCTGTGAATCAACTTAAAATGTCTAATGTTTATTTTGAATTAGCAACGCTAACAATGACATTTCAACAAGCGTTTTAAGGCCTGAACATTTTGGAATACACTGCTACAGTTGGTTTAGTTTTTAGCTGTGCACAGTCCATAGCTGCCAAGGTTTCAGATTGCTTGTGTGACATTTTCAGAATTTCACTGTAATAATGAGTGACATTCAACGACTATGAGTGACACTTTCTCGCAAACAAAATCAAGCAATGAAGACAAGGAAAACCTATATAAATATCAGAAATTACACACATTTGAGCAATGAGAAACTTTAAGAAGATCTTAAAACTAATGCAAAACTAAGCTAGTGCCCTTATAAAAGCGTGTTGACTGGAAGCAGTGCCAAGCCCCAGGTTTTTTTTTTTTTTAAATGGAAGGGAGAGGTGTGAGAAGGCTACATACATGGGGGTGCTACCTGGAGGCTGCGTGTTGCTGCAGCGAAGCCTCAGGTTCAGGGGTTTTGAGGGAATCAGAGGGGTGTGGGAAAGCGTCATACACCCAAAGTACAACTAAGCATGGTTGAGCAGCAGGCAGTGTTACCTATGCTCTAATCTTATTCTACAAGAATTACACAGAAAGCATTAGCATGCGATATCAGAAAGAGGTACCCCACTAATGAAGATATTGTTCAGAGTGAAACTGGAAAAACTGGGACGAATCCCAGCTTCTTTGTGTCACCAAATTGTGCGATCCTAGACAAACTGTTTATTTCACAACCTTGTGTATGTTCATTATCACATGTAAGAGTGCCTTCAAATATGTGTGTCATACAAAAACATGTTTGTACAAATTGTGATGGTTACAACTAATTGTGCAATAAAGTTCCTTCATATATTTGAGTTTTGACTGTTCTCTGCACATGTATAACATGTCACAGATATTGTACAAATGAATCAGAAGAAGGACAAGTATTCTGGGATTACTAAGTATATTCTAAATGACACCATGGCTAAAATATTGCCAGTAAATGACCACCGCACAAAATAAATGACAAATTGGTTTTTGAGGTGCAAACTGGACTCCTGTTCGTTGCTTTTTGTTGCAGTTTTATATAGCGTGCATTGGAGCACTTTACATGAGCACCAGTTATATTAGTGAAGGTCAAATTTGGTTTTAGGACCAGGAAGATTAAGTCACTTGTGAATATTTACACGATGTTGAGCCAATGCTCAGTCTTGAACCTGGTTCCAAAGTCTGCAGCTCTTGTGGTAATACCGCATGCTCTCGCATGTCTTGCGTTTTTTATTTAATGGCCTACAATGTTACTCCAGCTGCAACGGGAATCTAGTTTGCATATAAGTACACATGAGAACGGACTTACCGGTCCTCCCATCTCACAGCCAGTAGAAAACACTCCATGCAGATTAAAAATAGTGCTCCAAGTCCCATGAAGTGAATGCTTCTTTCCTGGTGTTCCCTTTTTAGGTCTCGCCTGAGCCAGCGCTTAGCGCTGCCCTCGGCGAGAGTTTTAGTAAGCGGGTTTTGGAAGTGCAAACAGCAGTGGCTTTTGCTGGCGACCAGCTTGCGTTCACGCGAGCGTGCACGCGCTATCAGGCGCCATATGGCTTCCCTCGCCATCTGGCTTCCCACCCTGATAACTCGCAGCGGCTTTTATAGCTCGCGATTACTTTCACTTTCACGGCCGCGCGGCCAATGCTTGTTCTGAAAGGAGCGATTGTGTTTTTATATGGTAACTAATAAAATCCTTACGATATTTGCTACGTTTTATTTTATGCTCTCGCCAATAAGTCTGTCTGATATACCTTTTTCACGAAGTTACTTTAACATGAAACAGCAATTTTTATTAGCAAAACGTCGATTTCCTTCTTAAACTATGACTCGGCTTCTTTGGTTTAGAAAGAGCAATATGTTCCGTCATCTTCTACAATGTACTCAATAACACGTGTAGTGACAGCTGTCTACTTAGCGCTATTTAGAGGAGTTCTACCAGGCTTTTGCGGGGTCATGTTCTTGAATGGGGGAACAGTGTGAGTGTTTGGTAGACTACACCTTTTGGCAATTCGTTTTAAGCACTTAGGTGGATTGCGTGTTTTGCTGCTGTGCAGACATTTGCGCGATTCGTATGTCAAAGGTTTGAAACCGCACAGTACCATACGGTCGTTCTTTGTGTCACCGAATAGAATGTGATTATGGTGAGGTTGTGTAACAGGAATATTATTTACCGAGCTTTGAAACTACAAAACCTCTGTTAAAAACTGTATAACGACAATATTATTCATGTCGTCCTCAAGCCTTTGGACCCTTTCCTAACTAAATATATTATCATCCTCACTTATACATTTCAGCCTTCCTAATTATGGCGGAAGGTGGAGGTAATATGGGCGCACTCATACAGTTTTAACTTGAATCATTTACGTTCCATATCTTTGAAGCTGAAAATCTAGATTTGCCATTCACTGGCATAGTTTTTAAAGAAGCGTTTCAAAGGGTACGCAAGATTTTTTTTTACTAGGACTTTAAAGAATGCAGGAGTACACCTTTCTGAAATGGATTGGTGCCAGACATCCGTTTGTCATTTCGCATCGGATTGTTATGCTGACCAATCTTTACCGCTCAATGCAGTTTTAGACCCGAATGAAGACAGCCTTTGGAAAAGGTGCTGCGGCCACGACTCTCGCACCAACCAGCTGGCGAATTGGTGAAGCCTCTTATGGCGCGATTTAGGTTTGGTACTTAGAGGCGATGTTAGAAACCGGTTGCCTTGTGGCTGCCCGTGTCACCCGTTTGCAGAAAGGCACCATTAGCACGTGCTAGGATCAGCTGACCGCCTCCACGGCTCTCAGCGGATTCCAGCTCGTATTGTTTCGGCGCTGGTGGAAACGTCAACCACCAAAGTTGCAATTTAGCAACTCATGTCCATAAATAGAGAGGGCCTCGTCGGACGGGGAGCCCAATCACAAGCAGGGCCATGATTTTGGTGAGAGAAT
The DNA here is from genome assembly GCA_963921515.1 of Calotriton arnoldi. Lineage (NCBI taxonomy): Eukaryota > Metazoa > Chordata > Amphibia > Caudata > Salamandridae > Calotriton > Calotriton arnoldi. Next base: position 1,083,609 of record CAWUFW010002204.1, read on the forward strand.
CGGCTTTCTTCTTTAATCGAGCACCTCATACACGTTTTCACCAAACCGAAAATGCCCCCATCAGGTCGTGTTGCATTACCCTTCTGTACAGTTTATTTGTGATACTGATTTGAACTGGTGAATATATTAACCGTGAGATGAGCGTAGTAAATTAGAAGCGAATCATGTGCAAAGTGGTGTAGTAAGTTTATCTGTTTGAAATTTCATGTGAGGGGTCGAAATAAAATAAATATACTCTTTGCTATGTTAGTCATTGCCCTCATTATTGGAATAAGTGACACGTATCGTTAGTGTTTTGGCAAAATAATCGGAAGACTTTAATGCAAACGATGTTACTAATATAACTGTTTGTATGATTTCTCAGATTTTCCATATGGGTTAAGGTTCAATTCTTTCTGACCATGAGTTCGCAAGTGTTCGTGTTTGGTTAATTATTTGAATTGTGATCACATTTCATCGCTCGTTCCTGAAGTCCTCTTGGTGTTTGCTCTGTTTTTAATGACTAACTATGGCACTACGTGTAAGACCCTGACCTGGTAAAAGTTGTGTAGAGCCTGTAATGGAATTGAAAAAAAAACATATTTCTGAGTGTATTTGTAACTCAATGTGAAAACTTCCAGGTGATTAGACACAACTTAGTTCTTTTTTCTTAAACATCTTTTTATTAACAGAAATTAGGAAGGGCTGTTATGCTGCATAGCCAATAGGTCTCGCCTTTGGGACCTTATAAGTGTTTAGTTATCCAGCACAATAACCTTGGTGCAACAACATCAAGTGTTGCATGGCTAAACACTTATAAAGGTCCCAAAGGCGAGACCTATTGGCTATGCCAATGCTTGTTTAATTACTGCTCCCCTTTGTGTCTTCTGCTCCCCATTGTGTCTGCTGCTTCTGCCTCTCTTGCCATAATCTCGATGTGTGCTTCCCAAGGTACCCACCGGGGCACCACCACTGCCTTCCTTACTGCTGCTGGGAGGGGAGAGCCATGCGATAGCTCTCTCCGTGGTGCGCCGTAAAAATCATCAGACAGCATGCTGCCTGCTCGACCACCTCTACACAGTACACTGCGAGGGGTCGCTCCACCTCGTCTCGGGCACTGCGGGATTAGGTGTTTAGCGAGGTACAGGCGACTGCATTTATTAAGGATACTACTTGACACGTGGTTTGTTGTTTTGTCTGGACATCACCAGAGAAATCGAGCGCCAGACCAAATCAAACAGGTCTACAAACTGAACAGCCTAGCCAAGATAAATCACTAGTCACTGGCCTGCATATCTACCCCTCGGGACTCGACTACTGGACAGGTGGCAGGCCAGCAGTGAAAAAGGAAGCTGCCTGCTGCCCGCCATAGCATAGGCTCTAGCGCTGTTTATCAAGGTATGTTAGACAGTCGACTCTGCAGTCAAGCTTGCTGTGGCAAGCTTTGTATAGCGCTTTCGTAATATCGGGGAAATCACCATCTGGTGCACAAGACCCAACAGGCCTGTAGACAGACAAATAAAAATAAATCAGCCCACACTGACTGACCTTCACAATTACCGGACCCTCGGAACTATACGGCAGACAGGCGGCGGTAGGCGCGGAAATGAAAAAGGAAGCTGCCGCCCACCGCGTCAATGCCACAGGCCAATCAACACACTCCATTGTGGCAGCTATTGTTTGTTTACACTGCGCTGACTTCATGCCACGTGGTATGCTTGAGCGGGGGCAGGGCTTGAATACATTCGAGGGTCGGCTCTCGGGACCAATACACAATACAATGAGCAGGGCCGGCGCTAGGCATGGGCAGTGTGGGCAGCTGCCCAGGGCCTCGCGCTCAGCTCAATAACAGGGGCCCCTCTTTCACACTTTCACAGTCAGCTCGTCTCCTCCCCCAGGCCCCCCTCCCCAACCCGATCACATTGCTAATGTATTTGTGAGCGAGGTGTCTTGAACTCGCTGGTCAGGGCATGGTGGCATTCCTGGGTGTGAAAGGTGGGTGGAGTGTAAACAAGGGGTAGTGGACGTTAGAGCAGCAAAGTCAGCAATTATGTCGGCTCTCAGGGACGAGGGCGGGGCAGCACCTCTGTTTAAAACCTGTGGCGAAGAACTTGTCTGCCCTTTGTGTATTCCCTTTCCAGGCGACAGAAGGCTCTTTTGTTTCCAGGACGAGCCGGACATTAACAGGTAAGAAGAGATTGATGAGGGGAGGGGGGAGCATCCAGCTCAGATAGCCACAGTAGGGCAGTGTTTAGTAAAGTGTCTCCCTACCGCTTTGAGGCACAGAGGAGGTGGTCCTTTTCCCCTGGGCCTCGAAGCACTGAATCAGGCTGCAAGGTTAGGTGTGGGGCCCCTTTCACTGGGACTTGTGACATTATCTTGTGCTGCGAAGTCCAGGGCAGGTGGGCCTCACAGCTCTCCATCCATCAGGCTGCAAGGTCCAGATGTGGGGCCCCGTCGCAGGGCTTTGTAGCCATTATGTAGTGCTAGGAGGCCCAGGACAGGGGGGCCCTGTCCTTTGCCTCACAGTGCTATATTGCTAGATCATTTCATTTTATTTCCCAGAGAACCTACCATGCTTGCTTCCCAGCCTAGGCCACCAGTGATGAACTTATAGGGCTGTAAATGCAGCTAAGTGCGTAAAAATTGGTTACCACCCAATTTCTCCAGCAGGGAGCTCCGTGGCCCCTCTTATCGCGAATAAAGCAGATTGACTGCTTTGTGACCCACTTTGAGTCCCTCACTTATGTCCAAGCGGCTGTGAATTTCTTGTCCATTTAATTACTTGTAGGGGAATTCATTGATACTGTTTTGACAGCCCATGATTGTGCTGCACCTGGGTCTTGTTTAACAGGGCAGGGATGGTGGGGTGTGGTGCATGGCAGAAGGGAAGTACTGTAGCTAGACAATGCTTTAACACAATCGTTCAGTACACCTCCAATCGGTCCTACTCTAATGCACTCTAATCCACGCCAATCCACCCCTCCTCACCCCACACCAATCAGCCCCACTTCATCCATTCCACCCTACACCAATCCAAACCACCCCACTGCACCACACTCCAATCCTCCCACCCCACATCCCAATCTGCCCCACTTCAATATGCTCCAATACAATCCAGAACAATTTGCCCCACTCCAATCTGCCCCGCACTCCACTCTGGCACACTCCAATCCAGAACAATTTGCCCCACTCCAATCTGCCCCGCACTCCACTCTGGCACACTCCAATCCAAAACAATTTGCCCCACTCCAATCTGCCCCGCACTCCACTCTGGCACACTCCAATCCAAAACAATTTGCCCCACTCCAATCTGCCCCGCACTCCACTCTGGCACACTCCAATCCAAAACAATTTGCCCCACTCCAATCTGCCCCGCACTCCACTCTGGCACACTCCAATCCAAAACAATTTGCCCCACTCCAATCTGCCCCGCACTCCACTCTGGCACACTCCAATCCAAAACAATTTGCCCCACTCCAATCTGCCCCGCACTCCACTCTGGCACACTCCAATCCAAAACAATTTGCCCCACTCCAATCTGCCCCGCACTCCACTCTGGCACACTCCAATCCAAAACAATTTGCCCCACTCCAATCTGCCCCGCACTCCACTCTGGCACACTCCAATCCAAAACAATTTGCCCCACTCCAATCTGCCCCGCACTCCACTCTGGCACACTCCAATCCAAAACAATTTGCCCCACTCCAATCTGCCCCGCACTCCACTCTGGCACACTCCAATCCAAAACAATTTGCCCCACTCCAATCTGCCCCGCACTCCACTCTGGCACACTCCAATCCAAAACAATTTGCCCCACTCCAATCTGCCCCGCACTCCACTCTGGCACACTCCAATCCAAAACAATTTGCCCCACTCCAATCTGCCCCGCACTCCACTCTGGCACACTCCAATCCAAAACAATTTGCCCCACTCCAATCTGCCCCGCACTCCACTCTGGCACACTCCAATCCAAAACAATTTGCCCCACTCCAATCTGCCCCGCACTCCACTCTGGCACACTCCAATCCAAAACAATTTGCCCCACTCCAATCTGCCCCGCACTCCACTCTGGCACACTCCAATCCAAAACAATTTGCCCCACTCCAATCTGCCCCGCACTCCACTCTGGCACACTCCAATCCAAAACAATTTGCCCCACTCCAATCTGCCCCGCACTCCACTCTGGCACACTCCAATCCAAAACAATTTGCCCCACTCCAATCTGCCCCGCACTCCACTCTGGCACACTCCAATCCAAAACAATTTGCCCCACTCCAATCTGCCCCGCACTCCACTCTGGCACACTCCAATCCAAAACAATTTGCCCCACTCCAATCTGCCCCGCACTCCACTCTGGCACACTCCAATCCAAAACAATTTGCCCCACTCCAATCTGCCCCGCACTCCACTCTGGCACACTCCAATCCAAAACAATTTGCCCCACTCCAATCTGCCCCGCACTCCACTCTGGCACACTCCAATCCAAAACAATTTGCCCCACTCCAATCTGCCCCGCACTCCACTCTGGCACACTCCAATCCAAAACAATTTGCCCCACTCCAATCTGCCCCGCACTCCACTCTGGCACACTCCAATCCAAAACAATTTGCCCCACTCCAATCTGCCCCGCACTCCACTCTGGCACACTCCAATCCAAAACAATTTGCCCCACTCCAATCTGCCCCGCACTCCACTCTGGCACACTCCAATCCAAAACAATTTGCCCCACTCCAATCTGCCCCGCACTCCACTCTGGCACACTCCAATCCAAAACAATTTGCCCCACTCCAATCTGCCCCGCACTCCACTCTGGCACACTCCAATCCAAAACAATTTGCCCCACTCCAATCTGCCCCGCACTCCACTCTGGCACACTCCAATCCAAAACAATTTGCCCCACTCCAATCTGCCCCGCACTCCACTCTGGCACACTCCAATCCAAAACAATTTGCCCCACTCCAATCTGCCCCGCACTCCACTCTGGCACACTCCAATCCAAAACAATTTGCCCCACTCCAATCTGCCCCGCACTCCACTCTGGCACACTCCAATCCAAAACAATTTGCCCCACTCCAATCTGCCCCGCACTCCACTCTGGCACACTCCAATCCAAAACAATTTGCCCCACTCCAATCTGCCCCGCACTCCACTCTGGCACACTCCAATCCAAAACAATTTGCCCCACTCCAATCTGCCCCGCACTCCACTCTGGCACACTCCAATCCAAAACAATTTGCCCCACTCCAATCTGCCCCGCACTCCACTCTGGCACACTCCAATCCAAAACAATTTGCCCCACTCCAATCTGCCCCGCACTCCACTCTGGCACACTCCAATCCAAAACAATTTGCCCCACTCCAATCTGCCCCGCACTCCACTCTGGCACACTCCAATCCAAAACAATTTGCCCCACTCCAATCTGCCCCGCACTCCACTCTGCCCCGCACCAATCCAAAACAATCTGCCCAATCCAATCTGCCCCGCACTCCACTCTGCCCCGCACCAATCCAAAACAATCTGCCCAATCCACTCCAATCTGCCCCGCACTCCAATCTGCCCCGCACCAATCCAAAACAATCTGCCCAATCCACTCCAATCTGCCCCGCACTCCAATCTGCCCCGCACCAATCCAAAACAATCTGCCCAATCCACTCCAATCTGCCCCGCACTCCAATCTGCCCCGCACCAATCCAAAACAATCTGCCCAATCCACTCCAATCTGCCCCGCACTCCAATCTGCCCCGCACCAATCCAAAACAATCTGCCCAATCCACTCCAATCTGCCCCGCACTCCAATCTGCCCCGCACCAATCCAAAACAATCTGCCCAATCCACTCCAATCTGCCCCGCACTCCAATCTGCCCCGCACCAATCCAAAACAATCTGCCCAATCCACTCCAATCTGCCCCGCACTCCAATCTGCCCCGCACCAATCCAAAACAATCTGCCCAATCCACTCCAATCTGCCCCGCTCCAATCTGCCCCGCACCAATCCAAAACAATCTGCCCAATCCACTCCAATCTGCCCCGCTCCAATCTGCCCCGCACCAATCCAAAACAATCTGCCCAATCCACTCCAATCTGCCCCGCTCCAATCTGCCCCGCACCAATCCAAAACAATCTGCCCAATCCACTCCAATCTGCCCCGCTCCAATCTGCCCCGCACCAATCCAAAACAATCTGCCCAATCCACTCCAATCTGCCCCGCTCCAATCTGCCCCGCACCAATCCAAAACAATCTGCCCAATCCACTCCAATCTGCCCCGCACCAATCCACTCCAATCTGCCCCGCACCAATCCAAAACAATCTGCCCAATCCAAAACAATCTGCCCCGCTCCAATCTGCCCCGCACCAACCCGCCCCAATCTGCCCCGCACCGCCCCGCCCCAATCTGCCCCACCCCAATCTGCCCCACCCCAATCTGCCCCACCCCAATCTGCCCCACCCCAATCTGCCCCACCCCAATCTGCCCCACCCCAATCTGCCCCACCCCAATCTGCCCCACCCCAATCTGCCCCACCCCAATCTGCCCCACCCCAATCTGCCCCACCCCAATCTGCCCCACCCCAATCTGCCCCACCCCAATCTGCCCCACCCCAATCTGCCCCACCCCAATCTGCCCCACCCCAATCTGCCCCACCCCAATCTGCCCCACCCCAATCTGCCCCACCCCAATCTGCCCCACCCCAATCTGCCCCACCCCAATCTGCCCCACCCCAATCTGCCCCACCCCAATCTGCCCCACCCCAATCTGCCCCACCCCAATCTGCCCCACCCCAATCTGCCCCACTCCAATCTGCCCCACTCCAATCTGCCCCACTCCAATCTGCCCCACTCCAATCTGCCCCACTCCAATCTGCCCCACTCCAATCTGCCCCACTCCAATCTGCCCCACTCCAATCTGCCCCACTCCAATCTGCCCCACTCCAATCTGCCCCACTCCAATCTGCCCCACTCCAATCTGCCCCACTCCAATCCAAAACAATCTGCCCCACTCCAATCCAAAACAATCTGCCCCACACCAATCTAAAACAATCCGCCCCACACCCCAATCCGCCCCACACCCCAATCCGCCCCACACCCCAATCCGCCACAATCCACTCCAATCTACCCGACCCCACACCAATTTAATCCACCCCAAACCAGCCCAATCCAAACGACCCACTCCAATCCTACTAACCTCACCTCAACCCAATCAATCCACCCCACTCCCTCCCCAATCCATTCCACTTCATTCCAATCCACCCCATTCCAATCCCCAAAAATCTGCCCCACAACAATCTGCCCCCTCCAATCCAAAACAATCTGCCCCCTCCAATCCAAAACAATCTGCCCCGCTCCAATCCAAAACAATCTGCCTCGCTCCAATCCAAAACAATCTGCCCCGCTCCAATCCAAAACAATCTGCCCCGCTCCAATCCAAAACAATCTGCCCGCTCCAATCCAAAACAATCTGCCCCGCTCTAACCCAAAACAATCTGCCCCACTTCAATCCAAAACAATCTGCCCCACTTCAATCCAAAACAATCTGCCCCACTTCAATCCAAAACAATCTGCCCCACTTCAATCCAAAACAATCTGCCCCACTTCAAGCCAAAACAATCTGCCCCACTTCAAGCCAAAACAATCTGCCCCACTTCAATCCAAAACAATCTGCCCCACTTCAATCCAAAACAATCTGCCCCACTTCAATCCAAAACAATCTGCCCCACTTCAATCCAAAACAATCTGCCCCACTCCAATCCAAAGCAATCTGCCCCACTTCAATCCAAAACAGTCTGCCGGCTCCAACCCAAAACAATATGCCGCACTCAATCCAAAACAATTTCCCCCATTCCAATCCAAAACAATCTTCCCCACTCCAATCTGCACCACTCCTGTCTGCCCCACTCCAGTCCAGAACAATCCGCCCGCTCCGTTCAACCCCACTCCAATCCACTCCACCTCACCCCTATCCAACCCACCTCACCCCAATCCAGTTCACTCCACCCCAATCCAATTCACCTCAATCCAATCCACCCCACTCAATCCAATCCATCCCACTGCAATTCAATCTACTCTACTCCACCCACCCCAATTCACCCCAATCCATTCCACCCCACCTCACTACATTCCACCCCACTCTAGTCCACCCCACCCCACTCCACTCCAGTCCACCCCACTCCTGTTCACTCCAATCCACCCCACCCCAATCCAGTCCTCCCTCCTGTCTAATCCACCACATTCAGTCCACCCCACTCCAATCCACCCCACTCCACTGCAGTTCATTCCACTCCACTTTACTCCAATCCACCCAACTCTACCCCAATCCAATCCGCCGCAGTTCAGACCACCCCACTTAGTCCAATCCCTCCAGCCCACCAAACTCCAATCCACCCCACCCTAAACCAATCCGATACACCCTACTCCAATCCGCCTCACCCCATTTCAATCCATCCCACTCCAATCCGCCTCACCCCATTTCAATCCATCCCACTCCAGTCCACCTCACTCCACTCACTCCAAGTCTCTCTATCCCAATTCAACCCAATCCACCCAAATCTACTCCAATCCAATACACCCATATCCTCAGTCCACCCAACCCACTCCACACGATTCCACCCCACTCTAATCTACGACACTCCACTCTACGACTCTGCACTTGATAACACTGCACTCTACGACATTCTCTGCCACTGAACCACTGAACTCTACTCCCCTCTACTCAAGTGTATGACACTCTACACCCCCTATTCCACTCTACAACTACTACTCCAACAAATCCAGTCTATGACACTCTACTCCTACCACTTCACTCAAGGACACTCCATGCAACGAACTTTTAACCATGCTGAACAGCAGCCACACTGGTGTACAACACGGCAACTCAACATTGTCAAAGCCAATATTTCTTATAGGCGAGACCTATTGGCTTTGCCAATGCTTGTTAATGGTGATGTTATTCTGAGCTTTTGCCTATGATATTTAGCATGAAAAGAGGCACACAACACATTGGATATTAACGCAGTGGTGAAACACACAATACCCATGTGGTGGTGTGACAAAGGTATTTTTAGCTGTCATTTGAATTATCACGTACATATAAAGGTGTTTCATTCCACTTTTTCTAAGGAGTTACTATTGTACTATTTAATGACGCTCAGATAATGGATCTTGGAAGGACGATTGTGCCATGCATAGTTTCAAACTGCTGATCTGCAGTTATACAGCCAGGGTGCAACTCACAATACTATTCTGCTATCAACTGTGAACAAACTGAGGCCTTTGCTTGCCTCCTCTCCAGTCTTTGTTTGTCAACAGATTTACTATCCAATCCTAGGCCCCAATTATTAGCGTCAACACACTATGATAAAGGCCATGCACGTATTTAGCCTTGTTTGTTGCATGTACTGAGCACAAATCCAGTTTACTGAGGGATAAGAAAGAAGATGGACATTGTTCAAGGGGTTCCTATTGGCCTCGCATGTAAAGGTGTAGCCATAGTATGGCAATGATGCTCACTAACTCATTCCTTAATCCCCATCTTCATACTTTGGTTTTGGTGCATTGGCAAGATGGCAGCCCGTTGGAGCTTCCCTTTTCACAGGTTTATCCTTGAGAAACGTAATTTGTAGTGTTGCGAAAAGCATACGTTACTGTTACCCAGTTTAAGGATATGTTAATTGTAGGCTGGACAGCCTGTTAAGTGAGCAATTAAATAGGTACACTAATGAAATTCTACATGAAAGATGAGGTCTGAACTTCATGCCAACCTTATGTCAGCTAGCCTGCTCGAGGTTGCACATTGATCACAATAGAAATCACGTTACCCCCACCAAGCAGCCTTATAGATTAATATTCAATGCTGTGTAACCCACAGCAGCAATTTGGAAGCATTTCTAATTCATTTGAATGGGATTTTAGCTTTTCAAGTGTCTTACTTGGATGTGTCCAATTAAGATATTGTATGGTATTGTAGCATTTGTTTAGCGCTTATTACCCATATGTGAGGCGCTGAAGCACTTACCAACATAGGTAGCAAGCTACAACATGTAGTTGGAAGTGTGTGGTTGAAAGGGTGTTGTGTTGTTTTGAGCTTATGTGTAATGTGTTTTATGTCATGCGTGATGGGCAACGAGGTACAGCTTACGTTATGGGAAGCAGCACCAGGGGGTGAGATGGGTGAGGGTATGTGAGAGGGAGACTCACCAACTGTAATTATAAATTCCCAGCTTAGCCACAGTGATAGTGGAATGATGTGTGCATGTACACCAAAAAGGGTGATAATCACAGAAGGCCCAGTAATCCACATGGCGACATGTGCCTGGAAGCAAAGGCTTTCAATGAATAAAAAGATGCCAAAATCGCTAGAATGGTAATTGGTGACATAAGCTGTAGCCATGCACTATTTTATTTATTTAGAGGCAGAGATATGGCCTAATGCTAAAAAAAAGTACACCTGATGAAGGAAGAAGGAAGCCGAAGAGAAATCAAGGCTGACAACTTCAGCAGAAACAACACAAACTTTATAACATCCAAATTCCACCTACTACTACGGGCCCAAAGGAAGCCAATATTTTTAGCAGGATTTCACACAAGCCTCTCTCAAGCTGCAGAAGGCTGTCAAAAGCAGACAATCACCACTCGGACGGGTCTTATTCGGATTGTGGTTTAGACCCCAGCTACACTGGTACCCTGCACATGGAAAGGTGAGTGACAAAGCGCTTGATAGGTTTTTGCCCTGAGAGCACAAGAGCAAATTGTGCTGCCTAGTGTTGCATTGTGGCATCACCCCTCCATGCAAGCCCAATATTTTACTTGGAGTCCCAGGGACCCTTGTTCATTCTAGCTAACATGAGGAAACATCCTCATGACCTTTAGGAATTTCCTCCCAGAAAGGTTCACTTTCATTATTAGTACTGAATGACATATCAGGGTAAAAAAGACACAATTGAAGAAATAAGACTTACCCCGCTTGTATTATTTTGTCTAGGAGAGCATCATGACACAGATTTGTATTTCTCACTTTTTTCAATCTTGGCACTGCTCTTATCTGATCTAACAAGAGTATGCAGTTCCTTTTAAAGACGGTGGAATACGTGTGTAGGAATACCGTTTATCAGAGGGGGAATATGCTGTAATAGGAGCAAGTGCCCTCACACACCTGTATGCGGGTCATGCTTCATCATCGGGCAAGCTCCTTGTCGGGCCAGCACCCACAAAGGGGCACTTTACCGGAGATCTTTTCATAGAACTGTTGGACCATTATATATAGTAAGGAGCTTATATGCTGGACCTAATGACTCCTGGTCCCCCCCATTTGATATAACTGCTCTTCTCTAACCTGAGAGCCTTGTGAATAACACTTTTTGTGTCTCCACAAGTTAACTTTACTTCTGATATCCAATGTCTTGAGGAATATCCTGATCGGCTCAGAGGATCGTCACCACCTAATCATTGAAGGAGAAGGTAAGTAGAACACTAATTTTGTTGCCTTGTATTATTTCACCGTTAGTTATGAATGAGCTTTCTGATAACCTGTTATATGTATATGTTTGTATTAGGATGTAGGCGAAACAGGGCACATTCTACCAATAACTTCCAGATGTGTACAGGACATAATACGAAGATGGCAATTTCTTTTTTTCACATTCCTGCCCTACCCCATATTTTTCTCAAGTTGGACGACCACATAAAGTTGTGAATATATAGAAGAATAGGACTATCTTTTGGGGCGATTGATGGATTTTCATCAGAATAATGCCATTCTGCCACTACAACTTTCAACTGGTCTGACACCAAATGAAAAACCTTGGTATGAAAACCCCTTAAATCTGCAGCATACCTTTACTTTAAACACACAGATACTAAACTTTACGTAATGAATCAATACCAGGGAGCCACCCAATGAGAATAACCTAGAACTTTGAAGTTACTCTATGTTTCACTGGAATTGTCTTTTTATGTACTTCTCAATTTACTTATCTCCTCATTGTCAGATTGTAATGTTTCCTTTTATCTGCTTTTTATAAGAAACTTATATATTCCTCACATGGCTTACATCCCCTGTGAGGAGAATATAATCATTCTGAATCCTAAATCCGAAAGCTTTTTTTCTACAGAACTCTGCTGTCCTTTTTTGTTCTAGTCTGATTTATGAAGCTCTCAAAAATAATAAAAAAGGTATTTGTATCTGAATTCAACTTCATCTCGCTATACCCTGTTGCATAATTTTTACCTGGGATGCCATTCAATTTATTTTCTGCAATGCTCTCTAATTATTACTATGCACTAATTTGGTAACTCACAGTTAACTAGGAGTTAGAATAGCCATCTTTGCGAGACCTGCGTCTAGCTTTCCCATCCAATGTGACTATGTAATCCACTTAACACAGTTTCAAAATAGATAGACGTATTTCATTTGGATATTTATCTTTTAATTCACGTGACTGATAAACACTAGGTCTCTTCAGCAATAACAAAGATTAATAGTCTTGTGATGTCGGTTTTCTATGATGTTACTTCTTGTGATGTCACATGCAAATTAGAGGGGCCTCACATCTTCCCTTTCGCCCAGGGCCCCACAAATCCTAGGACCGGCCCTGCCAATGAGTGCAGGCAGGACAGTTGATTGTGAATAAAAGTGAGGCGTGTATCAGGGTAAACAACGTTTACCACGAAACTTTTTCCCCGCAGGGAATTACAACGCGGTCATTACAACGACCGCGTTGTAATTCCGCATACCATTACTCCGCAAGTCGTAACAACGACTTGCGGAGGGGGGAGAAGGTGTTGGATTTAAAATCCAACACCTTCCCTACTGTCCGCACAGACTGGAGTTGGAATAGTAAATTATACTATTCCAACATCCAGCGCCCCCCCTCCACAAGTCGTTGTTACGACTTGCGGGGTAATGGTATGCGGAATTACAACGCGGTCGTTGTAACGATCGCGTTGTAATTCCCTGCGGGGAAAAAGACTGCGTGATAACTAGGTGTATTCGCGTATCAGACACTACTGCAGACAGCACAGAGTGAGCGCGCTCAAACATCGCACTAGACCTTAAATAAAGCTCCTAGTTGACTTCGTATTTCAGTGCGGTGATGCGGACCACCACACAGAAATGCGTTAGTCTAACGCCTGATGCGTGGTACTTGGCAGGGCTGACAGTCTAATATCCACAAAGAATGCCGCAGTTTATCTCACACGTGGTAAATTCATCAGTATTATGAGGAAGCCTAGAAAAAAAAGCAAAGTCACTATTTTGTAATACATTTCCATTTTCAACTTAAAGGTTAAATTTAGTGGTGCAATACGATCTAGAGATATTCCTAAAATACCGATTGCAAAAATGAAAAAAAAAAAGGAAAAGCCCATTTGTTCCTTAAACAACGTTTTGCATGCACGGAAAGACAAGAGAAGTTTGCCTGGTCTTCCAGAGGTTATTATTAGGGTGTTGATGTATGCAGAGGCACATTGCTGATGCCTTCTTCACAAGTCAGGGGTTTCGCAAACCCAAAGATAAGAAGGAATGTATTCAGTCACCACACTGAACGACTGTGCACCCTGACACTGCAAACTCAAAGTGCAATATGGAATATGCACCGTATCTCAGCACACTATTCCCGTATTCTTAATTCCAAGCAGATTTGTATTGGCAGAAGACTTGCCCAAAATACAGCAGAAGTAGTCACATCCGGACTACCAGACAGCCCTACATCTTGGTATGAAGGACATAGGAAACGCGAGAGATGACAATAGCTTGGGTTATAAGCAAGGAGTTGGATTGAAACAAATTGGTTCATTCAAACCAAACTTTGTCCTCACACGAACTCCTAGCAGGAATTTTCTGCTATCAAACAAGAGGTCTGTCATCTATTGCCTTTTTGCCTCAGAACAACTTCATATGCCCCCAGAGGAGAAGTGCACTTTCACAACCTATCTTGACACCATTTATCTACCAACTCGTGCTATGTAACTGTCGATAATTTAATTGTGATCCTGGAAAACAGGGACGTTGATTGACATCTGTTCTTGATGCAATATTATTCAAAGATGGTTTTGCTGTGCCTTCTAAAACTATTTGCATAAGGCTGTGATACCCACTTGGGTTTGAACTGCACTTGAAATATCCACAAAAGTAGACAAATGGCACCCGAGCAGCTCATAGGAAACCCAAAGTGACACAGGAGGTCTTGCAAGTTAAAAAAAAAGAAATGCAATGGTGGTTGGATGTGAAAGCATGGCTTGTGGCTAACAGTTTTGACCAGACTCATGATTTCGATGAGGTATCCAACAAAGTGGCAGTGCATGGCTGCGATTTGACTGGTACTTACTGCGTAGACAATTGGCCTGTGAGAAAGAGTCCACCGGGAGCCTCCTAAAGTGGAACAATGACTAAGCTACTCACGATCTGGAATAAGAACTAAGCAGAACTAAATGCCTCAAGGCATACAGCAAACACACAAAAATTCAAACCAGTAAGCATGTCAATGCAGAGGATGTGTACAGAATTCTCTTCTATGACATTGGTGCAGAAAATTACATACAACAAAAATGTTTGTGAACCATTTCCTGTGTAGAAGGACATTTGTTTTCAGTAGTTTTGGATATGGTCTCTGACAAGCTCTGCGCAGACACTATGGGCCAGATGTATCAAAGGGTTTTTCCCATTCTGTGTCTATGGGGAAATGTGTTGATACATATGGCCCTATGAACCAAACGCTATGTTGAAGGCTACTGAAAAAGTAGAGATGATGTTGCAGAGAAGTGAAATAAAAGAAGAACGGCAAGCACCACAAAGCCTACTTGGAGGTTTGGGAGTGGTGAGAGTCCTTGGTGGGAAACAGGGCAGGCTGAAAAGGATTGCACAGTCACAACCAAAGTTTTGACTAATTGCTCCACTTTGTAACAGGTTGAGTTAAAAAATGGACTATTAGAAATTAAATAATTCCCCATAAATAATAAGACTTATTAGTCAATATACGTGATAACTGAAGAACCCCCACAAAAAAAAATCCTGTCCATACTCTGTCATTCAGGTATGTACTGAATTAGGGCGCATTCTTTCATGAAGGTAATTGACTAAATTTGTATCCCTAAATAATCAGTATTGTGTTAATAAAGTATAGGATATGAAACAGGATTAAAGGTAACAAGATATTTTCCATGTTTTTCAATCACCTGTATCTGGCTCACTGAAGTGCTACCATGAGCAAAATATAGTTAGCATCAATACTGAAAGTTATCGTGCAAGTTGTACCTGGAAAAGGTTGCTTGATCTGGTAACAAGAAAAATCATTCCAACAAGAACCAATCATCTTATTCAAGTCTACTTGTGCATTTAATTGTCCAGCTGCTGCTTAAAATAATCAACTTTAATACAGACACCAACGCATATTAGTCTGTGACATCTGAACATTTATCATACATTGTAACGTCCAATGATATGTCCACAAGAGCACTGCACAGGGGATTTGGAGAAGCTGAATTCAGGTTACGCTTTTGCTTACTGTAAAGGTTTAGAGCTGGTGAATAAATTTCATGTCAGCCATCCAATAATCCAGCTACTCCATTAACTCAAGTAGTAAAATAGCTATCACACACACACACACACACACACACACACACACACACACACACACACACACACACACACACACACACACACACACACACACACACACACACACACACACACACACACACACACACACACACACACACACACACACACACACACACACACACACACACACACACACGTCTATTTTAGAGTTCGTCGCCAAGGATGTTCATGGGTGGTTTTTCCCCCCTGATACTTTGAATACACGATGGCAAGACATGGACTTGTCCATGTATTGAGAAAAGGTCGATGCAGCACAAGCCCCATCCATCCCACAGCAATATTGTAAGGGCAATGCACAGCATTCATAGTTCTGCATCTTACAGGATTGTTGTAATTTTTCCATTTTATAAATCGTTTTCTTACATTCTACGGTGGGAAATTAAAGCTTAGAATGTCACAATACAAAACGTATAGTCAGGAGACAAGCGGGTGGAGTGGTTTGACACAATCTTCCAATGTGGCATTTCATATGGGATTCAGGGCTGCTTCCCAAAGAATGTAAGAATAGAGGGCAATTCAGCCATACGCAAGTCATTAAGGTAGCAGAGATGGGTGCTTTTACATACTTTCATGTGGGGTTAGGAAGTCATTAGACACACAAGCATATATTATTTGGCTGAAATTAGGACGAGAGACCATATCCCATTCAGTTCCCACTATGGCGAGAATTAAAAAGGAAGCACGAGGAGACGGAGACCGATTTGAGTAATTAGTGCTCCAGAACCACTTTCTAGAGGCAGGAAGACAAGGTAGGAAGCCTGGTTAGAGAAATGTAATGATATGATCCTTACTCTCATCACTTAAAAGTGAAGAGGACTCAATTGCATGCATCCATAAATATATTAATGGGGGTTTTATATTTTATAAATCTGATACTATGCACTGCACAAATACTTGATTAGGCCACTTTAACCAAACATTAATGGGAGTGCATACTATATTTAGAAGGCTCAGAATATGAACAAGAGCTGTCAGCACTGATTAGCAGCATGGCAAGGGGTAGAACACTAATAATTCACAGATATCTTGGTGCCAGCATGTTAGGGATGCAGGCGGGCAACTTCTAATAGGAGACTGTCAACGCCCATAAAAGGTCATAATAATTTTTGTCCTGAAAACACATGAATGCAACACTTACAGTCCATTTGAATGTTGACCCAAAGAGTTCATGCAAGGTGCTGTCCGTAACAGTGCAAAATGTATAGCTAACCCGGTACACAAAGTTCAATCCAGCTTGCAGCAAGGGAAAACTATGATTTGTAAAATTAGGTGGCTAGAACATGTTACTGAAAATGCAAACACCAGCTAGTAGTAATGTTGTTACACCAGAAAGAACACTTGACTCAGCAGCCTGAGATTCATGTTTTAAGTCCTGTGGATTCATATTTCAAGTCCTGTAGTGCCTCGGGATAGGAATTTTATTCATCATATGTGTAGATCTGATCTTTACTAAACCTATTACGAGAGTGCGAACCGGGAAGCAATCTGATAGAACGTGTCATGACAGGGTTGTCCATCGTGACAAATGTGGTTATCAAGCCAATGGGAGGATTGCACAAGTCAAGTCTGTGCGATACACAGATACAACAAGGGAACACAACAAACCCAGTATCTACCTATACAGATGACAGATTTCTACATCTTAGAAACTGCAGGAGCCCAAGGAACTCTCCACGATGGTTCAGACCTTTTACATACACCCACTTACAAATGTCGCCATGGAGAATCCTAAAGGCTACGGAGAGGTCAATGGAACTTTTCCACCGTTTGGACAATTACAGCTTCCTAAAGAAAGTCATTAAAACATCATGAACATTTAGAATTTTCGATGAATTAATGACAAGAGATTGGAATAGCTTTAAAACCTTTATTTATAAAAAGGTTAGAAATTCTAATTATCTTTATTCAGTTTAGCAACTTACAGAAATAAAAAATAGTTAGAAATCAGCATTAGAAATCTATGTTCCGTAAAGAAACTCAGTAAATCTAAAGGGACCTATTCTAAATAAGAACCCATGAAAAGTTCTGTTTAGAAAGAGCAGTAAATGAGGAATGAACTTCTCATGAAGAGTAGTTCTGGAAAACTCAGTTGAGTTTCCTACAATTGCAATAGCAACCGTATTTAAAGTAGCGATCTGTGCAGTAGCATTGATCACAAATTAGTAAAGGCAAATCACCTCAAGAATATCTAATTGCCTAAACAAGTCTAGTCAGTAATGTGAAAGCATATATCAAGTTATTCGGAAATAACATTTATAAAAATCTATGTCACCACTTATTCCTTGCAGTTTCAATAAGTCTATTATATTCTAGTGAAGTGATCTAATATGGGGTGAGGAAACTAAATGAATATGATGTTAGTCAGCACGTATCTAAAGATGACATCAATGCTAGGCAGTTGCACAGCATGCTTTAATATGAGCAAAAGTCGAAAAGAAGGCTTTGGGCCTAGTTACTGCACAGGTTAAAGTATAGTTACTTGGTGCAAACGTTTGGAAACACGCGTTTATAAATGAAGCATTTCTAGTATCACCTTTCACATTCTACCTTAGTTATAATGCAATATATTTGATTAATTCTAGCAAAAATGCATTCACATTGTTGTTTGTAAGATAGCATCTAGAACGAGCATTTTAATAGCATTTAAACGTTTTTTTAAATGCAATTCTAACATAGTAAGGAAGTTGATTTCTAAATGTATGGTCATTTTCCCCAAGACTATGGGCCATACACAGCATTAATCCTGAAGTAACACAATACAGCCTAGTTTCATTAAATAAACTGGGCAAAGTCTATGCTGTTCGTGATGTGGAAGCAGTGAAAAATAATTTTCCAACAACCTTATCTTCACTTTGCTCAGTGATGCAAGACATTCAACGTGTGTAGGGAAAAGACACAACCCAATGAACAGCACAAATTAGTGTGGTCAAGTAACTTCGTAATTCTGATTAATTTCAGATTAAACTCCCCTAACTGGTCATAGGTAACAAAAGTGCTGTCTGAGATGATGTTGCCACAAATTCCACAGGTGGTCCAGGGTAAGGATTTAATTTGAGGAACTTTGTAAACCTGGACAAACATATCTAGGCTGATCTATAATAACAGCTGTAACAGGGTTAGCTTATATTTCAAAGCTAACATCTGATAAAACCTTTAGATTTCAAAATACATTAGCAGACCACACAACTAAAATATATACGTTAGTTTGGTGAATTGTCGCTAGCGGTTTATGCAATGGTGGGCAGCTAGCAGACTGAACGATGGAGAGCTGGTTGATAGAAAGAGACTACGGTGTGCATGTTCCACGTAGTTCTTCCAAGAGAAAGTTTGGCAGATATGCTCTTCTAAATTTAAAAGTGTTTGCTGTTTGTCCATCAGACTTGCTTATGGGTACTCAACTTCTTTGGCAGAGGATCAAAAGAGAAGGAGAGATCTCAACAGAGAGGCAAGGGGTGTACTACCACTATGTGGGTGATCAGTTTAAGACTAGGAAATGTTTTATATTCAAGGAACCACATCATCCATTCATAATAATGGGGCAACCATGTGCAAGTCTTTAGAGCAGCAAATACAGCAGTGGAGGGACGCAGTTAAAGGGTTCCCAAATGTTCCAAAAGAACCTAACGCAACAATCTGAAGTGACTACTAGTGGAAAACCGATTACTTTGATGTACCAAGCTCATCAATAAAGTCCTCCCATATCGACATGGCAATCAAGTTAGAATCTGAGACGCAGATTAGGACATGTGATAACGTGGTGAGGGGAGAGGATAAATCTCAAAGGCAGTAGAAAGCTATAATCTCACAGCAAACTGAATAATAGACTTGTTTTGGAATATGCAACTGTCATGCATGATGCAACCTGATTTGATACTAGAGGGGGATTAAGTGGGGGAGTGGTCAAGTGCACCTCACAGCTAGAAGAGTTTTGTAGCACTTTGTGCTATGGACGCATATGTCAATAAATATCATGCTGGAAGCGGTTCTCTAGTTCCCAAAGTAGCCACCTGGTGGCGGAAGCATTGCTCAAAGCAGTCTGACAAACAAAGGAGCCGAGCCTGGAGACTTTAACCAGCGAACGTCCGCTCCCAGAGTTCATCAACAAATCTAAGATGACTGCCGGAACTGCACACCAGATATTGCAAGAGCTCATGAAGTTGTGAGGCCACTGAGACTTTGACAGGGGCGCAAGCAACCGGCACCCAACACACAGGTGTAGTATTTTGGACCTAGGTATGTGGTTAGCGAATGGAATATTTCCAAGATTTGAGATAATTCCACCAACCCTACTATTCAAAACAGTGTTCGGAATCATATTCGCCCAATTCAAGTCAACAGGTGGAATAGCAGAGGGTACATAAAAAGAAGAATTGTTAATTAGGGACGTCTGTGCCCTCTTGAACAGAGCGATACAAAAGGGGATGATGGACGGAACGTTTGAGCCAATCAAACACTCACCCCCAGTCAACTGATCTGGGTTTAAACCATCATCATTCTTTAGCTCACTCCACCACTCCAGTTCAGACATGGCCATATGCAAATCAGTCTGACCCTGTGCCTCATGGGAACAGTCCAGCCCGAACTGCCAAGCCATGTCTTCCCTGGACCGGAAACAAGCATCCTAGGACCGGTTTCTGGCATTCCAGCCGTCATCAGCCAGGCTTGCTTGAATCCAGTGGCAAAGTGAGCAAGGGACCCACGTCTGGGCATACCCCCGCCAACTTAGGGCGAACAAAGCGATACAAAAGGGGATGATGGACGGAACGTTTGAGCCAATCAAACACTCACCCCCAGTCAACTGATCTGGGTTTAATCCATCATCATTCTTTAGCTCACTCCACCACCCCAGTTCAGACATGGCCATATGCAAATCAGTCGGACCCTGTGCCTCATGGGAACAGTCCAGCCCGAACTGCCAAGCCATGTCTTCCCTGGACCGGAAACAAGCATCCTAGGACCGGTTTCTGGCATTCCAGCCGTCATCAGCCAGGCTTGCTTGAATCCAGTGGCAAAGTGAGCAAGGGACCCACGTCTGGGCATACCCCCGCCAACTTAGGGCGAACAAAGCGATACAAAAGGGGATGATGGACGGAACGTTTGAGCCAATCAAACACTCACCCCCAGTCAACTGATCTGGGTTTAATCCATCATCATTCTTTAGCTCACTCCACCACCCCAGTTCAGACATGGCCATATGCAAATCAGTCTGACCCTGTGCCTCATGGGAACAGTCCAGCCCGAACTGCCAAGCCATGTCTTCCCTGGACCGGAAACAAGCATCCTAGGACCGGTTTCTGGCATTCCAGCCGTCATCAGCCAGGCTTGCTTGAATCCAGTGGCAAAGTGAGCAAGGGACCATGAGGCACAGGGTCAGACTGATTTGCATATGGCCATGTCTGAACTGGGGTGGTGGAGTGAGCTAAAGAATGATGATGGATTAAACCCAGATCAGTTGACTGGGGGTGAGTGTTTGATTGGCTCAAACGTTCCGTCCATCATCCTCTTTTGTATCGCTCTTGAACAGAGCAGCCATAGTGAAGTCACAGAAGGATGTGTGCCGTGAGATGATTATATGGTCTCAAAGACAGGAGGAACTTTCACATTAGTAAATGATTATTTTCACTTGAAACCTCAGTGTAGAGGGGCTTATCTGGGAGCAGGGGCAGACGGTACTCATCTATCTAACCTTCAAAAAAGGGAGAGGGTTCTGATAGCCTCCCT
The DNA here is from genome assembly GCA_963921515.1 of Calotriton arnoldi. Classification (NCBI taxonomy): domain Eukaryota; kingdom Metazoa; phylum Chordata; class Amphibia; order Caudata; family Salamandridae; genus Calotriton; species Calotriton arnoldi. The sequence continues at coordinate 1,104,920 of CAWUFW010002204.1, forward strand.
TGAGAGCCTTCACAAGAAAATGGATGGTACAGAAGCAAATGTGGCTGTGGCGGAGGTTAAGCCAGAGATTGTCAATGGTTAGGAATAGAAACTTCCACATCAACGCTTCAGAAGATGGTGGAAGCATTGTGAGTCTTGTGTGTAATATTGTGACTCACCAATTTCCAAGTTTTTGTAATGACCTCTATCATCAATGCTGACAATAGGATACAGAGGCTTGAAAATGATAGTATGTTCAATAGCCTCATTTCACACTGGTCCAAGGACAACAATGACTCTGATTTGCAGTCTTCTCTTGAGGCTTTTTTGAACGCTCAGGTTATTATTGCCACTGATGGTTCGCAATCCGTTTTCCCGAAACGTGCAGTGATAAAAAATAAAAAATAAAAACGAAGCTGCATTCTTGGAGGTTTCCAATACATTTGATATATTGATGATGTTTTGGAACATTCATTGGGTTCGACAATGTAGCCGTTGTCCACTAATATAAAACTAATTTATGATTAAGTAGACAGCATATTTTCTGGGTGAGGACACTGATCACAATTTCATTCTCACTTTAAATTAATAAAGATAATGGTTAAAAAATAAGGGGACTCTTTGGGATGCAACATGCTGGATATGAACTATACAGATATGTAACTGAAAACATGCGTGTTTAATGATGAAATTATTTTGCTACAGTGTAATACTTTAATTGGTGAGCACTAATGATAGTCACAAACTATGACCCTAGGACTAGTCAATACTTAGAAGCTGCAATGGTAGAGGTGCAGAAAGGTTGTGCTGGTGAGGAAAGAGTGGATATTGCATGATGGGAGGAAAGTCTTTATAATCAGGACCACAACCAGAAGATGAACCCACATTAGTGTCATATATTAGTGATCTGCCGAGTTGAAGAGACATCAATCAGATGAGGGCCAAACATGAAAAAGTATTTGTTTTGAGACAGGCTCTCCAGATGTTATGTCCAAAACAAAGGGGAATTAAATCATCGACTTTTATTAGCCGTGGCCTTTTAGCACGGACCAACATGAAAGGAAGGGTGAAAGAACACAATTTTAAATTCCTCAAAGAAAAATAGTACTTCTATACCGACAAAACTAAAGATTCACAGTGGCACTAACACCAGTCCGACAGTGCAGCAGCAGAGGCAAAAGTGACAAATTAAGTTCACTGCATAAATTAGGTGTGAAGTATTTCAGACACGCTAGCGCACATGTTTATTCTTCAAAGACAAAGCTTTCACATGTGCCACAACGCGGCACACAGCTGCCAATAGTGACGAGCCAGGCATTGGAATAAGACCCTTTTTTGATCTTTGATAGATCAGTTATCAATTGACAAATAGATTCATGACCTTACACAGCAAAAAAAACTTTTTAAAGTTAAAGAATTAATTGCTCCAGGATCCTCGCTTTCCAAAATTATACTAATTGGTGATTTGCGTTTGTAATGATTATATTGTAAAACCCATGACTGAATATTATTGAAAAAGCATTTCTGCTATTTAATCATTTTTTCTTTTATCTTATTTAACATTTTTGCTTTCCCATCTGAAAAAGAGGTCGATGCTTTGCAACGTTACCACTTCTTGCAGTAGGATTGTTTAAGGCAAAATCAATGAACCCGGAGGAATTCAGTTACATGATGTCTGGTCCACTTTTCAGTGTCTCAAGATGGTTCCACGAGTTTGTCTAGTATTATAAAGCCTGTACAGGATGGCCAATTCGCACACAATTAAGGCAAGAGAAAAGCACAGTTTTGCAAACCAGCGTGGCATGATAAAAATAATCGCATTTCTGAAATGTTAAGACGTTTAAAAAAAAAATTTAAACAAAAGATTTGAAAACTATATGGTTGCTACAAAACAAGTACACATCTACAGGAACAAAACAAATGATGGAGCAGGGTTTTCGAAAAATAAAACCTCCTCGGATTGAGACCTAGTAACATTTTTTAATTTTTCTAATAGTGTACAGTGAAAAACGTGTGGTTTTAATAACTAACATGAGGGAAAATACTGCGCAAGCGCGTACTAAAGCACTGAACTAGGCCGCAAATGCTTGACTAATGAAAATAAAGAGACTAATGCTGCTTTTTGTGCACGTTATTAACGTTTGTCAGGAAAACCTAACATGGGTTGCGCATGGTTAGATGCAGCATTTGGGAGGGTGCGTAAAGAAAAAGCATTTCAAAATGAGTAATTATATTTATTTTATTTTCCGTAGAAGCATGGGTTAACCGCTTCGGTGCTCATGACGAGACCAGCTAGTCATGAGTCACAGTGGAGCTGTGCTCATGACGAGCTGGTCTCGTCATAACGGCTGCGCTCCGCCCACGCGGGATTAATTCCCCGCCTGTGCGGGAGAATTAATCAGTGGGCGGGGTCGTGACGAGACCAGCTCGTCATGAGCACAGCTCCACCGTGACTCATGACGAGCTGGTCTCGTCACGAGCACCGCGGCGCCGCGCTCACCCCCCCGCCCCCCCTGGGGGAATTACCCCCGCAGGGAAGGGGTTAAGCAAAATAAAGAATTAACTGAAAAAGCAAAAGAGAATGTGGAGGGAAGGCAAAGGCGAGCGACCTTCGAATTTATTTGGGCCTGCCAAAAGTTAAACGTGAAGACGAAAAACAATCGACAAGTGATGTACGTTTCGTCTAGAAGCGCACGAGTGGAACAAGAAGTAACAGAAACAAACATTTGCGGAGAGAGAAGGAAACCGAAGTCTGATATTGTATTCTTGTATTTCCTGGGATGATGTAGTTGTGATGTTGAAAAAAAAAAAACAATAGAACATTGAGAAAGATGGACATGCAGAGTGTGGTGTGACAGTACACCCCCTTTCTTAACCAATCACAATGTAGTTTTGTCCCAGAATCGAAACAAGTGTGGGTTGGACATTTGGGTTTTAGGGTATAATTGAGGTGCCTTAGTGGGAGGGGTTGCGTGCGCATTGGTGTCTTCTTGCGATGCTGATGGCGATAGGTGTGATCGTCGGTTTGCTGTAGAGGCCTACCTGTTTTCTTCCTGTTCCTGATTCCTGACTTAGACTTTGCCCTTACAAATCTTCTTGAGGGGTCCTGCTGCTCCTGTGGGCTAGGAACAGATTTCCTGATTCCTTCTGGGTTAGTATAGATAGAAACCTGAATTTGCATAATCTTTTGCAAATGTATTTTGTCTCTGAAACTTTTCTCTCTTCGCCTTTCCACTCCTTCAATGCACTGTCGATGTGATGTGTCATTTTCTCTTTGCTAATTGTTTATTCAGTGATATTCCATGGTTTTGTACTGTGTATTGGTACTTGATGAGCATTTATTTCACATTATTTAGATAAAACATTATAAATATACACATTGTGTTCGTCTTTATTTAGAGAGTGACATTAATTATTGCCTACAACTATTCAACTATAAAAAGATGCCATTGTCACATTATTTTTCTATGAGTAATGCAGGTTCGGTTGGAGATTGGTAAGTTAGGTCTGAACTTTGCATTTCACACTGAACCCAGCGCGAAGGGACTTTGTTGGGTAATGTAATTGGGCCTTGTTTATTTGCAAATTTATTGATCCCCGAGCGTTGGATCACAAATCTGATGTGCAGCGGGCATTAGCCCAACACCGCTACTCACAAAGTTTGCCTACCAATATTTTTACTATTTTAAAAACAGAGAACTATTAAGTGACTGAAGTTTGGTAGGGTAAATAAACAGATGTGGAAAGGGTATACTGTATTTATACACACATCTCCTTTAATTAAGTTTAGAACCTTTAAAAGTACATTTTGGGTCAAATTATTAAAAACCTATGCCTCCGCTCACAATTTTAACCCACCGGTTTCATACCTGCATTAATATCTCAATGTTCATTTACTTCATTCTGCTCCTCCGAAAAAGCTTTAAATTTAACAGCTCCTATTAATACAAAATGACAATGAGGCATTCCTTACTTTTGGCTTGAATACTAAATGTTAGTTCTACACTTGTTCTTCAGAACTCTGTGGTGCAGCTGCAGTTGATCACTAGAGAATTAACAGACAGATTGCTACTGGTGTTGGAAACACGTTTAACTATGTATCTCAGAATGGTTTACTGACAAGGAATGAGGAAGATATTTGATAACTCATAGAAAATATGTCCGGATTTTAGGTTTCTAGAGCACCAACCATAATTTCTATGAAAAAAAACCTAATACTTTCATTTGCTGCAGTAACCTCTGTAGGAAATGCTTTCAGTTTTAAACATTTGGTTCCATCAAGATGGTGTTCTGGTGTGCCACACTTTTCATATAAGTTCAGAATGTTACTGCTCTAGTTGTTCATCAGAACACTGATTTTTTTTTTTTTTTAAACAAATTTTATTGCCTTTATGTTCAAACAGGGTTGCAGAAATCAAGACAACATTACATTCGGACCATAGTCATATGTGTTATATTTCAATGGACAGTTTATACACTTCCTCCTGTTGCCCTCGTATCGTGCAGCCCCTCCCGCCTTGTTCGGTAGGGATAGTGCTAATCCGGCCCTGACCCCCTCCCCCCCTTCTGCCTAACAAACGTCGTAACCTAGTCCCCCCCTCCCTCCCTCCCCGCACTGCTGTCTCCCGTTTGCCTCACTCGGGTGCCAAGGGTCCCTTCCCCTCTATCCAATCATTGCGCGCACGGGCATCCTATATATGTATATATATATATATATATATATATATATATATATATATATATATATATATATATACTACCCCCCTCTGTCCCTACCCTCTCCTGTTGGAGTGTGTTGGACGCTCCCCACCCTCCGGGGTCTTCAAAGCTACTCTGATCTGTCCTGGCCATTAGTGATGCTTTCACTGTAGGGGCCTTTCAGGGGAAGAGGCGTCGGATTCCTGCCCGTCCCTTTGCAGGTCACCCAGCAACCCCTCCCATGCCCTGGCTCGCTCCTCCTTGCCTATCCCCCGCCTCGCATTCCTCAGTAGGATCCTACTCTCGCATCCTGCCCATTTCACTAGCTCTCGCTTCCAACTGTGTGTGCTGGGGCCCTTCGGGTCTTTCGAGTTACGAGTGATTTCTCGCTTCGCCAGTATGAAGGCGAGATCTTGGAACCTATCTGTGGTCCTAGTTTTGGCCGTGTGTGGGAACAGGCTTAGTAGGACATGTGTCGGTGTGCAGGGGATAATCCTCTCCGTGACCCTAGCCGTCTCCTGTGTCACCTCCTGCCAGTAATGTGTTAAAGCAGTACAGCTCCAGAGCATGTGAATGAAAGTCGCCCCTAGTGTAGTGCATCTCGGGCATCTGGCGTTGTCTCTAGTAAAGTATCGGTTGATACGTTCTGGCGTAAGGTAGGCTTGGTGGAGTACGTAGAAGTTAATCAAGCTAAAGCGGGCGTTCCTAGAAACTTTGGGTGCCCGGTCAAGAATATTTTCCCAGTCCTTGTCTTCCAGTGGCCTGGCGACGTCTTCCCCCCATTGGTTTCTCAATCTGTCCAGCGGTTGCAGGGAGTCGCGTCCTATGGCCCTATAAAGACATGCCACCGCCTTGATAGTGCCCCCGGCAAGGCTTATATATTCGTAGGCGGTGTGTCGAATCGGTTCAGTCGTGCCTGTTCCCCAGTGACGTCTCATGGCCCCTGTGACTGCTCCGTATAATAGGAAATGCCCTATTGGGATATCCCAGTCGGCGCTGAAGTCCCCAAAGGAGATTAGCTCTCCATCGCGGAAGAGATCTCCCACCCTTGTAGCCCCTACTTGTACCCAATCGTCGATCCCCCGCCATTGTCCCCCGTGGGGCAGGGCACTCAGCAGCGTCATCGCCATTTCGGGCGAGTATGGGTGTTTTGTCCTAGTTTTCTGTAGGCATCTGCCCCAGCACCGTCGGATCGCCCCATGTTCGTTACTGCTGATCTGCTGCGGTTTGGCGACCCTTAGCAGTGTGCGAAACACATCCAGTTTGTTCGGGGTGAACAGTGGCACCCCCCTGTCTGGGTCTATGCTCCCCGCCACCCACTGTGTGAGTCTTTGTAGCTGTCCTGCCAAGTAGTACCCTTCCATATCCGGCACAGCGAGGCCCCCTCTGATCGGGGTCTTTTTAATGTGTTAAGGGCCACTCTCCGCCGGCCCGCCCCCAGATGAATGCAGACAGTCGGGAGTCCAGCTCCCGAAACCAAGCCGCCGAGATCCACACTGGCAATGTAGTAAAAAAGTACAGCAATCGAGGGAGAGCCACCATTTTGAGTAGGGAGACCCAGCCCATCACGGATAGAGGAAGCTTTCCCCAGAAGTCCATACTATCCTTAAGCGCGCGCAGTGCCCTCTCTATGTTCCCTTCTTTCACATCTGCTACAGCGTGGAAGATGCGCACTCCCAGGTAGCGGAAACATCTGGGCTCCCATCTCAGATTACCAAGGTCCTCAGGTGGCACCATGTCCACCCTCAGGGGAAACAATCGAGACTGCCAGTTTACTCGGAGGCCCGATAGACCGCCGAACTCGTCCATCATCCTCCGTGCCCCCGGGAGATCCTCCCCTGTGTGGCGCAGGAATAATAGGAGATCGTCCGCGTATAGCGCTATATTGTGCCTCTGCTCCCCCAGTTGTAACCCTCTGTAAGCCCTGTCTGACCTCGCCACACATGCCAGTGGCTCCACCGCCAGGGCAAATAACAGCGGGGAGAGGGGACACCCCTGCCGCGTGCCCCTCTCCACTCTGTACTGCCCTGATATCGTGCCCCCTGTGCGGACTCTTGCCACCGGATCAGCGTATAGTAGCTGCACCCATCGCAGGAACCCTGGCCCAAGGCCCATTTTGATTAAAACTGCATACAGGAACCCCCATTCTAGGCTATCGAATGCCTTAACCATGTCAATGGCAAACACCGCTCCTGCCTGATCACCCGTTGCCCCAAGCTCAAGTACAGATAACAGGCGGCGTATGTTCAGGGTCGTGTTCCTGCGGGGAATAAATCCCGCCTGATCCAGATGCACAAGGGAGGTCATATGCGGCAGCAATCGCGTTGCCAGCAACTTACTTAATATCTTAAAGTCGAGATTTAACATCGACAGGGGCCTATACGCTGTGCATTCCAGGGGGGATTTATCGGGCTTCAATAACGGGATCACCACCGCCTCACGCGTAGTGGCAGGCTGGCGTCCCCTCTCCCCCGCCTCTGTGTACATCTCCACTAGCTTGGGGGCTAGTTCTTCCGCGTATGCCGCGTAGAATTCTTTAGGAAGCCCGTCTGTGCCTGGGGTTTTCCCTCTGGCCAGTTCCTTGATGGCCACCCGAACTTCGCGCTCCGTGATGGCCGCCCCCAGTTGGTCCGCGTCCTCGTCCGTTAGGGTATGCAGAGGAAGGTCTGCCAGGTAGCCCTCTATCTCCCCTTCCCCCGCGGCCCAGAGCTCTCGTACAGCCTTTCATAGTATCCACGGAACCTATTGTTAATAGCATCCTGCCGATATAAGGATTGACCCTCAGAGCCTGCTAGCTCAATAATTGTGTTCCCCCTGCGGGTGGGGTTGGCCAGCCACGCTAGTAACCTACCCGCTCTATCTCGCTCTGCGTGCGTCCTGTCCATATAGGCCTTATAATCGAAACACCTCAGCCTTTCCTCGTGCGCGGCCACCTCCTCCTTCGCTGCCAGCAATGCCTGCCGGAGTTCTGGGTGATTCGGGCGGCGAATTTCCACCTCCCTCAGTGCGCGGTCGGCCCTCTCCACGTCCGTGAGTAACGTTCGCCTGACCCCAATGGAGAGCGCCATGCAGCGCCCCCTGATGACAACCTTGAAGGCCTCCCACTCCGTCCCCCTGGAGTCCGTGGTCTGCGCATTGTCGGCGAAGTACGTGCCGATATGGCCCCTAATCTCATCCAGGAACACTGGATCCTCTAGTGCCTCGGGTTTAAGGTGCCATGTTGGGATGGGTTGCTGCTGGGTCCCCCAGTGCAGTCGGGTCAGTATCGGGTTGTGGTCCGACACTGTCCGGGTGAGGTATTCCGTGTCGTGCATTCTGGCGTGTATGTCCGGGGAGCATAGAAAGGTGTCCAGGCGAACGTGCAGGTCATGCACATGTGAGAGGTGGGAGTATTCCCTGTCAGCTGGATGCGTACGTCTCCACGTGTCTACTAATCCCCAGCGAGATTGTCAGTCCCCAAACGCCTTAGCTATTCTGTGTGCCGGGGCATCCCGTAGTGGTGGATGAGATCGATCGAGCATCAGGTCTGCAATACAATTGAAAACCCCCCCCCATAATAATTGACCCCGTAAGATATGGCGCCAGGGTCCCAGATAGCTGCTCCAGGAACGTTCCCTGGTCCACATTTGGGCCATAAATATTAATGAGCGTGACGTCCTGTCCGTCCAACCGCCCCGTAACCACCACGTACCGTCCCTCCGGGTCTACTTTGTGCCCTGTATGCTGGAAGGGGACCCCTGCTCTAATCCACACCAGGACCCCCCTGGCGAACGCGAGTATGAGGTATAGTATGCCTGTCCCCTCCATCTACGTTGTAGAGCCGCCCCCTCAGATGCCAATGTGTGCGTCTCCTGTAACATTGCAATATGTATCCCCCGCCTGTTCAGATGAGAGAAAACCCTGTAGCGTTTGTGCATGGAGCGCATCCCCGGACATTCCAAGAGAGGAGGTTATATACCTTACGTTTCGGCATCACTTGGTATTCTCGTTACCGCCGTCCAGCCCTCGCGCCCCTGCATAACGTTCGGTGCAATGTAAGGAAAGAGGGACCCTCCACGTTGTATCTCGTGTCCCCGGGAATGTATAGACAGCAGTGCCCCCAACTTAAAACAACAAAACTTCCCCAACTCCCCTTCCCCAGGACAAGTGAGAAATTCCCCCTATCCAAACTGCCTTCTGGCATGGTAACAGTCAAATGTCCAACGTTCGGGTGGTGGTTAGACGAGTGCCCGTCTGGAGGAAAGCCTTCCCCTCCGCCCCTGGGCTCCCCCATCCCATGGTGAGCTCTCGTATCACCCCTCCAGGGCACCTCTTATGTGCAGAGCAGGCGCAAGCCACGACTCCTCCACCGCCAGTTGCAATGTCCCGCCTATACTTGCGTGTCATGGATGAGCTAAATCAGTTCGTCCGCCGTGCCTGGAGTCACCTCTGGTAGGATCTGACTGTTCTCCCCCACTGTGCTCGAGCTGGTTTCTGAATCCGAGTCTCTCCGGTCCTCTCCTGAGAGGGAGTGGCTGCCCCCGGGCTTGTGGCACTCAGGGAGGCTATTGCCGCCACCGCTCTCTCTCTGGCTCGCCTACTTTCTTCCGGCGTTGGCTGGTTCTTGAGTTTCCCTCCTCCTCCCGGTGATCGTGCGTGATCTTTCTCGGGCCGATCCGTGCTGTCGTGCCTCTTGTCTCGTGGGCCTCTCTCCTCTATTCAGCCCCATACATCGTGAGGTGTGGTGAAGAACTTGGTCTCCCCCGCGTACGCTATTCGAAGTCTAGCCGGAAACACCATGGAGTATGGCACGTCCAACTGGCGCAGTTTCCTTTTGGCCGAGACAAAGGAAGCTCGCTGTCTCTGTACCTCCCTGGAGAAGTCCGGGAAGATCCGAACCGTGCTGTTCCCTATTTTGAGTTGTCCTTTGAGTCGCGCTTGGCCCAGCACGTGATCTCCATCTTTGTAAAAGCGGAGACGGGCCACCAGGGGCCTCGGCGGTCCCCCCGGCGCCGGGCGCCCGAGCAGGGACCCTGTGAGCCCTCTCAAGAGCGAAGTATTGCGATAGGCCCTCCTCTGCCACTTCAGTGCGAATCCAGTTCTCGAGATAGGCCACCATGTTGTTCCCCTCGATTTTCTCCGGCAGGCCAATGACCCGTATGTTGTTCCGTCTTGCTCTATTTTCGGAGTCCTCTGCCCGCCGCTCCAGCACCTGCACCCTTTTTTCAATGTCCGTGATTTGGCGCGCGGTCGTGGAGACTTGCGGTTTCAGGTCCTCGACCTCACCCTCCGGTGTCGTGACGCGGTCCGCCAATTTTCTGTGATCGGCCCTCAAGAGTCCAAGATCCTCACGGAGCGTATCTATTTTGGTTTCTACGGCCGTCCGGGACGTTTCTATGGCCTGCAGGATGTCGTGGAGCGATACCTCACCTTGGGGTGCGGGCTTTTCGCTTTGAGCTCTCGTGCATGGTCGCTGCTCTCCAGTATCTTCGCCCGCCGACTCCTGCTGCTCCATCTCCCGCCGCTTACTGACCCTCCCCATGCTGGGTGCAGTGCGGGCGCCGTCCGCCTAGCGAGGATACCCGCCGGTTCCAGTCCCGGTTGTGCTGGGATCTCACCAGAGAGTCAAGGCCGGCAAGACTGATCACGCAGTGTGCGGGTTCCAATCGTATAGCCCCAGGGCAGCGTCGCGGTAAGGCAGCAAGTAGCCCAGTCGAGGAGGCAGTCCGACCCGGCAGCAGCGGGCAGCGTCCCCGGCAAGGAGAAGGAAGGACCGCAGCAGCGGCGGCGGCGACGGCGACACCGCGCCTCCCAACCTCGCTGGGCAAGTATGGTGCAGCACCTCTGGCAGCCGCGCCCCCCGCACCCATGTGGGGGTCCCCTCCGGCGCTCAATACGTGGGTCCGCAGTGACTCTGTGCTCTCCGCTGTGTCGTCGTCTGGCCCCCCCCCCGCCGGCACACCTCCTCACCTCCGTGCATTCAGGGGTCCCCTGCTCTCGATCGTCTCAGCCTTGTGAGCAATGGGGGGGGTTAGGGAGCTCCGCCGTCTGCCTCGCTCCTTGCGGTTTTAGGGGTGTTCCCAATGTCCCCGGCCCCCACCCGCGCCGACAGGGCTCCGCACATCAGCCGGCCAGGCCGCCGCTCCCAGCTGGGGGTCCCGCCGTGTGTTAGACTGATGCTAAGCGGCTCGATGCCCCCCGCCGCCGGCCGGGCTTCCCCGCCGCCGCGGGAGGTGCGCATCCACTCCCCACACTTGCCTATGGCCTGCCCGGTACCTGGCTCTGCAGTCAAGGCTGTCTTCAGGCCGCGGGCGCCATCTTGTGCAGCCGCTCTGTTTGCCTGTCTTGACCCGCCCTATCACACTTCGGGGACCGCGGGGCCTCACAAGTCGGGGGCTCCACTGGGCCGGGCCGTCGCTCCGTTCCGCTTTATGGTGTCACGCCAGATCGGGACCGGGGAGCTGCCCAGCACTCAGTCCCGCCGCGGCAGCCGCCCTCCAGCTGCTGGCAACCCGTCCCGCCGCGGCCCGTTCCCCGGCGATTCTCACCACTTTGCTCCAGCTGCCCCAGGAGCCGCTCAAGACGGGCGTTCCGCCGAACCAGATCGCTGCTCCGACCCGCCGTATGCTGCCAGCGCTCACCAGGCGATCCCCGTCTTCGGACCTCAGACCACGGGCGCCATCTTGGTCGACCTCGCGGTTCCTCCGTCCGGCTGGATTCTCCCAGTAGGCAAGTGTTTTAGCCCCTATTGGCAATTCCTGCCCGTTCCCGCGTCCTTCATGAGTCAGGGGAGAAGTTGATGGGGTGGAGGGCCCCACTATATCGGTCAGGATGGGCTGTGATGGGGGATCACCCGCTAGGAGCTCCGGTTCAGGCTCCCTGCTCCATCGGCGTCCGGCCACACCCCCTCATCAGAACACTGATGTGTAGCTGCAGTAGAATACTGGGAATCAACTGACAGGCTGTTGGAAGCACGTTTTACTCAAAATATCAGACTCACATGGCTGAGGAAGATAGTCTGAACTTACATAAAATGTGTTCTCATTTGGCTCATTTTAGCTTTTGGAAAACCTTCCATAACCTCTATGAGAAAATCCAGAGAGAACTGTTTTCTATCAAACACAGTTCGTCCAATCCCACCAGACGATCAGCATTTCCACAAGGTAAAATCGTAATACAACACCCCAAAATTCCTGAAATTAATATGGTACCACTAACAAATACTATACATTGTGACTAAACTCATAAACCTTTGTGTGTGTTCTTTTTGTGACTCTCAAAAACAGGCTTTCACTATAATGCATTTCAATGGACGTATGTCCCAGAGTCCTGTAATGGAAGCTACAACATGCTGTCCAAGTTGTGGCCAATCAATCAAAAAAAAGGGGCATGGGGTCAATATGGAAGTCTCCCTTCTCCCTCATGTCCCGGGGGAGTCACAGTGCTTTCACCCTGCACTCTTCTCTGGCTTTTTTAAATTCATTTTCAGGACACCGGGTCTTACAACCTCCGAAGAATCACTCGAAGACAGAGGTAAGTTGGAGGGGGTTTATTCGTGCAAGGTAACTCCAAATGGCAAACCAGAGCGCAGCACTCCACAGCCAGCCTTGAAGCAACTGACTCAACTGGAAAGCCTGCTCTATACAAAGGATGCAGAACATAGATTGCTCTCCACAGTCCACATTCCCTTACATCCTGACCCAGGAAACATGTAGATACAGGATTACAACACATCTCCCTCCTTACAACAAAACAAGCATATGACAAATGGGACAAAACAAATAAACATTAAACAAAAAGACAAAAATATTGTTTTGAAGAGAGACAAAGTCGTCACATTATTGAACAAAGTCCCTCAAATAAACAGACGGTCTCCGCAACCTGGGATTTCTTGGAGCAGCATCTCTTACACTTCTTGAAACACCAACCCCAGCATTCCCAGTGTCCGGAGAGGGAGCAAAACTAGTCTGTGCTTGACAACCACTCAAGTCCTTATCACTAACAAGCATGAAAGCACTGTCCTCCTCCTCCTTTCCACTGCAATTCTGACCACCTCTTTGATACAAAGCTACACGCTTATTGTTCCAATTTCTTCCATTCTCCAACAATATCGAGAAGCGTCGCACTTCCTTGATTCTAAATGGCCCCCTGAACTTGGACAACCCACCTCCCCTCCAAGGGCACAGAATCTTGAAGCAATCACCAACTTGGAGGCGTGAGTTCCTTAATCTCCTGCTGCTTGACCGAATAAATTTCTCCATATCGGTATAAAGCCACGCCTCATCCGAGCTGGCAATAATTTACAGCCTGCTACTCTTCCCCTCATCAACTCAAAAGCCGACTTCTGAGTCTCATGAATATTTGTACGATAAGCAAATAGCATGTCCACCATCATACTACCTACATCTTGCCCACCTGCTACAGCCAGCTGGATAGAGCCCTCGACCAATCTATTCGCTCTCTTCACAATACCATTTCCTTGTGGATTGCACAAAGACGTGCGATTATGCATAATCCCATTAGTTTCCAAGAAGAAATGCATCTCTGCAGAGACCAACTGGGTACCATTATCCGTCATGAAAACACACGGACCACCCTCATCGAGAAAAAGTTCTTTCAATACTAGAATAGTGGCTCTGGTGGTAAACTCTCTCAAACTGGACAATAAGCCACTTAAAGTAGACATCCACAATGACCATGGCATATCTCATGTCAGGTCTCAATTCATGCATACAAGCAATAAAGTCCAGACTTTAAAGTGTGCCAAGTACTACCGGGATCAGTTGTGTTCCATGTCTGATTTGACACCTACCTTAAGTCTTTTTTCTCCCTCCTTGGACACTGCACAGTCTTTAATCCACTTGTCCACTTGTTTGTCCATGCTGGGCCACCACCAACTCTCCCTCAACCTTCTCTTAGTTTTAGATTGTCCTAAATGCCCCTCCGACACCATACGTATCAATCTAGGATCAAGGCCCATAGGTGGTACAAATGTCTCACTGCTTATCAAAACCACGTACTCACTAAAAGATAATTCATCAAGAATATTCATATATTGTCTCACTGAGACAGACCGTGCTTTCTCTCCTCCCACCAAGCCTCAACCACCGTTTGACGTCAACAAGTACTGGATCTAAAGTCATAGCTTCAATCCATTCCAACTTAGTAATGACATGTATGGTGTCCAACTCCAAGACATCATGTACAGTTGCGACAGCACCCTCCTTTTCCTTAGCCAGAACAGCAGTGCCATCCAAACCTTTCCAATCTAAGGACAACCTAGACCAACAATCAACTTGGCAATTCTTTCATCCTTGGATATGCTCAACAACATTGCAAAATTCTTGAAGCCTAGCTGCCAATCTCGCCAATCTTGCTGAACTGCTACTTGCCCTTCCTGACAACAAGACCTTAATCAAAGGCTTGTGGTCCGTGCGTATGAGGACTTTAGTACCCCACAGATAGGTCCTGAAATACTCTGCTCCCCACGCTGCATCAAGCACCTCGCGCTCAATAACAGAATAGTTCCTTTCAGAGGTGTTCAGTATGGGGGCAGCAAAGGCTACAGTTCTCTCACCCTTGGCATGTACCTGTGATAAGACTGCCCCAATCCCGTAGAGCTTGCATCAACAGTAAGTATTAACTTCAATCTTGTATTGAGAGGAGCTGGAATCCCACATTGCAAATTTCATCTTTGATGGACTCCAACATTATTGTTGCTCCAACCCCAATTATAAGCAACACTTTTTTTAAATAAAGCTCTTATACATTCGGTTTTGTCTGAGAATCTGTCAACAAACTTGGCATTGTCCTCAATGAGTCCCAAGAACGATCTTCACATATCCTTGTCTGTAGGAGCTGGAGCCATTTTGTTAGCTTTCAGCAGATTCTCTTTAGGCTTAACTCCTTCTGCAGTGATGCTGTAGCCTAAGTAATCCACTTATTCGACCACAAATATACATTTTTTTCGATGAAAAGTCAAGCCACCATCCTTTAACTTGTGCAACGCGTGTCTGAGAACCAAATTATGTTGCTGCACAGTATCTCCAAAGATCAGAATGTCATCTTGAAAATACAAGATTGTAGCATCTTGTATGGATAATGTTACTTACCCAGTAAGCATCTGTTCCTGGCATGTAGAGTTGTAGATTCAAATGCTTTGCATACTCCTGCCATCTCGTGTTGGATCCGGATATTTGCAAGTTGTTTTTCTTCGAAGAAGTCTTTCCAGTCACGAGGTAAGGTGACTCCTTTCAGTAACGCGCATGGGCATCGACTCCATTGCTAGATTGTTTCGCCACAGAGGGTGAGAATGGAGTAAGTGAGTGTAGAATAGAGTTGTCCATGCGTATGTATATAAAGTGAGAACTACAACAGCTAGAAGTGACCGGGGAGGCGGGTGGGCGCATGTGAATCTACAGCTCTACATGCCAAGAACAAATGCTTACTGGGTAAGTAACATTATCCGTTCGAGGCATGTGTGCTGTAGATCACATGCTTTGCATAGACTATAAAGCAGTAGCTGTTGTAGTTGTTTGAAACAGTGTTTTGAGTACGGCCTGGCCTACATTAGCTTGCTACCTTGCTAACACATCCACACAATAGTGTTTGGTGAATGTGTGCGGTGTAGACCATGTTGCTGCCTTACATATGTCGGCTAAGGGAATATTCCCCAAGAAGGCCATAGTAGCCCCTATTTTGTGAGTGGAATGTGCTCTAGGGGTTACTGTTAAAGTTCTCTTTGCTTTCGCAAAGCATGTTTGTATACATTTGACAATCCATCTAGAAATGCTCGATTTAGATATGGGATTGCTTTTGTGTGGTGGAGCAAAAGCAACAAAGTTTTTTTTTTTTTTTGCTAAAGTCCTTTGTTCTTTGCATATAATAAAGTAAAGCTCTTCTAACATCAAGGGTGTGTGGAGCTCATTCTGCCACTGAATCAGGTAGAGGAAAGAACACCGGCAACTCAACTGATTGATTGATGTGAAAGGCAGACACCACTTTAGGTAGGAAATTAGGATTAGTACGAAGAACTACTTTGTCTCTGTGAAGTTGAAAGAAGGGTTCTTCTAAGGTTAATGCCTGGAGTTCACTAACTCTTCTTAATGAAGTAATTGCGATGAGGAAAGCAACTTTCCATGACAGAAATTGCAGTTGACACCTATGCATTGGCTCAAAGGGTGGACCCATTAACCATGTAAGTACCATGTTTAGATTCCACACTGGTGGAAATCTTGGTGGTATTACTCTTTTTAATCCTTCCATAAAAGATGTGTCCCCCCGTTTTTGTATGTAATACATTGCTGTCATGTTGTCCGTGCGAACTAGGACAGCTTTGCCTATTAGGTGAATTTAGAAGGCTTTGAGCGCTAGAAAGACTGCTAGAAGCTCTAATTGGTTTATGTGGAGATGTTTCTGCTGTTGACTCCACAAGCCTTGTATTGTGTGATGTTGTAAATGAGCACCGCAACCAGTCATTGATGCGTCTGTTAGTATTGTCTGTGGAACTGGGTCGACAAAAGGCTGCCCTTTGAACAGATTTTGTGGGTTCCACCACTGCAGAGAGCAATGGGTGCGGCCGTCCACCAACACTCGATCGGTTAGACGACCCTGCGATTGTTTCCACTGACTTGCTTAACATTGTTGAAAGGGATGCATGTGAAGCTTTGCATGAGGTACAATTGCTATGCAAGACGCCATCATTCCTAGCAATTGCATGAAAACTCTGGCTGGTAATGAGTGGTTGATCTGAAACTGAGTGAGAAGAGACTGAATGTTGCGCATTCTGGCTGTATTGGGAGATGCTAGAGCTATGCGAGTGTCTATAGTGGCTCCCAGATAGGATTGAGTGTTTGAAGGTGAGATTTTAACACATTCACCGTAAACCCCTGCAGATGGAGCAGGTGAATTGTAGCTTGAGTGTGTTGGAGACACTTCTGGTAACAGTTGGCTTTGATGAGCCAATCGTCCAGATAGGGAAAGACATGCATTTCCTGTCTTCTCAGATTGGCTGCGACTACTGCCAGGCATTTGGAAAATACTCTGGGAGCAGTGGTGACTCCAAAGGGAAGTACTTTGAATTAGTAGTGCTGTCCCACTATCACAAATCTGAGATACCTGCGATGAACGGGGTGAATTGAAATATGGAAATATGCGTCCTTTAAGTCTAGAGTAGACAAAGTTGCCATGTTGTAGAAGTGGGAGCACTAGCTGAAGTGTTACCATGTGGAAATGATCCGATAGTATGTACTGATTGAGTTCTCTGAGGTCTAGGACAGTCCTCAAGGAGCCGTCCTTTTTGGGAATTAGAAAATACAGAGAGTAAACCCTTGACCCTTGATATTTTAGTGGGACTGATTCTATGGCTCCTTTGAGCAGAAGAGATAGTACTTCTTGTTTGAGAAGATGCATGTGTTCTGATAACATTTTGTGAACACGAGGTGGAATGATTGGAGGATTGTTGATAAGCTCCAGGCAATAACCATTTTGCATAATTCCTAGCACCCATTTGTCTGTTATTGAATGCCAAATGGGAAGGAACTGTTGAAGACGTCCTCCGACAGGTGGTGAATGATCGGGGGTGATGATTAAGTCACTGTTTACTGGGGGAGGGGGAGTTACATGGAGTGGAACCTCTACCTCTGCCCTTACAGTTATTTCCTCTATATCCTCCCCTGAAGAAACCTTGTGGAGGAGGATTGATTGCCTCTTTTATAGGAGGAATTATTGAGAGTCTGAAGATGTATTTTTGGAGCCACCACAGTAAAAAAAGCGACGAAAGGAGCCACGGTTAGAAGGAGATTGTAATGCTTCCATAGAGTTGGCTACCTCCGTATCTTTTTTCATTTTTTCTAATGCCTGATCTACTTCAGGCCCAAAAAGGTGTTGCTTATCAAATGGAGTATTTAGAATAACTGTTGAACTTCGGGTTTGAAACCAGAAATTCTTAACCAAGCATGTCTCCTAAGTAACACACTGGTATTAATTTCTCTGGCTGCAGTGTCAGCCGCATCAAAAGCGCATCTAATTGATGAATTCGAGATGAGCTTCCCTTCTTGCACTAAATCTTGTGCTTTAGCCTTGTGTTCATCTGGGAGATATTGGAGCAGTTGCTCCATTTCGTCCCAGTGAGCTCTGTCATATCTGGCTAAAAGGGCTTGGGTGATAGCAATATGCCAATGATTTGCAGCCTGGGCAGCTACTCTTTTACCTGAAGCATCTAGTAGCTTAGATTCTTTGTCTGGAGGGGGAGCATCTTCAGAGGTTTGTGAATTAGCCCTTTTACGAGCGTTAGAAACCACTAGCGAGTCTAAAGGTAATTGCCCTTTAATGTGTATTGGATCAGATGGAGCCGGTTTGTACTTTTTGTTTATTCTAGGAGTGAGAATTCGAGCTCTGACAGGGTCTTTAAATATCTCATCTGCATGTCTCAACATGCCCTTAAGCATGGGAGAGAGACTGGGTAGACCTGTGTGTGCTGTCTACTGTTTCAAATAAGAAATCCTCCTCAAGTGATTCCTTGTGTAATTGTACCCCATGGTGCTGTGCAGCTCTAGCTAACAGTTCTAAAAACCCTACATTATCATCAGGAGGGGAAGGGCTTGCAGGGTAGAGATCTGGGTCATTATCTGCCGGCTGATCAATATCATAATCCCTCCAAGGGTCTACTGGTAATGGATTATGTTCCTCGTCTACATCATCTAAATCATCTTCCTGATAATCAAGAGGTTGTGAGGGTGGAGAGTCCTGCGGTGTAGTATGCAGTGGCTCTAGTGTAGGAGAAGATGGTGGTGGTGGTGTAGGGGAATGTGTTGGAAGAGAAGGAGGAGAAGGATTAGTCCCAGTATTCTTCTTCAGTGGAATTGTATATGGAATGCCCTCAGACTCTGGTTTATGCTTTTGAGGCATTTTAGTGACCAGACTTCCTGTATCAGGATAGATGAACAGTTCTTTTTGTCTAGGATCTGTTTTGGGCGATGGAAAGTCAGAATTCTGATCCTGTGTTCTAGGAGGAACGTCTTTTGATTTTGGTACCAATTACTTCGATACCAGAATATTTTGCCCTTTCGGTGCAGAAGGTTGCCGCTCAGAAGACACTTTGGACTTGGGCTTGGAAGGTTTCGGCTCCGAAGCGTGTTTCGGCTTCGAGCTGGTTGGTTTAGGCTCCGACCCCGTTTTAGGTCGGCTCGGTCCCGAGCCAGAAGGCTTGACTACTTGTTTCGGTGCCGGACCTGAAGGCGGGGCGTTAGAAACATTGTCTCTGTGCCGACCGTGACCCGAAGGTAGGGGTGGCACTGAAGCCTTAGGTTTAGAAGGATTTGGATTTCGGGGCAAGGGGTGTTCTGTACTCATACGATCTTGGCTTAATGGTAAGTCCTCTTCCATCTCGGAGTCTGATTCTGGCACCGAGAGGGGTTGCTCCTCCATCTCTTCTTCGGCACCTTGTGCATCAAATTCCTCCTGCTCGGAACCTTCGCTGAAGATGTCCGGCGTGTATTCGACTTTCTGGCTCTGCATTTCCCGACGTCGAGCCTGAAGATCAAGGAGAGTCTTTTTGGATCGAAACGATCTACACGCATTGCAGTCCTGTTTGTTGTGTTCACGGGACAAGCACAAGTTGCACACTTCGTGCGAGTCAGTGCGCGGATACTTCACGTGGCACAGAGGACAGAACTTGAATGGAGTCCGTTCCATCGACTGTTAGGTGGACCGACGCGGTTAGGCCCGAAGGCCTTCCAAGAGTTTCCCGATCGAAATTGAAGTTTATTCAACCAATGCAATATGCGCAGAAGTGGGATACGTGTACGAAAACAATACAGTCGTGGGTAAAGTGGATTGCGCACCGAGGGGAACCCGAAAAACTGCTTCGAACCGGAGCGCAGCAATTCACGTCCAAACCTGATGGCGGAAAAAAACTATCTAACAATGGAGTCGATGCCCATGCACGTTGTTACCGAAAGGAGGAGCCACCTTACCTCGTGACTGGAAAGACTTCTTCAAAGAAAAACAACTTACAAACATCCGGACCCAACACTAGATGGCAGGAGTATGCAAAGCATGTGATCTAGAGCACACATGCCTCGAACATCTATTTATCCTTTGCTTTCTCCCTAGCTGCTCAGGCAGTGTGAGTGTTCTGCGTGGAATGTTGGTGTGGTGATGATGAATGGAATGTTTGGGTGCCTGTGAGGTGAAGTGTGACAGTTGGAGTATGGGCTGAGCAGTAGGCAGGCTGCTCCTGGTGGGGATGCTCTACATGAACTTTCCAACCTGTAACTAAGACTAAATAAATCATCTTTAACTACACTTCGGCTAATTGACTTCATCATTACAAAGATGTTCTTCATGTCCTTAAATACTTCACTCATCATCCTTTGAAAAACATTAGCGGCAGAGCAAAGACCAAAAGGCATATACGTGAACCAAAATGTTCCCTGCCTAGCGATGAAAGAGGAAAGAGATTTGGAATCCTCAAGCAATTTAATCTGATGCCTCAAGCAATTTAATCTGATGATAGGCATTCTTTAGATCAAGTTTGGCAAAATACCTACCACCACGCAAGGCCAACACTAGTTCATTTATATTAGGCAAGGAAAACGTCTCCACCATCACATTCTGGTTGAGAGACCTCAAGTCCGCACAGAATCTGTATCGGCCATCCGATTTCTATGTAATTACAACCGGAGAAACCCAGCTAGAGGCCTCCACAGGCTCAATCACACCACTGGCAAGCATTTCTTTTAATAACTCTTTCACAGAAGCACAAGCAACAAAAGGAATCCTCCTCACTTTGTGCTGAACGGGAATAGCATGGGGCTTTAGTACAATCTTGTGAACATACCCCTTGAGAAGATCCAACCTCTTCTTGAATACCTCCTGCGCTTCTTCCAAGATATCTGTGAGGAATGTGTCATCAACCACCAACACTTGTTGCTCCGCCCTGGGATTAATTATGATGTTTAAATCATACTGATGTACCCAGCCTAAAGTTGGTGGTCCATCTTCTATAACATACACCTTTCCCTTGGTTATTATATTTTGAAATTGTATATCAGTTTCCAAATAACCCACTAAGTTTATGGTTTCACCTTGGTAACCACATGGTTGAATGTCTCTGGGCAACAATTCATAAGTCTTCCAATTCTCCAAAAACATGCTTTTAGGGATGATGGTGTACATTGATCCACAATAAACCATCAGTTCGACCTCCTTACCATTAATCCTATATAATGCATGTGATCTATTCAACTTGGCACCCACACCCTCAATACAGAGAATGCGATCCTCACAACCTCTCGGGTACAATCTCCATCCACAGCAGCCATCTTGTACTTAGTGGTTTGCCTGCACACATTGGCAAAGTGACCTCTTCTACCACATTTTCTGCAGTCCTTGTTGAGAGCTAAACATTTTTTGTAGTCTGCTGTGTGATAATTACTGCCATACCTAGTTAAATTGTTTTGATTTAGAAAAGGTGGAGGGAGATTTGGACACGGCACCAACCTCCAATTCTTCTCTAGTAACATTCATTACTTCCCCAACCAACATTTCCTTTCTCTCCATTTCCCTGATGCACAACTGTGACTGTTCAACCACTTTGGCCAGGTCTATGGCATCCTTCAATGATGGATTCTTGGCTGCCCATAGACGCTCTCGAATTTGCTTACTTCTACAGTGAACAATCAACTGATCAAGTACCGACTCCGACATCGCCCCAAACATGCATTTTAGGGATAATTCTCTCAATCGAGCAACAAACTCATCAATGGTTTCGTTTTCTGCCTGGGGACAAAGGTAAAACTTACCCCTATTCATGACAACATTAATCTCCTTTGGAAATCGGTGTTCCAAACGTTTTTTTGCCTAAACATACACATCTGCAATACCATCTCCATTGGCTTATGTACAAATAGGAAGATATTTAAAGATTCGCTAACCTTTTTTGCCGATGCTATCTAATAGTAAAACTTTCTTCCGCCCAGCACTAAACTTCTGTCCATCCAGGGCTTCTATATATGTTCCAAACATCTCTATCCAGTCTTCCCATCCTACATTCAAAGGACCAGATTGAGCTGAAGGGAGGTGTAACTATGGCGCTTTGTGCTTGCATTGTGAACAACTCCCTTCTAAAGAAAAGGAGGGGGCCGTGTCCAAAATGGCGGCTGTGTAGGACGTGCTTTGCTGCTCCTCCGGCTCCGCCAAGAATATCGCATTGAAATCGCCTGCTCTGCGACTGCATCCTTGGCAGGGGGCACAAGAACTGAACTCCGGAGCGTGCCCGAAGCCTGTGGAGGTAATTACCGTCACGCGACTGAGCCCTGGAGCGGCGGCGATCAACGCAGCGAAACGGAGAGCGGACGGCAGGCCCGAGCCACGCAGTTAGTGACCCCCGGTGTCCCAGCGGGGGCCCTGCTATCGATCGCTCCCGGGGGCTGACCCCCTCTTCAGCCGCGCTTGGCGGAGCGCGGAACTCCGAGAACCCTGTGCCGCTGGCTGGAGTCGGGCGGCCTGGTGCGGGAGCGGCACAGCGGAGGCGGGCCTGTCTCGTGTGCGGTGCAGCAGCGGAGGGGTGACGGGCGGGACGCGGGTCCCTGCCGCCCAAGAGGGGTCTGCCGCGCAAGTAGAGGCGATTGAAGTCGGATCACCTGGCTGGCCCTCTCACAAGTCTGGCTGCCTGACCCGGGAGCGCTGCGGGGCCAGGGGCCGACGAGAGAGCACGAGGCACACCGCCTTGGGCTCCGGAGCCACACGTTGCTGCGGCCCACGGCGGAGAGTCAGTTGTGGTCTGCGGGCCCGGGGATAGAGATCAGCAGCACCTGAACACCTGCTGGGGCCCTGGAGGCGGCTGACACCGAATCCGGACCGTATCCACTGAAGCACAGGGGCCCGGCCGGAGGACTGCAGCGGCGCACGGAGACTGAAAGACCCTGAACTGCCCACCAATCAGCCAGGTGAGAGGGCGCTGCAGCGTGAGAGAGGCTGCCGCGGAGAGTGAGCGGCTCTGGAGCACGACACGTACTTTGCGGGTCCCCTGGCACCTGGCAGCAAAAGGCCCCGGGGAGCCCGAAGGAAGGCCTGAAGCCTGCCCCTTGGCGCCGCAGGGCCCCGGTAGGAGAGCTTGAGCTGCACCTCTGGCGTTCCAGCACTTGGGGCATTTACGCACCCCGCCAGAAGAGGCGCTTGACGGAGGACCGTCGACACCAGCGGGTAAGGGCGAAGCGTGAACCCAGTACGGGAGGCCCTGGAGACCCCTGGGAGCAGTGCAGGGCGTAGATGACAGTGGCATCCTAATTGGGTCGAAAACAGTACTGTTGGGTCACAGTAGGTGGAGGGAGTGGACAGGCCCGCTCAGAGTCCTGCCAGCAATATTAGGAATGCCACGTGGCTTTAGGGCAAGCATAAAGTACTTAGCCGCCTAGCCGGCACCGAAACCTTGAGCGTCCGTTGCCAGAACTCTTCGTATGCAAGAAGGGGCGAGGGGTGGTTGCTGCAGAGCCGCTCGACCCCTACAGTGAGCAGAGACCAACATCTTCCACAGCACAACACTTGTGGGGCAGGAGTGCAGTGTGTTGCCCGTGATAGAGGAGCACTGACCGGAGGTCCCTGGCGCATGAATACCGAGATCTGGGGCTTGTAATTGCGGCAGATGGTGAGGTCCTGGCCTTGGTCACTGGATCACACAGCCAAGCCAGCGCTTTTGATTACTGACGGCACTGAAGAGCGTGGCACCCTCGTCGACCGCGCCGAGCACGGAGAATGGCCAGTGCTCGTCTGAAGGAGCGCTCCGTTAAAGAAATGCTCTTAAAGCAGGCCACTAAAGGGGCATCGGACAATATAAGCCTAGAGACAGAGGGGTCATCGGGGACTCAAGAAGGAGCGGACGCTCAGGCCACGAATGAATTGTTTACATCACTGAGAGCGGATCTCCATGAGCTCAAAGAGCAAATAGCAGCCGACTTTAGAGAAGTAAAACGCGACGTGGAAGACATCGGGGAACGAGTGGCGACCCTTGAAGAGCATGAAACAGGACGGTGTGAGGAACTCGAGATGATGCAACAAGAGCTCCTCCGCCTTAAAGAGCAGCATATCGAACTGCAAGGTCAAGCGGAAGATCTAGAAAACCGCTCCCGCCGCAATAACGTACGCATCCGAGGAGTGCCATCTGGCACGGAAGGGGAGGACATCAGGGAGTTGGTGTCGGCCCTCTGCAGACAGGTGTTGGGAGACGAGCACACAACCGAAATCCAGATTGATCGAGCACAGAGTAGGCCTCCCACGGGGCGAAAGGCGCCACCACCGGACATTCTCATATGCATCCATAATTTTCAACTGAAGGAGCTGATTATAAAGAAAGCTAGAGCGGCGCACCCGCTGCAGTTTTGTGCCACCTCCCCAACGCTTTACCAGGACCTATCAGCTATCACTTTAAGTAAACGCAGGGACTTCAGGCCGGTCACAACGCACTTGAAAGAACTGGGGCTTGCCTACTCTTCAGGCCATCCATTTCGACTCATCTTCAGGCACGAGCGCAAGCTGCGGCAGATCCGCTCTCTTCAGGAAGCCACAGAGGTGTTGGGAATGGCAAGGTCACAATCCCCAGAGACACAATGCAACACTGCCACAGGGTCGAGCCAAGCACATCTCCGGTGGCACAGAGTGGGAAAACTCTGGTCACCACATAAGCCAGACACAGCCACTATTCTCAAGGAGCGGGAAGCGGTCATCTCCTCCCTTTCTACTGGCCCTGATCAACCAGCTCCCTGCTGAAGACGCTGCCGGTAAGCGTCACAGAGCACATCCTAGAGGCGGAGCCGGAGACCGGGCTCTCCTCTCCTTGTGAGCTCGCTTAGGTCACTACCCCTTGACTTGTTGTTTTGCTGACGAACTTTGGTCATCATAAACTATTGATTTTCGCCATCCTGTTCGATGGGTGAGGGCTCATTGTTTATTGTTCTGGGGTTTATTTTTCTTTGGGTATACTGCACCAGTGCTTAGGTCCCCCGCCTCAAGAAAGGGCAGATGAGTATTCTTGGATCTGTTCCACACCGGCCCCCCCCAAGCTGACCGTGACTTCCAGCCTTCTCCCCCAGTAGGTACCCGTGATGTGTAGAGATCTTAAGGTCATCTCTCTTAATGTTCGGGGGCTTAACCATCCCGTAAAACGCTCAGCTATCCTTTCGTTGTTAGAAAATGCAGAAGGAGACATTTGCATGCTACAAGAAACCCACTTGCTTTCCAAAGACACGCCACGCATGCGTACACGCAGATTTCGCACCAATATTGGTCTGCCAGTACCTCCAAAACCTGTGGGGTAGCTATACTGTTTAGTGCGAAATTTGAAGGTAAAGTCCTCAACGCTTTATGAAGTACGGGGGAGGGTTCTTGTTCTACAAATACAATGGGGCTCCACACTTCACTCTCCTCAACATCTACTCACCAAACACGAACCAAGAACCTTTTCTCATTAAGACTCTCACGGATGGGTTGGCATCAGCTGACGCAGTGATTTTGATAGGAGGCGATTTTAACTTAGTGATGGATAATGATTGGGATTGATCTTGCCAGCGACAAGCTCAGACGGGTGCGATCTCCTCGGAGGGTAAGGGATGGCTGGCAGAATGCGGGCTGCACGACATTTGGCGCCTTCATCACCCAGACACACGAGATTACACCTATAATTCAGCTGCCCATAAGTCGTACGCGCGCCTAGACCACTTCCTAGCATCGACAACGCTCTTTACTAGCATACGGGAGTCCTCAATAGAGCCTCGCTCATTGTCGGATCATGCTTTAATTACAGTCATACGGCACACGAGAGGAGCCACTACTACTCCGGCACAATGGCGCTTGCGTGAGGGACTGTTACAATCACAGCACACAGAGAGAGAGATCAGGGGTAAAATTGTGGAATATATAAAACAATGATAGAGCTGATACCCCGTTAACTGCAATTTGGGAGGTCCTGAAAATGGTGGTACGGGTGTGGGGGTGGGGAGTTCATGGCTATATCCTCTGCAGAGAATAGGAAGCGCAGGGGAACGAGACAGAGCATCACACAAGAGGTGAGGGAGTTGGGAGTGGTACACAAACGCACAGGAGCACCGAGGGTGTGGCGGGAGTTGGAAAGGAAATGACTCCTATTAAAGCGTCTTGACTTGGACAGGGCGGAGTATGCGCTACTGCGTTTACGACGTAAGTTTTACTTAAGCAGCGACAAATGTGGGAGGATTCTGGCTCATCGGTTAAGGGCTTGGACACTAGCAGAGGCGATACCCATGATAAAGAAGTCGTCGGGGGAGGAGGTCTATGCAGATAGTCAGATAGCAGACACATTTAAACGGTTCTATCAATCCTTGTACACCGAAGAAGACACCGGGCAGCCGGCCGTGAGTGAATACCTCGAAACGTGCAATCTCACTCCTCTTCCCAAGGATCAGGCGAGTCAACTGGACAAGCCCATCCGCCCGGAAGAAGTCATATCGGCCATTGCTCGGCTTAAGTTAAACAAGGCCCCAGGCCCTGACGGGTACCCAGCATTATTTTACAAGACCTTCTGTGTAGAACTGGCCCCTCTCCTCACGAGGCTGTTTAACTCCTTTCTGGATAGTGGCACGATCTCCGACTCCATGGCGGAAGCAGCGATCTCCGTGATCCTCAAGCCTCACAAGGACCCCAGTCTATGCGGATCGTACCGTCCAATCTCCCTACTTAACCTTGATGTGAAGCTATTTACGGGGGTGCTGGCTGCCCGTCTAGGTCCGATGATGGCGGGGCTGATAGACCCGGACCAGGCAGGGTTTATCCCCACTAGGCAAGGTGGAGACAATACGAAGCGTCTCCTCCATCTTATGGACAGCGTGCGCCGCTCTGGGAGGGAAGCCCTATTCCTGTCAATAGAAAAGGCGTTTGACAGGGTACGGTGGAGTTACCTGTTCGATACTTTACGTCACTTTGGTTCTGGGGAGAGCTTCATGACGTGGATCCGATGTATATACCAGACACCTCGAGCTTTTGTTAGAGTTAATGGGACGTCCTCCTCATCCTTTCAAATAGCACGAGGCAGGGTTGTCCGCTTTCGCCCCTCATCTTTGCCCTATATATGGAGCCACTGGCCCAGAGGATCAGGGATCACCCCCCAAATACAAGGGCTGCGCTTTGGAGGAGACGTTCATAAAATAAGCCTTTACGCAGACGATGTGATTTTGTCGTTAGCGGAACCACTCACCTCTCTTCCGGCTCTCCTGGAAGAGCTGGAAAGTTTCGGGACCCTCTCAGGTTTTAAAGTTAACCTGAGCAAATCTCAGGTGCTCAACGTCACTACCCTACCAGAGCAGGAGTCGCCGCTACGGGAGAGATTCCCCCTACAATGGGCTTCACAGCCGATAACATATCTGGGTATTCTATTAGCCCCGACGATCTCAAGGACGCTGGAGCTAAACTATTCCGCACTGTTAGAGCAGACGACGAAAGCCCTAGCTGGGTGGGAGAGGCTAAGACTGGCCTGGTTCGGGCACATCGCAGCAGTTAAAATGACGGTGTTACCACGAATCCTATATATTTTTCAGCTGCTACCGTTGGTTCCCCTCCCCCCCCGAAGGTGCTGCGCTCCCTCCAGTTAACGATTAATAAATTTGTTTGTGGAGGGAAAAAGACGCGCCTGCCTTTTTTTCCAAATGTCAAAGCCCAAGCAGGAGGGAGGTGCAGCTCTCCCTATCAGACAGAGATACCTACAGGCCTCTCACCTTAGATATATTGTGGAGTGGAATCGACCACTCTCAGAAAAGCACTGGACCTTCATGGACCAGGCGGTTGCCGGGATTAACATCTGGAGGGAGGCCTGGCTGCTGCGCAAATTGAGAGCTTGGGGTCTGTACTCGTCACCAGTCACTGCAGCCACGATGAAGGTATGGGACACAGTGGTGCTCAGAAGGGGGCTGACGACTTTTCCATCCCCAATGTCCCCCATTGTTGACAACCCAGACTTCCCGCCGGGCTGTAAATCTGAAGTATTCCAGAGATTGAGAGAAGCGGGTGTAAGCGGATTGGCTCGCGGTTTGATAGCCAGGGTATCATTCCTTACAAGCAGTTAAGACGCAACTACGATTTGCCTAAAACCGATGAATTCCACTATCTCCAACTCCGACACTGGGTTACCTCCTCATCATACATAGAGCAAGCTTCCCGACGGCTTACTCCGTTCAAGAAATGGCTGGTTGGCAAAATGGACGATAAGCACCTTATCTCAGACATGTACACCATGTTGGCCACAGGGCAGGGAGGGGGGCGGACGAAAGGACAACTCCGGTGGGAGGAGGAATTAGGTAGAACCTTGACGGACAAAGAGTGGGAGAACATCCATTATAGGGCTCACCACACAGTGCAGAGCACTGCTGGCACCGAATCGGCTTTCAAAGTCACATCATACTGGTATCTCACACCGGCGCGTATTCATAGCTGGGACAAAAATCACACGGAGGAGTGTTGGCGGGGATGCGGTCTCACTGGCTCTCTCGCACACCTGCTTTGGCATTGCCCGCGTTTAGAATGCTTCTGGGAAGGAGTGTTGTTTGACAGACAATGCCTTTGACACGGAGATCCCACGATTTCCGGCGTATACCTTATTGGGTCTCCCAAACGCACTGACATTTTCTCTGCGTTCACTGCGGGGTAGGCAGATAGCGCTGGCGTTACTGGCAGCCCGACAGACACTTTTGGCACAGTGGGGCCCCGCGAATGTTCCTGACCATGCGGCATGGCCACATCAGCTTTGGTTAACCCTGGCCATGGAGCGCCTTTCACTGATTCAGGAGCACAAAGGGGAGAAATATGCAGAGCTATGGGCCCCTTTTATACACATATTGTCCAAAGAATTCCGAGAGGTAACATGCCCCAAATATCTCCAAATACTCCACTTGCTCCCTGCAGAGGAAGACGCAGTAATATCCCACTAGGAAAGGGCCGGGTCGTGAGATACGGTCTAACAGGGTAGAGAATTGCTTCCGCATGAAGTGGAATGCTCGTCGGTGCAGATAACCCTTTTTGTTTTTGGGAGGGAGGGCTTTTTTCCTTTTGCTTGTAGGCATTTGTATATCTTTTTGTTCCTGTTGTCAAGTTGGTTCATACAATCTACTACCCTGCCGGCCCCTGGGTTGTAGGCAAAAAGCTGTGTTTATGCATTGTATCTGAAACTTTGCTGCCGGCCTCTACGGTTGTAGGCATACAGCTGTGTAATACTAATGCGGCAGGATTGTTGTTTAAAATGAATAAAAGATTGGTTCCATAAAGAAAAAAAGGGGAAAAAAAACACTAACACTTCCAATAATCCCAAACACTGTAGAATAATTTCACTGCATGCAAATATAACTTCTGGGTTATAAACAAGAACGACTTTAACGTAAAAAAGGTGTGTGCATCACCGATGCACCAATGTACAGCAGAACCTTTAATTAAGTACTTTTTGACCTCTGGCCGGTCGAAAGCTTGGTCCATCTGAAGCAAACGAATTTGAGATCCACAAGGCAAAAACAATGTGACCAGAACTGTCGACAATGACGCACCTTATGATTAGCGTGTCGCTGACAGAATAAAACATGCATTCCCCTCGAAAGTGGACTGGTTTACACCCACTGCGAGAAGCGTGCCAGTCGCGGACTGTAATCCAGAACATGCACTGTAACTCAAATGTCATAACATCGCAGATCACTTTCAGCAATATGGCGGACGCAGAGCACACAAAGCTACGTAGAGCGCTCGGTCACGCTTGAAGACGCTGGTCCCTGCACACGCACTGGTCACACGGTAGGCGCTAAGTACCTTCCAGGCTATACTTGCACACATGCTCAACCGCCTTCTCCCCCTTCAGCTCGCACTGTAACAATGGGTGGTTCCTTGCTGGGACGGACCGCCAAACTTCAATAAATAGACACAAGCAGCACTGAAGAGTCCTACAGTCATCCCAAAATCGGAGGCATTGGAGTCGGGAGAAACAATAAATAGTGTAAATGGGTTTGTCACTACCTCTGGGGTTTGCAGGGAAAGGCTGGTCAACTCGTCGCCAATTCTTACAACCTCCGAAGAATCCCTCTAAGACCGAGGTAAGTTGGAGGAAGTTTATTCTTGCAAGGTAACTCCCTGCAAACCAGAGCAGAGCATTCCACAGCCAGCCTTGAAGCAACTGACTCGACTGGAATGCCTGCTCCATACAAAGGATGCAGAAAGTTGACTTCACTACACATTCTTTTACATCATCCTGACCAAGGAAACACGGATACAGATTACAACACCGGGACTACGTTCCAGAGTCCTGCAATGGCTGCCAAAACATTGTTCTAGTTCTGGCCAGCCAATCAGGATTGACCGATCAGAGCATACATGGACATTAATGGTCCACATATCACTATTTTTGTCTAGTGGTTAAACCCTTCATGCTCACCCTGAAAACCGTTTTAGATGCCAATATCTCAAAAACAACTGAACAGATTTATCCTAACGAACGAAAAACATGCTTTCTGAATCAAGTTCTAATTTTCTGCCAAACTTAGTGTAATTCCGTCCAGACATTTCTGTATTTGAAAGCAAATTTTCCAATGGGAATTAAAATGACATACCAACATTTTAGGATATCCACCTTTTTTTGCCAGTGGCTTGATGGAGCAGTGCAAAACTTCCACAAAGGAGCCAAAGTGGAAAGACCTTTTTTGGAAAGTTTTGTGCAGATTTGAGAAATGACCCCAAAGTTATTAGGAAAACTAAAAATGTCTCTTTTATAGAAAGTCTGACCTAACTAGAACTACTCTGTGTTAGAGACAGACAGACCGACACACACACACACACACACACACACACACACCCCCCTTTAGTGGTTTTACTGTCAAGTTTTAGTAGATCTTCTTGGTATGCTCTGATAATGCATATTGCAATTTTTCACAAACAAGCTTGAAGACACACAAGTGTGCACACAAACACGCTGACACAGGCAGTCACAAGGATAACTCCAGAGCAGCAAATTAGGCATTGCTTCGCTCCCTCTCCATGAGAAGGGCAGACAGATCTATAGAAAAGCCAAAAAGAGATAATGTAAACTGACACCAAACCTCCTTCATTCCTCTACATGTAGCCCAGCAAAAGGCACGAAAAAGCTTTTTTGACGGCTGAAGCTAACAGGAGGCTGGGGTTCAGGGTTGCTTCATGGGTACCGTCAAGGTTGGATAACACAAAGGTGACCTCACTCACTGAACTCCTCATTAAGGGCAGGAAAAAAAATCAAACTATGAAAAAGACATTTAAAAATGAGTAGTTAAATTGGTGCGTAAAACGACGAAATTAAATGGCATTTAACAAACCCGCGGATGTGGACTTAAAAATATTAAAAATGATAACACTGCCAAGCCATCCAAACATACCTAAGGACACCCAAAGTATAGACTATGCATACATAATGTTTTTACTTTAATGTGTTGACCTTTTACAGCATACTATTAGTCTGGAACGCAAGAGTTAACATGCCATGCAGAACTTGGCGAGCTAAATAATGCATCCTCTGTCATACCAATACATATCTTTTATATATGTTGAATTCAACTCTGCCCAAGTCGAGCCCAATGCGCACTGAAAGGGAACTAATTTGCATGTGAATCGGGCTAATTTGCATCTGATTTGACTAACATGCAAAAATAGGCTCTTCTGAAACTAACCAGATAATGGGTCTCATGGATTCAGACGAGAAGCAATGATCACTTGTATAAAGGGATTGGATTTAAGGCTCTTTGCTTCCTCGTGCCTCCGTTTACCAAAACGTAATTAAGTGATGATAGTAATAAAGATGATATTTCTAGACAAATTAAATGGCCAAAGTCCCATACCTGAAAAGTGTGCATCTTTAAAAAAGGTTTAATACATATTTATTTTAATTTTACTGCATACATTTTTGGCATTTATACTGTGACAAGACAAAAACTGTGCCATGCAAGGTTTGATTTAAAAAAAAAAAAAAAGTCTATTCTAACAGTCCAATGTATACGTCACTGATAACCATCTCTGGTAACCAGGTCATATGTGTACCATTAAGTCTGGAATTTAACTTTATAAGCACAGGCTTAATGTATATATTTCTAAAGGTTATTTATCTCAGGTTATTTCAGATCCTATGCACAAAATAGTGAATCATCTCCGGACCTGGATGCGTGCTTTTTCTAAGTTATCTGCTTCTGCAGTATGAGGCTGGGCGGGCTGGCCAGCGGTTTAATCTGATCACCAGGTCATACACCGATCTATGCAGCGAATGCATTAATCCAACAACATTAATCAACCAGTCTGCTGCGATGTACATAGGATGGTCTCGTCTGGTTGCGTACTCCCATTTTTTTAATCGTTTTTAATAAATACCCAGACAACCCAGAGGTGCAAAAAGGAGTAGACATCTGTAGGCCAGAGATGATCTACAGGTTAACAGAGCATACTCATTAAATGCTGCATTAGTTTGCTTAGTCAACCTGCTTCACCTCAAATTTCACACCTCTCTTTAACCAGAAATGTTGCCCAACACAAAGATTCTTTTTCACATCAGATGTGTCCTGTAATTAGAAATCTATTTTTGCACAAATGTCCACTGCATTAAAGAATATGCTAATACTGTAGTAATAGGGGCCTAAAGGAATAATCTAACATGAATGTATTGTAAAACAGATCCATAAATAATGCCAGTGTGTGCAGGAATGTAGTAAATGGGATCTGAGCGGTTAGACTCGCTTAAAAATAGCTTCAAGGATGATCAGGGCTGTGCATGAAGACAGCTGATCATACTGAAGAAGATGAACTATATTGGTATAACGCACCTGAAACTCAAAGTGCTAACCTGTAAAAAGCATCATCATACAGTCCGCTGTAAAAGGTATACAGCCAAGGCAGCTGCCATTCAATGACTCTCCCCATTAGTGATTGTTATGACACCTACCATAGGTTACAGCCAGACCAGTTTGTGTCTTTTTAAAACAAAACATGAGAGTTCAGTCTAGACCAGAAAATTGGAGCATGATGAATAAAGGTTAATGTTATGCTGTTGCTTATTACTATTA
This sequence comes from Calotriton arnoldi, assembly GCA_963921515.1. Lineage (NCBI taxonomy): Eukaryota > Metazoa > Chordata > Amphibia > Caudata > Salamandridae > Calotriton > Calotriton arnoldi. The sequence continues at coordinate 1,137,649 of CAWUFW010002204.1, forward strand.
TTAAGCAACACTAAACTTCAAGTATTTCACTCTAGTATTGGTATAGGAAAACAGCAGCAAAAGGCCAAAAATGTCAGACAAATTAAAGCACTGATGGCTAGCAGAGTTGTGAAGACCACTTTCACTAACTAGAAATACATTGTGGCAGTACACTGCAGCATTGAAGGCCATGCATTTTACTACTGGTCTGGTGTACAAACACCTCCAAGGGGATGCGGCTTATGCAGATACTGATGTGACATCCGCCAAAGGGTCATATTTAAGCAATGCACTTTACATAAATCCACCAAGTCGGCAATCTCCAGGTTCCTAGTCTTTGTGGGTTAGGTGATTTCGTGAAAAGTTATGTTTTCAGTTATTTCTTTTGGAGCAAGAAAATGGCCGCTCATCTCCACTAAGAAGGAGAGTTCTAGATTCTAGGAGTATATTTGAAACCCATTGCTTATGTGTTTATTCCTCACATAATACCAGGGGGCCGCAGAGAATGCCCTCAATGTGCGGAGAGAAGGTCTCTAAAGAATGCGTTTTTTTTAGACCAGATTCAATTTAATTACCAAAAAATCGTTAATTATCTTTTTTGTCCATAGTTTTATATAGCGCGAACTTGACCCGAAGGTATCGGAGCGCTTTACATGAGCACCAGTTGCGTTACATAAGGACATAATTTTTTTTTAGGCACGGGGAGAGCGTGGAGCGTCCTTCCTAGACTCGAACCCGGTTCCCCATATTTGAGGTCCACCACCCTAGCCATTAGGATGCATCCTCTCTCTTTGGTATTGCAATTTTACGTAGGTAAAAATTGTCATTTTTAAACTTTGGCTTGCCCTTCGACAGAATCACATCTGAAATAAACGTTTGGCCTGCTTATATGTACAGTTAACAGGCGAATGTTTCCAAGGCCCAGCGATTCCATAGTTTTATTATATATGTGTGTCAGAAACATTTCTTAGTAAAGTCAGTTCATGAAAACACCTTTGTCGTTTAACTCGGAGCATTATTTACATAAGAAGGCAGGTCAAACAGCTGTTAGTGAGTTCAAAGGTTACATCCTAACTTGTAGACGACACAAAGGCACGAGTTGGTACTCAGACGATGCTTCCCAGGTACCTACTTTGGATCACTTCCATTGAGTCCAACATAGCTGTCCTCTTTTTTCCTTCCGTAGGACAGGGACGAATTTTCAAATATGAAAAAAAAATATGACAACCCCTACATAATGGGCATTCCATTTTCCTAGGGTGCAAAGCTTATACCCAAATATTCATAATTTTAACTGATTTCACCTCTGTACAAAATGGACCACTTGTATTTTTCCCCACCGTTATCAACTAACACTAATTTAGTTTTCGCTATGTTTGGCGACAGGTGGCCTAGTTATTTGTTGTCACATACACAAGCTACTAAACTATTTTGAGACATTTACGACTACAGTCCAATAAGAAGATGGTTTGGACCGAGAGGCACTACTTGTTTCGCAGTCTAACTTTTGTAGTTTTAATACATAAACTCTAGATAGACGTCAATTTTCACTAATGAAAGCTGGAAACCTGCAAGTCGGCAGAGCTGGGACTGGGCAAGTTGCATGGCAGGCTCGACTATGAATGAGTTGGAAAGGGCAGGAAACTAACATCTTGATAGGAGGGAAAAAAACAAAGCCTGCCTTTTGCTCACAATCAGACATGTTCAAAGCCGCCTCTAGTGCCAACACAGGAATCAATTCCATGTGTGTGGAAACATGTATCCCCAAGGAACTAATGACAGGGCTCTTAATGCATTGTTTAGGAGGAATTTAATGAAGAGGGGGCCAACAATATAGTGGTCACAAACAAAACAACATTTTTTAATGTAAGATAATTACTTGTCTAAAAAACACTTTACTCTTTAAATGATGGATTAAATTAAGAATGCTAATGACAGGACTCATGGGTCTAGTAATTTTATATGGAGCATCCATGTGTGAATCTTGTTCGAATAAGTTGATTTCCAAACTTTGGGGCACATTACTATGCCGGTGGGATCGCCACAGGCAGGCCATCAGTGGCAGTCCCACTGACATACAGCCCATCGGGCGAACTGGCGCACTACGATTCAGGCGTTCAGACCCTAAAATCTCAGGGGATGGACCGCCGCCTGACAGGATCTACTGATCCCGTCGGGCAGCTGTCAGAATTGTGATCCTGAATGGAGGCAGTGCCTCCTCAGGCACCGCCGTCAGGATCACGGTGTCCCTTTTCAAATGACTTTTCATGGCGGTCCCATCGCCATGAATAGGCAGACGGAAATAGAATATGGGGGCCCACAGCAGGGCTCCCTGGGCCACTGGTAAGTGGACGGGGGGGGGCACATGTGGGGCCCCCCCCACACATCCATGCACCCGGTGCATGGAGTTTCGGGAATGCCTTTCTCTACTGTGGCTTGTGCTGCGGCCTTTTTCCGGGCTGCTGCACAAGCAGCAGTAGAAAAAGGTATTTTCCTACCGCCTACACAGTGGTCAAATCAAAATATGGTGGGTGGGACCGCCGACTACTTGTCAGCCGGTCTCACTCCAGCAACTATGGCGGTCGGACGCTCGTCTGATCGCCATCGCAAAGTGCCCCTTTGTGCTTGATGCATACATCTATGAAAGTTATGCCATCTAAAAAGAAGGCACTAATTGCCATATTTGCAAAATTCAACAAAATCATTTAAAAACAATGCTGAAAAATAAGACCAACAAAATATAATTAGAAAGATATTTTGTACAATAGTCAATACTTGGAAAGCACTGCTTATGAAAATGGCACTTCGTTTACATGAAAACACATATGGAGAAAACATGCAGTGCATAGTTAGTCGATCAGTACTATCTAGCCTTGTAGTCCGCGATCATGACAGATTTTCAAGATATTCACATGTGATAAATTTACGTACCACATATCTAAATAAGAATTATTTAGTCAATCATAAATTAGAAAATCTGGCATATATCTGGCCTTCGTTGGCCAGCATTGCAAATTACTGCTTTAGTCTTTTTCTGCCTGTTCTAAGCTCAGACATTAGAAGAGTAAAGGGTTCCCTGAAACAGCCCATTAACTTTTCTCAGATTCCAGGAAGTCAGCCAGCGGAAAACACTAGATATGCAAAGAACACAATATGGACTCATTGGACTTTCGCCAAAAGAATAACAAATGTTGATTCAACAAAGAGAAAAGGTCTGCATTCACCATCTCTCCAGCAAAACAAAAAAAAGCTCACAGGATGCAGTGCTGTTCACCTGACACTTCCAACACATAGACCGTATGTCTAAACATGAACAAAAGCAGGACACTAAAGGGTAATAGAGGTGGTCCACTATCACCATCAGGTTGGTCATACGAGGACTCTTAGCATGGGAATTTGTATGCCACTAATGCCGCAATGGAGCCTAACATTCCATCAGAGGAGGAATCCTGTTGCTGAAGTTCCCAAGGAAACAATTGAATAAGCACTGCCGTCTGTTTCACACCCTCGCTCCCAAGCAGAGTCCTTTCATCTTCTGATGCAGCCTGGGATTTCCAATCCCTTATTTTCAACATTAGTGCTGTCAAATACTCGCATTAGATGCCAGCTAAAATCGGAGTTTCAGCCTAATATGCTGCCCACACCACACACTGTGCCAGAGGAACAAACACATCTATCATTTCCAATACAGTGAACATCTATTTTGCCTTCAAAGAACGCCTTTTCATAAGATGAAATAAATAAATAAGCATGCAGTTTTATGTTAATAAATCAGTACTTTCTCGGAGGTAATGCAAGCTAATCTATTGATTCGAAAAAATATTTCAATAATATTTTTAGCTGGAGATCTTATGGGAAAATGTATACATTGCAAATACTTTTTTTTTTTGTTCCAGAGTTGAGATCTAGAAACAAAGAAAAGCACCTTTGTCCCATACTACTAGAATTGAGAAAACAATTAATAGCATCACTGCCTTTTGAAGGATTGGAGAGAAGGTTAATTTCTTCTCATTCGACCTCTAAACCAGCTCTTACAACTAGCAGCACAAATATCCGGTTTCTCTACTACTTATGCAACCTTTTTTAGATTGTGGCACATCCAAATATCTCAGTTTACCCAGAAAAGAACCACTCCGAGTGACTTTCTGTAAGCTCTCCAACCTTGAAAAGGGACAGAAACGTTATGTAAATCAGAGAGAAACTTCTAACTTCATGAACCAGGGAAAGGCATGTACTCTAATCCTCAGTGAGTGGATTTTGGTTCATTATTTTCCACTCAGACGGTCTTGCCAGGTAGAGGTTAACTAGCATACTACTCCACTTACACAAACGTCACCTGAAGTTAGACAGTAGTTAGCACTGTCCCCCAACTCTCATCAATAGCTACAGGGAGTTACCCTTAAACCTTTGTCAGCCGTTGACCAGCTAGCAAGTGCTCACAAAATGATTGGTTCAGTCTTAATGTCTTTAAACCAAAGATGGTCTACGGCCAGCAACCCCGCCACCTTGGTTCCATCTAGAGAATATCGCACTATGAGCATTCCATCAATGCCCTTTAAAGGAATCTGTCAGCCATGTTTTCCCCAAAACTGATAAGCACAATGAAAAATGTGAGGACTCCATGCAAAGCCTATGGACAACCTAAAAATAATGCAAAGACTGCAGTGAATCTCAGTCTTGGCCTAATGCTCTGACTAACCATTCCCTGCACTCATGTCTCTACTGGCTACTAACAAAACAATAGGTCGGATTCAAGATCTTCTCATTTACACCCCTGGCCCTTCATACACTGGCCCATTGCTAACTATTTAACCTACTGGCATTGTTCTGACCAGCAAGATGCCTTAGTGTGCCCACTTAAAACGGGCTCTATATTAATCTGGCAATATTTAAATATTATTAGGGCATAAAACGTCATCCTTCCTGTACAGCTTGTACACCAAAGACATTTTCTAATATTCAGCAAGGCCAGAAGTCAACTAACAATCCTGACTACAGTGGCCTACCACCACTGTTATCCTCGAATTAGAGGATAATCCAACTAGTTAATCCTCCTGGACCACATAATTCCCTTGGAAAATGCTCTGAAGTGATTAAAAATGTTTTCAAGTATACTTTCTCCACTGAAAAAAGTGTGCTTGTGTGTACATTTCTCTGCCTCCACCTGCTCATTCCATCCTCAAAAACGTACAACCTTCTTCCTTCTCTTAATATCCTCTCCCCAAACCAGCCATTGAATCCTGAGACTATGGAACAAAATAGGAGTTTCTGCTCCACTACTGCAGCTCCCACCAGTATTTCTCAGGTCGAAATTTGTTAAAACCCCCAAAAGTGATGTCTACAACTTTATAGAATTTTACACTCAAATTAAATGTATAAAAATGGTAGAAATCACCAGCAATGTGCAAACTTTTTAAAAACGAAAACCGCACAACCTGGCATTAAACACCTATAACCGAATCGGTCTATCATGGAGGCTTTAGAAGAGCTAGTATGAGATAAAGTAGCACTGTCTAAATGGTGCTCGACTTTGTAACTGCGCAGGATTCTGGTTGCCGTGCCTTTCCTCTTCCACTACAGAGTTACTTGACTGCAGTAGATACGACCCTGCCGGAGTCTACTGTAAAATATTCTACAACTATGCAGGTATAGGAAGGTACAAGCACACACAACCATACTTTTCGCAGTAACACCCAACAAACTCTGCTGCACAGCGTCCATGAGAGAAATAAGTTGTATACCAAGCAGTAACTCCATCATTTTGATCCATTCGAACAGGAGCAATCTGCTCTTTTAAAAGAATCTAATGAAGAAAAGTGGCACAGCCAGACACAGCCCAATCACTTGTCACACCAGCACACGGAACTGAGTCTATCCTTGCCTAGATTAAGGAAAAAGCTACAGAGCCAAAAGGATAATAAAGAGTGAAATAAACAGCTCAAATAACAACGAAACAGGCTGAGTGTAAAAGCAAGTTATAAACCAGTTCGATGAATGGAGAAAAGGGAACTGGAGAAAGTGTGGAAAAGCACATGAGAGACAAAATCATGCCTGTGTGCAGAATTCTGGGTGTGGTAGAACCAAATTAACAGAATTTGTGTGTTTACCTATCCCATCATTATGCGATGGTTCAAGAGAAGACTCTGGTGTTTCTCTCCAAGATATTAGCTGTCTGGCTAACCCAGTCAACACGCACTTTAGGCCACTGCTAGACATCGGAGGATCTAGTGTACTTCTCTCCACTTCTATGGAGAGGACAGACAGAGACCCAAGTCGGTAATGAGACAGAATATCGAGGGTAAAGAATTCGACCTACCATAATATCGAGTTAAAAATATAGTGGAATGGAAATATCGAGTGCAAGAATATCGTTGTCAAGAATATCGATTTGAAGGTAAGTAAATTTGATTTTAAAAATATAGACGTTATTAATATCGTTTGCAAAAATAGTTTAAAATATCGATTTTGTAATTAGTGTTATGTATTTCAGTATATACTTTAAAAGTATGTGATGTAGTTTTTGTATAAGTACTGTTTATGTTTTTGAATATATGTGTCAAATTTTTAGCAGTTATTAATTTTATTTTAATTAACTTGTGTTTTTTAGTTCTGTAGCGGGTTGCGGGTTTATAGGGTGGGAAGTAATTTTATTATAATACATTAATTAATATTTTTAATGTATTAATATTTATTTAATTGAGATTTTATAATATTAATTATGTTTTTAATTTTTTATGGTAAATTTTAGGTGCGGTTGTGGGGTTTATAGGGGTAAAGGGTGGGAAGTAATTTATGTTTAATTAATAATTAGTTGTTAATTAACTAATTGACAATTAATTATGGTAATGGTCTAATTAATTTTAGGTGCCGGTTGTGGGTTTTATATGGGTAAAGGGTGGGAAGTAATTTATGTTTAATTAATAATTAGTTGATCATTAATCTTAATTAATTGATATTTAATTAGGGTAATTGTTTACTTTTTTGTGTGTGGGTTTTACTTTTATAGGGGGTAAAGGGTGGGGAGTAAATTAATTTTACTTACTTTATAATTAGTTGTTAAATACTATTAGTTTTTTAATTGAAAATAAGTTTTAACTGTAATTAATTTTTTTACAGTTTAATTTTAGCTGTGGGTTGTGGGGATTAAAGGGGTAAAGTGTGGGAAGTAAATTATTTTATGAGTTGTAATTTGTTTTTTAATTAATATTTCTTTAATTGGTAATTGATTATGTTAATTATGGAAGTACTTTTTTAAAATTTAGATGTGGGTTGTGAACTGTGTGATGTTATAGGGCAGGAAATTAAAAACTAAATTTATGTAATTAATGTTTTTGTTTCTAAATAAAAATATTTGTTTGGAAATTATTTTTTAGTTTATTTAACCCTTTACATGCGTCGGACGGCCCCCGGCCGTCCGACGTCACGGTGGGCGTGCGCGGACGGCCGGGGGCCGTCCGATCTGCGCACGCGTGGAATTCGCCCGCACCGCGGGGGAATTCCACGCGCGAAGGGGTTTATATAATATCTGTCGGTATTCGTCATATGTATTTAACAATATATGTTTTTATTTTTTAATATTAAATAGATTTTTATTTACATTTTTTACTTTTATATTTTTTTAATTTATTTTGTTTAAATATTTTTTTGTTTGTTAATATTTTGTTTGTTTTTAATTTTGAACTGACTGGAGTGGGAATATTAATTGTTACCCATCCGCAATCCAACACTTTCCCTATTGTTGCACTCACTGGAGTGGGAAGAGTAATTTTTACCCCTCCGCTATCCAACACTTTCCCTACTATTGCACTCATTGGAGTGGGAAGAGTAATTTTTACCCCTCCGCTATCCAACATTTTCCCTACTCTTGCACTTATTGGAGTGGGAAATTTAAGTTTAAAGATTTTAAAATAGTTTGTTTTAATTTATAATAGGATGTTATTTTCATTAGATTTTATGGTATTGAGATATATATATATTTGTAAATTTTTATATAATTTTAAACTTCTAAAATAAATTAAAAGTAATAGTTTGTTTTAAAGTAATTATATATATATATTAATTACTATGTATGTGTCTAACTTTTTTTATTTAATTTTATTTGTTATATTTGTTAAAATGTATTTTATTTAATATTTTATATGTATAAAAATCAATATTTTGTACAACTATATTTTTGACATCGATATTTATTTTCTCGATATTTTTGTACTTACCTGTTTAAGTATAGGGAGTCAATATTTTTGCATTGTACATTTTTCCCTCAATGTTTTTTTCATCTATATTTTTGAGGTCGATATTCTGTCAGTGAACCACCCAAGTCAGCTGGTCTCATCAATGGCCTGCATATAGCGCAAAGCTGAATGACTCCAGCTACCTTAAACTAAACGTCACCTAAACTGAGATGGTATTCTTCATAATTCTTATGATTAGTAAGTATCCTTGAATTCAAGCCCACCTTAACCAAAGCACACAGTACACGCAACAAATAATCAACAAAAGCCTATGGCTAGTTGGGGATATCATCTCTCAGCCACAAGCCAATTAAATTATCAAGGAACCACACTACCGAGTCAGACTCGCAAAGCCAATGGTAGGCATTCATTACAGCACAGGGAGAGTTGTAATCTTAGAACCACAAGGCACTGGCCTGTCAAGAAATCCTGGCAAACTGCATGTAGAGTTAGAGATTCTCAGACTATGAATCAAGCACAGTTAACGAGAAAGAAGAGAGGATGGAAGACCAAATCCAACAGAGAAGGCGACATATGTACAAAACATATACCACAAAGACACCTACGATGCTATGTGAACATACACCTAACAATTGCCTCAGCTATACTATCTGGGCAAAGCTCATTTTTTAAAGAAACTTTCACAATCCTTTACACCCGAACTTCCCCGCTTCCATCCACAAATGTTACACTCACAAGAGACTCACCTAAGTTCCAGTTTCGATGCAAAACCACTGTAACTAGAACAGGATTACTGGTAGTAATCAGTTCTGCTATAGGAAACACACAAACCTGCTTCAGTTAGGGTGCTGGTGGCAGTGAGCAGATAAGAGAACAGCAACCAGAACTACTTTTCCTTTAGCAAAAGGCAAATAGAGGTCAGAAAAACATGAGAATGAGGAACCTAAATAGAGAATGAGGAACCTAAATAAAGAATGCAGAGGTCTCGATAACTAAATCACTTATCTAAAATTAAATTAATTTTAATAATCATCTGTGTTAAAACTCCATGGTTCTTCTGCCAGCTGGTTCACCTCGATTTGTTATACTAGTCTCCATCTCCTTCGAATTTTAGTGGAATGTAAACAGGAGAGCTGGTGAGCTAGATCATTTAATCAAACGAGTACTTATGATGGCTGTTGCCATTTTCTAGTTTGCATGTTGTTTCTTTCCTCGTAACGTACATTCACAAGGTCCTCAGTCTTTAGGCAGGTTTGGCATAATAGCAAATGTCTGCCCAATTTGTTTTTACAGGTGTGGGATAACCTTAACATCATCCTTTTTTCATCTCTTTCCCCCAATCACAGCAGTTCTCATCTGCTGTTTGCCTTTCCCGTTTAGCAGACTCTCTCCCCACTTTAGACCACAGCACCATTGCCCCTCTTGCCCCTTTTCCTCTGTTCAGAGTAGCTTGCTTCTAGCCGCAAAGCACTTCAACACCTCATCCGTGGAAGTATGCCTAATATAAATACAATTTTCAACTAACTTGTAACCTTTCCTCCACCATCATTTTTTATGGAACTGGAGAAAGAACTCACTGAGACTTCTTATCTATTTTCAGGATTATTATGGTTGGTCCAGCTCCTATATACGTTCTTTCCTTTTTTTCCCATAAGTACTTACAGTGAAACTATTTTCCCCCCTCTTTTGAGATTTTTATATCTCGGTTTAGTCAACTTGTTACTAGGCTTGTAGTTTGATGCTTGTGTTCGTCAGCTTTGGGTAAATTAAACTGAGCACATTGCTCTACAATGTATTGACAATGCCAATGATATTGGCTTTTCTACAGTGAAAGCGGCCCCTCACGCTTCGGCAAAACAGAGCAGGTAACGTCGCCATGAGCCTGTGCAAGCTTCCCTAGCACAACATGCCTGCTCCCCTCTACCACCCACAGTTACAGCCTGGGGAGCAGCAGTGCGGACACAAACACAGTACAATAAGCATTAGTGCAGTTTCTATCAAAAATAGCATGCACAGCCTGTGCAATAGAAGAACTGGGACTTTCCTTGCATTCACAAGACAGTTACAGCACAAGCAGCCGCAGTGCAAGTTACAGAGCAACTTTGAACATCTATCCAATGAACTCAAATTTGATAAACCATATCTAAAGGCCAGAGGGACAGCCAAAGGAGAGAGAACGAACAGAAAGAGGAAGCAAGGTTAACACTTCACATTGTCCATATCTGTCATAAGGCCACTCTCGATGTTTAAGTCAGGAGGCACCTCTGGCATGTTGAATACAGTTCAGGAGGCCCCTCTAACCCATTGACTCAGATCACACACAATGCCAGTGGAAGGCTTTAATATCAATGCCTTTCCTATCAGATTCACAGCACTACATCAACATTTTACCAAGGTGTTCACGTAGGAAAAACATGCATCCAGTTATTTTATGCACAGGTACAGTTCCAGAGGCAGAACTGCAAGAATCCCCCTTACAGCACAAGTCAGAAGAGGGAGGTAGAAGAGCAAGCGAGGGACCATCCGCAGAGAAAGCATGGAGATCAGTCAATACCCAGTGGCGCAATGCAGGGCAAAGACCAACAGCAGAGCTGCAGTGATCAGGAGTAGTGGGAAAGAGTGATGGAAGTGGGCCTCATACGAGTAGATACCATCAGAATATGTACTTGAAATGGAAATACAACGGAGTACTTGCTTCCTACTGAGATACGCCAGTAAGCGCCCATTTAAAGTATTGCATCGCTCCTCAGAAGTACTTGTCCATTTAAAGAACTGCTTATGATGCTGGTACAGGCAGGGTAGCTCGTCAGCACCAAGCTGAGCATGCCTTAGGGAAGAGTTATCACTCACACCAACCCAGTTTACATGTAGCACTCACCCTTCTAGGTGCCTCGTACACAAACTCCTGCTTACTAGTATATAATCAACATTTCTGTGTTTACATCAGTACAACCCGTCCATTGATGAAATGCAAAAACATTGACACTCTGCGGACTTGGACATCATGTGGTAAACTGATCGGTGGTAGTAGTAGTACTTCCTTCAGCAAAATAATGTTTTTGTCGTCATAGGGTCGGGGACCAGGCTCAGCAGCCTGCCCCAGATGCGGAGAAAGAGAGGCGCACATACTCCATATGTTCTGGAGCTGCCCAATATTGCAAACATTCTGGGGGGAACTTAGAAGTATCATAAGTGACCTGATTGACAAAGAAATTCCGCAAACCCCAGAACACTTCTTCTTAGGGTGGTTCCCCCACACAGCTAGAAACAGGGTGACAGGAAAGTTTCAGGACCTTGCCTATATATTAGCTAAGCGGGAGATAGCCAGGAACTGGAAGGCGCCGGGCGGGCCGAGACTCATTACATGGAGGAAAGAGCTTGAAAGATGGGCGGGGGCAGAAGGGAGACTGCTACTCCGAGAGGCCAGCAAGGGAATAGGTACGATAGAAAAAGCCAGGGCATGGGAGGCTCTTGTGGGGGAACTAATAGCAGCAGATGTAGACGCTGACAGCGAAGGGAACACCCAGAGGGTGGCAACACCGGACTCGGGCGACGAGCAAGAGGAGGAACCAGCCCCACACACCTGAGAGAAACAGTGGGCCAATGGCTACCTACTGGGGCCCTGGAGCCCGCCGGCCTATTCGCACACTTCTTCCACATTTCACTCATTAGCAAGCAACTCAAGGGGGGAGGGGGGATAACTCTGTTGGGAAAAGGTTATAGATAAAGGCACATCGGAGACTGAACAAGGATATGTATTATTGGATGCACTGTCAATATATAAATGCCAATAAAATATGGTTAAAAAATAAATAGGGTCGGGGACCAGGGCCACTCTGGGAGTCTCAAATCTGGCACTGCGGTGTCTCGTGGAAATTTAAATGAAAAGATGACAACAGGACAAGTCTTAGAGCTACTGTTAAGAGCAATGCCAGGCAATGAGTGCCTTCCATTCCAATAATGCCCTTGGTACTGAAAGAATGCCTTGTTTTCCATGTATATCTATGGAAATTCTTTCGGTAATAGAAGGAATAGATGGATCCAGCCAGTGGCTTAACAAAAGCCCCTGCAGTGCGGGGGGCCCTGAGCTCTAAGGGGCCCCTTAAGCAAAACTGGCAGGTGGTGGACTGGGGGGGGAGGGGGGGCCCCCCTCCATGGACTTTGCAGGGGGTCCCCTAAAGTTTTGTTACGTCACTGGATCCAGCTACTACCTGCAGTGCAGTGCATCCAAAGTTGCCATTCCAATGGTTTTACCTAGTGATGTCAAAGCAATTCTACTTCAATACGTAAAAAGAGCAAGTAGGAATTCGATGTTCTAAAGTGCTAGTAAATTTACAATCTGCTCCACTTCACCAACTCAGGTAAATTATTCCGGATGATATGACCTAGACTACAAAGTTGGGAGAAAAATGTGGGAGAAAACTTTAAAAATCATATTTCGACTCGCAGACAATGTTGGAATTGCAACTTAGAATGTGTTTAAACTGCTGCAGAAAATGTCTTTACATAGAAAATGACCTGTAGAAAAAAATGGGCCCGCTTCATAACGCGAAAGATTTCTTCTAATGTATAATTAATAATTGCAAAATATTTCATAAATAATTAGCATGTAGAAGAAAAGTATTTGCTTGCAGGAAATGGAATAATAAAGAAATGTTTTTGCACTAGGCTATTGTTACAATGAAGAATGATACTCAGGCAGGTCTTGTATATTAAAGGTTGTAGATTTATTCTTCAAGTTACTTCATAGGTTCCAGGTTTCAGGAAGATGATATGATCCATATTATGCCCCACCAGGAGCAGCCTCCTAGCTGCTCAGCCCATCCACTCCAACTGATTCTCCCTTCAACACAAACACTCTGAGCATTCTAAATGACATCACCATTGGCTGAGCAGCAAGGCAGAGAACCTAAATAGGGAGGATGCATTAAGTAACAAGTACATTATAACACATCTCCCCCCTTATAATGATCATAAACAATCAAAAGTATGAAGATGATAAGACACACATATGACAGCAAAGGAAGATGCATAAAACAAAAATATTATAACATCTCCCCCCTTATAGTGATCATAAACAAACGAATGTAAGATGATGAGACATTCTTTAAAACAGTGGATCATAATCCACCATAACTCACACTATAATCTATGGGTACCACACCACCACACAACACAGAGTACCCATCTCAACTCATACTAAGGCACAACACTGCGGCAGGACCAGGGATTCTCAACCCTCTACTGCACTTACACACAGGGTATAACTACAACCCTAAAACAGTGGATACCAAACACCACCACGCCTCACATTCAAGGCACAATACAAATGGCAGGACCAGGGACTCTCAACCCTCTACTGCACTTACTAATGGCAGGACAGGTCCAACATCAAAGAAAAAGGATAAGACTCAACACATACCAAAACAGGGTATCTTTAAACCCAAAACACTCTCAAAATATACTCAGAGTATCTTTAACCCAACGAAACATACTCAGGGTATCTTTAACCCAAACATACTCAGGGTATCTTTAACCCAAAACATACTCAGGGTATCTTTAACCCAAACATTCTCAGGGTATCTTTAACCCAAACATTCTCAGGGTATCTTTAACCCAAACATTCTCAGGGTATCTTTAAACCCAAACATTCTCAGGGTATCTTTAAACCCAAACATTCTCAGGGTATCTTTAAACCCAAACATTCTCAGGGTATCTTTAAACCCAAACATTCTCAGGGTATCTTTAAACCCAAACATTCTCAGGGTATCTTTAAACCCAAAACATACTCAGGGTATATTTAACCCAAAACATTCCCACTAACACAGGGAAACTCTGAAATCTAGCCCACAACGCACGGTCATAACTCAAGGCAAACCGACAGGGTATCTCTAACCCCTAAAATAGACAGTAGGTATGACTAAACCCACCTCGTGGACGCCCCCACTGACTTGACAAAAAAGAGCACATCCCTTCACATTAGATTGGAACCTCTGAGAAAAGTTACACCCCCTTAAATATGCCATGGATATGTTAAAATAACAGCAAATGGTAGAGTCTGATAAAACATGATGAACTTCCCTTCAGTGAGTGATTTCTCACCCGATCCCTCATCCCTCCGGTACATGCTTGAAGAATGATGAATAGCAGTGTACTCTTCTTCTTGCTCACAGGCACTCTGGTATGCCATCCATTTCCTTTTCAACCTGAGCGTGGATAATGTTCATATAAAAGAATCCAAAGTACTTCCACCAGCGAGGAGACTCCAATCGGCAGCCGGAAACAACACAGACGACTTACTCAACAAAGTCAAAGTTAAAGGAAAAATGGCGGCACGCAGAGTGACGTAGGGCCGGGTGGCTCAAAGCACGTCCATGCAGCGCGGCGTGAAATCGGCAGCGCGATGCGCGCGTGAAATCGGCAGAGCGCTGCGCGAGGTGAAGACAAGGCTCGCGCTGGCACCCAGGTGGCGGTTACAAACAGGTAAACCAACAGATTTTCCTTTTAAAATTTTAAATGATGAAAAACGGGTGCAGCAGTGTAAAGTTAAGACAAAAATTTGCTCATAATAAAAACAAATACCTTACAAGCAAATCCCTCTGAACCTCCTTACACCACAACGCCGGTAAATGGGGAAGTTACATAGGCGGGTACATCTCCTTATGCATGTAACATTACCCAAAAACGGACTCCAGGAACACTTTTCTCTGACGCATTTCTTAACGTCCAAACTCCTCTTCCCTGTGACCCTTCCAAACAGACACAAGAGACTCCACACTCTTGTCGCTGTTTTGTTGAGATTTCCTCCTAATGAAACGGTCTCCAGGTACACTTCTTACACGTCCAGCTGTTTGATGCTAAACAGAGCTTATGGAAAGACTTCATCTCGCTTCATGATGCCAAACAGCTGCAAGCGGTGGCAAAAACTCCCAAAGATGAAGGTAAGTTTCACCCATGCCATGAACACAGGCAGGTCATACCCCAATAATCCAAATCTCGACACAATGTTGGAGACACCACTTAAGATGTGACAGAAACAGAGCTGGAGCAGTCACAGTAGGATGTCCTACAGTTGTAGCAGATGCTTAAAATACAGCTCCAATACAGCACAAGTACAGCTCTATTCAAATCAAGTCCAGTAAGCCCAGCAGGATCTGGCAGGCCCAGGTTAGGGCTGACCGGTCTTTTGGTCACTGGTGGGGCTCAGGGCTGCCAGCTAGCTTCTTCCAATTGCTTCTTCAGTTTCTATTGACTTTAGGTTGCATAGGTACCAGTCCATTCAGGTAGTGCACGCAGGTTCTTTCAGTATCGTCGCCAGTGTTACAATGAAGAATGATACTCAGGCAGGTCTTGTATATAAAAGGTTGTAGATTTATTCTTCAAGTTACTTCATAGGTTCCAGGAAGATGATATGATCCATATTATGCCCCACCAGGAGCAGCCTCCTAGCTGCTCAGCCCATCCACTCCAACTGATTCTCCCTTCAACACAAACACTCTGAGCATTCTAAATGACATCACCATTGGCTGAGCAGCAAGGCAGAGAACCTAAATAGGGAGGATGCATTAAGTAACAAGTACATTATAACAGCTATCATTCTTAAATGTGCCCTTTTAAGTTAGGTCTCAAAGCCTTTTTCTCTCGACACTTGTTCATAGCATAATAGCCGTTTATTTAGAACATTTTGCCTAGCACCCGCTACTTGCTCAAGAATGTGCAGACTTTTAAATCCTGTTTCTTTAGCTTCATCACACAATGTTAGGTCACCCACCCCAATACAATGAGCTTTGCTATGACTGCTTGAATGAATAATGATGATTTAGATCTATTTTATGAATGCTTCACAGATTATTAATGCCAGTTTTCCCTATCATACCCGACTTGCTTTATATTCACAATGAACAGAGAGTGCATCTTTTAGCTTAGGTAAGAAGGTTCTCATGAGAACTTTCCTCCATGTAACAAAGTCCTGAAACAATGTTTTACACTATATCGTCATGAATGTTTACCGTGGGAATCAGGAGAAGCAGCAGCAGAAGTTGACGACACCATCGGATGAGCAGTTTTCACTGCACACAAGGAGCACATGTTTAATAAAGTTTTGATCCATTGTGTGGTTTTATTTTAATGAGTGTTCCTAGCAAGTTAGCAGTAGTGGCTGCTGTAGGGGCTGGGGGGGGACAACAGACAATGGGGAGGTGTGGGGGAAGGAGGGGAAATGAACAACAAACATTTAAAAAACAAAATAAAAAGAACTTGCCTGCCGCCGACGCTCTTTTTAGTGTCCTCACTGCAGCACAGGCTCCCAGCCTCCCCTGCAGCCAATCCTGAGGCTGCTTTTATGTTTGAAAGCAGCGTCAAGATTGGCCTGAGCACTGGGAATTTGCTCTCCCAGAGAGACTGGGAGCCTGTGCTTTGCTGTCTCCAACCCAGCAATACACCTGGGTTGGAAACAGCTCAGTGAACATGTCGATTTGGCCGGCCCGAGAGAGCTGGCCAAACCCACATGCGCACTGCTAGAAGTGCTGCCCACCACTCCATCTCCTGACTGCCCCGCAATGGCCCTACCACTAAGATGCAGCACATAAAAGTTGAAAAATAAAAATGATAATAAACTTGTTTTATCATCATTTTATTTTTCTACTTTTGAGGTTGGTCGGGTGGAGGTGGGACGATGCTCCTCCACCATAGTGGAGGAGCCGCCACTGCTGGTTAGGTACGGAGACTCTTTCAGATCCAGACCCCTTCCCTGCCTTGCAACTTCTACTGAAAAGTGGATCCTTTGCTTTGTTGCCGACATCTACTGCTAAAGGAGACTGTTTTTTTTCCTCCAAGGACCCTTTCCCCTGATTAATGCTACTGCAAAGATCATTTTACTATGGACGTTTGCTAGTGCAGCTGTAGGGAACTCTGGTGAGTTTCCAGAACGACTCAATGGATAGTTCTTATCTTCCAAATCTTGCACTTTTTCTAAAAGAACTCTTCATGGGTTCAACTTAAGGTAGAGTAGACTAGACTCTGTAGCTAGCTTAATGACAATTTCCGTTATGAAACACTTTGCACTTGATTTATGCTGTCACCAATCTTTATTGATCTTTATTTTATGCCCTCACTAATCCATCTTTATTGATCTTTCAGTAAACCCACTAATCTGAATAAAGATGACAAAACAATATTAATATTTTAGGACAAATAAAGTTGTTTTACTTTACCAACCTCTCAACATTGACTCAACATTAATAATTGAAAGTTGATAACATATGTATAGTTTATGTTCTCGTTTAAGTTCCATGCTCAGATTCTCAAACAGTGGCAAAGCTCCATTATTGACCTTTTTCAAGAGGCATCAGGATTTCCCAAAGGACGAAACCTGTAAGTTGGGTTTTGAGTCTTAGATACCATTCTTGGCTAAATCCTGAGGCTCCTGCAGATGCCCGCACTGACCCTAAAAATGCCAGAAATAAATACAGAGAATCGAGAAATCATAATGTTGGACAAATGCAAGAACAGTGTGTAAGGGGTCGCTGATTAAGCAGTACCCGAAGACGAAATGAAACCTAGAAGCTCCCTCTGCAGCCCTTGCGTGGCATCTCCAGGGGCCAACAACAAGCTACTCCGAAGACAATGCATACTTAGAGACTCCCGGCCAGAAACGTGTGATTTTTGGTTCAATTCCAAAAACGTTAGCGAGTGTGAAATGTCTCTTTCAGTTCTCCGCGGTGGATCTCCCTGGACAACGCCAGATAAAGAGGCAATTTATCATTCGGCTGAAGGCTGTGGGTAATGCATTGTCTGCTTCCCACAAGGACCCGGCGCTGTCTGCGGGCCTCAGCATGGCGGAGTGACCTGCAGGCCTCCATTTTAAGGTGCCATAGCAACATGAAATTAACAAGGCGAGAGCTGTTTAAGTGAATAATTTACAGATTTCATAAGAACCGGCCTTGCAATTTATAGTTCTATTATATATTCTTGCCTCAGTCTTTTCACGGTAAACGGCGGGGGGCTGGAGGGGAGGGTGGTAATTTGTAAATATATTTGTATAGCGCTTACGAACCTGGAGGAGGCATTGAAGCGCTTTTTCGGCCGGTAGCACGCTCCGTAAAAAGCACACAAAAAAGTCGCGGTCAACAATTCGGACGCCAAGAAGCGAGCACTGGGGTCGATCACAGAGCAACTCAGTATAAATTAATGCTGGTTGAGCGGAAGAGCTCCCAAATTGCCGAAAGTTCAAAAGTCCTGTTAATTTCATCATTCCGTTTCTAAAGAATACACTGAAGTTTGGGGGATGGGGGGGACGTGTTCGCATCAAATACTTCATGTTACGCTCTGTGTTTCTTTCTTCGGAAATAACGCGGTCTCCCTGGGATATCGCAGACACCAGACTGAAGTAAATGACATTCCAAGCATTATGTATTGAGGAAATATCAGAGCTTTCAATCTACCCAATTGTCATTTTCAAATTCTCCCGAGACGCCCAGTTACTACTAGAAGGAAGAGAAGAAAAGATAAGTAGGGGATCGGTGACAACTGCAGCAGTTTAAGATTTATTATAAAAGGCTCGTCTAGCGTGATAGGTAGAGATCATTTAAGCATCAACAAAAACGTGGAGACAAAGAGCTAAGGCACTGCCGCTCGAGCCTGACTTCGTGGGTACTTCTGGAGACAAGGCACAGGGCGCCTGGTGATGGTTAACAAACATGCTACACGTTTATTATTTGATAGAGCATGTGAATGTCACAGAGGAGTGGTAAGTGACAGGTATTTCCTTAAGAGGAAGACAAATTTGTTCAAGGATTCTGCACAATGGAATCTTTTAGACTCAAGTGGAGCTGACATTCTAGCACTGCTAGGTTTAGGCTTAACTTTATTTGTTGTTTATGTCCAAGTTTCACTTTGGCTTTATTTGTCAATCTCGCTTGTTCATTTTCCCTTTTATTTGAAGAGGTGCAAAGGCCACGGATGTGGCCCATATTTTCATTTTTCTTAGAGCAGGTTTACAATCTGCAAAGTAACATCAGCCTTTCAAATGCCCCCCCTGAGTGATGCATTGAAGCGGACAGGAGAATAGTTTACAACTCTCAGGCCGCTATCGCTGAAGCTGATGCAATAAGAAATATTATCCATATATCCATACATCACTATCATAATGTGTAATGTCATATGTTCGATTAATGTCGCACACTTTTAAGTAAATTATAATGAACTTTGTTATGAAGCTTAATGCCGAGGAAGTCCTTGACTTAAAACTCTTTAGCTGGGCTGTAACTAGCCTGCAGCGGAGGAATTTAGATAATGACAAAGCATTACGTGCTTGGACTGAAGAACCATACCTACAACTACATGACAATGCTGCATTTCAAGAAACTTGGCATGCCTTACATGCTCCTTTGTTGTACGGATAAACTGCACCTTGCACCATCATGACCTCGTTTGCTTAAAAGCTGCAGAATCATTAGCATCAGTAGGGCGATCACAGCTCCCATTAAAACATGTCTGCCTCCAAGTGTGATTCCTTACTCTGTAAATACAGCTCTACCTTATTCAAGATACATGTGCTGTGCATTCATTTCAACTACAAGAAACAACTGATGTGGGATTTGGGTGAAGGCATCAATAAGATAGATTGCAGTAAAGAACCCCTGGCCCTTGCGGCTTGGTCAGCCTCTTTCTCACAGTGGAAAAGGAAGCCTTAGCTAAGACCTTCCACAGCAAAATCCAAGATATTCCATAACAGAAGCAATCCTACTCATGTAAATACATTCTAGTCCTACAGTGGGCTAGACAACACCAGAGTCTCCAATTTAGTTACCCAATCTCCCTTCCTTCCACTTGCCAATGCCTCGGTATTCCTATTTTTTTTATTAAAGAGGTTACTCCTGCTCCGTTTCTCCTGAGCTTTTGCCTGTTCAGTTTCTATCTACTGCCTCGTAGGAGTTGCCACCCGCAGTCCCCGTTTTGCCTCCTTTCACTGTGTACATGAGGCTTGCTCTCTTTATCACTCTACAGTTTCAATTTCCCTATCTTCGACTACTTTTTATAAATACTCCTACAAACTTCTTTCGCTTCCCTCATGGGTCTTACCCTTCTATCATTTTTTACATTCAACCTTTTTTGTTCTTCCACCCTTTCTTTTTCTATCAAAGTTATTCTTCCTGTTCATCTCCTGGCTGCTCCACTGTTCCTTCCTCCAGCTTCTGCTTCAGTCAGAGTAGATGAGGACAAAAAACATGTATTGGAACCCTTGTATTTTATTATTACCAAATCCATTTGAAACCCTTCCAAATCTCCCAATTAATTTTATGGCTAGACGTGTCGGCTTTTAAAATTTCTCCATATTTCTCTCTAAATGCTGGGTTTCATACTGGGTCCATTGAATGCACTTCAAGTCATAACTTTTGACTAACTAGTCGAACAGTCAGAGAGCCATTCCATATAACGATAAGCTTTAAATCACCAAGTATGTAAACTCGTAGGATAACAAAGACCTCAGAAACAAGCATTTGCAATGCAATAGGTCTCGCATTTACGCGAGTTTGAGCTATTGACATTGCAAATAACAATGCCTTTTATTTTTGTTTTCTTTTTTAAAACATAAATAAAAGGCATTGTCATTTACTATGCCAATAGCTTAAACTCGTGTAACTGCGAGACCTATTGCATTGCAAATGCTTTTTTTTTTGTCCGCGGGATCTGATAACGCATCGGTCAGGATGGCTTAGAGAGGTGGTGCCCCCCCCCACCCCTCCGACTCTCGAGCTCGCATCAAGCCTTACATCCTTCCGAGGTCGGTAAAATGAGCACCATTACATTGAGTAAGAGGGAGGGCTGGTATTCACAGCGCTTAGAAACGGGAGCGGTGCTGCATGGAGGGATGTGTAACAAAACGATCGTTATCTGAGCACCTGTGTAGGACTTAAGTGGGGGGGGGGCGTAGGGGGCAGTAAAGGGGAGTCTAGAGCAGAAAAAAGTTGGTCAGGATCCGAAGTGCAATGCACAAGTGTACAAGATACAAAGGTTTAGAGCGATAAGTATTCAAAGCCAGTGTCATTTTAGGATTTTTTGGGCCGGGCAACACATATTTTGGGGGCCCCTATTTGGAATTAAACTTTGATTTTATTTAAACCTTTTTATGTTAGTTCAAGCGGGCACGATACCAAAAAAAAACTTCCAGAAGTGAGGGAAGACCAAAACAGTTGAATATGTCATTTTCGAGCTCCGAGAATCCTGAACATGACATTGGGCAAGGAAAGAGAAGGCCAGAGATACCCCGGAGACAGCTAAAGAGAGTCCATTTTAGGGAGTGGGGGAAGGGGCGCCTGGAAGGCGGGGGGCGTCGGGCGCCTCTTTTCAAAGCGCGTGCACATCCGGGGTATACTACATTTATTCGGACACAGGCCACGTGCTGATATTAAGGCGCCCATCAGTACTCGTGCAGATGTGTGCACCTGCCTAAGAAGGAATGTTTAAAATCATGCAATGCACATACATGTACATGTAAGTACACACCCGTGCTTATTTACAGAAAGAGGGGGCGACGCGTGGGTAGAAGCAGCGGTTTTAAAGCCCATATCCACCGGTGGATCCATGTTATTGCGCGTGTGACGTAATTGTGATGAAACACAGACGTCATACATGATGCCGGCTCCACATCACACCCTTTGTTCAAGAAGTGTCATGTGAATGACATGCAAACAGCCGGTTGTCAAACTCAAGGGGAGTGATTCTGTTTAGGACCAAAGAGGCTGGAATCAGATAAATATTACAATGAAAGAGTACCTCTTGGACCATGGATCGTTTATAAATTTAGTTTCGAAGGTCTACGCTCTTTACCTTCGTATCTGTTCTAAATATGAACTGGAATTATTTCAATGGACACTTAAACAGCGGGTGGGCATGCAAAACCTCTCTCAACATATTCAAAGAGGTTCATGCACAAAATATCTTGTATTTTCATCAATACGTAGTTTACTTCATTTTTTCACTTCAGCTTTTTTGAAATCACACAAACATATTAACATGATCATATCATTTTTTACATACTTGTGCTTAATTGTGATACATAGAAACTTTATATACAGTGCAAAATTCCAAAGATATCAAATGTACCAAATTATGAAGTCAGAAATTAGTGACAGATATTTACATATACAGCCCTATTACAAATCTGTTGTCCTACTTCTTTGAATACATGTACCAGGATGATTGGGACCTAACTATCCTCGGTACTTATCAATTGTCGGTCCAGGTGGTGGAGAGGTCAGAGCATAACTCGAAGTATTTTGTATACAGGAGGAAAACCGTCTTTCTTTGGCTAGACCTCAGTTTATATAACCTCGATTTCAGTTTGGCTTCAATTAGGGGTAAAGATGCTCTTGGCCTCAGTGGAGGGATGGTGGGTGTACCGACGCGTTTCGACCTTCGTGCGGGGACCGTGAGGTTTCGGGGAAGATCTTCCTCAGGGCTGGGGACTTAAAAGTGTAGGAATACTTGACTTGGACGCCGACAGAGCCGGCCGTTTGAAACCAAGCACGAGTCCAGCTCAGAAGAAGCCGTATTGCATTAAAAGACTAAGCGAACACAAGCTCAAAAAGAGCGAACAGTGAGCCATACAACAAAAAAAATGTGACTGTTCAGCCAGCTCAAGAGAACAATTGCTCCTTATTAGCGTCCTACACTTTTAAGTCCCCAGCCCTGAGGAAGACCTTCCCCGAAACCTCACGGTCCCCGCACGAAGGTCAAAACGCGTCGGTACACCCACCATCCCTCCACTGAGGCCAAGAGCATCTTTACCCCTAATTGAAACAAACTGAAATCGAGGTTATATAAACTGAGGTCTAGCCAAAGAAAGACGGTTTTCCTCCTGTATACAAAATACTTCGAGTTATGCTCTGACCTCTCCACCACCTGGACCGACAATTGATAAGTACCGAGGATAGTTGGGTCCCAATCATCCTGGTACATGTATTCAAAGAAGTAGGACATAACAGATTTGTAATAAGGTTGTATATGTAAATATCTGTCACTAATTTCTGACTTCATAATTTGGTACATTTGATATCTTTGGAATTTTGCACTGTATATAAAGTTTCTATGTATCACAATTAAGCACAAGTATGTAAAAAATGATATGATCATGTTAATATGTTTGTGTGATTTCAAAAAAGCTGAAGTGAAAAAATGAAGATATTTTGTGCATGAACCTCTTTGCATATGTTGAGAAAGGTTTTGCATGCCCACCCCCTGTTTAAGTGTCCATTGAAATAATTCCAGTTCATATTTAGAACAGATACGAAGGTAAAGAGCGTAGACCTTCGAAACTAAATTTATAAAAGATCCATGGTCCAAGAGGTACTCTTTCATTGTAATATGTAAACAGCCGGGGCACCTGAACCCTGCAGACAGCAGTTCCAAACACTCGACTTCTGTAGTCGAAATATGCTGTTTGTAGTGTCCTGGCATGATTACTGAGAAGTCCCCTCCGAAGTACACACTGAAATATTGTATGTTCTGTTTACACAGATAGCCGAACAGTCTGTGCAGGATTTCCCTTTGTTTAAAAAAAACCAAAACGTTTCTTGTTTGAAAAAAACCGCAACTTTCATACTATCGGCGCCCAAATAAACATATCACTCTATAATGTAAAAACCCTGAAATACGAATTTGGGGTTGTGGTGAAATGTACAAACTAGTCTGGCTTCAGCCTGTTGGGTTTGTACATCAGTCGTTGGAGCAGAACCCGCGTCAACATGGTGTGTATTCTTTGTGCGTGGGGTGGGGGCGATGTATTGTTTTGCATTTTTAAATACTGTAAAATAGCTTTTTAAAAGATCCATAATTATAATACTGCCATATTTCTCGTTTATCAAAGGATATATCGATAAGAGCGCCGATACATACATCACACACATATACTGTTGTATGTATGCCCTTACCAAAATATTACTGACTCTACAGACATTGGAGAGCTGTGAACAACACAGAGACAGGTGTTAAAAATAATCACACCTTTGTTCCTGGAAACACAAACCTGGGTGCGGAGTGACGCGTCGCACAAGAAGAAACATTGTTATTTGTGTAGCTGAGTTTGTATGGAGACGGGCGGGGAAGGGGCTTGTGCTATGAGAGTTACCCGTACTCCAGACACTGTACACCCTCTTCGGGAAACCACAATCTACAGCCAGATATCCATAACCCACATCATGTGAAATTGTAATACCACAATCTACAGTCAGTCAGCAACAGACTGGTGGGCGGGGCCTGAGGGAGACAGGGCGGACACCAACCCCGCTTCCAAAGAAGCCGACACAAAACCAACGACAATAGATCTCGCCAAGGCGAAGCAGCGCATGAGCACTGCAACGCAGGCGAGACCTAAAAATCAAGGTCAGAGCATAACCTGCAGACTCAGAGAGAAGGTGGGAAAAAAAGAAAATAAGAATGTGGTGAGGTGGGTCAAAGTTTAAAATTCAGTCTGAGGGATATAAAAAAAAATCTTTTGACATGGCAACCTTGGGTTTTAATGAAGACTCCAAATTTGAAGACAGAGTGGTATCAACAGACACCAGCTTTTGACCTTCATTCTGACACAGCTAGAATAAAAAAAGTTTTAAAAAAAAGTTTTAAAAAGGCACTGGTCTTGCATTGGACACAGTCTTTTGGATTTGTCAATCCTTGTTTAGTTCAGTGACAGGTTTTTTTGGACTGCTTTATTGAAAGAGGCGCTGCCAGTCCCTTGTCAATTGGAAAAAATCAGCTAAAAACAAATATTTTTTGTTCTCAAAAAACACATTTCCATTGTCCTTCATAGAACTTAAGGTAACTACTTTGTTTGTGGATGCACTCTTTGTAAAAGGGAAGAATGCAGTTACTCACAGTGAAGTTAGTCAATGGCTAAAATGTGCTGACCCACGGCCCTATGCTGTGTGCACTAGTAGGCATAAGAAAAATATGAATGACAATGACAGACAAAAGGATGAAGAGGGCTGGATGAAAGCCCCTATAAGTAAATTAATTACACATCATTTTAGTAAAATCAAAAGATCATGGCGAACACCGGACATAAAAAGTGGTATAGTGAGAAACATATGGTTGTAATACTAGCTGGATTGGGGATTCATAACTCATGGTCATTAACACTAGTCCAGACACCCTTTTTAAGTTGTTGAAAATATTCTGTTCCTACCAGCCATCTAATTAAGTTATACACACCGACAAATATATAAACATTTTAATTACCATGTTTTCAATTATTGTTACAGCACAACTGTAAATTTAGAACCCATACTCTACAAGTTTATAGATTATGCCAGTGAACGTCTGGTAAAATAAATCACAGGTTTGTTGTAAAACCACAAAAAATTGCTATATTGAAATATTTCGTAGGTAACATGGTAACCTGGAGTTCAGACTCAAATCTTGGCTTGGCCAAATCAGAGTTGCACTTTTAAAGATTGATAAGATGTGCCCTATTAAGTTGAGTAATCGGGACATCTGATAATATTTCCACATCTGCAGTGGCAGGCGCTATACAGAAAAAGACAAGTCATCGTGATGGCCCTCTAATGCCGACCGGAGGTTCTTGTATGCATATGTGTTATTGCAGAGACACTATTAGCAACTCTGTAGTTGTGGGCAAGTTGGTTAGTTGATAAGAAAAACATTTTATTTTATGATAACTAATTCTTGTCCCATTTTTTCGATGAAACCACATGAAATTTTGCGAAATTATTGATTACTTCTTTGGCAAAATTGTGTGTTGACTGGTCAAGGGGGCAATACATTTGGGAGACCACAAAACGTGTCTTACCCAATCACGATACTTAGCTCAGGTACATGGCAAAAACTAGTTGGTAGCTTTACACCAAACCTGGGAGGAATGTCATGGTTGATTGGTTAAATCAAAAATCTTTTTCATTTGAAGTAAAATGGTGCAAATGTAAACAGGTTGGTTTACAAATCAGTTTTTGAACCAGTTCTCAAACCAAAGTGGGAATCTAACTGACCAAGACCAAAAGAGTCTGTTCAGAAATTGCAAGTTTAAACCCCACAAACTTCAGCTGTCTTAACGACCAAGAGGAGTTAATCATTTTAATTCAGCTGCTACGAAGTTTGAGAATCCTTTTTGCGCCAGTTGTTAGGGGCGGTGGATGACAACAGAAGTGGTAGGTATCCAGGCCTGATCTAGGAGTCTAAGACAGGCTAAGATCAGTGCAGGCAACATGCCTTTCCTTCCCAATAATGAAATAGCAACTGAAGAGGGGTTGAAAAGGTTTATGAGCGGTCTCCTTTCCACCTTTGAGGCCTACCGAGAACAAGAGAAAGGATAAAACCAGAAAGGCCTGAAATGGGCGCATAGTCGTTGCAACAAAGATGCTGTGTATTCCACTGCCTGCTTCACCACTGTGCCCGACATTCTGGAGAGTGCAACTGCATACCAGGAATCCCTCTCATATTAGCAATACTTGAGACCAAATGAAAGGTGGCAGAAGAATCACAGAATCAAGGGATAGCGTGGTAAGTCATGTGAAGATGTACTAGATTGCCAGCAGATGTTAAAGAAAACATGCCTGAGGGAGTGGGGAATTTTAAGCACTAAGTGATCAGTGGGACTTGGATGAGAAATGCAAAGAAATTGATTCCTAGGGTAATTAACCTGCTAACAGATCCTTGCGATAGTTGCACTGTAGACTAATGGTCATACCATAAGAAAACTGCTGTTCAATATGCTATGTTATAGTCATTTGAATATCGTGCATTCTGCCATTAGCATGAGCTACCATGGCCTTGCAGACCTAACAAAATCTGGGGGTGTTCCCACAGTGTACATATCATAGTGAGCGAAAGTGCAGTGCTCTCTGGGTGTGTGTGACCCGAAGTCTTGCCAAATCTGCCTGGTAAAGACTTTTAATGCTTGCATTGGTGACTTACGAGGTGGTAAAGGTGAGGGTGGGAAAAAAAAACCTGTACACAATCACCTTTGATGCATGTCTGCGAGTACAACAAAAAGAAAGAAGCAACAAGTGGTTTTCAGAAAGGTAAAATT
The DNA here is from genome assembly GCA_963921515.1 of Calotriton arnoldi. Taxonomy (NCBI): domain Eukaryota; kingdom Metazoa; phylum Chordata; class Amphibia; order Caudata; family Salamandridae; genus Calotriton; species Calotriton arnoldi. Next base: position 1,164,862 of record CAWUFW010002204.1, read on the forward strand.
AAGTCAGGAATGATAACTCGATCACTAACAACGTGCTACACGAGTATCCAGGTGAGCTATCATTCTTACCAAACAGAAATGTGCGCTTTCTACTGTCAAGGGAAAAATGCCAATTCTAGATAAAAAAGAGCAACAGTGACTCGCTCTTTAGTACCCTCTCTGCTATAAAAGCTGCCTTGAAAGCATGCACACAAAGCAGCAAACGCATTAAAAGGTAGCCTACTGCTGATCAGGAGAGTCAAGTGCTTGAGAGGAGACCGTCGCTTGCAGTAGGTATTATACTGATCTGCCAGACTTGGAATCCACTAACAACCAAGAGTCTGAAGGACGCCAACTCTCAATGTGATGTGTGCGCAAGAGGGCTGCTGCCGGCTGGCTGTAACACAAGGCCACCGCTATAATGCGGATGGATAGCAGCTAACCTACTTAAGAATAATGAACTGATGAGGTTTTCCATTCACTACAGGCCGGCCAGTATACAAGGGGTGCCACAAAGTACTCAAAGAAACAATTCACCACGCACCCAATACACTGTACTGTCATGTCTTTCTCAGAACAGATGAAGTGCCATGTGGTACCCCCTCACTTCCCATCAATGTTCTACTATGGTTCAGAATGTCCAATGTGGATCCGCAGCTGCCCGTCCTTAAGGGCGGAGCGGCCCTACCAACCCACCTTTCTACAAACATAAAGAGTATCGGTCAGGCTTAGTAAAGGTGTATACTACATTTTCAGTATATCTATGTAAGAAAAATTGATAATTGATCATTCACATAGGCCTTCGTTAGTTTGAAAATCTGGTATGGCTCTGGCCCTTCTATACTCACTTTAGACACCACTGCTGCAGTCCCATGTTAACCTATTCCACTGAAAATCCATGCCACGAGAAACCTTATTCTCACAATGTTTCCACGCCGGACTTCTCTATTAAGCATTATTTACAATGGCAATTATATTACAGTGCAAACAATCTTGAGCAATATGTTAGCCAATATGATGTAATTTCATTTCTTCTCGCCTATTGTGGAATGTCACTCTCCAGGGTCCCAGCTGAAACTGCCAGCTGCCACAAGAAGATTCCTTTTTGAACGATACGCATCATTGCACAGCACATTAGAATGCTAGAAATATTTATTAGACTAGGATAACAAATCATGCACACAACTAGAGGCAGAAATCAGATATTTGTTAGCCTTTGGAGCCGTCATCTTAAAAAGAACTGAAAGGTGAGGAAATGGCAAATAGCCTCGTGTGGTTATTTTATTACATTTGAAAAGTTGACAATACACAGTTTATGAAATTAAAATGCCTCGGAAATATAATAAATCTGAACAAAAAAGCTGTGAAATTTGATTTAAAATTAGAAGAACTGCATAACCGGGACTCAATGGCAATCTTTTGGAAGATGATCTATACCCTGGTGCACTCACTGAAGAGAATAATCTTGCTCCTTGGGGGCAAGTAATAAAGCAGTATTATTACTGATTGCTAACCCCCTGCAGATGATTAACAGCCTGGAATTGTGCCCTTGTCCCGCCCCAACAAGCTCATTGGATGTCGCCCAAGTTTAAGCAATGACACAGGCTGAAACCCCCATTAGGGCGGGAACTCAATACAAATTCTAATGAAAGATAAATGAAGAGTCGGGTCTTACTCCAGGATGAAAAAACTGCAGTGAAGATGCATCTAGGAGAGCATGAAAAACCGAGACAATTGTATTATTTGTCTGCATGCAACATCAATCCTTAAATTTCTTCCTGCAAAGACGTAGAGAAGGAAACACAGGAGACCAATTACCAAAAGAATACCAAGCTGTCTATTCTATGACCAAAAAACAAAATGGGAAGAAGTGATGGATGAAGAACTATTCTAAGCTATTGAAAAGTGGTGGAAAAAGTTGTATTTTTTCCTTCCCTTATATTAAAAAATGTTAAACAATAAAATTCGTGGAAATATTATCAATGTCATCAAGGTATGCCCGATCAAGAGAAGCCAAAACGCCTCTTGTGGGGTCGAACGTCTGCTTCAGGGGGAAATAAAGAGGTGGACAGTGCAAGTATCCAAACAGGAACATTTTCTGTTGCACTAATGAAGAAAATTTGTCAGAGCAAAAACGGGAAAAGGGGGGATTTTTTGTTAAACTGAGGAACAGCGGTGAAGAGGCAAGACAAGGAAATAGGGAGATGTTCTGCTGCGCCAATAATCAGCACTGGATAGGCCTAGCCAGCGGAATAAGGAAACTTCCCTCTAAAAGCAGATAGTTGTGGAGGTGTTAAGACGCTTGTAAGCACGTCATCTGAATGACTGGACCCATGCAATGTTGGTTTTTAAGGGACCAGCCTAATGTAAAAAAAAATATTCAGATTCCTATAGCGCAAGGAGGCGCTATAGATTTCTATCCATCTGGGCCTCTGCCAAGGTGCTCTGCATTCTAAGTTTCGGAGAAGGAAGCGTTGAGCGTGCTTGATTCGCAATAACTCTTATTAGCGACTAGACTGACCAGACTGTAAATCTTGAGTGACTGGGATCCGAGTGCTCGACAACCCATCTTGAAGGGCCAGGTCCAAAGAGCCTTTCTGTGCTCATTACACCTCTGACGGACGCAAAACATTAGCCTGCCTCCTAAGCATCCAACATAAAAATCAAATCTTGTTCCTCGTTTCACACCTTGCCCGGACACACGACCTGCACAGCAGAAACAAGTAGACGCGTTTGCAACAGACAGGAGTCAGTAAACGTGCACCTGTTGTAAATATATATTTATCTATGATCTTATGGGGTGCCTTTAGCTTGCCCACAATTTTACAGTGTTTTACCGGTAAGAAAAATAAGTAGAATTTTTTCTCACCTCCGACAATCATCAGTAGTAACTGAATAAAACGTGACATTTACAGGACCCATCTCTACAAAGCAAATGCAGCCGATTTAAAAATGAAAGCCGTGAAACAAAAAGTAAATCACTGAAGATATAATAACACCAGGGAAAGGAAGTGAACCAATTCTCATTGCAGCACAACAGCAGAGTGTGACCAGACCGCCTTAGCAATAATTTTCTTCATAGTTGGGCCTGATCCTCATGTCAGGGCATGCTACGATTTTTCACCCTGGTAAAACTTGCAGTTGTAAAACTCTTGGACTGGCAACACTGCTAATACACTATTGATTCCTCCCTTCAAGAGCACTCGTGCATACTAAGCACCTGTAATCCAAGGTTCCCAAAACTGCTGACAGCCATGGCTCCTGTTGGGATTAGGTTGACAAATAACAAAAAATAAAAGGGACTGTCCTTTCGAGTATATTTCTTCCAAGGACTACATTAAATATTTCGTGCAATGGGGAGACTGAATGAAATTTAAGGGAAAAAAATATACTCATGAGAGGCAATGTCGTTTACTGTGGAACACAGAAGGTATACCCCGTCACCCCCTAAACCCTCCGGCAAGATTCATCATCTCATCCGTCATCGGACGCAGCCAGATATCTGCGCTGCATTACGTTGCCGTCTTGTGCAGGCAGGTCACTTTGCAGCAGCAGTGACCTTCAAACCCAATGCATACCCAAGCGCCCCATCCTCTGTGGTGCTGATTAAGTGCAAGTCAAAGCGCTACCACAGAGCACTTCTTAATAGGGTCACCTCACCAGTCCTTAAAGAAAAAACATTCACAGGTGTATTGGAAATAAGACCTGCGGCAAATAACTCCACTGTGAACTAAATGATGTGCTACTTAGGAGGACAGCTTTGATGCGAAAGAATAACCCTGGTCCTAAGCACAGGTTCCCTATATCACCCATCAGCAACATATTTCAGGAAGAAGATTTTTCTAACATGGACGAAAAATCCGTATTTAACTCGGGCTCTCGCTTCCCACGGCGCAATGCATTTAAACAATTTCTCTGCGATTTTCAATGCTGGAAATCTAAACCAAACCAGCTCCACCGAGGGCACCTGCAAGGCTCAGAGTTTGTAGTACACACAAGATTCAAATGATTTCTTAAACTAAATCGAAAGCAGCAGCATCTTCTACATTCAGGCACTGAGGCCCTTCTACGTGCTTCAGCACATCCATGCTGTCCCTCCACCCGACTCTAGTACGGATTCCTATATGGCCAGGTATTGCAGAGTCCCCTCCCTAGTACTGACATCTCTTCCCAACCATGACCCCATGGGTATCCCAAACCCTTCCGCTCTCCCCCGAGACAGATGAACATCAACACAATGTCTTGGGTTAGGGGTCGTAAAAACCCCAGCCGTATTTTATTAAATACATACAAAACATACAAACAAATTCAATATTTCATATTTACAATACGCAGAAAAATCCGTCCAACAATCCACCATATTACTACACCACAATTCGTATACAATGTATTCATATTATTTCAGATGGCTAACCTTAACATGTTATCTAATACATAGCCATTCCTGACATAAAACTAGATTATATACATTGCTTTTCTGCGTATCCCGAATTAAGCCTACGGGCAAGGTCATGACTGGTCCAACTACGTGCTAGGTCCAACCCCTCCAACCGGAGTGACCTTGCGCAGGAGGCCCAGTTCCCCAGAAGGTTATATTCCCTGGGGCACCCCCTATGCCCTCAATAAATATCCCCAAGGGGCTGTGCTGTTATGCCAACTTTTGCGCTCATGCGCCTGTGCTGGGGTTGGCCCAAAGGCCTACCGGAAGCGGAACTTCCCCGCCCCCCGCACCATCCAGCCTACCGGCTGTAACCGCCCCCTGGAGTTCCAAGAGAGACCACTGTCCCCCCCAGGCGTCTCCATTGACCATGGTGATGCCTACTAAGGACCGTAAAAATGCCCACCAATCATGACTACCGCAGACCAAGGATACCTTCTCACAAAATGCGACAATGACGACGCCCTGCGAGAAAAATTCTTTGTTATATCAACAATACCAACAGATACCTGAAAACAGATTAGAAGAGAAAAATTCAGACAACCTGCAATGGAAACATAAGAAAAATTCACACATTAACTCTGCTGCCTCAGGGGATGGTGGGTGGGGAAAAACAGGAACACTCAGGGTGTAGACGTCCTTCCGGGGGATGCGCTGTGGAGCGGTGAAGGGAAAGACCGCACCAGAGCCCCAGAGCCCCTTTTATCCCCCACGATGGAAAACCGGCAATATCCGGCTTAAACCCGCCCCCATGCCCCGGAAGCAGCTAAGTGCTTCCGAGGCAAGTCTAAAATCAGCCAATCAAGGCGAGGGGCGGGTGTCGGCCGTGTCACCAGGTGCACGTCACCCGCCCCGCCCCTCCCCTCCCCTCCATGGCATCGGGGACCAGCACAACCGCCATAGGTGCGGCGTGCTCGAGTCCCGGTTGGCGCCTTAGCAAATGCAGCTCTGCAAAGCACAGAAATGCTGTTCTACCACTCCACTCCTGCACTGACTCCCGAATGCGCCTCCCCAAAGCACAGAAACGCTGTTCTACCACTCCACTACAGCATGGATTACAAAATGCAGCTTTGCCAAGGACATCCCTGCTGGTCCTACCACTCCCCTTTAGTTAGGAGCCACAAACATCTCTGCCAAGCGCCTCAGTTATAAAACACAGCCCCTCCCGGCTACTCCAGTAGAGACCATGTGAGAGAAGCCTCAGTCCAGGGGTGCTTGATCTCTGGTTTCTGGGATATTGAGAGTTTCCCCAAGTTACAGGACGGTATGAGTGACTCATATCCATGGATTGTCAGCGCTTGTGAATATTGGAGACATCATATGGCAACATTAACACACTACAAGGCACCATTATGGGCAGGAGAGAGATTCGAGGGTTCAGGGGAACAGTAGGGGAAGAATGCGGACCCACACAGAAGAGAATCAGAGAGGTGGCGCTATCCTAGGCTGGCAGGGTGAGGTGACAGAAGGTGCTTTCATTAAGAAGAGAGCATAACGAGCGGGTGACGTCACGTGAGGGAAGGCCAAAAGAAGAATGTACAGGGCCCGAGAGGATTTCATTTTCTGTCCAGCCACGAGAAGAGGATGAAGTAGTTGAAGAGTGCCAGTAGACTTGCTGAGAAACTAAAGCCTGTCAAACAGACAGGCCTGTCAACTGGAGAAGTATCAATCGAGAAAAATGGAACGGCTTATTGAGAAACTGCAAGATCCTTGTGCTTTAAGAAAAATAATGAATTTTGGGCCATTCGCCTATGCCAGAGCTCCTATGTCAGACTGTTCCCCAAAACTTACCGTCAATGGGACAACAGAACAATTTCAAAAGATGAGATTGTATGTGTTCCCCACTCAACATGACGTTGATTACTCAGTCTCGATCCAAAGTTGGCCTTCTGGACTCTCCGTTCTCCTAGCTCAAATGAAGTGGTGAGAAGGCGGAGGTGCAAAAGGTGAAAAGCAAACAAATCAAACATGCAAGATCAATAACACTGGGAAATGGAACACAGGTACAACAATCGCCATCCCAGAAACAAACAATATATCATTTTTACAATCACAGTTTGTGAGCCTTAAGAAGTTACTTACCTTCGGTAAAGCCTTATATGGTAGAGACAGAATATAGCCCCAGATTCCTTATATTTGAATTTCCCAGGCGTCAGACTGGATCTGGAAGATTTTTCTTCGAGCAATACCTGTGCGCCACCCACCGGTAGGTGGTGTCTGTCAGCTCTGCATGATGTCAACGCAGAAAGTGACGTCCGCGTCACCGATATAGGCGCCACCTCGGCACGCTGACGTCAGTTACTTTTCAAGACTTTCCATGCCAGAAACGCAAAGCCATGAAGAGTACTGACATGGTGTATTTGAAAGCTAGGGCCCTGATGGGGAACAACTTTGACCCTAGTAACCCGTCCTCAGTGCACGGAGGATGGGTGAGTCGGTAAGGAATCTGCGGCTAGATACTGTCTCTACCAGATAAAGGGTTACCGAAAGTAAGTAATTATTCATCGGATAGACATATCTAGCCGCAGATTCCTTATCTTTGAATAGATACCCAAGCAATACCATCCCCAGAGGGGGGACAGGGACAAGTTTAGACTAGAAAATCCTACAGGACTGAGCGGCCAAAATGGCTGTCCCTGCAGACTTGACCGTCTAGGCAGTAATGCTTGGTAAGCGTGTCTAGGGATGCCCATGTTGCCACCGGACAGATGTCCAGGACTGGGACTCCCCGCTGCAATGCAGTGGTAGCAGCCTTAGCTCTGGAGGAATGAGCTCTTAAGCCTTCAGGAGGCTGCTTCTTTGCCAGAACATAGCAAATCTTGATGCAGAGGACGACCCATCAGGAGTTGGTCCTCTTCTGCACCGCCCATCCCTTCTTCGCTCCAATGTACCCCATGAAGAGTTGGTTGTCCATCCAGAAATCTTGTGCGGTCAAGGTAGAATGCCACACTCTTTTTGGGTCCATGCGGTTGAGTCACTCCTTTTCTTAAGTTTAGAGGGATGCGGAGGAGTGCAGAAAGTAGACAAGATGACAGATTGTCCCACGTGAAAAGGTGTTACCACTTTCGAGAGGAAAGAGGCTCTAGTGCAAAGCACCAATTTATCAGGGAATATCGTCAGATAGGGAGATTTGGACGCTAGAGCCTGCAGCTCGCTCACCCTCCCGGCAGATGCGATTGCCACTAAAAAGGCTGTTTTTATTGTGAGCAGCCGGAGGGGACAATTGTTCAGGGGCTTAAAAAGAGCACACATTAGAAAGGTGAAAGCCAAACTAAGGTCCCAATGAAGCATAATGAAGGGGGAAGGTGGAAACATCAGTGGCGTAACAAAACTTGCGGAAGGCCCCACTGGCCAGGGACCTACCTGCCAGTGCCGGTGCCTCTCCCCCCCCCCCCCGGCCACTGCGGGGGCTTTTGTTACACCACTGCAACATATGTACAAAGCCTTTTAGGAATCTATGTACAATGGGGGACTTATATAAAGAGGCTTGGTCCGGTAGCCTCGGGAAAGCAGACAAACACCATTTCAAGGTCCCCAGAGCAGAGCCCAGCTGGACAAGGGTCAAAATAAAAAGTAAAATTTCGGAAAGGGAAACAAAGAGGGTCGATAGACTTCTCTGTACAATATATTACAAATGTCTTCCACCAGCAGGTGCTAACAGTCTTAGTGGAGGAATGCCTGGCTGCCAGAACGTTACAAACTTCAGGAGGAAGTTCAAAAGCTATTAACTGCAGCTGCTCAATCTCCATGCAAGAAGGCGTAAAATTGACCGGTTCGGGTGGAGAACCCTCCCCTGCTGCTGCAACAGAAGATCCTCCGAAGGGGCAGCCAGGTCGGACGATCGGTGCTCATTTGCAGACGCTCGGGATTCCAGACTCTCTATGGTGCCCACTCCAGAGCCACAAGGATGACATGGCCCGGTCGTTCCTGATCTTCTTGAGGACTCTAGGGCAGGAGTGTTATGGGCAGAAAACCATACAGGAGGCCAGAGCTCCACTCGAGACGGAAAGAGTCTCCGATCGAGAGATGCCTAGGAAACTCCATCGTGCAAAACTGCAGACGTTGTGCGTTCTATGCGTAGGCGAACAGATCTAACCAAGGCTTTCCCCACTGTTGAAAGAAACCTTGCGCTACCTCTGAATGGAGACGCCACTCGTGATACCCTAGGCAACAGCTGAGTTCGTCCATCCAGGTGTTCAGGGAACCTTGCTGTTTCAGCCATGTCCAGAGACCAGGGCTTCTTGACTAAGTCCACGACCCCATTCCGCCATGTTTGTTGCAGTACCACATGGTGGTGGAGTTGTCTGAACACTTGAACTAACCTTTCTTTAATGGAGGGTAGAAAGGCTTTGAATGCCAATTGGATAGCTCCGAGCTCCAGCATGTTGATGTGGAGTCTGGATTCCGCTGGAGCCAGAGTTCTCGGATTGCCACCTCTCCCAGAGAGTGGGAATGATGGCCCTACAAGCATGCAGTGATCACCGACCGCAAGGCTGGTGGAAGAAAAAAGTTTCTTGCCCCAACTGTCCAGTCTCTTGATTCCATGTCTGGGGGAGCGACAGGGAACAGGCCATTGGAAGTGGAGGCTTGGGGCACCAAGCTCGGTGAGGTGGGGTGGGTAGTGAGGAAGTTTGGGTTTCCCGGGGCAGGGTGGTGGCGGGCGATCGTCCTGTTCACAGGAGCCCCTGTGCTGGGTTTAGACCAGGTTCCACGAAGGACGTGCGTGAGGACTTTGTTGAATAGGAGCAAGGGTTCCGAAGTGGAAGCTCCTGGCTGTAGCACCTCTGTAAAGATGTTAGTCTTGACCGCCACTGAGGGTAGCTGAAGGTCAATGACCTCAGTTGCCCTGCGCACCCCCATTGCATAAGATACAACCTCCTCCACAGCCACGGTTGGAGGAGAAAGCCAGTGTCTGGGGAGGTATCCAGACCACTGGCCTCACCCAATTCCTCTTACTAGTTCATTTCCTCGTAAGGTTCCTCATCTAAAGGGCCCCGCGACCCCTCCTAATCTTCTCCCAATCCTAGCACTCCAGAATAAGGCTTAGGAATGTTGGTCCTGTCGGCGCCACATTCGGGGTCAATCAATGCCTTTCCAACTCAGTCATCGGGAATCAGAATGGGACCGGCAACAGGAGCTCCAGCGTGGGGGAAGGTAGCAGTGGTATGATCAACACCGGTCCGGGTCCATGGGGGGGCGCAGTTCGAGTCACCAGCGCAGAAACCGATGGCACCCTGAAAAAGGGGTCCCGAAGGCACGGCAGAGGGGTCAGGCCGCTCAAAAATGTGGCCAATGGCTTCACTAAACTCCTTAAGTTGGGCGGGGGTCGTGCCATTTCGCGGAAAAGCAGGGAGGTGCGAAGTCTGCATAGACGAAGGTTCCGGAGAACGAGGCCTTGAATGCTGATGCTCCTCTGCCGCGTCGGCCAACGAACAGGGAGAAGTCAAAGCACACTAAGACTTCTTGTGTTTTATGTGCCTTTTACCAGAATGCCCTGATGATCTTGTGTGGGACGAATCTTACTTTGGACTCTTTTAGAGGTGCCGGAACCTTCCTCTCGACTGGGACCGTAATCGACAAGGAGTCGGGTATGGCGTACACTTCCAGGCCATGTGCAGCTTCAGGGACCACTCCCTCAAAGCCTTCAGTGTCATGGCCCGGCAGTCGGGGCGCACCTTGGAGTCGTGGTCATGCTCCAGACATCACAGGCAGACCAAATGGGGGTCTGCCACGGACATGGCACGATGACAGGTGCTGCACGGCTTGAACACCGAAGTCTTCCTAGAGGACATTCCTACACACCAAAAACGGGTCGATGAACGGTCAAAGAATCCTTTCAAAAAGTGAAGAGGGTAGCTATCTTCACAGATCAGAGCTTGACTGGCACGAAAAGAAGAGAACTGACGTCAGCATGCCGAGGTGGCATCTACACAAGTGATGCTCAAGTCACTTCCGGCGCGGAAGACGCCACCCACGTCACTCGGAGCCAAACGGCCCCACCTACCGGCGCTCAGGGGTATTGCTCGAAGAAAAATATCTGTATCCAGTCTGACGCCTGGGAAATTCAAAGGAAAGGAATCTGCAACTAAATGCCTCTATCAGATTCTTAACACCCCATCAGTGGGCGCTAACCAATCACTAACACCAGAACAATTAACAAAACTTTCAATACAAGAAGAGCTGCATATAGAGGAAGAAAAGAAGATTGCATCAACAGTGCAAGTAAGATTCTCAATATACACAGACAAGAGTTAAAGAAGCCAGAAGCTATGATAACATGTAGGTATGGTAACAGAATCATCGGAAACAATGTCACATATTTTCTACCTATAAAGCTTTAATAAAGAAAATAAAGCTCCCGCTCTCATGCAGATGCCTCACTGTTAATAAAATACTAAGCAAGGACGGAGTATGTCAATTGCATTCCCTGCATTTTTCTGTCCAATTTATGTCACGTCTTTACATGTGGTTTTCTTGACCAAGAAAGAGTTCACTGTTGAGCATGCAGACTTTTGAAAAGAAGTAATTCTCAAACAAGGATTGGCAAAAGCCAACAGGTCTGACCTTGGCAAGCGTTCAATGCTTTTTTTTGCAAACACATGCTATAAACATTGAAAATAAAAATGTCAGTTAACGGTGGTTTTCATACATTTCCCCTCTGCCAAAAAAGGAAAAAACTGACATTTCAAAAATGAACACAAAAAATATGAAACAAAAGCAGAAATATAAGCAGAGAGTAGCCTACCAGCCCTTACACTGAATAGTACTACTTTCTAGGGAGATGTGCACATGTGCAAGAGCAGAATGTGGTCAACTCAGCCAAAATAAATGTCCAAAGTGTGCTGATTAGGGGTGGGCAGAACTAGCAGAATTAAAAAACAACCTCTGTGGAATTTCGCCAACGGGCAGAAATAGGCAAGTTACGTTGCTCGCGCTGTGATGTAGTGCCAGGAGCACGTTTCGTTTGAAAAATCAGTGCGAAAGGCACCCCGGGGGGCGGGGGGGGAGGTGGGCAGAGGGTGCATCTACTCAAACTGATTTTGCTGCTGCTAGAGTAGATTTTCTACTCGAGCAGCAGCCTTCTGACCGCGAATGGTCGCAACTGCCTGCCTTAGAAAAATGTCACCGATGTCCTGCTAGCGAATGAAAATCACGCTAGGGGACACCAAATCTTGCTCGCCAACTTACCATTTTATTTTTGTAAAAATCTTTTTATTGAACACGTCAAACATGCTTCAGATCAACATCATATATCAGCGTACATTTGAAGGATTGGTGGTTACAACAAGTATCATAAGGTGCATACTATATCACTCCCAGCAGTACATTGCTACGATCAATACGATCCGAATAACCACCCACCTCTTAGCTTCTGCAGGAGTCCTTTACATTCTTTATAACACTGATCAGTGGCCTCTGTACTTTGCCCATGCACCCCATATCTTTTCCCATTCGCGTGGGCAACCCCTACTTTGATACCAACTTACCATTTTTGAGCGCGCCGGAGAAAAAAATTCTGCCATGCGGCAATTGGCAGAATTTGTCAGTCATCAAAATTCCACCAACGGAATATTTCACCCACCCCTAGTGCAGATCCATTTTCTCATGCGTAGGCTTTGGTCTGTGCAAGCAAAGTTTGCATTACACTTGGATATCAATACCCGGAGAGGGCAGACAGAAAGCCCCTTTTAATGCGCACATATATGCACGCCTGTATTTTTATTATGATCTTTTAATAAAAAACATGAGGTAGGGAAAAGCAGCAAAAGCAGTCTCTAGGCCAGACCTAAAAAGTGCAGACGGCAGCTGGCTTTTAGAGAGAATGTATTAACTTGTTTGCCAAAGTTTATTTATAGCTTTTAAAACCTTTCTAAAAACACATTTGCTTGATAATTTGCAGGAAAGTCACAAATTGTGATACACTGCTATGTAGCTGTGGTCCCCCGAGAAGGGCCACCAGGCTTATGCTGTCTGCTCATTTCTCTGTGCTGCAACACTGTCCCCTATTTATGGCTTGAATTATGTACCAACTTTAAGCACAGCTAGTGACATGTTTCTAGGTTGATGCTACCCAACGTTGGGCCAGGATGGCCCCTCCAGTGCCAGATGTATAAATAAATCCCCTTTCTAATTATTGGATGCAAATGCTTCTTGCGTTTGTCATGAATATATGACAAGCTTACAGCCATTCCTACCCTTTACCTTCCATGTTTCACACACAAACAATTGTTCTTTGCACATAACTAGCTTATTTAATAATGTTTCAGAAACCCAAACACCTTTGTGCTCAACACACAAGTAAGTTTTTCAGCTATAAGCAATCTCTTACACAAGTAATACTTTATATAAAGAGATGTACAGCTAAGCTTGATGCCAGTTTCGTCAACCCTATCTCTCTCTATACACAGAAAAGGCTGCCTTTCTGCTCTATCTTATCAGAACTCTCATTGTCCTTGCTTCAACATCATAATACTGCCCCAGGACTGTCACTTGAGCACATACCAGGTTCATAATTACTAGAGAGAAAATAAAACAATAAAAATAACCCCAGTCACTCTCGCACGGGAGCTGCCCAGGACAAGAAATCAAGTTGGAACAAATCCACGCAGAAAGTGATCAAAAACATGTATGGCAGGAGCTAAAAGATCAGGACAGTTCTGGAGTGGAAAAGTGCTCCTTCGTGAGCCGTCGGCATCCAATGGCACAGAGCAAAAGGCATGCTGCAGTCAAAACTGGAATTCTAAGTATCTATCCCAGGCAACAACAGAAGGTATCTGGTGCCTTCCAAAGGAGAGACTGCACTTCGAAAAGGAAACTGCAAACGAAACTTAAAGCAGCCCCCAAGTGTGTTTAAAGGAGTTTATTTCTCAAGCCCATCTTTTTCTACCCACATTAAATAAGAGGCATGGCCTTTACTGACCTGGCCCCACCAAGAAACGGTGCATGGGAGCCGGGCTATACAGATTGGGAAACACATGACAGCCAGGGTGAGCTTTCTTCATGTGAAGAGGGTGAGGGAGTGAGAGAGTACGAGTGAGAGTATGAATGAGTTACAGAGTGAAAAAGCATGTTAATGTAAGAGATAAAAAAATAATTATTTGCAACCCTCGTACTGTAGAACATACATAAATGTCCTTGGTCAGAATACAATGGGCTACAAAGTTATCTAGAAATATTAAATAAACGATGAACAGCAATTGCGAAACTGAATTGCATTTCTATCAGTTTATTCTATCACTAGCTGCCCACTTTCCCCTCCCACAGCCGCAAGGGTTGGATTTCTGACACCTAGTGCAAGGCCTCCTTTCAATGCACCAATACGAATTAGAAATCCAGTTGGACTTTGATCCATGCACAACCCACTCAGCAGTACTGTGTAGGAAGTGTTTTCGGGTCACAATCAGTCCCACTAATGAGTTCAGGGACACAGTGTAACTCCTTACCCTTTTTCGCAAATGAACATACGCTAAACAGCACTAAGAAACAAGGGATAAACTTTAAAATGTTTATTTCTAAAACCCAAGTCTAGTGCATAAAATATGAACAGTAACGACACAGAATGAGAAAATAATGACATGGCCAGCAAAAATAATATCAACCTTCCTAACATGATTAGCAAGTTCCTGGCATCCTAACACCCTATCGCTACTTCTAAGCGCTATGCCACATTTTAGGAGGAGCAGAGAAAAAGCAAGCCTATAAATCAAGTTTCTTAAGATGGATCGCACAGTACACCTTCTCTCAGTAAAAAGTAGATGTTTAGCTACTCTCAATCACAGTTCTTGCCCGGTTATAAGCAGTGCAAGACACTTCTCTGCATCACTCCCAAAGCCGCCCCTCACTGAGGCTGGTTGTCGCTGGAAACCAGTGTGACCGTACGCTTGATCGTTCTACTGTGAAGCCCCTCCACTTAATGGTCAGATACCTGGGGTTTTTACAATATCAGATCAACGGATTTTATCTCATGTTTATACAATAAAACAGTACTTGTAGGCACTGAAAGAGTTAACACGACTAAACAAATCTGATTGTTTAAGCTCCTATAGCTTGAACAATAAAAATTCAGATTCTACTGTAAGTGTCCATAATGTTACCACAGCGCCCATAACAAAACTGAATTCCTGCTGATTGCCCCACACAACCACTCTGCACCGACCCGCGAATGGCTAAAACAACTCTCAGCCCTTAACTGCACCCCTCACGTGGTTGATTCCGCTAAATCACTGGGCATTACCTTGGACAAATACCTTAATATGCAAACTCACATCAGTACCACTATTAGGGGTGCCAACTTTCATCTTAACACACTTAAGAAAATCAAGCCTTTCCTTCCGCCAGAAGACTTACAGCCTGCAGTACAATCTCTGGTGATATCACGACTTGAATATGGCCTGGTGACCCTTGCGGGGCTTCCTAAAGCGAGCTTGGCCCTCTCAGAGCCACGCTCAATGCATCGGCCAGGCTCATCACAGGCTCCAAAAACACGATCGCATCACACCTGACCTTTTGCAGCTCAACTGGTTGTCTATTGAAGCCAGGATCCGTTTCAAAATAGCTTGCCTCACGCATAAAGCCCTGCATTTCAACACTCCGGCCTATCTGGCGAACAAGCTTGTTCTTTCTGGCTCCGGTCGGAACTTAAGAAGTACGTCCACACTACTCTTGAACCCTCCTAAATTGAAAAAGAAAAGTACGTACAAACATGCTTTCTCCGGCCTTGCGCCTAGAATATGGAACGCTCTTCCTACGGAGATGAGAGCCAATCCTTCCACTGCCTATTTCAAGAAACAGGCCAAATGGCTTTTCCTGAGTGGACATTAACTGCATCATCCTGTACTCTTCCTCTAGTCCCCTTGTTGACAGATTTGACATTTATCCCAACGTATCTTTCGCTATTTATTTTTGATTGGATGGTAAACTTATTTTACTCTAGGGCCCTTCCGGAACTATAATAGAAGAATACTTCTTGGGCCGATTACAGATTTGTCATTTACTCTACTATGCTGTGACGAGCCACTCTGATTGTTTTACTGAATGTTACAGGAAATATATTGCACTATATGAGAAACTGAACTAGCTGGGCCCTCTACCAGGTACCTGATCTTGATTGTTTACTCCTTGTTGTTTTACAATGTTGACCTCAACTGTTCTGAGTTCATGCATGCTTCTGCCTCTGTGTACAGCGCTCCGATACCCGCAAGGGTCATGTTCGCGCTTTATAAAACTTTTCAAATAAATAAACCAAAACAATCAAAATAGGTCAGCCTAAATAGGAGGCAGAGCTGATACTAGCACGTATACACGTCTGAAACTTCACACTAGCTAATAAAGAGGTAAAAGAATTCAGCAAAATAAGCACATTATAAAAATAGAAGAGATCTCAATTGGCCTTGTCACGGTGTTCACAACAATTCAGTGTTGATTACTTATCATGCAGTAACTGATGAGGATAGTGCCCTCCTCACACCCCATATCATTATGCCGAACTGTGGTCAGTGTTTGAAGGACTATAAAGGTCACCAGAAAGCAACAGAAGTTAAATCGGGTCCATTTCATTGGCAGTGCCCAGTGATTGAAACACTTGGTTCACTACACCATCATCAAGCCGACCTTATACAAGGAAAGAGATCCATGCTACCCAGACAAGCAACCAAACCTCATCTTCTGCCATTCTCACTCTTTCGAAAAGGGACACCTCTACTGGCTCGATTTTCTATTTTCCACTCTTGATGACCAATCTATGTGTTTTTGTAAAGTTTCTTCCACCATTACCCACGGTCATCAGCCATCAGTGGCTGTATTCAACAGGTTTTCTTCATTGGCCCCAGACTGGACTATGCGCTTTGTTGCCATTGTACTACTTCTGAGATGGAGAAGTGAGGTGCTTCTTCAGTTAGACCACAGTGATCCATAATACTCTTGATTGTGTATCTTGGTGCCTCACTCCTCTACATGCCCACCACTTACGAGAGCCATTGCACCATACTTGCTAGAGACCATGCTCTGCACACTGTCTATGATGCTGGAAACCACTCCTGGTCCTGGCCTTAGTAGCTCAAGCGTCTCCCAAGTAATCTTTAATGTGCGATAGCGGAATCCATGCAGGAGCCTGGCACTTGCAAACATTTGCCTGCCCCTAAAAGTAACAGTGGCTACACGCACTTACACCCAATACAAGAGTAAACAGGTCTGACTCTCCTCCATCCAAAGAAATAAGAGCACAAAGAATCCCCAAAGGAATCCACCACTGTCAAAAAAAATGACAAGTCAAGGCTGGATATCAGGAAGGCCTTCACATTACACGATACAGGAAACTACTTCCCAGGAGCAGTAGCAAAGCATTGCCCCAGGGGGCACTACCACAACCTCCACCCAGAGGAAAGCAACACTCCTTAACAGAGATCCCCGGCCCTCATGAGAAACAATACACTTATCAACCCCGCTTCTTTCTGCAGCCGGAGAAAACCCACAGTCCCCCAGGACCCCGCTTCTGTCCACACACACAAGGAGCAATCAGGCATGCAGTGTTTGATGCCTGCTTGTTTTACTATATGGACACGAAGGGAAGCCGCAGGGATAGAGTATAAAATGCTCGCCAGATTCTGCAAGCACGTCTTCCTATGGCCAGCTAGTGTTCTTCGATTGGGGCTTACAGCTGCTGAATAGTGATACTGTCCCTTGCAGTAGGGAAAGGTTTTGCCAATGTAATTCAGGAGATAAACTTCAAACTGGCTTTCATGAGATTTGACACCAGTTTTTGGGGATCAACCTTCCAGCCCAGTGCACCATGGCCTCCCTTGCCACCTGTAGGTAGCTTGACAGTCTTGAGGAGCCAATAATGTCTATGACTACACGCCACTCTTCCTGACTTCTGAACCAGTTTTAACTCCCTTCCGGCTGGCGTGCAAAAATTGGACTGGCTGAAAGATTCCCCGAGACTCTTGCCTGCAGCGAGCCTCTCACTCTGGCTATTTGAAGTCGTGTGTAATATAAAAAAATGGACTCCTTGCTCAGCGCAATAGGCCATGACTCTGTTTACACAGAAATAATGGGCAAACAGTGATAGATTCTAAATCTCCATTACAGCGAAAGATTTAAAGGAGTAAAGCGGTCGGAAAAATAATTGTTTTTCTTGCTTAAAAAGCTTCCACGTGTGCAAGCTTTTGTCCTCTCGTCATTCTTCTGTTCCTAGGGATTTTTAAGAAAGAAAATACACGCAGAGTTTATCCAGCTATTTAAACGGTCGCAAGCAAGGTCATTGGTTCAAATCCAAGGAGAAGAGAACGGCATTTTCTAGCGCTGCTTGGGATTACGGAATAACGTCTTTGCTTTCAGCCTCAACGTACATAAAAAATAGATATCTTCAATATACTGAAAGGCACTTCTAAAAATGCCAAGATAGCAGGTCCGGCTAAGAAAAAAATGTAAGCTGAAGCACAATACCTTCAGCTCAGAGCATGTAAAAATCCCACAGCTGTACACTACCTGCCTGGAGCAGAGTATTCTCCAGAAGTGGGCAGCGGGCTTAATTTGGCTTCCATTAATAATAGAAGGACCTTTAGAGGAATCTCTGGCTCCACACTGAAGCTGCAGAGCCATTTGCTTGTGGTGGTGGTGGTGGTGGTGGTGGTGGTGGTGGTGGTGGTGGTGGTGGTGGGGGTGGTGGTGGTGGTGGTGGGGGTGGGGGGGTTAAGAGGGCGGAGGTAATGCAGTTCACACAGCCTAAGGCAAACATACATTCGTCTGCTCTCAGTGGAAATAAAGAGCTTCCTCTTTCATACAAATGTGTCTTTAAAAAGGAATGCAATGAATATTACTACAAGTGCAGTAAAGGGGGAAGGGCGGGAAATAGAGGTTCATCCAGTGCTCATGACCGGTTTCTGCGAAAGAGCTACACCCTACTGATGCTCACCACAACCCACCACCAATTTATTGAATCTGTAACGGTTTTCTTTCTTTCCACCCTTCTGGGAGTGCTTAGAAACTTCACTAAGCTTACTGAATTTCCAGGGATAACTTGATAAAACGTGCTCATGCTCTATTTCGAAGCAGTTCCCTTTTTAAATCAATACACCAGAAAAACGACAATGTTCTGTGATAGAGAACAGAATAATTTACTTAAAAGTTTGAGCGTGCCAGATGTAACAGGACTCCAACAAACATGCCTTCGTTATGAAGATCCAGGCAAGATCCGCTTCCTGAGTTTTTGCCCTGCATGAGGGACCCGCAGAAGAACCAGGAAGTCCAGATACTATCTGGATTGTTAGTCCAGATCACCTTATAGAGCCTCAACACCCTGGGGGACTGGATCCTCCTGAAACAGAAGTGCTTGCAACAAGTCTGCTACTTGATTCCTGATGAGGCACATCCCGTCTCCTTCAAAAGAAATGGCACAAGAACTGGTGTGTCTTCTCCCAAGAATGCAAAGGCATAAATAAAGGGGAGAGCGCTCAGGAAACTAGATTGGAGAATACCATCACATCACATCACATTGAGGTTTTACCAAGTAATTATAATTTACATATTAGAATGGGAGAGGACATTCAATTTTGGTTGTCCCGGTCACTAGAATGCCATATTTTCGGTCTTTTACATTCCATCAACACATAGTCCTCTAGGTTGTCCCTGGAGTAATGTTTTTTTACAGGCCATAGTGCAGGTCCAAGTACAATTTTCTCTGCTCTCTAGAGCTAAAATCAGACACAAGCAAAGTCTGTGGCAGAAGTCAGAATGACAGTGAGATGCTGAAGGAGTCTGAAAGAATGCTAATGTCTGGGACTGGTTGCTCATGCTCGGTTGGGGGAGTGGAGTTAATGTTGAAAGGGGGACGTGGCAAAGAGAACAGAAGAGTGGGGGCAAATGCTCGGCTCCATAGAAGGCATGCAGAGCAATGGAGGTCAATTTTTCAACAAAGAGAAGAGCTTGACAAATTAGAGGCAGGTGATCACAATGCGGACCACAACATGAGAAAGCAGTCAACAATCTAGAAACACCTAACTACAGGCCCACAGTTTGTGTTCATTTTGTTCACTGAACAAGTAGGCCCAATCCCCTGTAGCACAAACCCCTTGGCTGCCAGTTTACAGGACTACATTACAGATCTGTAAATGAGGACTTCTGTTCATATGTAAAACTGTTCAAACTTGAATCTATGATTCACTAATGCAAAGCTTTTCCTTTTCGGTCGAGAGATCTGAGGAAATGGTGTGAACTGTAAACTCAGCTTACATTATCAACAGAAGTTCCAGTATAAAAAAGTGTACTCGTTCACAAAATGCATCAACTTGTGACTACCAATAACGCTCCCAGAATACTCCTTGATTACATGCAGTTACATGAGGAAGCCTAAAAGCAAAAGGATTACTTTTAAAATCAAAAGTATAAAAAAATTGCAAGTTCAAAAAAGAACATTCTGCTAAACCTTGGGGCAAATTTACCTATCATTTCTTGTATCATGTTTAGATATCAGGATTGGGCGATGAGGGAACAAAGGAGTGCCAACTGAAAAGAACACTTTACTGAAGAAATTATCCTGCAGAGGGAACAAAGGGAACTAACTGAAAAGAAGGCTACACGTTTCATATATCTATATTCAAGTTCCATACAGAGAAAAAAAGACCAGATCAAGTAAAAAATAAAATCACTCACAACTAAGACTTATACTGTGGCTAGACAAGAGGGGCTGAGTTTTGAGGTGCATTACACATACCCCAAACACTCCTTTTAGGTTAATCTGTCGAAAGCTTAAAAAGTTTGCAATGTAATTGACTACCTCCAGGATAGACTGACCCACTTTCACCACAAATACACACTGTCAAAGTAATCACTGTTAAAACTGACTTGGGGATGTCCAGATTGTACACCAAACACCGAAACATAAGTACCCAGATAGGCTGAGGTATGAGTGGGTGAAAAAAGGTCCAATCAAAGAAAAAAGCTTTAGCTATAGGAAAGTTTACTAACCACTTTCAGAGAGAACAAGTTGATACGGTAAGTCAGTCACATGATATAAGTAACAATGTACAAGTGCAAATGGCTGGCAAGATACAGTCAGTGAAACCTTATTAACCACGAACAGTAAACACAGGTCTCAAGTAGCATAAGGGGTTTCGGTGCTCATGCTGCCGTCGTCAACACAACAAAACTTGCATATTGTTGCCAGGCAAACTAACACGAAAAAAGCACAATTTGACAAACTGCATTCTCAAGAAGGTTATTCTGCAGGTAACCGTGAAGGGTGCACTACACAAACCACGTAACTTATAGAACAAACACCAGAAACTACAGAGACGGTGGCTGTAGGGGTGAATAGATGCAACTATTTTAGCTTCCCTTATTCCAAGTCTCCCTTACCACTCTACACCGATCGACACAGAATCAAGCGAGGCCCCAATTAAAGACATACCTTTTTTGCCATTCCACTACATGGAATGTTCTACACATAGTGGTACAGGTCACGGCTATTAAGAATCTTGGTAGTTAAGCTATATGCTGGGTTTTCTGATACACCATAATATCGACTTTACCCACATCTCACTTGAAGACTTAGTGTTACTGAAACCTTTGTAGAGCAGGTTAACTACATCCCTCTTTGAGCCGGGCAGCCACTGAACAAGAAATGTGACTGCTATTGCATGCGTCCAACACAGGTACAGAGTGCGAGATCCATGCCAGATTTTCAGATAACTACCAATGAAAAGAAGTTCCATACAGATTTTCTGAATGTAGATATATGATCAGTAGTATATTAGGAGAATTTGTAATCCACAAGAATACAAGACCATTCCTCTACTACTTACCTTTCATTCACATCGATTTACTGTCAAATATAATACATGTTAATGGGTATCTAGCTGTAGCCTCTTGTGCTAAGTAAACGGGCATTTGTCTTTGACTAAGGGCAGACTGAAGTGAACTGATCCACGTGGCAACCATCTTTGTTACAGGAGGTAAGTGTTTTCTGTTTTATGCCTGTTCCCGGGAACAAACTAGCATTCTTCACCACCTGACTGACGAAAAGGGGTCATTTGTATCCAACAAAAACCCTGATGTTACAATCAATTTTGTGCATGCGTAGTACAACAAGGCCGACCGAGCCACACCAGGAGTCACGATGGTCGGTCTAGAGCAGTGGTCTTCAAACATTTTAATGCTGCGCCCCCCCAGTGGGGACCGCCCCCTCAGAATTCTTGACAGTTATTCTATTAAATTGGCAATGTTTAAATATTTCGAGATTTATTTCAACATTGCAGTTAAGTTCTGTTACCGTTCAAATACATGATTGCCAAACATACTATTCTGGTCAGGCAGGCCTTACTAACATGTAAAAGTATCCACAGTGTGATTAAAAGAAATGGGGTTGGGGGTTTTGAAGGATATTTGGAGTCCGTTCCCTTTTGATACCTTCTCCCAGCCAGGATATAAATGACAAAAAAAAATTGTGATGCAATCCACTCCCCCCTCCCCCTCCCCCTCCTACAACAAAGCACTGTTAGCAAAATGCTTCTTTTGGCCAGGGCCTGCCCCTCCCCGATCACTTGAGGCCCCCCAGTTTGAAGACCCATGGTCTAGAGACTAAGAAACGCAAGAAGGTAAATAAAATAAAAAAAGAGAAGGAAGGCAAGGTCCCCACCTACGCTTCCTGGATATGGAACAATATCCTTACTCACACTGGAACTGCAGCGATCTCTAACAATTCAAAAAGGAACGCAAGACATCTCTTCAGGAATCATGGCCCGTGCCGTGCACAATAGCAAGTTCTTCCCCTGCCCTCCATTTAGACTCAATCACACCCCACGCTCTCAGAAGCTGTTCCCAGCCAGGTTTGCACACTTTATAAATACTGCTTGACATGCACACTCTGCACCTTCCCTCTGGTAGCACTGAAGCGCTTGGGTGCATTTTTTATTGGTTGCACACACGATTTCACACCTGGATCCAGGCCACGCTAAAAGACATTTAACAAAAAGACAACTGAAACTTTGTCAGTTCTGAAGGTGGTTATGAAAGTGGTAAGCGGGGAGAGGCGGGGGTAAACACTTTTACACGACGTCTCCAAATTTGTAATAATAGAGAAGAAAGACTTAAAAAGCGTGTTCTGCTGAATGCCTCTTCCAGGCCCTAAATTATTTACAAGATTCAGATTATATTTTTTGGCGCGGGCCCAGCACGGAGCCCGTGCGAGAACCTGCTGCTGACATTTCCAATATCCGTCGAGCAGATTTTGAAAGCCGGGAAGCCTGTTTGAAATCGCAGTCTCCGGTAACAATGAACCACCGGCTCATACATCGCTTTAGGTCATATTTGCATACAAAAAGCCGGCTGCTGCGCCGCTTTTGTACTCCTTACTTTTCATTTGTGACCCATGGTGGGACAGAGACAGGAAAGGTTAGCAGCACGAGAAAGAACCCATTGAGACACCATTAATTTTTCAGGATTTCTCATGTCTTGCCCTTTCAAACCTGCTATGGAAAGTTCCACTTACAAGTCAGCAGTCTACCCTTTAAACGTTTGCTAGCGTTCACCTTAATTAGAGAGGGAGAATTGCCTGGCCTGTGGGAAATACCACCAATACTTATGTTGAAGTTTAGTACTGTCTAGGGTGACCAGAATTGAAAACCAAAAACCGGGACATTTCGCAAAAACAGAAGAATTTTACATCACCCGAGGGCCAAAGAATGAGCTCATCAAATAAACAGAGAGGAGGCAGCAAGTGAACGAGTACCATTTTATGTTTCTGCTTTTCGCACTACGAGAAAGCAGAAGGGTTTGGCTGGGGGCGGGCAGGTGGGCGGGTCGGGGAGGAGTGGCTAGCCCAATGTTATGGTCGCTGACTGGTCGGCCCCAGGGCCGACCAAACCAGTCATGCACACTCTCCCTTTTCTCCATGTAGGCCGCATGCAGCCTGCATGGAGAAAACGACCTCCCCATAGACGCCTGTGCGGTCGGCGTCCCAGCCAATCAGCTTAGGGGAGGGAGGCTGCCTGCGGCTGCTTCCTGCGAGGACGACGCGACGCGGGACCCCCCCCCCCCCCATCAGCGAGTCATACCAGCCGCGACTGCAGTCGACCCTTTCTGAAAACCGGGACATGTGCTAAACTTGCTGAAACCTGTAGGGACAGCTCATAAAAAAAAAACGGTCTGTCTGGGCACCTTATTATTACCTTGTATTGCAAAATGTATGTAGTGTTTCATAGCCCTGTGAGGGTCACCTATGCGCATTTTCGAATGAGTAGCATAGTACATTATTGAAGAGTTCTTGTTTCGTAGTATGTAGTTTGTTAGACTACGTGGGAAGCATTCTGATGTCATGTGGGAGTGACCAGAGTGGTACTCTTATCTTTTTAGCCGTGTGATGAAGGCAAAATGCGAAGTAAATGTGTAATTATGGTTATATTTAGCAGTCTGCTAAGGCTGGCTCTGCAGGACCCTCACTATGGAGGGTGTTTCCTTGTATTTTAAACTACTTTGAGTACACATTGCAGCAAATAGGTAAGCCACGCTGAAGCCTTATGGCCCAGGGGGACGGACAGTCACAGAAAATGGGATGGACGGAGATATGCCTGGACGGTCACCATTACAATCATCCTCAATGGGATAGTGATAAGGGGAAGTCTAGAGACTGATCATGGTATGTGAAGCTGTGGATGAGCAGGAATATGCTATATCTTAGTTCTCCAGGGGCAGCAACATATGGCAGAACCGGTCAGCCATTCAGTGCTTCACTATTTTGGAATGGAGTTCTTGACTGAGGTGAAGTGATACATGGTACAAAGGACCGCCAATACTGTATATTTTTGAAGGAGCTTTCAGTGAGCTGGGGCAGTCGATAACTATTCAGACCCTTAGGGTAGGAGAATTAGGATGTACGAGTGTTACATCTTCAGTTCCAACGACCAGATGTCTCAAATAGTCTTTCAGACACAGCTTTGGTAAGTTTGATGTCCCCGATGCCTGGCCTGTACCCAGTATAGTCGGCACAGAGGGAATTCAGGTGTGCGTTGTAGTGCTAAGGCTAAAATCAATACTTCTAACCAAGCTCGAACAGTCTAGGTTTCATCTCGGCAATTACCAGGTTTTTACTTCTCTTCAGAATATTACATGCTCTTATTCATTTCTTACCTTAGCTGGCAATGATTTCCAGAGTTTTACCACCTGTAAAAGGAAGGCAGGCCCACTGATGTTTTTTTTTTTTCCTGTAAGTGGGTAAGATGATCTGTGGTGCTAAAAAAAATCTGTGGAGATGGTCTAGGGGATAATTAGGACCCCTTTGTTTCTCCTTACTGCTTTCTATGTCGACATGTTTCGGCCAATTTTTGTGCCCTCCACAATTTTTTTTAATCCTATCCAAGGAATCAAAGATTAAAGACTTTTAAAGGTATCCTTAAAGTAGTTTTACATGTATCCTATCATTGTCTGGCTATATGTAGTTTACTAGGTGGATCGCAAAACATTTTTGAATGGGCTTCCCCCTCTCTTTGCTCCATCCCAGTTGTTCAAATACCTGACAGCTGTTCAACAGGAAGTCTCCCATCAACAGTGTCCATGCTAGCAAAAGAACCATTTGAAGATGTTGGACGTACATTAGAAAAAAAGGCTGTTCATAAATGAGCCAACCTGCCTCAGCAGGCACGAATAGTAGATTTATACTCATGACGAACACTGGGGTTTGCAGATGGTGTCCTTTCATTGCACAGAACTTACATCTGATCAGCAGCTAAACAGAGGCACAGTGAGTTTTCAAAGATCACAGTCAGCAGAGGAGAAGGTACTTGTGCATTATGGCCGTCTTTTCCCACCCAATTGGGGAGAAGTGAGGCCCATTTTTTGTGCTTGTATTACGACCTCCAGCACCCTTGCTACA
The DNA here is from genome assembly GCA_963921515.1 of Calotriton arnoldi. Classification (NCBI taxonomy): domain Eukaryota; kingdom Metazoa; phylum Chordata; class Amphibia; order Caudata; family Salamandridae; genus Calotriton; species Calotriton arnoldi. Next base: position 1,190,142 of record CAWUFW010002204.1, read on the forward strand.
CCCCTGGTGTAGCATGTCACCTTGCATTGTCTCTTCTCAATGGTTGTTAAATGCTACTCAGTGGTATTTGTTGGAATAAGTAAAATTGCTGCCTCACCTCCTCTGAAATTAAAAGAAAGAAATTATATTTTATCAGCACTATCACTAAAAGTCTTTCGATCTTATCACAGTCTGCCACTTTACTTCCAAACAGGAGCAAAAACACATTAAGTAAACTATATGCGATAAATTTTGGCTGTGGAAATGTTCACTGCTAGGAGGATGGACTTATCTCAGGAGCAAGGCTGCAAAAATGATGTGCCAGAACCAGATATGCTCTAATTTAAGTAATAGAGAACGAGAGGCTAGCCATGCTCATTTCCCCATATCTTACCACATGACATTGGTTCCCACCAGTGTACAATTCTAACCTCACCTTCTCTGCATGAACCCCTCTGGCTCAAGTGCTATTAACGACATTTGATGGGAGGTGGGAGGCAAGCTACGAAATCAGAGAATAGATTTGGGGATTAAAAGGGGAGGGAGAAAGTCCACATAGAACCCAAGCAAGCACAACGAAGTTAAACGTGTTTTTCTACCACTATAAAAAAAATGTCTGTTTAATTTCTAGGGATTCTGGATTATAATGCTTGCTTTTAACTGTTAACCATGAACATTCCAGACCATTGTAAATGAAAACAGCAGCTCAAACTTTGGCACCAAGTTAAAATGCCTTTCATCTCCAAGGTCTCTGGTTTCAATCAAGCCTAGGGCACTTGGTACAGTACCATACAGAGGCCAACGGGAAATTATCTGTTAAGTCAATGCAGCAGATCACCCTGTGCAATACATATCTCAAAACAGACTTACCATTGTTTAACCTCACTACCACAACGAGCAAGTCATTATGTGAAATTGTATTAGGTAACCAACATTTAATTGTTGGTAAGTGTTTGATATAAATGAATTGCTAATTTAGCCATCTCTACTACTTTTTGAAGTCACTGAGGAAAGTACATTATTGTTGAATGGTAGAAATTGGGTCTCTAGTTGGCAGTGGTATGCACTCTGTCGAAGTAGGGACCCTTACTCTAGTCAGCGTAAGTAAGTTACACACTAAGAATAACCCCTGCTCACCCCCTTAGTAGTTTGGCACAGAGCAGTCAGGCTTATCCCCAGAGGAAATGTGCAAAGTATTAGTACACACAAACACACACAGTAACACACTGAAAGCAACACAAAAGTAATCCACACCAGTTTAGACAAGCATTTGCAATGCAATAGGTCTCACATTTACGAGAGTTTGAGCTATTGGCATTGTAAATGACAATGCCTTTTATTTAGGTGTTGTTCTTAAACAGATAAATAAAACACATTGTCATCTACAATCAGCCGCAGGTAACAGGGGTGGGGCTGTGTTGGGGGTGGGGGGGCAGGTGGGGGGAGGGAAATAGAGATTGAGGGACAATCCCGAAGGAAAATGAAATAAATAATGAATTTTCCCTCTGCATCGTCACTCGAAAACCACACACAAACCCCAACACGCGGCCCCACCGCTGTTACCTGCACGGACCATGGCTGTCTACAATGCCAATAGCTTAAACTCTCGCAAAAGCGAGACCTCGGCACCCCTGCTATAAACATAAAAAAGTGTTAGGAGAGAGCATATCCTGCATGCGCAACAGCAGGCAGGACAAAGCTATGTGAGAAAATAGTGCTCGGAGGCTGTAATTAAAGCCTATTGAGAAATAACATGTAACAAGGGGAGTCGCCATGGGAGGTTACAAAATGAGACAAGGCGGTACTAAGGAGGGACTACTAAGCCTATTGACCAATGAACAGCCACAGTTTACAGTGGACAATGACAAAAGCCAATTAAAAATATGGGCGGAGCTTCAAGGCCCTACCTGAATACAGCATGACTCTCAGCGCATGCGCTGCCCAGGCTCGACCTAAAATATAGGCAATATTTAGCTGCTTATAACAAGACAAAAATCAAACATACACAACTCAAGATATGAATTTTCAAAGTTAAATAAAGTTATAGTTCTTAGAAATCAATGGTTGCGCTTGACCAGAACAAAGTACCTTAGATGCATTAAAAATCAAAGACGATGCGAGCTGCAGGGGAGGTGAGGAATTAAAAAAGCCGGTGATGCATCGGTTCCTTAGTGCTATGCAGATCGTTGACACCTGGTTGTTGCTGTAGACCACGTTAAAAGGAGGTGCTGCGTTGGAGTCGGAGTGGTGCGTCATGCTTTTAAGTGATGCGATGCTCGAGGCTCACGCAGGGGCAGTTCTTCGGAGGCGCTGTGGTGAAAAGTCCGGGCCTGCGTTGAAAGCCGCGGTTGTTGCGTGCAGCGGGGACCACGCTTCGACGTAGGCAGTGGTGCAGTGTTGCGTTTTGCAAGAATGTGCGGGTTCCAAACTGATGCTTTAAGTCGATGCGTCAATTTTCTTCTCTTCAGCACCAGAGCTCCCTTCAAGGGCCCAGGAATTGGATTTGGCACCCCTTGACAGAGTAGGGCCTCCAGAAGAGGAGCCCAGGTGCTTGGTAGATGAAGTCTTTGATGACCCTGAGACTTCCAACAGGAGGCAAGCTCAACTCAAGCCCTTGGAGACCCTTAGAAAGCAGGATGTAGAAAGAAAAGTTCAGTCCTTTCACTCCCAGGACAGAAGCAGAAGGCCAACACAGGAAAGCAAACAGTAAAGTGGCAGTTCCTCCTGACAGCAACACAGCTCTTCTTCCTGGCAGAATGTCCTCAGTCTAGAAGTGTTCTGAGTATATGGTGTCAGAGGTCCAGTGCTTATATCCATTTCAGCCTCTGAAGTTGGTAAATTTGAAAGAAAGGTCTTTGCAGTGCACAAGACACTGCCCTGGCTCCAGACACACTGCAGGGGGTGACGACTTATTTGTGTGGGACAGGCACAGCCTATTCAGGTGTCAATGCCAACTCCTCCTACAATTCTAGCTCAGGAAGGCCCATCAGCCAGGTGATGGGCCATCAGGATATGCAGGGCATACCTCAAATCCCTTTGTCTGTCTAGAGTGAATGCACAAACAGCCCAACTGTCATCCAGACCTAGGCGTGCATTCAGTGACCGACAGAGGTACAGAATGGTTAAAGTAAGAAAATGCCAACTTTCTATAAGTAAGAACACTCGGGCACCACATTCCGATCCCCTTCAGGCTGCACAGCCTATTTAACGAGTCCAATGAATTAAATTGATGATAAACGCTTCACTTGTTCCATTTGATCCATTATTATTTAACCTTTTTATCCCATTGTTTTCTTCAATTCATTTTACTCATTTTCCTCTTTTACGTCTTGATTCAGTATTATTCATAAAAACAGGAGTGAACGATGTTTCTGCATGTCACGCTTTATTAAAAATCACCCAATGCATTTCGGGAAAAACCCTTCTTCAGGGGTGTCTATAATACAAACAAATTCATCACCATTAATTCAGTTTATAATACTCATACTGCAAAAATCATGCTAGATACACTTGTGTTCTACAACTATTAACACTACTATTTCCAAGTCCTACTGTGTCTCTAGTTGTGCTAACATCACTTTAAACATTAACCTATATTTTAGTACCCCAACTAACCAACCACCTCGCATTTCTAGAATCAAAACATTCTTACTGGCGAGTTCATGACCCCTCTAATCTACAATATTCAATTCTCTGCAAGCATGCTTACCATGACATGCTAATCTGTCTCCAAGCGAGACACTTTTTAAAACAATCCTCTCGCGTTTCACTTTGTTGCCATCCATCTTATAATGAAACCCGCGAAATGCTCCCACTCCTCTTATGCGTAGAAACAGCATTAACTTTTACAAACTTCACCTTGCCTTTATTACCCCAACTCGCCCCAGGTGAATTGTCACATGCCCACCAGTACGCGCCAAACTCAGCACCGGATTATCAGGGTTTTTAAGTTTGAATAGAGTTGTAGAACACGAGTGTATCTAGCATGATTTTTGCAGTATGAGTATTATAAACTGAATTAATGGTGATGAATTTTTTTGTATTATAGACACCCCTGAAGAAGGGTTTTTCCCGAAATGCATTGGGTGATTTTTAATAAAGCGTGACATGCAGAAACATCGTTCACTCCTGTGTTTTTATGAATAATACTGAATCAAGACGTAAAAGAGGAAAATTAGTAAAATGAATTGAAGAAAACAATGGGATAAAAAGGTTAAATAATAATGGATCAAATGGTGGAACAAGTGAAGCGTTTATCATGAATTTAATTCATTGGACTCGTTAAATAGGCTGTGCAGCCTGAAGGGGATCGGAATGTGGTGCCTGAGTGTTCTTACTATATTGCAGCGCAATTGGACGGAGCGCGTAGGAAGCGAGCACGCCGACTTTGTTGAAATTAAAGAGTACGTTAAAAAAGGAATACAATGTGAAATGGATTACATTAGGAGTCCATCTCACCATCTTGCAATGCTTTTTGAACTTTCTATAAGTGGCATTTCAGACGTGCAATTTAAAAACCAACTTCATTAAAAGATGTATTTTTAGATTGTAAGTCCAGAGACATTAAACTCCAATTTTCTATCAGCTCCCAATTGGAAGATGCACTTATAAGATGTTACAAGGCAGCTTCCATGCTAACCTATGGGAGAGATAGGATTTGCTGTTGTGAAAAACAAATTTAGCAGCATTTCACGACCAGGACACATAAAACACAACGGTACATTTCCTCCCTTTTAAATACACTGCACCCTGCCCAAGGGGTTACCTTAGGGGTGCCTGACATGTAATAAAAGGGAAGGTTTGGGCCTGGCAAGTGGGTGCACTTCCAGGTCGAAATGACAGTTTAAACTGCACACACAGACACTTGTGTGGCAGGCCTGCAACATATTTGCAGGGCTACTCATTTAGGTGGCACAAGCAGTGCTGCAAGCCCACTAGTAGCATTTGACTAACAGGCCCTGGACACACCTGGTGCACTGTACTCAGGACTTACCAGTAAATCAAATAGGCCAATCATGGAGAACCCAAATACCATTACATTTTAGACAGGGGACACTTGCACTTTAGCACTGGTCAGTAGTGGTAAAGTGCCCAGAGTCTTAAAAACAGCAAAAATTAAATCCAGTACACTGTAAAAAAAAAAAAAAAAAAAATAACAGGCAGCCAGGAGGCAAAAAGACAGGGGAAACCACGCCAAAAGATGCCAGGTCTAACACTGAACATATACACACACACAATATAAATATATATATATATATATATATATATATACACACACATATATACACACATTTATATTAGATGTTTATTTTAGGGTAGTTAGATTCAAGCGATTTTCTTCAAACAATAGGCACAATTAAAATTAGATCATTTAAGTTTGTCATCTTTCACAAATACATCGTTGATAAAACAATGGACTATGTTGTAGACCAGTGGATTTATGCAATTCAGTAGCTGCTGCATTTTTATCACAAATATGGCTTTATCACAATTGCCACATCATTTGCAGATGTCACAAAAAATGGGGGAAAACAATACTGCCAGAGAATTTACTGCATGATTGGAATTTTTAATGCGTAATTTTAGATAACCTTTCCCCATAATTCGGTCTCTCATTGTGCATGCTCCTAGTAGCCCGAATAATGGTAAAACTCTGCAGAGTGGTATGGAGATTGTAATTATAATGAAATACATATTTCAACAAGTAGTAAGGAGAGGAGTACACCACATCGAGAAAAGTTTGAGAGGTCATCAATTTTAAAATGGCAAGAAAATGGTGACTGCACGCAACCGCCCTCTCAACAACCAGATTTCGAGGCGAAAGCTAGTTACCTAATGTAAATAGTGTGCTCAACGTGTGGGCAAAAAGGAGTAGAGAATGAACTTTTAACAAGCATCCTCTCAATTCTGGGCTAAAGCCAATAACCGTCAAGAACGTTTTTCACTTTAACAGAATACTCTGTCACTTACCACAGGAATAAGCTACACTATACAATCAACGCTGGCACAGTATCCACTTGACGCCAAGAGCCTCATCACTCATGTATATGAAGAGCTTATAAGAATTATGGAGGCCGAGCTGCTGAGAGGGGATTCCAACAGTGGCACGGTTCGCTCGACTTCCACATAAACAAAATCGGACCTTGATTAAATTAATAAGAATGGATAACTTGCCATTTAACTTCCTCTTCACTGCTGGTTCCTGGCGCTGCGCTCCCACGTAGATAATCACCATATTTCTACTAAACAGGTTCTCCAGAGATTTCTGCCAAAACAACCTCTGAGCTGGATTAATTTTTAATTAGGCAGCACTTAAAGTTTAATAGGTACAAACAAAATAAATTGTCACTGTAACCCGTAAAAAGCCGTTTTTAACTGACCCTGTGATCAATGAAAACAGTGATGAAATACTGTCAGTCTGCAAAGATTTTTTGAGGTTTGAAATTTTGAAGAAATCTAAAAGTTAACTGCAAACAGTAGTCGGAAGTTGAGGTGGGCACTGGAGCTCAACGAGAGGCCTACCAGCAGGTAACTTTAGCCACTCTGCACCTTTATTGGTGGCAGGGATTAGGTTTGCCCCTTTGTAGCTTTGTTCCTCCTTGTAAACACTTATACATATCTTGTCCAATATATTCCCCCCACCACAAGTAGGAAGTAGTAATGGCTGTTTTTAATATCCTACAGCAGGTTTTTGCAGTCTTACTCTGCTGTATTGTTTCTGAATATTAATGGCAGAAGGGAAGAGTGCCAGGCGTCATAATTTCACTTGTAGACCTCCTCCGCAGAGCTCTGCCAACTTCCCTGAATCCTTTCTTGGGATAATCTGTAATCTCTAGGTAGGACACACATCCCCCTAAGAAACCATAGGATGGGGACCAATATTCACAAAATTCCCTAAAGGCAGTGCTCTCAGCCTTTCACCCTCAATGACAGTAACTGGGTTTAGGGGTTTCCAGGGGAAGACCTGGTGATTCAGTGGAATTATTACACCCACCGTGCTGGCCAGAGTCAAATTGCATTGTAATGAGTTCGAATCACCAGATGTCTAGCCAGTCTTTTCTTGCTTCAAAGGTTGATACAATTAACACCATTCGGTTGGGTAACAAACATATGTTATCAGTGCCTAGAAACCGCATCAGCAATGAAAGGACTTTAAAAAAAAAAATGCACAGTAATAATCTATTGTCTCTAGTAATATGAGAAGTTGGGAGGAGCACCATCCACCAACCACACAAGAAAAAGTATATTTTTACTAAATATGATCTCTGGGGCAAGCAAAGTGGAAACTGAGAACTGTACCTCCTCCGAGGTTAAACAGGGAATTTCAGATTAAAAGCAATCATGCGAACACCATTCTCCTGATAAGAGTTTGGAGAAAGGGAGTTCTAGACCGCCAACTTCTGGAACTGCCCCCCACCCCCAATATGTGGAAAAAATAATTACAGAAGGGTTGCGAAATCTCACTCTTCTAGAGCACTCAGACTCTGGTTACACAAATATACGCAGTTACAGTTAGTAGTGAATAATTGAATTCTTCATTTATGTGCAGAATTCAACCATTACTCAATGATCAATATTTTCGTAGTTCCAAATGGTGTTCTTTGTATAGAGGCTACAAAAAACGCATGGTGTACATCCTATGCATTTAGGAACCTTTGCTTCTTCAGAGCTAGTATGCCCTCCTATTACATATCCTTGCGTTATCTCCATCTGACGTCACCGATTTAGGTTATAAATCTTTCCATTCTGTTATCGCAGGTTATGTTGACTGTTAAACGTGCCATGTTCTAGAATGCCATCCACCGTTGCTGTTGTTACATTTGATTGCAACCCTTTTTTGTTTACAATAAAACATTCGTGGCACTAGCCTTCCCCAGAGTTAACAAATACAAGCTCCATACCTTTCTCTGCTTAACGTTGCTTCTTTTCAGTAAGCCTGCATAAGATGGGGGGGGGGGGGGGAAGGGTCTTCCATCTTTGCCAAACTCTCAAGCCTTGCTGCAGAGGATTTAGCAATCTGGAGGATCAGAATAATTAAAGGACTAGACTAAATAGAGTGGTTTGTAAATATGTTTAGAAGTAGAAGGCCCCGGTACAAAGATGGCAGTAGCAAGAAGGGTATGGTACTAGAATATGGTTACCTAAATATCATCTGCCAACCAACATAGTGTCCTACATTTTGTTTACAAATATATTACCCAATTTCAGTGGATGGAGTGATAGGTTTGCAATATATTGTAAAGTATGTTTAGGGCACGAAATTTATGACGGACAATATTTTTATTAATATTTGAACATACAACCATCATGAAGATCAGATCCGAGCTTAGAGTGGGCTGTAAAAGCAGTCCCACTCTCAGCCACAGATCAAGGAAAACAGGAGTCGGCTGGGAAACAAAAGTTAATGTTTTTGAAAAGACTAATCTCACTTGAGAAACTGCATGCTTACTGAGGCCTTACAACTGCTGAATGGAAAATAATATGCCATGGCAATGTCTCTGCTAGCACTGTATACAGGCACTAAGGTTATCAGCACCCTCCATGAAATGCTGATAGCGGATCAGGCAAATAAGATGGCATAAAATGGTGGCAGTAACTATTGTTTGCCTGCTAAGTTAAGTGAAAATTTGAAGCAGGGGCATGAAGCAAACCAAGTCTACTGGTTTATCAGTTTGGAGGAGGAGGTGCTAAATAAGGTGACAAACATTAATAGCATTGTTGCCCACATCTTAAACGGTGTTACTAACTACTATCTGTCCTTAACCATCATTATACACGGTCGCCTTGGGGTTGAGACATTAGTCACAGGGTGGGAAATTATTAGCAGATCTAGTTCGCAGCAGAGAAAAATAATGTTCAAGTGTGCCTGGAGCAAGGTCCCAGTGGACTCAAGATAATGGCATACTTAAGTCTGAAAGTTTTCTGAAAGGCCATGGGAAACTCAGTTTTGGTATGCTTGTTTCCAAAACTAACCAGGCAAAAAGTAGTGTTAGTGTTGTTAGGGAACAGACTAAATGCCCTGGTGTCTTACCCCAACATCAAACTAGAAAACGTGTTAAGAGTTCCAAGCAGTAGTGGAGAGGGGCCAGTCAGCCATGGTACAGGTGCATGAGTAGCAGTGGTTCCTGGGCTCGAGATATCTCGTCTCTAGAGCATCAGAAATTCCAACAGGCGAGACCTACCATGAAGTTACAGTAAACAAGTGGTTCTTAACTTTTTGACTTCTGTGGATCCCTACTGATTTACTACGGGAAGCTGGGAAGCCCTGCCTATAACAATTCCTACAATGTAAACTTAAGAAAGATACACAAATCTAAAAAACCTCAAACTAATGCACAAATTATGAAATATTTTAATTCACAAACAAAACTTTTTTAATGGGAATGTTGAAGATATTCAGAATTTGGTTTATTTCTAAAAGACAAAGCAATGTGCTAGGCCCTACCATATGGCTTTGTCTTTTTTGTCATAAGGCATCCTCACCTTTTGTCAGAGCATTATAGTGCTTCAATTGAGGCCACTAGTTGTCCATAGTACTATTTATTGCATTTGTACCGTTCGCAAATTTAAGCTAAGGATCCCAACTTCATTTTTAGCCTCCGGCTTTAAATTTCTTCACATTTACAGAATGTTTAAAATTTTCAGTTTTCAATTATGCTTTGTTATGTCTATATACTTTATAAATCTATTAATATTTAATTTTCTAGACCTTTGCGGACCTCCTCAGTAGGCTTGGCGGACAGCCAGAGCTCAGCGGACCAAACGTTAAGAATCGCTGAAGTAGACCGTAGGTCCTTGCAGCATCAGTACCTAGAACAATTGAAAGACCATGCTCCCTGTGCCAAAATGAGCAGAGCAATCAGTATAGCCCTCAGTGCGC